>OZ007496.1:107895825-108495825 GCA_963931805.1 Microdon myrmicae
GGTGGCCGACGTACGTAACACACCTCCCCCCTCCACAAGACTGCGTGGCATTCTTAGGAGAGGAATGTCACGCCGGAGAGTGGACGGCGGAGAGCAAACAAACAAACAATCAGTAAACCAATCAACAAATAAATAAATAAATAAATAAATAAATTAGTCTACATGCTTAAGTGCTAATGTTAGTAGGGATTATACTACTTATATATGAGGGTTAGTACAAATAAATAAATAAATAAATAAATAACATTTAATAGGGGAACACTAACTACACAGATTGCCATCTATCGCGGCGGGCCCGACACTGAAACGACGGTCCGACCGAAAGCTCGACCGCCCACACGATCCGGTTAGGACTCCCCCGCTAAGGCGAGGCGATCCCCTCTCGTTCAACCTCCGAAATGTCACCCGGCCGGCGAAAGCGTCCCGCTCCTATATATTTACTTTAATTCTCCTGTTTTTGGACTCGGTACTTGCCCCGGTCCATGGGTTGGTAGATCGGGGGTTTGTCCCGTTTCGGCGGCAAAACCTACCATCACCCGACATTATAGTGCGCTTTCGCACTTGCATATTTGCGATCCAACCCCCAGCACTGGGGTTTGCCTCTGCAGTCTGCGCTGGGACTGCGCCTGCAGCATTAGGCCTGGCCTTAAAGACTTTTCGTCAGACTCTCAAGTTGGTATCCCTCGACGAAGGTCACAAGGACGAAGATTCCGGAGGGTAACCAGAGTCTGGCCAGCTAGGATCAGGGGCTCCAAGTTACAGGAAGGCTCATCCTTTCCTTATTTGTTTTTTATAAAGGGTGTTGTCTATAACTATGTTATCAACGTCCGCTGTTCGGGGTTCATCCAGATGACCCTTTGGGTAGCACGTGGTCGAACAGCTTTTCGCAGCCCTCCCCTGTATGGGTAGGGTCTCCCGGCGAGTACCTGCCGCAGTATCGACCTTAACAGGCCCCTTTGGCACGTCTCCCCGTTTGGCTGCCACATGTTCAACCCTTCCCGTCCCATAGTTGACAAATTGAATGGAGAATGGCACGGGATTTACGGTCGTTCGGGGAAAAACCAAACAACCACCCGGCCCGTCTACCTTACAATTCCGAGACAGGAAGTCGTACCCCAACAATCCGTCTTCCTCCAAACCCGGTAAGGAGTCTACTATTTGGAAACTGCAGGGAATCTCATGGTGCAACTTGAAATTCCCAGTGCAGCATCCCCTCGACTTGCCTTTGACGAACAGCGCTTGGAGCGTTGTAGATTTATCCACATCCATGCCATATCTAGGATGGAGTGCCTTCAGCTTCAACAGGCTGATCTCAGCGCCGGTGTCCACGATTAGGCGCGTAGGGTTCCTACGGCCAATGTCTAGAGGGAGAGCGACAATCGGGACTCGAGTCGGCGAAAACTGAGAACAGCTGGAGCTGGGTTTCGTTTTTAGTGCGGTCGGGTAGGATCTTGCCGACCCGACCTTGGGGAGTTTCCCGAACTCTCCCATTTTGCTTTATGTCGACACTCTGCCGCCTTGTGAGTGGGTCGACCGCAAAACTCGCACAATGTTCCGCTCCCCCGTTCAGGAATATTCCGCTCGGGAGTCCCACTGGACACCGAACTAGCGGAACTGGAGCTATTCTTTCTGCCCACTTTGGGCCCAATGCGCCGGGGCTGCCATTCCCGGCTCCCCGCGCTGCCTGATGCGGCATCATGTCTCGCACCCGTCTTTGAGGACTTCGAGTCCATGGAGTCGGGTCGCTTACCGCCACCGCTCGACACGGACGATCGTCGCCCATCATCTCCACCTGCTTTCCGGGAATCCCTACTCTCCGCGCTACCATTACCGGCACTTCGATTTCGCCGACGCTGCCTCCGACGCCCTCTGCGCCTATTTCTCGCGCCCGCCCCAGTCTCCACACGGGTGTCTTGCTCTCGGCTCGTAACAGGTGCCGTTCCGCCGTGCCGCTTGTGGGGAGAACCCTGGGAACTCTGTTGTTGTTCCCACCTTTGCCTGTATTCGCACCCGTGCAAGCTATGACCTTGGCGGCCACAAAACTCGCAACAGCACCGGACGCTGAATACTCTGGGGCCTGATGTCGCCGGCCCGCCGCCCGTAGACGGGGGCTGCGGCTCTGGTAGGGCTCTCCGCTGAAACTGTGGTCGCTGATGGGGCGGTTCCTGCCGTGCGAATCCGCCCTGCTGACCTCTACCCCTGTATGTGGTCTGGGGACCGCGCGTCCTCGTCGGACGATCCGGGCAGTCCACTATGTCGTGGCCATACCGCCAACACTCGCGACAGAAAGGAGTGTTCCTTCTCCTCAGGCACTCGTCGTACACGTGACCTCTCACTTTGCAGAAACTGCATGTTGTCTGGGATTCCAGGGGGCGAGCCGATCGATCAACCGAATCCCGGACCGGATTGTCCCGACCCGATCGATCTCCAGGCACATACGCCCCTTGAGCCAAACCCTGCGACCCTCCACTCTGGCTCGGCATGGCATTTGACCACGCTCCCTCGCCAGAGGAGGCCGGAGCATAGGCACCAGCATCCCGTCGATAATTGAGAGGTCCGCACGACTGCTCCCGAACGAAACCATCCTCCCCCCGTCGACGACTATCAGGCTCTTCGGTCGGCAACACGAATGACACCGCCCGGGGATTTAAGTTCGATAAAACCGGCGCCGGCGCCGCGGTACAATCCCTAAAAGTGGAGGATGAACTTTCCAAAAGGGTCGAGCAACTTCCCGGTCCTAACTCCAATGTCTCCGACGCTCGCTCGGCGATTCCGGGCCGCGCATCTACAAACAGGTCGTCCTGCCTCAACATTTCCTTTCGAGCTCGCTCAAACCCGGTCAGGTGGTCCACCAGGCTACGAAAAGGGACATTACCCAACGTGAGAAGGAAGTGCTTTAATCCTTCCTCCCTCAGACCCCTTACCAACACCGGTTTGGCCATGCCCTCAAGCTGGCTGGCGAAGACGGACCTACCCTGGCGACCATAAAAGCGCTCAGCTGCCTCCTCGCACCGTACCACGGCCCGCTTCACTCGGGAAACGAAGCCTGTGGCATCCTCGGAAGGAAGTTGTCGCATTTTGGAAAGTTGCGCACACAACTCCTCATACGACACCCGGGGTTCGTAGGCCTCTCTAAGACGCTGTTCCGCTTCAAGGAATGTCGTGGGTGGTCTCTCCTCGAACATCCGGTAGGCCTCGCCGCTCAGCCTAGAGGGCAGCCACCGGAGGAAGGTATGTTCCTCCTCCACCGCCAGCCCATCCAAGGTCCTTCTACAGCCCTTGAGAAACGAAGAGAGTCTCTCGGCCGTATCCGGTCCTTCCTGTCCCGAAAACATGGGGACCGCCTTCGACACAAGGTCGAAAACCCTATCTGTGCCCAGCATGGTCCGTACAGGACATGGTTGTGGGCCCAGTTTAAAATACGAGGGCATCGGCGTGTCCTCAATGCTCCCGACAGGCTGTTTACCGACGGTGGGAGGGGGGCGTGTTGGCGATCGGTCGTCCACAAATTCGTCCCTCGAATCATGGAACGCCTCCGGATCCACCTCGTCAACCGGCGGCTCGGGAAATGCCTCGGGTCGTGCCCGGGCAGGGGTGCCCTCTCGGACATCTCTTTGACGTTGCCTTGTCTGCATTTGCCGGCCGTCTAACTAGATCTCAAGGTCACCTACACCAAAGTCAATCCCGGATACCCCGCGGAGAAAAGAAAAAACAACCTCGTCGCCGACAGTATCCACCAACAGAAAGGGTGCGAAAAACAAAAACAAGCACGCCCCCAATATACAACAAGACGCCGACGAACCTTCCTCCCTCGCAATCACTATAGGGGGCCGATGCGTAACAAAGAAACCCGGAACACCAGAGGAGGTCAGCCCGTAATTAAAAATTCACCAATGTTTGGGACTGAAAAACGGTGCACTAATCGACAAAACAAACGGTCGTGCAACGAGAAAAAGAAACACACACTACACCCGTCGGTCACAATAAACAAACAAAAACACCATTCTACCAACAAACGCAGTTCTCAGCGTGCGAGAATTGGAGAGAGAGAAAGGGGTAAGCAAATATAATGACCACTTTTGGGTCACTTTTGTAACACAACAAAAAAAAAAATCCAAACGAAAACCAAACGCGCAGCCGAAAAGGAAGAAAAGCAGAATCACAATTCAAACAAAAATTCAGAGCTCGATTAAAGTCAATATTGAAAATCACAGTTTTTAACTGGGGAGAAAAAAAAATCTCCCATTGACATCTGTCACCCAAAATGAACAATTAAACTAGGTAATAAATAATAGATAGAATAATAAATAAGAAATTAAACGCAATAATACAGAATCAATAATTGACATCAAACAACCGCTTACTACTAAAACCAAAACAATTCTACCAACATTTGGTGTACAATTTCAAAACTTCAAATTATCTCCCCGATCAAACCATTCAACAAATTAAAACAAACAAAAATTCTTCTTCTTGCTGCTTTTACGCCGGTCTCTGCTCACGACCGCATGGCTACCTCCAATACCGCACAACCGCTACCAATCTGCCAAAGCCCTTTGTTCTTGTTGAAACGAGGTAATGCTTGTATAGCTGGTCACAGGTTTACAACTATTGCTTCAGTAAAAATATCATTCGCCAGTTTGTGCCGTGTCCTGCGACTTGAGATGCACAGGTTTCTCCTGGATTTGGGCTTTTCAAGCACTTACGAGTTTGACTCAGGCTTCCTCAAATCCTGTCCGCAGCGCCAGTTTGTCGTGTGTACAACCACAAAATCTCTATAATTATCAATAAGTTATAGTGGTTACCTGTGTCCTCCCCCGTGGTGACCAGCTGATGAATTCTGTTGTGCTCGGCCCAGGTCAGTGCAGCAGCCCAGACACAATCCTGTCTGTGGTGTCCCACTTGAATAGATGATAACTGCCCTGATTTCCAGCAATAAGTCGTTCTTAAATTATCCAGTGTTGGCTCCTCTGGATGTTTTACCGATTCAGCAATCCGGAAAGCAACGACAAAGGCCACACAAATTCACAGAAGAAACGGAAACCACATTCTTTCTTAGATTCACGTTTAATTTTTTCTTTTCCTAATTTTATAACAAAGTTTCAAACTTTACTTGTTACCAAAACGAAAAACAAAAGGGGACCGGCTCTTTCTGTAATCTTTCCTTTTCTGCTCGCCAACTCAACGGAAAATCAACTGTTCCACTAATTCCGTACTCTATCAAAAAACAAAACGTTTTTTTTTTTTTTTTTTTTTTGCTTTTTCCGTTGTCAAACGTCAACAACGGAATTCCGAACCGTATTTTTTAAAAAAGGTTAACCCTCCATCTCTCTCGCTCTCCATTCACGTCCACTTCGAAAAACAAATTCGAACTCGAAGAACTGCACGATCCACACCCGAATCAGGGTGTGTTCAGAAACTCACTTCAGGATCGTGCAATTCTTCCACCACCTTACCATCATACTATGTTAAAACAAAATTATATTAAATACAAATTATCAAATGATGGTGGTGGCCGACGTACGTAACATTCCCCGTCCATCTTATTTTTTGCAATGCTGTTATGTCAGTCTTATATTCGGAGAAGACATCGGCTGGCTGCCGTGCAACTCGAGCTCTGTATAGTGAGCGGACGTTCCATGAAAAAATTCTCAAATCGTTTAGCCATTTTCGCTTTCGTGGTCGCCGTCGTGTACCCGGTCCATATCCGAGGCTTGTTAAATTTGCCATTAAATTCATTTTTACGAGCATGGTTATTAGCCTTGCGCCAACCTTTCTCAGGGTGTCGCTGCATGCATTGGTTGACTACTTGGTGGGTGCCAAGGTAACTATCAAGGGGGGTAACGTGGAGACTGCATGTCAAACTCTGTCGAAGGCTTTTGAAATATCCAATGCGACTACCTTGCTTTCACCGAGGTAGTGGATGGAATGGCTCCACTTTTCGGTAAGGTACGCCATTAAATCCCCTGTGGGCCTGGTGCTACGAAAGCCATATTGGTGGTCATTTGATTCCAGATATTTCGAAAGTTGACGGTTGATAAGTGATTCCATTACCTTGGCGGGAATAGAAGTTAGTGCTATGGGTCGATAAGAAGAAAGGGATGATTTATCGCCGTTTTTGGAAATTGGCTGAATGTTCGCTGATTTCCATCTATTTGGGAAACTGCCAGAAGAATAAGACAAATGAAAGAGTTTCCGCAGTGGCTTAACGAGTAAAGAGGAACAACTCTTCAAGAGGATTGGGGGAATTCCATCGGGACCCGCGCATTTGTTTGCGTTAAGCTCTTTGAGTGCGCGGGCAACAGTACGCGTTCGGAAGCGCATCTGGCTCATGATGTGCTGCATATGCTTAAGTTGAGGTGGCACTGATGTGGTATCAGGCAGCGTTGAGTTGGCCTCAAAATGTGCAGCAAGTAGATTCGCCTTCTCCATTGCAGTGGTGACTGGGTTGTCATCGACTATAAGCGATGGAATAGATGAAGTGACTGAGTTTTGAATGTTTTTCACGAATGCCCAGAAGTTTCTGCTATCTGTGGGAAAGTGTAGTATTTTTTGTCTCACTCTCTGGTCATGCAAGAACTTGGCGCGTTGAATATAGGCATTGCAGTCATTTCTAGGTCTTTTAAATCTTTTCCGGCTTTCCTCAGTATTATTTGATTTATACAACCGGAAGATCAACTCTTCAGCCTTAATGGCCTCTCTGCACCCGGAATCGAACCACATATTTCTCTTGCATGTGGCATAAAGGTCCGCATGCTGAGTAGAATCGTGTCTGTGTCGCTATAGAGTCAACATCGTTATTGAGGAAAATAAAGATCAATTTAACTTCCTAAAAACGTCGTTCAGACCGTCTCAGTTGCCTTTGTAGCGATTCAAAATCGCTACACCATTCCTATTTACCGAAAACCCCCTAGCCCAATATCCAATTTAGAAATACCTACCCTCAATGAAGCCTATCCCTTTCCTATACATAAAATACTTACCTGTACCTAAGGTCCACCATCCACTCATCCATTCTCCCATGGCGAATCATATGTGCGACAGATTAAACCTAAAGTTAATCTGTTGCACAGTGATTCACTTCCCTAAACCTAATTATATATGAAGCACAAATAATCGGATTTGTGCTTCGGCAATTAACCAACATTTGTGAGCAAATCTCGATTTGCCACAACATAAATAGGCGGCGCATTTTGGTTTCGCAGCATTATCAATAAATTAATAAATTTACACAGAGTTTAAATCACAAACAGTCGAGATCTCGTGCAGTGCGGACGTTCACAGAAACGTGTTTACACGTGTTTATGTTTACGTGTGTTAAGTGCACTATTAAATTGTGTAGTGCAATAGAAAGCCAACAAAAAATATTTAAAAAAACAATAATAATATATATATATATATATAATAACACAAAAAAACAAAAGAGGAAATTTTAACTATACAAACACAAGCAAATTAATTTTCGCTGGATGCCGTAGTCGAAATCTGTCTTCACAGATGCCAGACAACGACCCGAGCGCTACCCGGGAATATCTTTTGGAACGGAAGAGAAGAGCCATTGAAACTCTTCAAAACTCATCTAAGAAGACTACAAAAATGGAAAATCCAGTAAAACACATGGACTACGAACAAAAATTCCACGAAGCCGTGGAATACATCAAACAGCTTTCAGCAGAGGTGAAGCAACTCCGGGAGGAAATTCACTCCCTAAAGCAACCCACCCAAAACAGCGACGATGCCAGTATGGAGACGACGCCTTCTCCCAACTTAAGCCATAAAACATCTCCACCCAAACAACAATCATCAGCCCGTAAGGAAACCACCAAACAAGCCAAGCCATCACCGAGTCCCCTGCCCGCCCAGCACAAAAACGAAAGACCACCGCCAATCTACATCAGAAACCCGACCAGCAGCAAAGCACTAATTCAAACCCTGCAAAATGCCTTGGGTCACCGGAATTTTAGCACCAATGCAAAAGGATCGAGGACTTCCATAGCAGTCAGATCATTAGTCGATCATGACAGGGCAGTTAAAAAACTGTTAGAGGAACAGTATCAGTTCTTCACCTTCCAGCATCCGAACAGCAAACCAGCTACCTTTATTATAAGGCACATCGATCCCGAATGGACCAACGAAGAAGTGGGACTGGAAATCGCTAGGATATGTCCACAAATAAAAATCAATAAGCTGGACTACTTCCAAACACCGTACATGAGGACAAACAACGTAAAAAACCTCCGGATCATACAAATCCCACCTAATCAGGACATCAAGCAACTTAAACAAATTAAATATTTGTTTACCCAAAAAATCGCAATCGAAGAGCCCCACAAACAAGAAATTCTTCATTGTAAGCGATGTCAAGAATCAGGACACTTGGCGGTCTCATGCCACCAGCAAAGACGTTGCGGCAGATGCGCAGAGGAACACGAGCTCGAGGAATGCAAAGTAAATCCACAAGGCCTGGAACCTGAAACAATACAAACCGTCAACGCTGATGGATCCATTACCAACAAAAAGATCACAGTTAAATGCTGTAACTGCGGAGGCCCTCATCCGGCAAATTTTTCCCAATGCCCTCAGAAGCTAAAACTTCTGGAAAGACGGAAATTAGCAACAACTATAAAATCAACAACAACAACAACAACAACGAAACCAACAGTATTGCAGGAAACGAAGTCAACCCGACCCGGAATATCGTACGCGGATGCAGCAAGAGGAAACCTCAACACTACCACTCCCCCTAACAACAATACTGAAAACTTCAATCTGGACATCATGGCATACATCCAAAGCTTACAAGCCATGCTACCTTCGCTGAGGAAGATGTCAGAAATAGAGAAAAAAGGTCAGATTCTTTCACTAATAACTTCCCATATTCTTTCCAGCTCTCTCTAAACTAACCATTATCTCCCTCAACACAGAATCCATTTACTCTAACATACGTAAGCAACACCTCCGGTTGTTTGTTGAAAAGTTTTCCCCAGATATCCTCTTCCTTTCAGAGACCTGGCTCAAACCAAATTCCCGAGTTTCAATTCCCAATTACACTTTAGTTTCTAACCCCAGAACTAATGGATCTCATGGAGGTACCGGCATCTTAATTCACAAAAAGTTTCAATTCAGTGAAATTAGATTCACCGGTATATCCAGCATTGAATACACAGCAGTAAAACTTTTCTGTGAGAACAATAAAGTGCTCGTCTTAGCATCCATTTATATTCACCCTTCACGACAACCAGATTTCCCAGATATTGACATTTCGCAGATTATCCAACAGTCCGTTCCCGCTCCATTTATAATCGGAGGAGACTGGAATGCTCGTCACACAGCATTCAATGATAATAAATGCAACAAATATGGTCGCCAATTGCTAGCCCTCCTCCAGTCTTATCCATATACTTACATTGACTCCCCATTACAGCCAACTCGTGTCTCTAGCTCAGCCAGGTCAACAATCGACTTCTTCCTCAAGTCCGACGATGTTTATTCAGCGGGTCCACCTACAGTCTCCTTTATATTTCCTTCTGATCATGGTTCCGTTCACACCACGATCCAAATCCCCTCTCTCGACCCACTCTACTCGTCAAACCCTGTCCCAAACTTCACCAAAACAAATTGGAGAAAAGTCAATAGGGAAATAGCGATAAGTTTCTCTGACTTGTATATCCCTGAAGCATCTAACTTACTCCCTACTGAAATCGATCAAGCATCTTTAAGAATAGAGCAAATTCTTAAGGAGGCTCTCAGCAACAACACCCCGACAACCATTCCTCATAACTATTTAGGAAAGCCTTTGCCCAGCATCCTAACCAAATTATTGCGCCTTAAAAAGCAGCTCCGTCGTAAACTTCATACAAGATACTGCCCCTTTATTAAAAGCCAAATCCAACTTCTATCCACTCTGATAAATGAGCAGTTGAAAAAGTTCGCAGATGAAAACTACATCTCCACACTTAAAAATATCAAACCAAATCGGGATCTTTTCAAAAACATCAACCAATTAACTGGTCGTAAATATAAACCCCGAATTGATCATCTCATCAACCCAATCAGCAATAATATTGCCCAGTCCGATACGGACATAGCAAATTGCCTCGCAGAACACTTTGCAAAGATTCATGAGCAAAATAATTCTCTCTCAACTCCCGGCTTCGAGAACACAGTAAACGAATACATCTCAAACAGATTATTCACATCTTTTACTCCTTTCATCGGTGAATTTAGCAACACGAACATAGCTTCACACCCCTTAGACACTACAAATTTTCTAACTGCAGACGAATTATCCGAGATCGTAAGATCAGGAAATAACAAAAAGTCAACTGGATTAGATGGAATCCCACGCCTTCTATTTAAAAGGCTACGCCCACAGAATCTACTTCCCATCCTCATTCTTCTTAATCAAATAATTAATGCATCGCACTTCCCAGAGAACTGGAAAACTGCGGTAGTAATTCCTATTAAGAAGCCCGGTAGTAGTAATAGTCCTTGCAATTATCGTCCAATATCCCTATTAAGTACATTAAGTAAGATACTGGAACGCAAGATCTACCAAAATCTTCTCTCATTTGCCAATGAGAATGCCCTCATCCCTAACTGTCAGTTCGGATTTCGTAAGCGACAATCCACATGTCATGCTCTACTAAAACTCACACACGATGTTACAACTGGTCTCCAAAACCAAAGCCCTACTGTGTGTATATCTCTCGATATTTCTAAGGCGTTTGATTGCGTCTGGATCTCAGGACTTCTGTACAAACTGCACTCCATATTTAATCTAAACTCTCACACAACAAAGCTCTTAGCCTCATATCTTTCTGCCAGAAAATTCGTTGTGAGAATAAATTCTTCTGTCTCAGAAACCCACACCATAACCGCGGGTGTTCCCCAAGGCTCCATTTTAGGGCCAATTTTATATCTGTTATATACCTCAGATATTCCTCAACCCGTATCTCCTAATGTTGTGATGCTGAATTATGCTGATGATACATTAATTTACTCTAGCAGCAAATTTGTTAAGGCTGCAAGAAACCGCATTAACAACTTCCTCCCTAACCTATCATCATACTTTAATAAGTGGAAAATTCACCTTAATCCAAATAAAACGCAGCTCATAGTGTTCAAGGGCAAAAACGAGCACTGTACAAACAACACTAGACGTTGCCACAACAAAATTAAGATTCAACTGAACAACACTCTGAATAACTGGTCTTTTTCCTCCCACATAAAAAATTCCCTTCAAAAAGCCACAATTCAGCTTAATCTCTGTAGAAGAGTAATGTGGAAACCTAATAGTCTCCCTCACAAAGTCAAACTGCTCATTTACAAACAAATTATCAGGCCCACACTCACGTACGCGTGCCCATTGTGGTACCATATCACTCCCTCCCAAATGGAGAAATTACGAGTATTCGAAAGA
Organism: Microdon myrmicae; assembly: GCA_963931805.1. Taxonomy (NCBI): domain Eukaryota; kingdom Metazoa; phylum Arthropoda; class Insecta; order Diptera; family Syrphidae; genus Microdon; species Microdon myrmicae. The sequence goes on from OZ007496.1 coordinate 107,907,248, forward strand.
AAATGCTTTAGGTATGTCTCTGGGTTACATCGTCGTCCTAACTCCTATAAGTACTATAGTAACGTCGAACTCTACAATACCGCTGGTATTGAGCGCCTCGATAGACGATTCCTCGAACTGTCTATCAAATTTATCAAAAACCTACAAAATAATCCCAATCCCATAATAACCTCGCTTTTAGAGAACCCTCTAGATATCAGAACTAACTATCCCAACTGTCTCCACACCAGAGCTATCTTCGCCTCAGGCAGACTGGTAAATGATTCAAACGAGATCATATACCACAACACCGAAGTTACCCCTAACCACTTCAAATACTGTAACGTCCAACCATTCTCCAACATCCTACGCTTTTCCAACGAACAACCGGAGAGAAATACTCTACCTCTAACCCATAACTGACCTCATTCCACATCCTTTAATTCATAAATCCCATTAATTATAAAACTTTGTTTTGTTTATAGCTCATTTTATAATAATCAGACTAAGTTAGATTAAGTTATATTTATATTTATATTTAGGGTTAAGTTTAGATTAAGTAAAGTAAAAATAAGAAATTCCTGGTTTTCTGACCTTTTCCAGGAAGACGAAACCCTACTAAATGTATAAACACACATATAGCCTATAACTCTTAAAACATTGTTTGGAAAATGTATTATAATAATAATTACATGTAAGCAATTGTCACGAATTTAATTTTAAGTCACTGTATTACTTAAATGTACAAATTTTAATTATGGTTAATAAATACAGTTTAAAAAAAAAAAAAAAAAAGGTTTCGCAGCACTCAATCACAGTCAGTCACGGCAGTCAGCCACAGTTAGCAATCGACGACCAAACAGTCTAAGCAGTAATTAAATAAAATATAACAAACATCGATAGAATCAGACAGAGCATTAAATTCGTTAAACGATGCGTTCTTATCCAACTTTGGGCTTCTGTAAAGAAAGCAATAATGTATGAAATGTGACTTCACGAACGTGAAGTTTTAGCCACGAGATAGTAAATTCTGGATTGGAGTAGAGCCCATATTGTGGCGGAAGCTGATAAGCAATATCATTTCGTATATATGTCGCTAGATCACTATGTGGAAAGAACAGAGACACTAAGTTATACCCAGGTAGGTTTAAAATTGGAAATATCAGTTTAGTTATTACCTGGGTTTCGCCAAGTGCAAGGATTGCTGGTTTCTGGTAAGAAACGTGGGTAGACACAGAAGACAAATTGCATCTCAACCCGCGAATGTTACACAAATCCACGCGAAATTCCCGGTCCATTGAAAGGACCTGACACAGAAAACCAATACAGCCTCGGGACCAGCTATAGATAAGCGAAAGGAACCACTACAGGTGTTATGCTCTTGTAGTAGGTGTCCCACTAGATCCGTGCCGAAATCCAGATCACATCCCTTTGTTGTATAATTAGTATGCTAATCAAGTTGTGACATAAGAGCTTCCACAGCGCCAATTGTTATAGGAGAATTGCCGCAGCTACAGTTTGTTGTATAATTAGTATGCATAATCAAGTTGTGACATAAGAGCTCCCACAGCGCCAGTTCTTACGTGGTAGCGTCAGTTTTTATGTGAAAACGTTATGAAATATATTCAGTTCTTATATGGCAAGTTAGGAAAGTTCTTTATATAATATTTTCAGCCGCAGTCCGCAGCATCGGTTCTTGTATAATTAATCCGCTGTTCCAGTTGCGACATATGTTGCACAAAGTTTGTTACACAACAGTCCGCAACGCCAGTTGTTGTATAATTAGTATGCGACATCAAGTTGTGACATAACAGCTTCCGCAGAGCCGATTGCTGTTCAGGTACTATGGTGTTATGGAATAGTAACCTTGTACCAAGCGATAGGGTGTCAATTGTAACCCCAGAAGTGTTGTGTCCTATGTTCCTTATGACACAGTAGCGCCAGTTTGTTATATGACCTGTTGCTAGATAAATTGCCAGGTGGTGTATACTTAGAGCAGCGTTGCACAATATGCAAGTTTATTAAAGGCTGTATGCTGAATTACTGGAGCGACCTGTCAGGTGTTGAATGTTAAATGTTCACATTCAATGGGTTTCCAAAACGAGCTCAAATGAAATACAAGTTAATTTCACCTGATCACACCCTGAATTGTGCCCAAACCATTTATATTTTTTTATCTCCCATGTGGCCGAGTGTGAGTCTGGTCAAAACATAGGCGATGAAGAAGATACTTACGTAACACCTTCCATGACGAACATTATGCCACTCAGATACCAAAAACATTCCAAAGATTATAAATCAATCGAGAATATTGGTGCCTGAGGGACGCAAACAGAGGTGCGAAAAAGAGAAAAACAGACACAAGGAATGGAATGATTAGAGGGTTTTCCCGCACTGCACATCACTCGCGAGAATATCCTCGCACTTTTCACAGCACTAAGAAGCGTATGTGGAGATCCGTTTATTTGCTTAGGATCGCATAGATAGCTTTGCACTGCACTTGGACGCGTATGTGGAGATCCGTTTATTTGCTTAGGATCCCACAGTAAGACTTGTCGCGCGAACCGATCGTGCGATTGGGTATCTTGTGCTGTCTCGTTGGCGGTTAGAACTCGACTCCTAGTCGTACTAAGCCAAATCTGCACCACCCTGGAAATACATTGGGGTTGGTTGATTTTGTGGTGGTGACTTGAAGAGTGAGTGATTTCGTGGCGGCTTGGTCATTGAGTGCTGGGAAGAGTATTGCCTATGCACACTTGTCTAAATTATTTATGATGTTGTCTCTCATCATTTCAGGCATGGAGTAAAAGTTGGCGTTGAGGCCGTACAATTTGCATGCATGTTTTTTTAACAGTCTCAAATAATCCTCCAGCAGTGTGGATGCCAAAAATATAATTCACCATATTCACCTTAGCAAAGTAATAAATAAAAACATATATAAGTAGAAAAACCGGACTACTTATTACATCCAATATCGGTCTCCGGAAGCACGGTGAGTGATCATCTCAACAAAAAGCGGGAAGAATCCCAAAAAACAAAAAAAGCCTTTACTTTCAGCAACAAGGGAATTTCCCCGATATTCATTACAGCAAAAATTTTTAAATTTGAAGATTGACTGGATAAGAAACCTATTATATGCCAAGACCTGATATGATCTTCCCCACCATATATTGTATAATGATGACACAATTTTCGGCTTGCCCTTTTTTTTTCAAACTAAATAACCAATAAAATAAGCCGAGTTTAAGTGTTATTAATTTTCTATTTTATATTGGTTTAAAAGTTTTCATTACAAATTACTATATTTAAGTTATAAGAAAGGATGATGTTTGTAATGATTACGTCTTATGCAAATGTATCCAATATTCATGTTCATTTTGAAAGGGTGCTACGCCATTACTTGCTATGCCAGAATTGCTTATAAATACTTGTATTTACAGTCTGGTTTATTTTATGTATAAAATACAATAAACAGTTTCACCGGTTACCTTTTTCTCAGTAAATTATGTCATAGTGATCAATCTACGATATGGGAAACATAAATTATTCCCAATAATTGGTAACGTAACGAGTGTACCTCAAGATCTAAGGTAACAGATCACAATGCTATATCTAAAAATGTTCAGTTTAACTACAAATATTAGAAGAATCTTATAGGTTTCGCGTACTTTTACAATCCTGCGATAATAACTTCGTGTTGCGCCTCATCCTCCATTTCCGGAATTTCTTGTTTATGAATAACAACAGTTTGTCCCATTTGTCCTTGGTCATCATGATTTTGTTGTTGCACTTGAGGTTGTCGTGGAGCAGTTTGACCTAAACAATAATTAATTCAATAAAATATTTGTTTAACTCAAAAAGCAAAACAAAGTATGCATTTAATTTACCATATTTTTCGTGTATTCCTCTGTGGCGCTTAAGAGCAAATCGATCCGCGAATGCTGCTGAGCATATATCACATTTGAAAGGTTTTTCACCTGAATGAACTTTTGCATGATTTTTGAGATGAGCCGCTTGACTGAAGGCCGACCCACAAATTTCACATTTATACGGCTTTTCGCCGGTATGAATGCGACGGTGATTCCATAATGTAGCATGTCGGGCAAAACCTTTGTCACAAACTTCGCATACATACGGCTTTTCACCGCTATGTGTCCTTTCATGATTCTTCAGGTGAGGTGATTGGGAAAATTGCATTCCACAAGTTTGGCATCTAATTTAATAAAAAACAAGAGAAAGTTAAAAAAAAAATTGAAAGCTGTTAAGATAGATAGATGTTATGCCCAACCACAGAATTTTATATCCACATAGTATAGTGAGTGCATCTTTTAGAAGCCGGAACTTATATAATCATTCAACTATATTTAATCTATTTTATTTAAAAAGACTATTGGTACATACAATATGACAACTACTGTTGGAGACGGAGCAGCACACAACTGCCGACTGGCGGACCGAGAATCGGATATTTACAGCAATTGCTCTCTTTGTCCCTGTGATAAACATGCGAACGGCGGAACAAGAACACAAGAGAGTATATAAGCGGCGGCAGTTGGGGAGTTGAGTCATCCCTCAACACAGAATCCATTTACTCTAATATACGTAAGCAACACCTCCGGTTGTTTGTTGAACAATTTTCCCCAGATATCCTCTTCCTTTCAGAGACCTGGCTCAAACCAAATTCCCGAGTTTCCATTCCCAATTATACGACCCACTCTACTCGTCAAACCCTGTCCCAAACTTCACCAAAACAAATTGGAGAAAAGTCAATAGGGAATAGCGATAAGTTTCTCTGACTTGTATATCCCTGAAGCATCTAATTTACTCCCTAGTGAAATCGATCAAGCATCTTTAAGAATAGAGCAAATTCTTAAGGAGGCTCTCAGCAACAACACCCCGACAACCATTCCTCATAACTATTTAGGAAAGCCTTTGCCCAGCAACATAACCAAATTATTGCGCCTTAAAAAGCAGTTCCGCCGTAAACTTCATACAAGATACTGCCCCTTTATTAAAAGCCAAATCCAGCTCCTATCCACTCTGATAAATGAGCAGTTGAAAAAGTTCGCAGATGAAAACTACATCTCCACACTTAAAAATATCAAACCAAATCGGGATCTTTTCAAAAACATCAACCAATTAACTGGTCGTAAATATAAACCCCGAATTGATCATCTCATTAACCCAATCAGCAATAACATTGCCCAGTCCGATACGGACATAGCAAATTGCCTCGCAGAACACTTTGCAAAGATTCATGAGCAAAATAATTCTCTCTCAACTCCCGGCTTCGAGAACACAGTAAACGAATACATCTCAAACAGATTATTCACATCTTTTACTCCTTTCATCGGTGAATTTAACAACACGAACATAGCTTCACATCCCTTAGACACTAAAAATTTTCTAACTGCAGACGAATTATCCGAGATCGTAAGATCAGGAAATAACAAAAAGTCAACTGGATTAGATGGAATTCCACGTCTTCTATTTAAAAGGCTACGCCCACCGAATCTACTTCCCATCCTCATTCTTCTTAATCATATAATTAATGCATCGCACTTCCCAGAGAACTGGAAAACTGCGGTAGTAATTCCTATTAAGAAGCCCGGTAGTAGTAATAGTCCTTGCAATTATCGTCCAATATCCCTATTAAGTACATTAAGTAAGATACTGGAACGCAAGATCTACCAAAATCTTCTCTCATTTGCCAATGAGAATGCCCTCATCCCTAACTGTCAGTTCGGATTTCGTAAGCGACAATCCACATGTCATGCTCTACTAAAACTTACACACGATGTTACAACTGGTCTCCAAAACCAATGCCCTACTGTTTGTATATCTCTCGATATTTCTAAGGCGTTTGATTGCGTCTGGATCTCAGGGCTTCTGTACAAACTGCACTCCATATTTAATCTAAACTCTCACACAACAAAGCTCTTAGCCTCTTATCTTTCTGACAGAAAATTCGTTGTGAGAATAAAATCTTCCGTCTCAGAAACCAGCAACATAACCGCGAGTGTTCCCCAAGGCTCTATTTTAGGGCCAATTTTATATCTGTTATATACCGCGGATATTCCTCAACCCTTATCTCCTAATGTTGTGATGCTGAATTATGCTGATGATACATTAATTTACTCTAGCAGCAAATTTGTTAAGGCTGCAAGAAACCGCATTAACAACTTCCTCCCTAACCTATCAACATACTTTAATAAGTTACGAGTATTCGAAAGAAAATGCTTTAGGTATGTCTCTGGCTTACATCGTCGTCCTAACTCCTATAAGTACTATAGTAACGTCGAACTCTACAATACCGCTGGTATCGAGCGCCTCGATAGACGATTCCTCGAGCTGTCTATCAAATTTATCGAAAACCTACAAAATAATCCCAATCCCATAATAACCTCGCTTTTAGAGAACCCTCTAGATATCAGAACTAACTATCCCAACTGTCTCCACACCAGAGCTATCTTCGCCTCAGGCAGACTGGTAAATGATTCGAACGAGATCATATACCACAACACCGAAGTTACCCCTAACCAGTTCAAATACTGTAACGTCCAACCATTTTCCAACATCCTACGCTTTTCCAACGAACAACCGGAAAGAAATACTCTTCCCCAAACCCATAACTGACCTCATTCCACATCCTTTAATTCATATATCCCATTAATTATAAAACTTTGTTTATGGCTTTATGAAAATCATACTGTAATCAGACTAAATTAGGTTAAGTTATTTATATAATTAAGATTAAGTTTAGATTAAGTAAAGTTGAAAAAATAAATTCCTGGTTTTCTGACCTTTTCCAGGAAGATAATACTATTAAATTTATAAACACGCATCTATCTATCTCATAAAATATTGTTTGGAAAATGTATATATTATTATAATAATTACATGTAAGCAATTGTTACGAAATTAATTTTAAGTCACTGTATTACTTAAATGTACGAATTCTAATTATGGTTAATAAATACAGTTTTGAAAAAACAAAAAAAAAAAAAAAAAAAAGGGAGTTGAGTCGAGTCAGTGACTTCAGAATTGATGAGAATCAAAAAGGCGAGCATAACACAAAACTCGTTTTGCCTGAATATTGTTATAACTAACTATATTTTTAGATTAAATAGAATCCAAAACGATTTTATACAATACAGATGTGTAAATTCATTTAAATTTATTTATTAAAAAAAAAATTGCCTGTGAAAGTGATTGTGAACTTTGCGAGTGTGTGAAGGAACAGGACGTGGAAAAAAAAAAAAAATGTGGCGAGAAGGCCGAATTTGGCGAGACAGGACATATGTGTCCTTCATCTTGTCTCTGACTTCTGGTCATCTTGCGATAACCAGAATCACCCACATCCGTGAGGATGTTGGGCTCGGTCTCGCGGCATCTGAAAAGAGAAGAAAAAAGGGGGGGTATCCAAGGATAGTGTGGACAGTGTTAGTCCAAGTGTTCTCTAACTACTTTTATAGAGGGATGGTGGGAAAGAAATCTTACAAGACCGGTGGGTCTTGGGTGCGGTAGTAAACGCAGATCACGTCTTTGGCGTCTGATAATCTGCTCGAACAGGACGTGGAGACCGGTTTGCACATTTATATAATTTAATTTATATTTTTGTTATTTATTTTAATTTATTATTTATTCAACTCTTTTTAATTAATTTAATTAACTCTTACAAACTAATTAACTCTTTTAATTCCCCAAAATAATTAAGTCTGTTTTTCCCTTCTTGGTTTTTGTTTGTTCCTCTTCTCTTTTCCTTCCGCCCCACGCGTTTCTTGTTTCTTTTCCGTGCTCGATGTTTGCGTACTCCCAATAGATGGACACCTGCTCTTCTCGTGGTGTGGGCCATCAGCCCGATCAGGGCATGATGGCTCTCATAAAGAGATTAAGGGAGGACCTCGAGGCTCTCAAGGCTAAGAACGCCGCCTTGAAGGATAAATTGTCGCGACTGGAAGTCGCACCACCCGCATCCCCGTCCAGTGCCAGTTCGGGGGCTTCTGATTCGGAATCAGAGCTCGAGCCGGAGTTGGAGAGTGTCACTGAGAGTTCTGACGACTCAATGGACGCCGGTGAATCGCGTACCCCCACCCCAAACTCATCGAGGGCCCCAAAGCGGAAAACACCACTTCCAATAATAAGCTACGAAGGAGGACCCTCCAATAAGCGTATGGCCACCGGCTGCCCGCCAACACCACCCCCATCATCTTCATCAGCTATCCCCAAACAGTTGTCGAACCCCGCGATAGCTCCAATTCATGTGAAAGTCGTATCTCCGCAGGAGCCTTGTCCACCGAGGCCAACTCCGGTAATTAACCCAAAACCAAAGGCTGCTTGTGTTCCCAACACTGTTCAGCCAGAGGTCGGGGACCGCCCACCTGTTTCTAAGAAGAAACAGCAACCCGGGGTCTTTGCACGAGACCTCAATTTAAAAAATTTCGTCGGTGACATGAACCGGCTAGGGATTTGTAACTTCAAGGCAAAGACTTTAGGCCCTTCCCTAAACAAAACCATAGCCTACGATAGGGAAACCTATCGCAAGGTTAACGACAACCTCAAGGCCAAGGAGGTGAATTATTACACCTTCACTCCGGCCGACGAAAAGTCGAGGACAATCCTCTTAAAGCGAGTCGCTGCCTCTTGGGAAAAGGACGACATCGTAACTGCTCTTGAGGCAACATTTCCGAACGTCAAATTCATTGACGTCAAAAAATTCTCTCCCCCACAACGGTTTGTGAACATCAGACCGCAAAAATACAGCAAGCTGAACATATGGCAGCTTCACCTTGCCCCAGGAACCGACATAGATTCCATAATACGGACAAAGTCGCTTCCAATCTTGCATCAGTAAGTTGTCTTCGAGGTATTTCACAACAGGGAAATGCCTGAATGCAGACGTTGCCAACGTTTCGGGCATGTCTCCCGAAACTGCAACATGAGTCGCCGTTGCGTTCGTTGCGGAAAATCCCACGATATTGGCAAGTGCGAACTACCGCTAGCGAAATACGATCCCGCAACAAATGTGCAGGATGAAATAACACTGCCAACTTGCTACAACTGCGGCAACAAAGGGCATCCGGCTAGTTATAGAAATTGTCCTAAATATAAAGAAATTATACAAAGATCCAAGGAGATCGAGCTAAGCAAACAGCCAAGTCAGACTTCGGAAAACAGGCCACACAAAACCTCATCCAAAATGGATTCACATTTGCCGACATGCTTAGGGGACAGCAGGCAAGGAATATAAAAACTCTTCCAACTCCGCCCCCTCAAAAACATATTCAAATCCCTAAGCGAGCCCCGGTAAAGGCCAACACGACGCCTCAAATTCAAGCGGCGGTGCAAAAGCCTTCGAGGGGGCAATCTTCAATGCTCGAGAAACTACTTAGTTTCTCCCGCTTAATTGAAGATATCCGACCCCGATATGAGAAACTATCAACCGAGGCAGAGAGGGAGGCACTCCTTTTCACTGCATATGCAAGACATACCCTCCACAATGGATTCCAAAATTAAAGTTATCCTCATAAATGTCAACTCCCTTGTTTCGCATTCCAAGCGTATGATAGTCTCTGACTTCATAAATGATAACCGGGCGGACGTGGTACTTGTAACCGAAACTAGGTTGCATCCATGTCACAGTCCCGTATTCCCAAACTTCTCCATGATTCGAAGAGATCGAACCCTCACTGGCGGTCCCACCATCAACGGAGGTGGCACTTGTATACTGGTTAATAGCGGACTTCGCCATGAAGCTATTGACCTCCCACACCTAGAGTCCATTGAGGTGTCTGGAGTTGAACTGCATCTGGCTAGTAATGGTAGAGTGAATATATACTCCGTATACCACTCGCATAAAACCAATAATGGCCCCCTTAATCCCGAAGATATCGGCAAACTAATAAGGACCTCGGGGCATACACCCTTCATCATAGGCGGCGATTTTAACTCCAGACATCCCCAATGGAACAACTCTGTCTCTTGCCCAAATGGCACAAAACTGTACCAATGGTACACCGCAAACATGTATGCCTTCAACTTCGAAATAGTCGCACCTACGGCGTTCTTGACCCTTCTCTCTCTCGATCTCTTCGGATCAAACCCCCACAATTTCTTCTTCAGTACAAAACTGAAGAAAGCACCCTTCCCAACAACATTCCCCTCTATAATAGAGGATTCCTGGCCCCATCCCATAGGGTCTACTATTAACAAACCACACACACGAACGCACAGTACAAGACGGCACAAACACAAACATACACACCGACCAAAGCGCAGATTATCAGACGCCAAAGACATGATCTGCGTTTACTACCGCACCCAAGACCTACCGGTCTTGCATGATTTCTTTCCCACCATCCCTCTATAAAAGTAGTTAGAGAACACCTGGACTAACACTGTCCACACTATCCTTGGATACCCCCCCCCCCCCCCCCCCTTTTTTTTTTCTTTTCTTTTCAGACATCGCGAGACCGAGCCCAACAACCTCACGCATGTGGGTGATTCTGGTTATCGCAAGATGATTCTACATTGGTGTGATTCGGCCAATGAATGACTCTCTATATTTATTTGTGCGCTTGAAGTCCACTTTCAACGTGAACTGATGCGCATTCACAGATTGACGGGTATCGCGGGAAAATGTCTGAAGGGGCGGAACACATTCAGCAAGTTCAATTGAGCAACGACCGTGAAATACCTATAGAAAAGAGTAGGCATGATAAGTTGCGCCTATGTTCTAACGACGGAACTGATCGACTCACAGCTGGCTCCCCAATAGGTTTCACTGCTCGTTTTTGCATCCTATCGAGCGCGTGCAGTGCAGTTTTGGATGGGCCTGACCAAATATGGGAGTTGAACTCTATTTTGGGACGAACACCCGCTTTGTAAATAGTGGCCAGGTTGAATGGAGTGAAGTATTTTTTGCATCTCATAAGGAACCCCATACATTTGGCTGCACTTTTCGCAGCTTCAAATATATGGTGGCCTCAATTAAGAGTCGAATCAATTCGAATGCTTCTTGAGTTCGGAATTCAATGTATTAGGCATAACCTGCTAATTGGTATTGACGTTCGAAGAATTTGGTCGGGAATGTTCGTATGAGTATGAGAAACTCAATGTTATATCATCAGCAAACGAGTGGATTGGGTTGTGAGTAATTGACAAGAGACCATTTATAAAGATCAGGAAGAGAGTGGGTGAGAGTACAGAATCCTGGGGAACACCTGCATTAATTTGATGGGAGACAGATTTGACACCATCAAGAACCACTTGGGTTGTACGGCCAGAAACATAGTGTCTTACCCATTGGATCAGAGAATTGTCCAATCCATATGAATGTAATTTTGATAAAAGGACTGGATGCCAAACTCTCTCGAAGGCTTTCGAGATATCCAGTGCAACAACCTTGCTTTCTACGAAGTAGTGGATGGAATGGCTCCACTTTTCGGTAAGGTACGCCATCAGATCTCCTGTGGACCTTTAGCTAAAAGCCAGATTGGCCGTCATTTGATTCCATATTTCATTTGATATGTTATTTCGAAAGTTGACAGTTAATCAGTGATTCCATTACCTTCGAAAGAATAGAAGTTAGTGGGTCGATAAGAAGAGAGGGATGATTTGTCGTCCTTTTTAGGAATTGGCTGAATGTTCGCTGACTTCCACCTATTTGGGAAACGGCCAGTAGAATAAGACAAATGGAAGAGTTTCCGCAGTGGTTTACCGAGTGAAGAGGAACATCTCTTCAAGAGGATTGGGGGAATGCCATCCGGACCAGTGGATTTGTTTGCGCTTAGCTCCTTGAGTGCGCGGGAAACAGTACACGTTCGGAAGCGAATCTGGCTCATGGTGTGCTGCTTATGCTCAAGTTGAGTTGGCGGCAAAATGTGCAGCAAGTAGATTCGCCTCCACTATTTCACTGGTGACTGGTCTGTCATCGACTATTAGCGAAGGAATGGTTGAGGAGACCCGAGTTTTGGATGTTCTTCACATATGCTCAGAAGTTTCTACTACCTGTGGGAGAGTAGTATTTTTTGTCTCACTCTCTGGTCATGCAAGAACTTGGCCCGTTGAATATGCACATTGCAGTCATTTCTAGCCCTCTTAAACCTTTTCCGGCTTTCCTCAGTATTATTTGATTTATACAACCGGAAGCTCAACTCTTTAGCCTTAATGGCTTCTCTGCACTCGGAATCTAACCACATATTTCTCTTGGGTTTGATACTCTTTACCCTGTGTAGAATAAAGGTTCGCATGGCAAGCAGAATCGTGTCTGTCAATGTGTCCGCTATAGAGTCAACATTGTCATTGAGGAAAAATAAAGACCCATTTTACTTCCTAAAAATGTCGTTCAAACCTCCCCAGTTCGCTTTCTCATGGAACCATATTGTTCTTTTGGGAGTTTTCTCGTTAGCGTTGCTGTTGGTTAGAGGAATTTTAGCTGACACGACACAGTGGTCTGAAGTGCCCAAGGGCGAAGAAACTTCAATTGTGTACTTGTTTGGGTGGGAGGTGAGAAACAGGTCCAGTGTGTTGGCGGAATGTCCATCTATATCTGGCACCCGTGTTGGCACATTGACGAGTTGAGTTAAATTATTTGACTTAGTAAAGAGCTGAAAATACTGACTTTCAGGTGTTGCGTATCCGGAGTGGCGAAGCCACTGAGAGTTATGCACATTGAAATCACCCGCAATAACGTTTTTAGTGTTACCGATAGAATCAGAATAGTCAAATTCGTTAAAGGACTCCGTTTCTATCCAAGTGTGAGCTTCTGTAAAGAAAGCAGTAATGTATGATGTGACTACGAACGTGAAGTTTTAGTCACGAGAAATTAAATTCTGGATTGAAGCAGAGTCCATATTGTGGCAGAAGCGGATAAGCAATATCACTTCGTATGTATGTGGCTAGATCACGATGGGGAAAGAACAAAGGCATTAAGTTATAACCGAGTATAGTAAAATCAGAAATATCTGCATGTGTTATTACCTGAGTCTCGATAAGAGCAAGGATTGTTGTTTTCTGGTTAGAGACGTGGGCAGACACAGATGAGAAATTGCATCTTAGGCCGCGAATGTTACAAAGATCGACGTGAAATTCCCATTCCATTCAAGGGGCTGACGCAGAAAACCAGTACCGCCTCAGATAAGGATGCAAGACGGAACCAGCGATAGAGCGTAAGCAACCACTATTACTATTACTATTTATTGGCCTGTAGGAATCCGAAAGTTCATGACCTCACCGACTCGACTCCGCCATCGTTCCCTGTCCTGTGCACTCTCCTTCCACGATTGACCCGCCGATCCGATCTCCTCAAGGTCAAACCTAGCATTGTTCTCCCATATCCGTCGCGGGCGTCCTGGTGGTCTTCTTCCCGTTAGTCTACCGTCAAGAATTCTATGCACGGCCCTTTCGTTGCTCATTCGCGCCACATGTCCGGCCCATCTTAATCTTCGCGACCTGATTACTCTCACTATTGTAGGTTTGCGGTTTAGCTCTTCCAATTCGTGGTTGTGGAGTTTCCTCCATTGTCCTGCCTTCTCGTCATATTTGCCGCCAAAGATACCCCTCAAAACTTTATTCTCGAATACGCGGAATTTGTTTTCTTCCCGTTTTGTGAGAGCCCATGTTTCGCATCTGTATAGAGCAATCGGCATGATTGTTTCTATAGACAGGGAGCTTTATATTACGTGACAGCAGTTTGGATTTCAGCAGTTTACTGACTGCGTGCCAACTACCGTTGCCGGAATGCAGTCTTTTGTTAATTTCCTTCGGCATTGCGTTACTGGCCATCAGTATCGTCCCTAGATAGTTAAATTCTTTGTTTTGTGTTCATTTATTTCTAGGTCCACTTCTTCTGCCGCTTGCATGATGAATTTTTACTTACAGTTTCTAGATTATCGCCCAGAACGGTGATGTCGTCCACATATGCGAGCACTTGTGTGACCCTGTTCAGGGATGATCCGGCCATGTTGTCGTCTTGTACCGTTCTGATAACATACTCGAGCACAAGGTTAAAAAGACATGGTGGGAGGCCATCCCCTGTCATAGTCCGTCCCGGATTTCAAATTGTTCTGAGAGGTGGTTTTTTATTCTAACTCGCCCTTTGTTTTCGTTCATGCAAATTTGAATGAGGGTGGCATATTTTTCGGGAGTCCAAACTCAACTACAACAGGGTCGTAGGCTTTTTTGCAGTCAACGAACAGTTGGTGAACCGTCTCTCGGTATTCCCACTTCTTTTCCAGCAGTTGCCTTGTTGCGGACATTTGATCGCTTGTTGACCGGTTCGTACGGAATCCGCACTGGCAGTCTCCAGTATTTCGTCTGCATATGGTGTGATTCTCGCCAGTATGACATTTGTTAGTATTTTGTATGTGGTTAGGAGCAACGATATTCTTCTGTAGTTTTTGCAGTCAGACCTGTCGCCTTTTTTCAAAATGGGGACGACTATTGATGTTTACCATTCTTCCAGAGTGACTTCCTTATCCCATATTGTTTTGATGAGTTGGTGGATCTTTCAAGCGGTTTCCTCTTCTCCATGCTTCACAAGCTCTGCCGGTATGCAATCAACTCCGGGGGCCTTGTTGTTTTTCAATCGATTTATTGCGTCTACAACTTCGTCGAAAGAGGGCTCTGGGATCTGAGGCTCGGCTGTATGTACGCCTGGTGCGTTTATTTGTGGTTGACGGGTGCGCACATTGAGCAGGTTTTCAAACTACTGCTTCCATCTTGTCACGATATTGTTTGTTTCTCTGACCAGACAGCCGTTTGTGTCTCGGATTATTTTAGCTCTCCCTCGGTAGCCATTTATAATTGAGTTTATGCCTGCATACATACCTCTGATATTATTTGCTTTGGCATTTTCCAGAATTTTTTCGATCCTAGTCTTCTCCCATTCGCGTTATTTGCATTTGAAAAGTCTCGTTGTCTCGTTCCGAATCGTCGCGTATCTTTCTGCGTTGACTTCATTATATCTTTCTAAGTGGATCACTCTGAGGAGTTTACGTTCTTAGCTCTGCACTCATCGTCAAACCAAGGTTTGGACTAAATTGTATTCTTAAATCCGAATACCTTTTGAGCTGTTTGTTTGATTGTGTCTCTGATCGATGCCCATTTAGTGTTCAGGTTATTGGTTTCCTCTTCCTCACTACTCCCATTCTCTAGGATGCTAAATCTATTCGTTAGTTCCACGATGTCTATGAGGAAGTGATCTATTTGGTTACGCGTTACGCCGCCGGGTGATATCCATGTGGCTTTATGGATTTGCTTGTGCTTGAGCATCGTGCTTTTCGCTCTCAGATCTTTGGACGCTGGGAACGTGATAATTCGTCGTGTAGGCTCTCTTTACCTATAGTTGGTTGGAGACGTCTTTCTTTCCAATTTTCGCATTGAGGTCCCCGAGGAGGATTTTACCATCGAATGAGGAGATCCCATCAAATACTTCCTCTAGGGTCTCGTAGAACGTGTCCTTCGTTTCTTCGCCGGTAGATTCTGTTGGGGCGTGTACGTTTATAAATACATAATCGTAGTATGGGCCCTGTATTTTTAGCACAGACATTCGGTCATGAATAAATTTCTCATCTTTTACATGGGGCGTAATCTTCTTGCTTATGATGAAGTCAGTCCCGAGGTTATCTGTATCGGTACCTCCACACGTCAATGTAAACCCGTTGGTTTCGATTACTTGAAGTGGGAGTCGAACTTCCTGAAGCGCGACGATGTCCATTTTATATTGTTTCGCGTTTTCTACGACCGTCTGTATCGCACCTGGTTTATATAACGTTCGAACATTCCACGTGCCGACGCGTAAATCCCGCGTTTTCCGTTTTTCCCTACGTCTTCTTTTTGCCGAGTCGGTGTTTTCTTGACGATTTGTTCCTTTATGGTAGTGTCGGCTCATCACACCTACACCGGGTTTTTCGTGAGATTGTTTTTTGTATATTGATTATTCATTTTTGTTCCCACGAGTCTTGGGGTTTCAAATAGTCCGCCACATCAGGGCCCCTCTTTGATATGGTAAGGTCTGCTTACTGCTCTGATTCGACCCGGCGTTAGAGAGGTGCCGTTATAATAAAGCCGGTATACCCCTGGCTGCAAACCATCCAATGGGCACGGGGACGCGTAACACCTTGGATTATGGGTGGTAGATCTTTGTGTTACTCCTCGCTAGCCTGTCTGACATGGGTGGCCCTACTGGAAGCGTATGCTTCCGTCAGCATAGCCTGAGTGATTCATTGTAGTTTAAGCTTCCCCACCACGTCAAGGTTTCTACCAAGCGGGGCGTAAGCAACCACTACAGGTGTTATGCCCTTGTAGTAGGTGGCTTACTAGATTCGTGCCGAAATCCGGGTCACATCCTGCCCATGACGAATATTACGCCACTTAAACACCAAAAACAAGAAAGATTATAAATCAATCGAGAGTATCGATGCCCGAGGGACGCAACAGAGGTGGGAAAAAGAGGAAAAACAAAGGAAAGGGTATGAGTTTTCCTGTACTGTACACTTCCACACAATTTTCACACTACGGCGCGAATCTAATATATAGTGTTTTCCAATAGGGACTTGACAAATTTTTTTCGGTAGTAAATTTTTATAATTTGCAGACGTTGTTCGTTCGTGTACTTAACCACGATGAAAATGTTGAGTTTCCTGAATAAATTGACAGTGACAGTTCGATGATTAGTGAAAGGGTGCGTTCACAAATTAAATTCAAAGTTGTCAAGTCCCTATTGGAAACCTGATATATCACTGCACTACACTCGGACACGTTTGTGGTGATCTGTTTGTTTACTTCGGGTCCAACAGAAGACTTGACGTGCGAACCGATAGCGCAATTAGGGTATCTTGTGTTTACTTAAGATACCCTAAACGGATTACACAATTGATCAGATGGTACGGATCACGAGGCAGAAGCGCACGTGGTGACTCGTGGCGGTTAGTTAGCAATTTAGCATTTTAGTTTTACGTAAAATCTGCAGATATTTCAAAAATTTACAGTTAAACCACTCTAGTCATCAGATTAGAAGTTAGACCTATGTATATGTCGATAGGAAGATGTGTGTGATAAATTGATCTTTCAGTAATTGTTTGGGGATTCGCTGACTTCCATCTATTGGAGAATTCAAATGAACAAGATACATGGAGTAGATTTCGAAGCGCTTTAATGTGGGAAGAAAGGCATCTCTTCGAAAGTATAGGAGGAGAAATGTTATGCGGATCAATGGAATTGTTAATGTTTAAGTCTTTGAGCGCACAAGTTCCAAAACGAATGTGGGCCATGGGCTGCTCCTTATGTTCAATGTGAAGCAGAGCTAATGCGAAATAAAGCAGCGTAGTGTTAGTTCCGAGGTGTGAAGCAAATAGAATACAGTCTCTACTGCCATGAACTCGAAGCGAACAAAATAAAGTTGTGACGTGCCTCACAAAAATTCAGAAATGTATTCACCTTTGGGAGGGTAATATTTTTTGTTTCACTTTCTTGAATCTCATACCTTTTTCTTGCTTTGAGCGAATTGTATCATCATCATCATCATCGGCACTACAACCGGGAACCGGTCTTGGCCTTATTTAGCAAGTCGTGAGGCTTGTTAAATTTTCCATAATGATTTGTTTTTTTCCGGGCAAGGTCATTAGTCTTGCGCCAGAGGCTCCCCGACGGGGAATCGAACCCCGGTCTCCCGCGTGACAGGCGGGTATACTAACCACTATACTATCGAGGAGCGAATTGTATACTGGGAGCTTAACTGTTTAGTGTTTAAGACTCCCCTGTTCCTGCAATCGATACGCAAATTCGATTTAGACTTGATGCTTTTTATTCTGTGTGAAATGAAATTCCTCGTACCAAGTAGGGACACACCTGATATTGCGTCGGCTGTAGCATCAGCATCACTATTAAGGCAACATCTGTACTAATTTAGTTGAGATTGTCTCATTTGACTTTCTCGTAAGGTTATACTATTCTTTTTGGGAGTTTTACGTTTACACTGTTGGTAGTTAGCAGAAGTTTGGCTGGCACAATACAGTTGTCTGAGGTGTCCAAGTGTGAACAAATTTAGATTCAATTTGATGGCTGTCTATTTCTGGTTTTTTTGTTAGCTCATTATTAACGAATTGATTTAGGTTATTTGAATCGACGATGAGCTGAATATGTTCTTCAGGTATTGTCTGTCCAGAGTAGCAGGGTTTTTGGGAATTATGAAGTTTGAAATTACAATAACGATTCAGTGTATATGTATGGGATCAATAGCGAACGATAGCACAGAAAATTCATTTTTTGATTGGATAACTATCTGAGTTAAGATTTCTTCATAGGGTATCAACAACTCTCTTTTGTGAGGGCTTATTAAAAAAGGGTTCTCTTTAAAGAGATATTATATAATAATTATTATATTGGAGGTTCATAAATTTATGATCAAATTTTATTTCTATTGGTCGTTTTTGTTGCGGATCCGCCCTAAGCTGCGTGCTCTATGCGATTATAGCGCCGGATCGGGCGTTACGAGTAAAGGGCAAATGAATTCACGCCTTAATGCGCTCGCTCTACTTCTGACAGTTACACCAGACCGAGTGCGCTTTTTACTACATGCGTCTTTTTCATATTGCCGCGTCAGACTAATACATATTTACTAAAACCAAGTTCACGGGTGCTTCGTTGAATAAATAATATCTTTCGTACGAGGAGTCGCCCGTTCATTTCATATCCTGCTACAACAGTTTTATTATTCCTTTTCCTAAAATAACACTCTGAAGTCACAAAATATAAAAGACTGTGTGGATTATAAATTAATGATCACGAATATCTTTGCGCGTTTGGTCCTTAACTAAGTCATTAATGTTTAAGTAAAAGATTTCACGGATTTGCCATCTTACAATATTTAAGTTAAGACAAATGATATTACCCAGATTTTGTGTAGCCAATGAATGCACATCCGACAGACACTTATAATTAAAAAAATAATAATAATAATTACAATCTTCTAGGAGTAACGTGAACAATTCAAGGAATGGCGCCCCTATAACGAGTTCCCCCTTTCGTGGGCTTTTCAAAATGTGACTTTACACTTTATAAAAAAATACCCATTTTGAATCGAACTTACTTATAAGGTTTCTCTCCTGTATGTATTCTGGCATGGTTCTTTAGGTAGACCGCTTTCGCGAAAGCTAAGCCACAAATAGTACATTTGTAATTCTTCTCCCCGCTGTGTAATTTTTTGTGGGACCACAGACTGGAATACCGCGAGAACGTTCCTCCACAGATATTGCAAACAAACGGTTTAGGTGCTCTGAAAATATTATAAGGAAGTTATTTAAAATGTTAAAAGACCATTTAATTTAAGCAAACTTACTCTGATTTAATTTGTCGTTGGCTACCACCAATAAATATTACACCTGATCCATTACATTTCTGGCACTTTGTCACCGTGGCTATATTTCTTTTTTTCACTGGGTAGTGACCTAAATGAGTTAATGAGTTAATAGTTTATTTTGATTATAGAGCTTTCCATGAGTTAACCTCCAAGCGTAGTGTTGTTTCCGTTTCCTGTCTGCATTGGAATGATATTGTGGGCATTTAACGAATCCATTGAAGATTCACTAGTAGCGCTCGGTAGTTCGTTCATTTCAAATTTGATTTCTCCGTCGGGTGCAACAAAAATTTGTGTGGGTGTAGATTGTGTTGCTTGGGTTTGAATGTTTCCATTTGCTGTTTCATTGTTTGTACAGTTTTCACAGCGAATAATCTTTGGACCTTTTCGCTTTGTAGGTTGCAGGATTTGGCCACCGCATGATATGCATTTTGATTTTTCCAATGTAAGAGTTTTCGCTGTAGTAACAGTGACCTCGTTGGCAGTTTGTTGCATTCCATGAGAAGTTGCAGGTTCCAATGATTCGGTTGCAACTATTTGAATTTGTCCTAATGGCTGGCCATTTTCTGTTATTATATTTTGTGTTTGCACAAGACCCTGGGCATTCACCACTGTTATTGCGTCTTGATTGCCATCCGTACTTTCCTGGGCATGAATGCGTTTGTGATGATTGAGTAATGTGAGATGTGAGAACATTAATCCACATACATCACATTTAAAACTGATATTTGATATTGTATTCTGTAAATGAGTCAGCACAATCTTTTGATTTTCATTGAAAATTTGACAAATCACTTACTGTTGCAATGGGCTTATTTATTACTTGTAGTCGTCCCTGATTATCTACTGTTGCTATACCCACAGTTCCTCCTTGATTAAGTTGCATCTGATTTACTAAAGCATAATTGTAACTGCTAATGGGTTGTGCTATAAAGCATGTTTTGTTGTCATCAGTTGTTAGCTGGGCTAAATTAACAGTTGTTGCGTTGCCCTAAAAATTACGTTTAAAATTAAGACTTATGGATTTGGACAATATTTACAAACACACACACACACAAAAAAAAAAAAAAAGGCTCTTTAGTTATCGCTTTTATAACTGGCATTTTGCTCGTGATATACAATTTACCATTATCTTGAGTACAATTGTGTGATATATAGGGTGCGTCATCTTTTATGTCGGTATGTAAACATTGAATAACTTCGACATTGAGTTGAGTAGACGTCTTTGAAACGTCAATTCACTACAGCTTTAACCATGAAACGCTTCACACCGAAATATTGACTCTGTACATTGAAAACTTAACGTGCATATCGTTGAAAATATCGTGACCAACAAGCACCGTCTGACAACACTATTCGTCGTTTGGTGTCGAATTTGGTTGATCACGGGACAGTGGGAGATCGTCGACACACGTTCATCAACGCCCAAAATGTTCCAACAAACTACTTGAAGTGGTAAGAGAGTATTGGCAAGAACCCACATTTGTCGTATCGTCACCAGGCTCAGCATTTTGGTGTCAGTGGAACCACCCCGCGGCACATTTTGAAGGATTATTTGCATTTGTTTCCGTATAAAGTGCAATAACTCAAAGAATATTGCTGACAGACCGTCCACGTCGCCTAGAATGCGATCAAACAGTCGCATGCTGACATAAAAGGAAAATCTTCGCTATTTTCACTTGAGACGAGTGGACAAATGTTTGGATCTCAGATTTAAGTATAGAAAGTACTTTGTTGGTTGGAGAACTTTTTTCTTTTATTTATTTTTTAATTGTTTATTTTTTTTTATTGTTTACTTAGGGTTTTAATTATTTATTTATTTACTTTTTTAAAATTTTAATTATTTATTTATTCACTTTTTTATTTTATAATTTATTTACTTTTTAATTATTTATTTATATTTTTTTTTATATTTTAATTATTTATGTATTTACTTTTTTATTTTTTAATTATTTATTTATTTACTTTTTAATTTTTTAATTATTTATTTATTTACCTTTTTATTTTTTAATTATTAATTTATTTACTTTTTTACTTTTTAATTATTTATTTAAAACTTTTTTATTTTTTAATTATTTATTTATTCACTTTTTTATTTTTTAATTATTTATGTATTTACTTTTTTATTTTTTAATTATTTATTTATTCACTTTTTTATTTTCTAATTATTTATTTATTTACTTTTTTGTTTTTTAATTATCTACTTTTTTTTTTTAATTTATTTATTTATTTTTTTATTTTTCAATTATAATTTTTTTTTTACCGGAAATAAGCAGAGTGCCAAAATTATTTCGCCTCCCGGAGAAATGTTTACAGCCTCCGGTGGAGTGTAAAAAATTCGATTGCCCAGAAGAGATCTTTGTTGTCCGGAGCAAATAATTTTATGTAATAGAAAGATTATATTATATATGCTATTATTATCAATATGAGATATAGTAAATTAAGTGATTCATTTAAATTTATCACTATTTTTTGAAGTATAATTTTTTATTAATATTTAATAAATTGACTCTTTTATTATTAATATATATTTTTAATGTAAAAACATGTTTAAAATAAAAATTATTAAAATTACTTACATTGGTGGTTGTATAACAGAAAGTTGGGTATTCCGGTTGGTTCTTTTGTCCTTCTATTTTTGGTTGCTTTAATATTGTACCGTCCGCTGTCTGATATTGAATAGCCGGCTGACCGTTTTGTATCGTGTTTGTGGTAAACATAATCGTCTTCGTTATATCTTCCATTGCTCTGCAAGCTATAAGAAAAAAAAATACAAAATATGTTGTAAGTACGAGGGTTGCCTTTTATATTTCGGGATTAGAGAACAAAAACAAATATTGATCATCGAAAATCACTTTATTGTTTTTCAAAATATTCCCCATGAAGATCTATACACTTTTGCATGCGTTTGAACCAATTGTCGAAGCACTTTTGCCACTCTGATTGAGGTATCTCCAACACATGCATTCTGAATGCAGCAACCGCTTCTTCAGGTGTCGAAAAACGTTGACATCTCAGTTTGTTTTTTACGTACGGGTATAAAAAGAAGTCATTCGGTGCCAAGTCAGGACTATACGGCGGATGACCCATCAAATCGATGTTTTGGGTGCTCAAAAATGCAGTTGTCGCAGCCGATGTGTGAATGCTCGCATTGTCGTGGTGAAGAGTGATCCGTCTTCGGCGGTTGGTTTTCCTGATTTCTTGGAAGACAACTGGCAAACAAATGGTTGTGTACCACTCAGAATTGACTGTTCTGCGTTGTTCTAGTGGTACGGTTGCGACATGTCCAGTTTTTCCGAAAAAACAGGCGACCATTTGCTTGGAAGTGCTTCGTGCGCGAACAACTTTTGTTGGATTTGGCTCATCTTGAAACACCCAGACAGTCGACTGCTGTTTACTTTCGGGCTCATACGCGTAAATCCAAGATTCATCACCTGTCACGATGTCATAGACGTGTTTCGAAGCACCCCGACCGTATTTTTTGAGCATTTCTTTCGACCAATTGACACGAGCCTTTTTTTGGGCGATTGACAAATTGTGTGGGATCCAACGCGAACAAATTTTTTTGACAGTCAAATGTTTATGCAATATTGAATGTATGGTGGTCCCACTAACGCCTAAGGTTGTCTCAATCTCACGATAGGTTACATGGCGATCTTCCAATATCAGTTCGCGCACAGCATCAATGGTTTTCGGAACAACAACTGATTTTGGACGACCTTCTCGAAATTCATCTTGGAGTGAACTACGACCACTATTGAATTCACCATACCATCGATAAACACTGGTCCTTGATGGAGCTTCATCGCCAAAAATTGAATTAAGTCCATCCATGCACTGTTGCTGAGTTAATCCACGCCGAAAGTTGTAAAAAATAATCGCAGGAAAATGTTGACGATTTAATTCCATTTTCGGGCCGAGATGAATCTTTTAAGTTACTGTAAACAACACAAATAGCGCTCGTATGTCAAAACGTTCTGAGTGCGTATAACCTCAAAAATGTCCAACTTTACGACAGAGCTGTCAATTGCCGGATTGCAACACTAGGGTTGCCAAATCCCGAAACATAAGAGGCAACCCTCGTATCAATCAGACATTACAAATCCTTTCAGGATGTCTAATATATTTTAATTCTGATTGAGATACCGCAGTAGTTTCAACCGAACTCCAGTCCTAAACATTATCCAAACTCACTTCAATATTTAACAGCAAACTTTTGAACCAAAAATATTTTGAAGTTATTGATTTTCTCGATATTTCCGACGGCGGCCAATGCCGTCAAAATATAGTGCATCGAAGGATATGCGAATATGTTGGCCCACGTCGACACCATACGCCATCCTTTGCAGAGAGGGGAGGTTTAATCATATTTTTAACCATCATATCGACCGTGTTTTGTTTCTGATACCCACCAAAATTAATATTGACTATGTCAGGGCGAATGTTTTGCAAATGCTTTGATAAATAACCGAGCTGCAAACAATTCATAATCGTGTCCGCCCGTGAAACACTGTCGACGCTCAACTAGTAACGACATTTTGTAACATCGCGGGCATCATGTTCACCAATACGAATGTAAACGCGCACCAATATTTGTAAACAACGAAACCTGATATCCTAGGTCTAACCGGTTGACTCATCAACTGGTGCGATACATCTTCGTTGCCCGGGATATAGCTTACGTTCGAGATTTCGTTTTAAGGGTGAAGTCTGCGTCTTCGATCGTCTTTCACGTACTGTCGATTGAATAAAAATCAATCACCCGACGTCTGCTGCCCGAGACGGTCGCTAGCAGCCGCAATTAGACTCAACCCGTGGAGGAACCTACACGAATGCCGGATGACCTAAGTGAAGTGTGAACACCCTGGATCTGTTTCTAACATCGGCGCCGGGCATTTATGCCGTGGAAACCTGCACCATTCGGAAACTCAGATCACTGTTTGATATGGGTTGTGCAGCCATGTACATTTCAAACGAATAACCAAGTTAAGCTCGCATTGTGCTGTGGCATTGAAGGGTACTCCAAAATCCTTTTTTGTGCACGCGTTAGTGGAGAAAAAAAAAACCCAAGTCGTCAACGAACTCCTTTCACGGACGCTGAGAAATGTCAACTTCAACCCCACCTTGTTCGACTGCGACCACTCTACTCATACTTTGAAGCACTGCCTCCTAAACCATTTACACCGCCAATCTTAAACGGCGCTTCCAACACTTTCTTCTCTAACTTGCCCCCACTCTTACCATTATAATATGACCTGTTCACCCAAGGTTAAACTTAGTAAGTTAGTATTACGTTCTTTAGTTTGTAAAGTTATATAAGCTTTAGCTTGTAAGTATTTATATTGCTTGGATTAAACTAATAAATGGCGTGGTAGCCCGACTAAACTTAAACTATGGAGGTACGGGGTTTCTAACTGGGATGATTTGTGGCATTTCTTCGAATCCTTTCCGTGGTTAGAAGTATGCTTTGAAAACTCTGATGTTAACGCATGAGCGGAGATTATTCTTCTCGGGATTGAGCTTTGCATGCACATTCCAACAAATCAAATTCATCTCTTTTTGATAAAAATTGCGAGCAGATTACAGCGGCAAAAAATAGAGCTTTTAGGCGATGGCGTTACAATCCCACGGAGTTGAACAGAACGAATTTTGTTGGAATCAGAAACGAGTGCAACTAGGCGATTGATACCGTGAAGATGGCTTACAACGACAGAGTGACTAATAAACTCGTCGAGTGCCCGACTGGTTCGCGTCCCTTCTGGTCAATGGCAAGGGCTATCAGCAGTAACTTCGCTCCTCCCCTTTTCCTCCGTTAGTGACGAGTAGCGGGATGTTAGTCTCAAATTCAAAAGATAAAGCTAATGTGTTCGCAAATTCAAACCTCGATGCCGGTCTTTTGGAGCCACCTGTGATCGCACCGGTACGGTCTTAGATGTGGGATATGAGGTTCCGCCCGCGTACCATTCAACACATTCTACTCGATTGTACGAAGCCAACCGCTCCGGATGGAGTACCACCAATAGTCCTTAAGAACTGTGCTCCAGAACTATCGCCAGTTCTTGGCAGACTCTTTCGCTTATCTTATGTATGAAGGACCTTTCCTGCCTGCTGGAAAGTCGCTCGACTTTAGCCAATTTCAAAGAGGGGAAAGAGGTGTCTGCCACAAAATTACCGTCCGATAGCATTACTGTCTATGTTATATAAGATATTGGAAAATGTCATCAATGCCGAGTTAATTAAGTATTTGGAGTGCAACGGAGTTCTAAATGATAGTCAATATGGATTCCGTGGCAGGCGGTCCACGGGAGACCTTTTGGCACTTATAACTGATATATGGACATCTGTGATTGAGCGGCATGGTGAGTCAAGAGCGGTCGCATTGGATATCTCCAAGGTTTTTGACCGAACATCGTCTTCAATGCAACAAAAACAATATACAACATCCACAAAGAAAAGTGGATTATCGGTTCCAACGCTGATGACGAATGGCCAGGCCCTCGAATCTGGGGAAAGTATGAAATTGCTCGGCGCCACGGTATAAACACGTATCGAATATCGCCGGGTCAGCCTCTGCAAAACTGAGCTATCTTTTTAGAGCCATGAAATATTTTACTCCGGCTCAATTTCTTCTCATGTATAAATCCCAAATTAGACCCTCACTCGAATCTTGCTCTCATGTTTGGACATATCCTTGACCTACTTGAGAGCATTCAGAGACGAGCGATCCGCCTGATTGGGGACACGGCGCTGACTTTGGGACTTTAGTCATCGGAGGCGTGTAGCTGACCTCTGTCTGTTTTACAGATATTTCCACGGGTGGTCTCCGGAGATTCGTGTTGTCGTCCTGCGTAATTTGGTTTTTATTATTTATTACACCTTCCTTCCGAACCAAAAAAAAAAAAAAACCCCAGACACGAGCGATCTGCTTGATCGGGGACACCGGGACAACAGTCGCTATCACATAGAAGGGGCGTAGCCAACCTGTTTGTTTTACAGATTGTTGCGGATTCGCACTGGACACAACCAGCGAATTCGCAACTGAATGTTACCCGTGGCAACCACATGACAAATGTCAGCAACGAGCTGACATAATCAATTGTTTTGGTTGTCAAGCAACCAATAACAAATTAATTCTTCTTCGTTAACTGCTCAGCCCAGATGGATGTCCACAAAATAAATGATAAGAAACCTAGCAGCCACGAGTTCTTTTGTCCCGAGAGACGACTATTGCAGGAATTGCTGCAGGTATTCAGTTGACTTTCTTCATCTTAATAGCAATTAGTTTCAGGCATCAGTGTTGCGGCCGCCATTGCTGTGGCAAAGCATTTTCCCGTGATGGTGGACAGCTACTCGACGTCAGGAATCATCAACCCTGCCCACAACATTCTTAATTGTTCGTGGAAGTTGCGTTCGATGTTTGCTCGAACGCAAACACAGATATTACCACGGGTACTGTTCTTCGAAGATTCGTGGTATTGTTCCGCGCAATTCGGTTTATATGCGCTCCACGAGACAATTCGACGAATCGCATCAGTTCGCGGTTCATCTCTCAACGGCGCGAACATCCCCGTACCAGAACTCGTTCCGTTACAGAGTGGGGAAGCTGTGGAACTCCCTTTCCACGTGAGTGTTCTCGGAGCGTTACAACCTGCAACTGTTCAAAAGGAACTGCAACAGTCATTTGGTGGCATCTCGGGGCGCCATGTCGGCGATATAGGTTCGCCTCTCCCGAGAGAAGTATATTTATAAAAAAAATCCTTAGATCCATTAAGAACAAAAAAAATCTTCAGGAATAGATACTATTATAGACAGTATTCGAAAATCATTTGCCTCTTGAAGTAGTGAAAGTTTGCATTGTTTTGTTCAATAACGCTCTAAATAATGCATATTATCCAATCCGTTGCAAAACTGCAGTGGTTCATCTCATCCCCAAAGACGACAAGGATAGGAGCAGAGCAATACAGCCGATCCTTGTTAAATTAGTTTGCTTCCAAACATCAGAAGGTATTCGAGATAATTCTAAACAGGGTATTTATAAATAAGGATGATGAATGTGGTATCATTCCCAACAACCAGTTTGGTATTAAATCGGAGCACGCCACAAATCATGCCGCGATAAAACTTGTTTCCGATATACAACGTGTGAAACAACGCAAGGCGACAATGCACAGGGACCTGTTGGGTTGACTTTGAAAAGGCCTTCGATATTGTATGGTTAGAAAGTCTTGTATATAAGTTATCAAATTTGAGTACGTTGAAATATTTGTTGTACAGTATCTCGGATCTGATAATCGGCGAACAGTTTGTGGTGATACGCAGAGATATAATCTCCAACAAGACCTTTCATATCAAAAACGGATGGCAACGGAGCAGTGAATTGTCCCATTCCATTTAACATTACACTAGTGATCTAGTGCGTTCTCTCAACCATGCCATTGCATATGCGGATGTCATTGGCGTTTATAGATCTGGAGAAAAGATTGATGTCATCAACAGACTTCTGCAAGATGACTTCAACAGAATCAAACGTTTTTGCGCCGACTGGAAATTAAAGATCAATTTCCAGAAAACAGAGACTATCCTTTTCAGAACGCCCCTGTCCATTGCATCGAGGGATACAAAACAGAATTGGAAAACATTTTCAATTGTAGAAAGTAATAATCTTCACCTACAAGTAAAAACTGTAGTTAGATACCTTGGTATCTGGCTTGAACAGTATCTTAACTTTGATAAGCACATAACAGCAGCTCTTACCGCAGATAAAAAAGCATCTATAACTAGAAGTCTATTCTGTGGTGGACTTCTCGACCCCAAAGAAAAAATAATATCATAATCGACATACATCAGACTAATGTTGTTGTATGGCTGCCCGGTATGGTATAACACATCGCCATTCTACATGGAGAAGTTTCGGGTGTTCGAGAGGCAGTGTTTGTGTCCTTGCCTCGGAATGTGTAGACTCACAGAGTCGCAACATAAAAAGTTGTACCCCCTAAAAATTCCTGTATGACGAATCAATACTAAACAGGATACATAATGTGATTATCAACATTAATCGTGGTCACACTGCAAGTGAATGTGATCTTATCTCGGGAGCATTCCATCCCAAAGACATGTATCTGAAGAGTATACTTGAAAATGTGTTTATTCTTCCGGAAGCGTTTCCCTTCTTGGATAGAAAAGGTCTTGTGGGTATTTTGACTAGGCGTCGACATGGACACAGGTTCAGTGCAATACCTCACAACTCTATTGGAAGCACTAAATTGACTCTCCAGGAAAATACAGAAAAAGTTGTTCCACCGATGTATTTAAAAACAAAGACACACACAGTTGTTTAATCATATATGCTTGTTTCACTTTATTAATCATTGTTCTGAGGCGGCCCACAGTAACATCGATTCAGTCTTTTAATTGTATAACCTTAACTCTAGGCTTTTAACCGTACTATATTTACTTGTGCGTGCGGCGACGATTTCCGACAATGAGACATTAATTTACTGGCGACGATTTATCCAGACTCGACTAAACCACTTTTATTGATGAAACAATTCTTATCAAACGTTAAAAAGATGTAACTTAAGGTTCCCGACTATCCTCCTCGCGTGTAATAATCTGACTCGATTTTGGGGCTCATCAAACGGGAGGAAAACTTTGATCGCACTCGCACTTAAAACACGCATGTGTTTGCTCCTCAGCGGATAAAATCTGACTCAACGATGTTCATCGAGATCAACTTCCACCAGCCGCCAAAAAGATGGATATTTCCTATATCCACTCAGGTCAATGTACTGGTGCACAAGGCGGGAAATTATTCATGGTGGTGAGGGATTTGACCTGCAGATGTGCAGGGGAACCATGGACCAGCGGTTAGTAAACAAAGCAAACGCAGTGAGGTACTGTGTGTTTGCTTTGATTTGCTGGTGGGTCATCATAGGGCATGGTATGGGTGAGATTGTCTAAACAATATATCCATGCCCAAATTCCATGATCGGTTGATAACCGATGAAAGGGAATTGGTATTAAGGGCTGCAGGCATCGTTGAGATAAGCGATAGCGAAGATCGCCGAAGGAAGAAATAGGTTTCTGTATCTTAAATAAACAGAAACGCTATTTCGAGGGTCATGCGATGCGATGCACATTATTTGTGATTTAGCCGATGCTACATGGGAACGTCGGCTGTTTACATAATCGCCCGGACTTATGCCATTGCAGGCAATCGATTTATCGTGGCGATAAGCAAACCAAAGGTTTGCTCGCCTATGGCCAAGGCTATGGTGGTTTGTTTGAGCTAATTAAATGGAACATGGGTATGATGGTGAGGAATTTGACTTGCAGATGTGCAAGCGTACGTCTCACCCAGGGGAAACATGGACAACGGTTGGTAAGTAAAATAAACACAGTGAGGTACTGTGTGTTTGTTTGTTTTACAGGCCGGAGCATCATTAGGCATGATCATGGGTATGATTGTCTAACGTCAATCATATTCGTGCCCAAATCCCATGATCGGTAGATAACCGATAAAGGAAATTGGTCGCAACTGTAGCGAACCTTGGGATTGGACCAATATTCACTCATGAGCCGTAACAAGAATATCGGCTACAGCTGTGTCAACAATTACGCTGGCCAGCGAGTGTTTATCGTTTATAATTGCTGACAAGCTGAGCCGATTGGGTTGGTACGGCTCATGTAATATGAATGAAATAATTTGTTTGATGTGCATGATTGCTGGGATTTTACTTTCTGGTGAAAGCGAGTGAAAGGTAGGTATGGTGTCTTGTAGAGTGAGGGAAAAGCAGGTTGATTTAAAGAAATGGATGGTTCTTTGGGAAAGCTTTACAGAACCGCCACAGTCTTATCCAAGATAAATAAGGAGTCTCTAATATTTTCCACGCTTTCTGCGTAGTCATTTATGATAGCAACATCTCTAATGATTCAGATCGCCTACGTTTTAGTATGGTAACTGGTGAAAGAAAGAAATCTAATAGAACCCGATCTAATTCCAACGAAGAAAGGACTTTAACGTCCCCAAATATAGTATGGCTCTCAAGCACTACGCTCTCAGAATCAGAAACATGCGCAACCAGGCGATTGATACCGCAAAGAAGATTCGCAATGACAAAGTGACCAACAACCCGCTTTCACATTGTCAGCCCCAGAGTGGCAAGGAAGTCGACATGGATATAACCGATCTCAGCAATGCTTTCGACAAAATTTCCCATAAACTTATACGTTTTAAATTGTTCAACCTCGGCTTTGAATCTATTTTGTTAAAATTAATTTCTTCCTACCTGGAAGATAGAGGCTAGTGTATCTAATTCCTTCATGATTACCTCCGCGGCCCCTCAAGGCAGTCACCTAAGCCCTTACCTTTTATTCTAAGCACAGACGACACCGATCGGGTCCACAAGCACTCTTGTGTGGTTCACTACGCTGACCACAAAAAATTCTATAAGACTATCATTTCACCCCTGATTTTGCACTGTTTCAAACAGATCTTGACAACTTCTCAGTTTGGTGTCGTAAAAACGGTTGATACCTTAATGTCGCCAAATACCACTCTATAACTCTTCTACGAAAGCGGATACCTTCTCCTCCCCGCCCTTGCTCCCTTCATAACCAAACCCGTACCATCGTCCAATAGATCCGCGATCTTGGTATTCTATGTGATAAGGAACTTAGTTTCTTTTCACAGATACACGCGATGATCCTTAGAGCTAACTAAACCCTTCGTTTATGAAACGGTAGTATGAAGAAGGTGGGGAGGTGGTGGCCTATATATGTAAGGACGAAGTGGCTGCGTGATACAGATGTATTGATAGGGTTTGCTGTGAAGATGGGGTCAAGCTGCCTACCCAAAAGGTTTCGAACGTTGCTGATCTGCCAGAGACGAGAATCATCTAGTCAATCAATGAAGAGACATTCAATGGACGAGGTGGGGTGGGAGGTGAAGTGTGAATGATCATCAGATTAAGCCCAATTGAGTTGGGGAAGATTAAAATCTCCGAAGATGATGATGACGTCCTCGTAATTACTCAGCTCCCAGTTAAAATAGTGGGATTGCTGTTTAAACCAAGAAACATCTTTAATGGACTCCGACCTGGGACTGGTCTGGCCTGCCCCCTCTTCAACCTGGCGTTGGAGAAGTTAATCCGTGCCTCTTCTTACATAATTAACAATGTTAATTATCACCGGTATGTGACAATTCTAAATTGTGTCAGGTTGTTAATTATATAGACTATCGTGGTGTTAAAAAAAAAGTCATGTGTGACAAGGCGAAATTTTCGTGTCAATTATCATTTCCATTACATTTTTTATCAACTGATTATGAAATGTTGTTTACTATCAACACAGTGCGTCACAAAAAGCGCTTGGTTTAACCACACAAATTGTTAACTGCTAATTTTATCATTAATAAGTCATTTTAAAACCCCCGTTTGGTAGAAACCTTGACGTGATGCGGGGGCACCACTACATTGAATCACTCAGGCTATGCTGACGGAAGCACGCGCCTCCAGCAGGGTCACCCATGTCAGACAGGCTAGCGAGGAGTAACACAAAGATCTACCACCCCTAATCCAGGGTGTTACGCGTCACCGTGCTCATTGGATGGTTTGCAGCCAGGGGTATACCGGCTGTATTATAACGGCGCCTCTCTGACACCGGATCGAATCAGAGCTGTAAGCAGAACTTACCATATCAAAGAGGGGCTCTAATATGGCGGACTATTTGAAACCCCAAGACTGTTCCCACAAAATGAATAATCACCGGGTCGAATCAGAGCAGTAAGCAGACCTTACCACATCAAAATGGGGCTCTGATGTGGCGGACTATTTGAAACCCCAAGTCTCGTGGGATCAAAAATGAATAACCAATATACAAAAAACAATCCCACGAAAAACCCGGTAGGCGTAGGTGTGATGAACCGAGACTACCATAAAGGAACAAATCATCAAGAAAACACCGACTCGGCAAAAAGAAGACGTAGGGAAAAACGGAAAAAGCGGGATATACGCGTCGGGACGTGGAATGTTCGAACGTTATATAAACCAGGCGCGATACAGACGGTCGTAGAAAACGCGAAACAATATAAAATCCACATCAAGTAATCGAAAGCAACGGGTTTACACTGGCGTGTGGAGGTAGCGACACACATAACCTCGGAACCGGCTTCATCATAAACAAGGAGATTACGCCCCATGTAAAAGATGTGCAATTTATTAATGACCGAATGCCGGTGCTAAAAATACAGGGCCCATGGTACAATTATGTATTTATAAACGTACACGTTCCAACAGAATCTATAAACGAAGAAACGAAGGACACGCTTTACGAGACCCTAGAGGAAGTATTTGATAGGATCTCATCATTCGATGTTAAAATCCTCCTCGGAGACCTCAATGCGAAAATTGGAAAGGAAGATATCTTCCAACCAACTATAAGTAAAGAGAGCAAATGATTATAAAACTTGAATTATCAC
This sequence comes from Microdon myrmicae, assembly GCA_963931805.1. Lineage (NCBI taxonomy): Eukaryota > Metazoa > Arthropoda > Insecta > Diptera > Syrphidae > Microdon > Microdon myrmicae. The sequence continues at coordinate 107,940,061 of OZ007496.1, forward strand.
GATCATCTTCTAGTGATGGGCAAAATCAGGACCAAATCCACATGGGCAGTGACGGGAGACGAGCAAAAACGTCGACATTGATAAACTAAAAGACCTGCGCAAAAGGGCTGAATATCAAGACGAACTAACGGAATAGATTTAGCATCCTAGAGAATGGGAGCAGTGAGGAAGGGGAAGTCAATAGTGTGGACACTAAATGGATATCGATCAGAGACACAATCAAAAAAAAAAACAGCACATAAGCTATTAGAATTTAAGAAAACAATTAAGTCCAAACTTTGGTTTGACGATGAGTGCAGTACGAAGATTGAAGAACGTAAACGCCTCAGAGTGATCCACTTAGGAAGATATGATGAAGTCAACACAGAAAGATACGCGACAAGTCGGAAAGAGACAATGAGACTCTTCAAACGCAAAAAAAGCGAATGGGAGAACACTCGGATCAAAAAATTTTTAGAAAATGCCAGAGCAAAAAATATCAGACGTATGTATGCCGGCATAAACTCAATTATAAATGGCTACCGAGGGAGAGCCAAAATAATCCGAGACACAAACGGCTGTCTGGTGACAGAAACAAACAATATCGTGACAAGATGGAAGCAGTACTTTGAAAACCTGCTCGATGTGCGCACCCGTCAACCACAAATAAACGCACCAAACGTATATACAGCCCAGCCCTCTTTCAACGAAGTTGTAGACACAATAAATCGATTGAAAAACAACAAGGCTCCCGGAGTCGACTGCATACCGGCAGAGCTTATGAAGCATGGAGGAGAGGTAACCGCTCGAAAGATCCACCAACTGATTAAAAAAATATGGGATAAGGAAGTCACTCCGGAAGAATGGAAAACCTCAATACTGGTCCCCATCTTCTACAAAGGCGACAGATCTGACTGCGAAAACTACAGAGGAATATCATTGCTCCCAACCACATACAAAATACTAACAAATGTCATATTGGCGACAATCACGCCGTACGCAGAAGAGATACTGGGAGACTACCAATGCGGATTCCGTAGGAACCGGTCAACAAGCGACCAGATGTTCACAGTAATGCAACTGCTGGAAAAGAAGTGGGAATACGGAGAGACAGTTCACCAATCCCGAAAAAAAATGCCGCCCTCATCCAAATCTGCATGAACAAAAATAAAGGGCGGGTTAGAATAGAAAACCACCTCACAACTATTTGAAATCCACGACGAACTAAAACAGGCGGGTGGCCTCTCATCATATCTTTATAACCTTGTGCTCGAGTATGTCATCGGAAAGGTACAAGACAACAACATGGCCAGATCATCCTTGAATGGGCTCACACAAGTGCTCGCATATGCGGATGACATCGCCGTTCTGGGCGATAATCTAGAAACTGTAAGTAAAAACAGTGAAATCATCGTGCAAGCGGCAGAAGAGATGGGCCTAGAAATAAATAAAGACAAAACAAAATATATGACTACGGCGAGAGCAGGTGGAACTCAGGGAACACATATAAACGTCAAAGGCAAGATATTTGAAAAGGTTTAAGAATACTGACGGCCAGTAACGAAATGTCGAGGTAAATTAACAGAAGGCTGCATTCCGGCAACGATAGTTGGTAACATAAAGCTCCGTGTCTATAGAACCATAATCATGCCGATTGTTCTATACCGATGCGAAACATGGACTCTCACAAAACGGGAAGAAAACAAATTCCGCGTATTCGAGAATAAAGTTCTAAGGGGTATCTTTGGCGGTAAATATGACGAGGAGGCAGGGCAATGGGGGAAGCTACACAACCACGAATTGGAAAAGCTATACCGCAAACCTACAATGGTGACAGTAATCAGGTCGGGAAGATTAAGATGGACCGGTTATGTGGCGCGAATGGGAAACTATAGGACCATGCGTAGAATTCTTGAAGGTCCAATGGGAAAGAGACCAGCAGGACGGCCGCGACGGAGATGGGAGGACAATGTAAGGTTTGGCCAGGAGGAGATCGGATCGGATGGAAGGAGAGCACACAGGGCAGGGTCGATGGCGGAGTCGAGTCGGCGAGGTCATGAACTTCCGGGTTCCTACAGACCAATAAGTAGTAAATAGTAATTACATTTTTAATGAACTAATTGTGAAGTGTTGTTTATTATCTACACAGTGCGGTACAAAAAGCGCTTGGACCAACCATAAAAATTGTTGGCTGCTAATTTCATTATTAATCATTTTAAGACAATTATATTATTGTGAGAAAATAACAAGAAAACAGTATATATTGTAAAAGAAAAATGCATTAACTATCATTAAATAATATAACTTGGACAGTCCACAAAGTGAATTGGAAATGGCAGCATCAACATATGTAGTTCACATGGAGGAAGAGTACCACCGGGTCATAGACGCATATAGGAGGCATCAGTAAAGCAACTACGTCACCACCACCGAGCCAAACCAGGCGGCATAAACTGTGAGTACGCAGGGTAACCATTATTTCTTTTATATTTATTATTTGTGTGCATATAATTTGCATGCCATGAGAGAGTTCGGCATTCCAAACAATTTGATACGACTTTGTAGGTTGACCATGACCAATGTAAATAGTCAAGTAAAAATAGCGGGATTGCTGTCCGAACCAATACACATTTTTAATGGACTCCGACAAGGGGACGGTCTGGCCTGCCTCCTCTTCAACCTGGCGTTGGAGAAAGCAATCCGTGACTCTGGCGTTACAACTAGAGGGACTATTGTCACCAAGTCTAGCCAGATACTTGCCTACGCAGATGACTTCGACATCATCGGTAGATCCGGGTTGGGTGTAGAGTACTCCTTCACGCAGATCGAGCAGGCGACACAAAATTTGGGACTGCACATTAATTAGGGCAAAACAAGGTACATGATGGCAACATGTGCGAAGAGAAGACCTAGTGTTGGTCAAACTACCAGGGTAGCGGAACACGAATTTAAAGTAGTGCAATCCGTTAATTACCTTGGGTCAATAATATCAGCTGATAGCGAAGAAGAAATACGCGAACGGCTGGTCAAATCCAACAAAGCCTACTATGGTCTATCAAGGCTCTTTAAATCTCGAAATTTATCCAGAACATCCAAGCTACTACTGTACAAGACCATGGTCTTAACAGTGCTCATGTATGGATCTGAGACCTGGGTGCTCATTAAAAGGCGGTCTGAAATCTTAGCCGTGTTCAGAGGAAGGTCTTAAGGAGAATTGCTGACCTCGTATGTGAGGGAGGACGATTCTAGAGACGCTACAGCCATGGGTTATACGCGATCTACTTTGAAGCTAATGTTGTAAGAAAAATTAAGGTCGGTAGACTTCGGTGGGCGGGACACCTAGCTCAAAGGAGCCTGCCCGGAAAGTCCATTGTGGTAGGATGTATGGAAGGCGACAGCGTGGCAGACCTTGTCTGCGGTGGAGGGATGGCGTGGATCAGGACGCCCAGAGCCTGGGAGTGCCAAACTGGATGACATCGGCTCGAAATCGGGACCGGTGAAGAGATTTGTTAAGTAAGGCCAAGACCGGATCCCGGTTGTAGTGCCGATGATGATGACCAGCACAGCATTATAATTCACTGTTGGATCAAAGCTGGCTATTTGGATCTTAACTTCAACACACATTGTGAGACCTGCAACATTCACCGCTGCAGATACCAGGTCACAGAATCACAGTAAATCAGTAGCATCTAAGTAGAGTAAACTGGATAGTGGATTACGTGTGGCATAGAAGAGGAAATCTAATGGTGATTGATCTAAGGTCTGATATATCAAATGTATTATTTAGTGGCACAGCAATCTTATGGTATAGCTTTGCCTTTGTATGGTTTCCGAATCATGCGGCACTGGGCACAAATAACTTTTAATAACTGAACCAAACAACCAATAAATATCCATAAAACAAAATCCAATTTAAGGGGACATTCCGGTTTGTCGGGTCAAAAAATTGGTTATTTTCATGATTTTTTTTTTAATCATTTTATTCATCTTTCGACTACGTTTGTAAATTTTATCGAGTCACTCCGGAACCGGAAACCCGCCCCCTCCAGGTGTCCAAAGTTAGCCATCCGTTCTGCTCGTGTAAGGGTTGTTTTCGTCCCCGGTGAAAAAATACGAAGGATGCAAAAAGTTTATTGAACTTAAATACATTTAGCCCAAAGTGAGTGAAAAAAATTTTAAAATTCATATAAAACAACAAAATGGCGGACTATTGAAAAAAAATATTGATTTTTCGGCCCTTTTTGCTCTATTTTTTAGTTATAACTAAAAAAATAAATAAATAAATAAAAAAGTAATTCACTCACAATTTGCGTGTGCTTGTTAAAAATATGTGTGCGAACTTTCATAAGAATCGTATGCACCGTTTACATATTATCGCTTACACCGCACTCAAAAAAGTCGTTTCGAGAAAAACGCATTCAAAGTTTGGAGATAAATTAGACAAGAGATAAAAGTGATTTTTTTCATATCATCGGGATTTTTTATACTAACAGCTAGAGATCTATTCCTGGACCATAAACAATTCCTTCCACGACTTCGAATTGGTCCTTCAGTTGTATTTTCGCCTTTTTCCCCGCCGTTCGTGCCTCGTCCGAGTTGTATACTAGGCTGCGGTCAGCGTCTTGCAGCCGATCTCTGTCGCCCTCGATCGCAAACGCTCTTGCAGCGTACCCAATTTTGATGCGCATGACTTGCATTATTAGCAATACGAGTAAAAACCCCTCATTAAACATACATGCTGCGGTAAGAGCCGCAACTTCAATGATTTTCTTACCACTGTATGTGTGTTTTAGCGCCATTTGCCAGATAGTAGCATTGAAACTTTCGTTGTTATTTTGCGTGAAACCTCCCTCGCATTTTTTTAACAAATCGGGATCTGTCAGTTTTACGTAAACTGGGTAAATAGCTGTTCGTACTTTAGGATCTCAGGGAGGTTTGTCGTAGTGGAACTTTGACAGCTCATTCGCAGCTTCCGCGCGTTTCCATTTGCACCATGACTCCGGGCCCTCTGGACAATTTTGATGTTGCGGATTTTCACCGGTTGATATTTTGTGGTAGTATGTTGCCCAAATTTCTTTCGCCATTTCTTCAGCAGAGTGAGCATTTCGTCTAATCGCAAGTTCGTAATAAGTCGTCAGCTCTGTTATCATGTTTCCCGTAAGTTTGCCAGGACCAGCTCCACCTAATTGGTTTTTTTTTTTTTTTTTTGCTTTTTTTATGACACCGCGCAATTGCGAACCGATTCGCTTTCCCACGTGATTGATACACTCGGCCTTTACAACATTTGGAAATGATTTCTGCATCGCATTCATTATTTTTACATTCCCGCCTCCAACGTACCTTTCGTAAATGCGGCCGTGCAGATCAAAAGCGCGCTTGAACATCTCTAACATTCCGTCAAGCTCCGTTTTACCCGAACTTCCATTGTGTCCAAAGAAAGAAAGAAACATCAAAAATACCTACCCCGCGACGTCACCGGTAGGAACATCTTCCATAGTCTCCAAACAAGAAATAACCACCAGCACCGTGCAACGGGCAAGTTAGTTTCATATATATGAAACTAACTAAAACTCAGGCAATCGCAGTACGCCCGAATGTAAAAACAACATACACAGGAGCGACTATCCACTGCCGCTTATGAACATGTTGTTCAGTCGCACAAGATTGCGACATATTCAAAGAAGTGGCAGTTGGCCGTGGCCAACAGCGAAGCAAATTATAATAATAATTAATTAATAAATGGATAGTCTGCATCTTTCTAAATACACGGTAGTTGCCACCTATGATACGAATTTGTATCCGCGGGAGACCCGACCCTTTAATGACCTATAACTTTGGAACCGCCTAAGATTTCGTTTTCAAATTTTAACATATTGTGACGCATATGACAATCAGTACTAGAATATTCTAGAGACTCCGAAACAGAGTACTAGAATATACTATAAGGTAATGGAAAACTGGAGACTAGGAACAGTAGAACATTCAAGGCAATGGAACGGACGGAAACGAAACGCTGAAACAGTCTTAATACGCCGCACACAGAGCATAGTAATGAGATATAAGTAAGAAGTAGTAGAAAGTAGTAAGTCTCGAGTGAGAAGCAAGCGATAAGTAAGAAGTAAAATACGCGATAAGTACGGAAGCGATAAGTCAAGAATTCGTTGTGTACGGTAAAAGTAACGGTTGTGATTAACGGAGTAATAAAGTGTTATAATAATTCAAAATAATTAATCCAGCGAACCCCAAGCTCGCTACAATTGGTGTCAGAAGTGGGATTAATTATTGGTGAAATAAATAAGTCAGTGGAAGTGTATTGTGACAATGGCAGATCGACATTCGGAGAAGAGTTCGCAACCGTTGGAAATTTCGGAGATGTTCAGTATTATGATGGCAAAATTGGACGCACAAGCTACAGATGTTAATGCAAAATTCGACACCGTAAATTCAAAATTTGACGCGCGAGCTGCAAAATTGGATGCGTGGGCTGCAGACGTTAATTCAAAATTGGATGCGCAAGCTGCAAAATTGGATGCGCGAGCTGTAAAATTAGTTCAAACCAATAAAGAAATATTGGACAATTCTGCAAGTTTGCGAACTAAGGCCAGTAAACGATAATTGGGGCAATCGAAACTGAAAGGCTATGTGAAATAAGGAAATCGTTAACCCCGGAAGGTGTTGCGAAAGAAGTAATGATTTGGGTAGGGGTTTTGGATGATGATAGGGATTGAATTAGGCAGTTGGATTTTGGATACGAAAAAATTTGGAGGTCGGCGTTTAGGAAGGAAGTTGAGTGTTTGATTAGCGGTGAGGAAAAAGAATAAAGAGAGTGAACATAAAGGTTGTTTCGGGAGCGGTTGAAATACAAGTGAGGAAGTGTAGTTGAATTCGAGGGAGTCGTTTGAAATCAAGGGAGATTGTGACCAAAATTAAGTAAACAAGGAAGTAAATGTAAAAAGAAGAAAAGCTAGTTGAAAAGTCGTGATTGAAGTTCAGAAGATTTGTGGTAAACACCGATACGAAAAGAAGTGCTTTGGAAAAACGAAACAAGTAAAACGAAATCATTAAATAATAGAAGACATTGCAAAGACAACAAAAAGAAGAAAAACAGTCAGTGAAAAAGGTGATAATAAATATTGTATAAAAGTGCCGAATAATACTAATTGAAATTTCCAAAACGAACTCGATGTAAACTATAGATTAAGTGATGTATAAAAGTGCCGAATAATACTAATTGAAATTTCCAAAACGAACTCGATGTAAACTATAGATTAAGTGATGTATTATAGTACAGAGTTAATAAAGAAAGTAAAAGAAAAAATAAGCGGTGCAAATTTGTTTTCTTTCATTGCGGTGAGAAACCTGGTGCGATGAAATAAACTCTAAAACCATAACTCGCGCGAGCTGCAGAGGTTAATGCAAAATTGGATGCCCAAAGGCAGTGTATGAAAGAATTCTGGGACTCGGAAGCGGAAGAAGCTGAGGATGAGGAGGAATTGGAGCCACATGAAATGAAGAAACTCAGGAAGAGCAAAGCTATGGCCGACAGCAGTGAGGAAGAGGAGGAAAATGACGATGATGTGTTACGTGAAGAACTGAAAGATTTCATCGATGATAACCCAATTGAAGAGGACGGCAGTGATGATGAAGGCACTGATGCTTCAGGCCGTTCCCTGAAACGGATTTACAATGATGATGACGAGTTGGACGACCGACTGGAAGACAACGACTGTGACCTTATTGAAGAGAATCTTGGTTTGAAAGTCGAAGGCAGAAAGCGTTCCAAGCGTCTGCGTCGTACACAGGATAAAGAAAGTGATGGAAGGTTCAGCACGTGAGGCTATAGACGAACAGTTATTCGACGACGAAGACGATGTTGAACGCCGCTCTGAACGTAGTAACAGGGAAACTGAGGCGGCAGAACATTTCAATGATGAATTGGAAAGGGGTAACTTTACTGATTTGGACAATGAAATCCGTAAAACAGATATTCCTGCGCGAATGCAATTGCGCGAAGTTCCGGTTACGCCTGTTCCAGAGGGACCCAATGAACTACAAGATGAAGCTGAATGGATTCACAAACATGCGTTTTGTAAATCAACTGTTTCCGAACAAGAGAGATCAACGGATGTTGGAGGTCGAGACCGCTATTGTAAGCCACCACATACGGGGGGGAAGATCAATCAAGCCCTAGATTGTAGGCGTAATCAACAGCTAGAGGTGCTGTTCATTGCGTTCTATAGAGAAGAACACGTGAAACCAGAATTAACATGCGACGATCTATGGAAAGTCTATTACTACGATGCAGGCTGGTGTTTACTGTCAGCTCCAAAGAACAAACTGCTCCAGTTATTTGAAAAGATGCGGAACTACCAGTTGGATACGGTTATGAAATCGACAGATGCTCCAATACCAGATGATACGCGTGTAAGTCAAGATGAAGATCTAGACCGCTTACGTGATGTGTAAACTCCAGAAGAGCTTAAAGGTGTGCACATGCATTTTCTCTTATACTATTCGCATGAGATCCCTAAAATGCAAGAGGAATTCCGTCGTCAGGAAAAGAAAGAATGGCGGCAGGGTAGAGCTGACGTGAAAAGGAGAGCGGTAGAAAATTTGGAAGAAGGTCAAGAACTTCCACCGCCGAACGCCAAGATGAAAGTGGTGCATTGCGACCGACTGGCGGCTTTTGTTGGGCCGGGAGACCAGTGAACTTAGTTCGGGACGAACTAATCTAGGCGGAGGGTAGTGTGACGCATATGACAATCAGTACTAGAATATTCTAGAGAGTCCGAAACAGAGTACTAGAACATTCTATAAAGTAATGGAAAACTGGAGACTAGGAACAGTAGAACATTCAAGGCAATGGAACGGACGGAAACGAAACCCTGAAACAGTATAAATACGCCGCACACAGAGCATAGGAATGAGATATAAGTAAGAAGTAGTAGAAAGTAGTAAGTCTCGAGTGAGAAGCAAGCGATAAGTAAGAAGTAAAATACGCGATAAGTACGGAAGCGATAAGTCAAGAAATCGTTGTGTACGGTAAAAGTAACTGTTGTGATTAACGGACTAATAAAGTGTTATATTAATTCAAAATCGATTTAACGGCTCTTATTTATTCAAAATAATTAATCCAGCGAACCCTAAGCTCGCTACAATATTATTTTTGAAGTATAATCTATCGATTAAGCAAAAAAAAAAAATTGATTTTTTGAACCGAACAATCCGGAATGTCCCCTTAAAATCAAAACGCATCCAACAATAAAACGAACGTGACAGACCTTGTCTGCGGTGGAGGGGTGGCGTGGATCAGGACGCCCGGAGCCTGGAAGTGACAAACTGGATGAGATCGGCTCGAGATCGGGACCGGTGGGGAGACTTACTAAATGAGGCCAGGACCGGATCCCGGTTGTAGTGCCGATGATGATGATGATACAAAGACTTTCATCACGTGAAATTTATAAGAGAACGTATATCTCGTAACATAGAAATCTATACGTCCCGGTTACCTTAGGTTAAGTCTAGTTATGGTAGTTCTTAAGTTCTTTAGTTTGTAAGTTAAATATACTTTAGATGTAGGTAATTATGTTGCATGAATTAAGCCAATAAATGAGGTGGTAACGCCACTAAACTATAAAATCCTCCAGGATCCTACCCCCCACGACATAGAAAACATAGATAACTTTATAAAAAGCCTAAGAATCAAATTATAGTTTAAAAGTACAGAGCCGATAGTCTCAACTGCATGGCTTTTAATGATAATTTATTGACATGTAATTTTGAATTACTTGTAAACAATAAATAAAATAAAATGCTCATGTTTTGTCTTTTTTTTAAGAAGTTCGATATAATAACTAAATAAGTCTTATATTATAATTGAAATTATTTACGTCACTTTTTGGAGTGCAGCTTAGTTAAAAAGTCGAGGTGTAAGAATGTGACTGAGAGTGACTGTATCTCAAAATCCATTCTCTGTGGGCGCTTCATAATAAAGAAAATAATGATAATAATAACATTTAAACGAAAGGAACCGGTATGAACTAGATGATATAGTAATAGGAATAAAAATACAACTACGTTATCCCAAAGTTGCTGTGTTAAATGAATGCCCTGGACAATTTTCAGCTCAAGCAACAAAACATTATAATAATAACGATCGTAATAAAAATAAACCATTCAGCAAAAGGAAAACACGTGGCGCGAAGTTGTGAGAGGCAAACCAACACAAAACGTCGACATGGACATCTTTTTTCTTTCAATTGACGAAGCATTTGAATGAAACCTCTCCATAGATAGCCAACGTTTAGGAAGATTATTCCACCTAGATACCGTATTTTGCAGAAATGATTTTACCAGGCCACACATAGTCGCGAATGGATTTGGCGTGTGGTATTCACAGGGACACGGCACTCAACCGACCCAACAAAAATTATTGATTTTCATTTCCACGTGTATTTATGTGGTTGTTGGCATTTGAATCGTGAGGACGTCGTTCGCCTGCCTGCAGATATGCATTTACGATGCTGATGACACTGTTACATAAGTCCAAATTGAAGTGATTGTAACTGACGTATTATAGTTATGTTAATTATGATCGTGTGATGGTGGTTTAACGACAGGGTTTATTGAACCAGTTGCAGGAGTGAGTCAATGGCAGACTATGTTGCGTTATTTGGAATGCGAACGTGTCCCAACCATGAAGCGATGTGTTAACAAATGACGTCGAGTTGAAGGACAAGGACCTTAGGCACGTTGTTTATTGATAAATGTTATCGTTTGTGGTTGTTTTTATTTTAGTTTATTTTGAGACAAAGACAATTTTATGTTTCAGATAAGGATGCAACCAAAACAAACATTTTTGTTTCTTCTAAGTTAACTGAAATAAAAGAGAGAAGAAACCATAAGACACATCAATATCTCTTCGAGAAGGCATCAATCTCTAGGCTAGCATGGCGCTGGGCAAGAGCAAGATGTCCCTCGAACCTAAGCTTGAAAGAGAGACCTTTAACCGAAAGGTAAGGCAATAACAGTGCAGTAGGAGATGGACGAACCGACGAGGGGTGCCAGTATCCTAAGTCTAGAATATGTCATAAATTGTCCAACATCAAACCACACCGATTTGCTCTTTCCCGGTCATGACTTAATTGAAGTTTAACTTATAAAGTTCACACATTACGTACTGTCGCGTCTATACCACCTCAGCTTGTAGAATTGTGCGCTAAAATGAAAAAACAAAACATACCCTATTTTAGTTTGATATATTCATCCCCTTTTATGTATACATCCTTTCCCATTATTCAGTATCATCGTGTACCAAGTGGTATGCGGATGATCTTCTCTTCCTCTCTGCCTCGTTATATGTGTTCGATATTTAGTATTTACTGTAAGCTGGCAACTTTTGTTTAGTGGCAACCCTCCTTTACACACCAGTGAGAAACACCATTGTGTGCCGTCGACCAGCCGAACGAAACCTGGTGGAAAGAGGATGACGAAAAAAGTCCCGATGACTGAATTTATATACGTGTTCTTTTTCGCACACAAAAATACAATTTTTTATTTTTTCCTTTTCATTCAACAAACTCTATATTCCACTTCACACTCCTGCATATCAAATAAATTTGTCAACAAACCTGGAGGCACTCGACTCGCGATTAAATGGCAATAATTCGTTATTTAATAAATATCATTAAATGTTTGTGACATAATGACTGGAATGGCAATGGAAAATTCCCTAGTGACGCCATACTTTATAAAAATTTTTAAAATGGCACCTTGGATCTATTGGGGAGGAGACATATGTATATGCATATTTACCTTAATACGATTCAATTCAATTACGCCAGTAATCACGTATTTCAATTCCGTTGATATTTGTATTAACAAAAGCAAAAAAAAAGTCCAAAACGAACCGAAAAATTCACTTTTTTTATAGTTGCAGTATCACTTGGTAATCTTTTGTCTCATTTTCTTAAATATGGCGGTTGTGTGTATGTTGCACAGTGTTTCGGTATCTGCTTCTCTTCCTCAAGCGAACTAAAATGATTTTTTTATTCTTTTCGACGTTTATTATACGATGGTCGTCTCCGATCTACTGTGCTCCTCTTCAACGAGCGTTTGCGAAAGAACTAACTCTTCACTGTATAGCGAGAAAGGGATGAGCGGCGAAGTTTTCTCGCTCGTTCTATATGGCCTTTGTCTTCTGTGGCTGTGTTGGTAATCATTGGTTTGCCGTCACTCAATTGAACTTTCTATTTTGACAAGTCATCTGTTGGTTGAACGAGGAAACCAGATTTGTGTCCAGGTTTGTGTTGGGTGAACATTAAGGTTCTTTTTTTCCTTTTAAGTGGATAAAATATTTATTTTGTAAAATATTTTCGTAATTAACAAATAACTATATTATTCAATTCGCAATTTAATATTAAATCTTAATAATATATTGACAATAAAAGAATTAAAGTTATAGGAGTAACAGGGTAAACATTAAATTCTTTTTTTCCTTTTAAGTGGATAAAATATTTATTTTGTAAAATATTTTCGTAATTAACAAATAACTATATTATTCAATTCGCAATTTAATATTAAATCTTAATAACATATTGACAATAAATGAATTAAAGTTATAGGAGTAACAGGGTAAACATTAAATTCTTTTTTTCCTTTTAAGTGGATAAAATATTTATTTTGTAAAGTATTTTCGTGAATAACAAATAAGTATATTATTGCAATTCGCAATTTAATATTAAATCTTAATAATATATTGACAATAAAATAATTAAAGTTATAGGAGTAACAGGGTAAACATTAAATTCTTTTTTTCCTTTTAAGTGGATAAAATATTTATTTTGTAAAGTATTTTCGTAAATAACAAATAAGTATAATATTGCAATTCGCAATTTAATATTAAATCTTAATAATATATTTACAATAAAAGAATTAAAGTTATAGGAGTAACAGGGTAAACATTAAATTCTTTTTTTCCTTTTAAGTGGATAAAATATTTATTTTGTAAAATATTTTCGTAATTGACAAATATCTATATTATTCAATTCGCAATTTAATATTAAATCTTAATAACATATTGACAATAAAAGAATTAAAGTTATAGGAGTAACAGGGTAAACATTAAATTCTTTTTTTCCTTTTAAGTGGATAAAATATTTATTTTGTAAAGTATTTTCGTGAATAACAAATAAGTATATTATTGCAATTCGCAATTTAATATTAAATCTTAATAATATATTGACAATAAAATAATTAAAGTTATAGGAGTAACAGGGTAAACATTAAATTCTTTTTTTCCTTTTAAGTGGATAAAATATTTATTTTGTAAAGTATTTTCGTAAATAACAAATAAGTATATTATTGCAATTCGCAATTTAATATTAAATCTTAATAATATATTGACAATAAAATAATTAAAGTTATAGGAGTAACAGGGTAAACATTAAATTCTTTTTTTCCTTTTAAGTGGATAAAATATTTATTTTGTAAAGTATTTTCGTAAATAACAAATAAGTATATTATTGCAATTCGCAATTTAATATTAAATCTTAATAATATATTGACAATCAAATAATTAAAGTTATAGGAGTAACAGGGTAAACATTAAATTCTTTTTTTCCTTTTAAGTGGATAAAATATTTATTTTGTAAAGTATTTTCGTAAATAACAAATAAGTATATTATTGCAATTCGCAATTTAATATTAAATCTTAATAATATATTGACAATAAAAGAATTAAAGTTATAGGAGTAACAGGGTAAACATTATATTCTTTTTTTCCTTTTAAGTGAATAAAATATTTATTTTGTAAAGTATTTTCGTAAATAACAAATAAGTATATTATTGCAATTCGCAATTTACAATTAAATCTTAATAACATATTGACAAAAAAAGAATTAAGATTATAGGAGTAACGGCTCAATAAATATAACATGCGAAAGCATTTAATTCATTAACTACTACAAGGACCATACAAAAATAATAATTAACTAGACTAATTACAGCGAAGAAAAATCAATTTAATATTGTAGCGAGCTTAGGGTTCGCAGGATTGATTATTTTGAATAAATAAGAGCCGTTAAATTGATTTCTAACTAATATCACACTTTATTAATTGCTTCGCTTTTTCCCTTCTTATCTGTCACCATCAGCTGTGTCGACGTCTTTTTTATCGTTTGTCACATTCTCATTCCGGTATTTCGTTTCTGTTCGTTCCATAATCTTGAATGTTCTAGTCTCCAGTTTTCCAGTACTTTATAGAATATTCCAGTAGTTGTTTTGGACTTTCCCGAATATTCCAGTACTGACTGTCATATGCGTCACACTACCATCCACCTAGATTAGTTCGTCCCGAACTAAGTTCACTGGTCTTCTGGGTTAACAAAAGTCGCCAGTCGGTCACGATGTACCACTTTCATTCTGGCGTTCGGTCTTCGCTGAATCCTATAGACAACGTCGTTAATTCTTGTGAGGACCTTATACGGTCCTTCCCAATGTTGCTGCAACTTCGGGGATCTTCCTCTTTGCCGGTGAGGGTTGTAGAGCCACACGTTATCGCCTGCATTAAATCCGAGTGCGTTGGCTCGAACGTCGTACCTTGTTTTCATCATGTCACTGGATACCTTGATTTGCTTTCGAACCAAATGATGAATCTCGTCGAGGCGATTTCTCCATTCGGCTACGTAGTCTTCGGTCTTATCTATGGCGTCTGGAGGTATTCCGAATCGCAGATCGGCTGGTAATCGTATCTCTCGTCCAAATATGATTCTTGCTGGAGAATGGCCGGTCGTCTCGTGATTAACCGATCTATAACTCATGAGAAAGGTTTGTACATATTTGTCCCAGTCTCGTTGGTGATCACTGACGACCTTCGATAAGTGTTCTTTCATTGTTCGGTTGAACCTTTTGACCATTCCGTCTGACTGTGGATGTAAGGGTGTGGTCCTGGTTTTCCTTACGCCCAGTGCGGCACAGATCTGTGATTCGATATTTCGGCCTTGATCGGAATGCAGCTCACAGGGAACTCCATATCTGCTGATCCAATTATTGATTAGCTGCTCGATGACGGTTGTTGCTTCTTGGTTTGGAATTGGAAGGACTTCCACCCACTTGCTGAAGTAATCCACGATAACTAACATGTATTTGTTGTTGTCGTTTGTTTTTGGGAACGGTCCTGAGGTATCAATCGCAATTCGCTCGAAAGGAGCACCCACGTTGTACTGCTTCATAGCGCTCCTTGGTTTTGCTGTTGGTCCTTTGGTCGCAGTGCAAGTTGTGCACTCCCTACACCATGACTCCACGTCATCTCTCGTGTGAAGCCAGTAGAAGCGAGATCGTATTTTTGAAAGTGTCTTATTAACTCCCAAATGTCCACCGGAGGCCTCGTCGTGCATTTCTGTTAGAACATCTTCCACTTTGGATGGTGGGACTAGAATCTGCATTCGATGGTATTTTCCGTCCGCGGCTTCCCATTTACCCTTAAGAATACCATCTTCCACCAGCAAGGAATTCCATTGTGCCCAATATGCCTTAAATGTTCCACTCTTGTCGGAAATATTGTTCCAAGTTGGCCGCTTGTTCTTTTCTTTGTGTTCCAGGATTAGCGACATATCTTCATCCTGAGTTTGAGCTGCGCGTATAGCATCACTCGTCCACCCATCTAGTACTTCTACTTGTACATTTCGCAGGTCGTACGCCTCTTCTTTCTCTTCCGCTTTATGACAATGTTTAAAATCTGGCTTACATTGTCTTCTTGATAGAACATCTGCGTTATTATGCACCTTCCCTTGCTGAATTGAGTTTATCATTGATGCGGGTGCACATTCTGCGGTTAACTCTCCCTTTCTTATTGCGACTGGCTCTTCGGACGCATTTAGTACTCTGACAGGTACAATGTGTTTCTTCACCTCAGGTTGTTCCGTTGATAGTCTCCTCTTATGACAAGCGCATGGACAACAATGCTCACTCGATGTTTCATTCATTCGTCGACGTTTCCTACAGTCGACAGAGATGTGGCCGACTCCGCCGCTTGTCCAGCACTTCATAACAGGTCTCGGGGTTCTCCGTTGTACATGCCTGATTCTTTGGCAGGAACGTTCCTGGACGGATGTTTCTCGGTCTCTATATGTACTCCTGGTAGCCAGCGTAGCAGATTCATATGCCAATGCGAACGCCAGTATTTCGTTAGTCGTCTTCTTTCCCGCTAAACGGACGGCTTGTTGCAAGTCCCGAACTTGGAATGCGTTTGTGAATGCATCCATTGCTACCTCGGCCAGGAATTCCTTAGCCATATTTGAATAAGACAAGTTTGCCAATCGCTCAATGTCTGCCTGCAACTGTTGAAGATTTTCTCCAGGTTTCTGCATTCTGCTCCGTAGTTGCATGCGGTAGACCTGCTGCATGTGGTTGTCTCCATACCTAGCTTCAAGGCCGTCTCTTACCGCTTGGAAATTTGTTTGCTTCTCTGCTGGTATGGTTTGTAGCAATTCTGCAGCCGCCCCACGGAGTGACAAGTTTAGCGATGTTGATTTTTGCTCATCCGATCACTTATTATAATTGGCCGCGGCGTCGAACTGACGTATAAATACGGAGAAGGGTCCTGTTCCATCGAAGGTTGGCGGTTGCATCCTTGTATCTTTGTAGTCATGTTGATTGCCTGGCGATGTCTTATTTCTCTCAACACACTCAAGTCTCTTTTCGATTCGCGTTATTTCATCGGTGACTTTTATATCCAGATTTTCTACTTCGTTTCGAATTTTTGACTGAATTTCTTCCTTAAAGTGCTGAAAATTACATTTCATCCACTGCCTTTGGGCATCCAATTTTGCATTCAGATCTGCAGCTTGCGCGTCCAATTTTGAATTTTGGGCATCCAACTTTGCATTAACATCTGTAGCTTGCGCGTCCAATTTTATCATCATCATCCTGAGCATCTCCGAAATGTCCAACTGTGGCGAACTCTTTTCCGTTACATTGGCGCCACCTTGACTCGGCGTTTCTTCTCCATCCGGACAGTCTGGCGCAATCGCAAAAACATATGTGTCAACATTAATACCCTCTTCCTCCATTGCTGCTTGTAGGCGCTGTCGAAGACTTTGCTTCTGTCCTCTGTTATCCAGATTCCGGTCCTCAAGTTCCTTCTTCAACTCAGGAACGCGAAGATCCTCCAAATGTCGATCTGACATCGCCACAACACGCTTTCACAGCTTATTTACTTCACTAATAATCAATCCCACTTCTGACACCAATTGTAGCGAGCTTAGGGTTCGCTGGATTGATTATTTTGAATAAATAAGAGCCGTTGAATCGATTTTTAATTTAATTAATATAACACTCAACGGTTTTCTTTTCTATCGCTTGCTTCGCTTTTTCTCTTCTTATCTGTCACCATCAGCGGCGTCGACGTCTTTTTTATCGTTTGTCACATTCTCATTCCGGTATTTCGTTTCTGTTCGTTCCAAAATCTTGAATGTTCTAGTCTCCAGTTTTCCAGTACTTTATAGAATATTCCAGTACTTGTTTTGGACTTTCCCGAATATTCCAGTACTGACTGTCATATGCGTCACAATATTATTCAGGGTAATTTTGTTTACAGAAGAGAGAGACCAATTCAAGCTCCGTTTATGCAATATTCTTAGGATCAAATTGTGTCCATGGCATTTTGCCAATGACTTTAGTTAAAGAATATTGTGACGCATATGACAATCAGCTGTGATATCTGGCAGGTCTCCAAAGCAAAGTACTAGAATATTTTAGAAAGTACTGGAAAACCGGAGACAATGAGCAGTAGAAAATTCAAGGCTATGGAATGGATGGAAACGAAACGCCGGATCAGAATGAGGAATAACGGTATAAATATGTCGCACGCAGATCAAGTAAGCAGTAAGGAAGCGATATGTAAGAAAGCGATAACTACGTGTAACATCAGAGTGTAAACCTCTGGCATCAACATTTATTATTATATTATCGGAATATGATATGTTTAAGGGTATTAGTGGTGTACGTTTCTCCAGATTCAATTTCGGCTTATATTGTGACGCATATGACAATCAGTACTGGAATCCTCGAGAAAGTCCGAAACAAAGTACTAGATTATTTTAGGAAGTACTGGAAAACTGGAATAGAAAAGTCGAGATTATGGAACGGACGGAAACGAAACGCCAAATCAGAATGTGGAAACGGTATAAATACGTCCCACGCAGATCGAGAAGTAAGAAAGTGAAGCAAGCTATAAGTAGAAAGTAAGAAGTAAGCAGTGAAATACGCGATAAGTACGGAAGCGATTAGTCAAGAAATCGTTAAGTGTACGGTAAAAAGTAACGGTTGTTATTAACGGACTAATAAAGTGTTACATTAATTCAAAATCGATTTAACAGCTCTTATTTATTAAAAATAATTAATCCAGCGAACCCTAAGCTCGCTAAAATCTGTATTATTAATTCGGGGTTACTTACGGGTTTTAATGCAGCTTACTCGTGTTACACACAGACTCCCAATTTCCTAACCTAAAGCATTTAGGTTACATGCAATTGCACAATGCAATTTGAAACTTGATTGAAGTGCAACACATCCCATGTTGCACACCACTAACCCAGCTAAATGCTTTTCCATCGCCAGATTTAAAAATGCAAATCTTGCATCCTCCCACATGTGTATTCCAAACGAATAACCGTGGAATGCATTCATCCCCATAAGCCACGTCGAGGTCGCAGTTCTGCAATTCCTGCAGTCTCATCGTCTGGATAAAGATGAAACCTACACCTCATCATCGCGCAGGTAATAAGACCTGCACCGCGTCCGCTATGATTCAAGCCACTGAGAATCGAAATGTTCTCATGGTGCAGAATCTGCGGACTTGCAGAATTTGCGATTCTCCGTCGTTGGCTTAGCCTTCGACTGCGACTGGCGTCAGGTGACTGTCTGGAGGACAGCCACGACCATGGGAATGCATGTGGGGTTTCTTTTTTGTTTTTGTTTCTTTTACATCAAATTAATTGATATAAAAAGGGGAGCTCCGTCAGGAGAATTTTAATCCGACCAAAGAGCAGATTATCAGACGCCAAAGACGTAATCTGCGTTTACTACCGCACCCAAGACCCACCGGTCTTGTAAGATTTCTTTCCCACCATCCCTCTATAAAAGTAGTTAGAGAACACTCGGACTAACACTGTCCACACTATCCTTGGATACCCCCCCTTTTTTCTTCTCTTTTCAGATGCCGCGAGACCGAGCCCAATATCCTCACGGATGTGGGTGATTCTGGTTATCGCAAGATGACCAGAAGTCAGAGACAAGATGAAGGACACATATGTCCTGTCTCGCCAAATTCGGCCTTCTCGCCACATTTTTTTTTTTTTTTTTTTTTTTTGGAGAATTTTAATTAGGATCAGAACACCGACTGGGGTGCATCGTGCACCACCTAATTCAATTAATTGGTACCAGGCAGGCGATTAAAACAAAAATAAATGATCGCACCGCGATTAAAGCAGAAATTCAATCAGTGTTTTGCTCGGTGGGTGCGCCGGTTGATCCTTTGGTTAAAACAACAGGCGGATGCAAAGGACAGTAAGCAAAGCACGAGGAAGCCACCCCAGGCAACAACCCTAAGAGGAACGCCCTAGAAAACAGCCTAGTAATCTGGAAGCCACCAAGGGTGACAAAGGAAAAGAATCCGGCCAACGTCCCTCGGCGGAGGAAGTCACATTGACCGGAAGCCGGTAAGTTGTGTAATAGTGTGTGTGTTTTAAAATGTTTATACAACACTCGTGAAACGGTCTTCTTGCTTTAAAGTGGCTTCCACGGAGTGTAGATTCCCTTATAAAGTGGCTTCCACGTACTAAATCACTTCCCGTAGTTTGGGTTGTGAAAAATTAAACATACTTCACTTTGCTATAACTCGTAATCTGTATTTTTAATTTAAATGGAGATGTCGACCCCTTTAACATATAACTTTTACTTAATAGCAAGAAGGCCCGCTGTTCTTACGCACTGTGCCGCAGCCTTCTTGCTTGGATATTACACTATAAAAATCACCCAATCGCAACCACTCTTTTTATACCAAGTTATTGGGAAATTAATGCAAATGATGCATTCTCCCCTATCAGAATGGATAACCTATTTTGAGGCTATTTGCCTATCACAAGTTGTTTGAATTTTCCAATAATTGTTTCTCGTTCAATTTGCCCTGCTTAAAATGCAGCGCTAGTGAATTGAGCAATTACTTGATTGCTTTCATATGGCGAACCAATTATAGTGCATTGCCCGTGTGTGCAATTCGTATCATCCGATTAATTGCGCTTCACTGCCGTGTCCGATATTTCGCCGGACAGGCGCTCAGTTAATTCGTCGTTGGCGGCCTTTGACAATACCGCCGGTGTCATATAGCTTGTATGACACTTATTTTGACATGGTAAAAAAAAGAAGACTTGCAGTCGAAACATGAGCCTGCAGGTGTTCGCTTGGTTTCTTGGTGACACGGCAGAATTATCGTAGCGTGCGACCTTGGGCTTGTTTGCAATGATAGGCGCTTTGCGTCGGCCGGTATTATGAGTAATTATGAATAATATGATATGCTGTGGAAGAAAGCGGCAACACTTTGCTTTGGAGTGGATAAGCAACGTGTGCGATATGTATTGTGACGCATATGGCAATCAGTACTAGAATATTCTAGAAAGTCCAAAACAAAGTACTAGAATATTCTAGAAAGTACTGGAAAACTGGAGACTATGAACAGTAGAAAATTCGAGGTTATGAAACGGGCGGAAACGAAACGCCGAATCAGAATGAGGAAACGTTATAAATACGTCGCACGCAGATCAAGTAAGAAGAAGAAGTAAGCAGTTAAAGACGCGAGCAGTAAGAAAGCGAGAGTAAGGAAGCAATAACTAAAGAAGCGAAGTATCAAGGAACGGTTGATATTAACAGGCTAATAAAGTGTTTCCAAAGAGAATCGATTTAACGCCTCTTCTTTATTAAAATAATTAATCCAGCGAACCCTAAACTCGCTACAGCATTTTAATTGCTCGTGGGTAAAAAGGCGGGTATTGCATTCTATGCTGAATATTAATAGGATGTGAGGATTAATTGTTTGAGAGGGGGTGTGTAGCGAGGTGTAACATACAGAAGCGATAAGTAAAAAAGCGAAGTATCAAGGAACGGTTGTTATTAACAGACTAATAAAGTGTTTGCAAGGAGAATCGATTTAACGGCTCTTGTTTATTAAAATTATTAATCCAGCGAACCCTAAGCTCGCTACAATTGGTGTCAGAAGTGGGATTAATTATTGGTGAAGTAAATAAGTCTGTGAAAGTATGTTGTGACGATGTCAGATCGACATTTGGAGGATCTTCGCGTTCCTGAGTTGAAGAAGGAATTTCAGGACCGGAATCTGGATAGCAGAGGACAGAAGAAAATTCTTCGAAAGATTCTGCAAGCAGCAATGGAGGAAGAGGGTATTGATGTCGACACATATGTTTTTACGATTGCGCCAGACTGTCCGGATCGAGAAGAAACAGCGAGTTAAGAAGGTAGCAATGTAACGGAGAAGAGTTCGCCACAGTTGGGCACTTCGGAGATGTTCAGGATGATGATGACAAAATTCGACGCCCAAAATTCAAAATCCGACGCACAAACTGCAGATCTGAATGGAAAAATGGATGCCCAAACGCAGTGGATGAAATGTAATTTTCAACACTTTAAGGAAGAAATTCAGTCAAAATTCGAAACGAAGTAGGAAATCTGTATCTAAAAGTCACCGAAGAAATAATGCGAATCGAAAAGAGACTTGAGTGTGTTGAGAGAAATAAGACATCGCCTAGCAATCAACATGACTACAAAAATACACGGATACAACCTCCAACCTTCGATGAAACGGGATCCTTCTCCGTATTTATACGTCAGTTTGACGCCGCGGCCAATTATAATAAGTGGTCGGATGAGCAAAAGTCAACATCACTAATCTTGTCACTCCGCGGGACGGCTGCAGAATTGCTACAAACCATACCAGCAGAGAAGCAAACAGATTTCCAAGCGATAAGAGACGGCCTTGAAGCTAGGTATGGAGGCAACCACATGCAGCAGGTCTACCGCATGCAACTGCGGAGCAGGACGCAGAAACCGGGAGAAAGTCTTCAACAGTTGCAGGCAGACATTGAGCGATGGCAAACTTGTCTTATTCAAATATGACTAAGGAATTTCTGAACGAGGTGGCAATGGATGCATTTATAAATGCACTCCAAGATCGGGACTTGCAACAAGCCGTTCGTTTGGCAGGAAAGAAGACGACAAATGAAATACTGGCGTTCGCATTGGCATATGAATCTGCTAAACTGGCTACCAGGAGTACATAAAGAGTCCGAGAAACGTCCGTCCAGGAATGTTCCTGCCAAAGAATCGGGCATGTACAACAGAGAACCCCAAGACCTGATATGAAGTGTTGGACATGCAGCGAAGTCGGCCACATCGCTGTTGAAAGTAGGAAACGTCGACAAATGAGTGAAACATCGAGTGAGAATTGTTGTTCATGCGCTAATCATAAGGGGAGACTATCAACGGACCAACCTGAGGCCAATAGCTCGGGAAACTTGTAAGGGCAGACTTTACGCGGCGAAAGTCGCCTGGTGTAATGTACAGCCCCAGCATCGTAACTGTATCACAACTCCAACGGGAAAACCAAAGTTTGGTTATAACTACGATTCTTAATGCAAGGACAACAGGATCTCGTCCGCAAAATAACCCTTAATAAAAATAGAAGATCCGCTTTGAAGACTGCCACCGGAGAATGTTCTACAGTCTATGGAGAAGTAGAGAGCTAATAGCGTTGGGCAATATTTCGATCTCCCACTAATTTTTGGTTGCCGATATTACGGACGAATGCATTCTTGGAATGGATTTCATGAAGGAGCATCAAGTTGTTCTAGATATCGGTCAAAGAACACTGCGAATTGGTAACTTGGAGGTTGCTATTACACTGCAAGACGAACAATTGCGAAGACTGAAATGTTATGTGCGTGAGGAGAATGAGATCCCAGCTCGTTCAGACTCGGTAATTTGGACCAGTCTCGAGAGTGATCCTGGTGACAATCGATTTTACATCACCGAGGCTGTACAAAATCAGCGTAAGGGGAACATCCTTATTGGAAAAGCCCTTATCGATGCGAAGAAGCACACCCTACCCGTCAGAGTACTAAATGCGTCCAAGGAGCCGATTGCAATAAGAAAAGGAGAGGTAATCGCAGAATGTGCACCCATGTCAATATAAGCTGAATTCAGACAAAGGGAGAGGTCCATTCAATTCCACAGCCCTCTCGTGCATCCTCTGTGGTTAATAGGTTGATGTCCCAGAAAATCGGATTAACAGATAGAGAAAAGGGAAGCGTTAAATCACCCGTGAACGATTTTTTCTGATATTTTTGTGACATGGGCTTCGCCGGTAGTGCTCGTCAAGAAGAAGGATGGGACAACTAGATTTTGTGTCGACTACCGCTGGTTAAACGACGTTACGAAGACAGACAGTTACCCACTTCCTCGAATCGACGACACACTAGATACCCTTTCTGGAGCTCAGTGGTTTTCAACATTGGACCTAAAAAGCGGTTACTGGCAAGTAAGAAGTAAGAAGTAAGCAGTCAAAGACGCGATAAATAAGAAGGCGAGAGTAAGATATCGTTAAGTGTACGGTAAAAGTAACGGTTGTTATTAACGGATTAATAAAGTGTTAGATTAATTCAAAATCGATTTAACGGCTCTTATTTATTAAAAATAATTAATCCAGCGAACCCTAAGCTGGCCACAATATTTTAAAAATACCGGGACACAGTCTTTGGCATGTACAAGGGTTTACAGGGCGGAAGTTCTACCAAATAATCCGCAGTATGACGCAGTACACACCACGCTTCACTTACTGTAAGGATAAAGAGCGTAATCTGATCGCCGATCTTAAAGGCATCCTGGAGCGATGGGAAGTGCACTTCAATGAATTGCTAAATGGTCAGCTCACAGAAGAATTGGAGGCTCCACCAATGCTAGATCAAGACCAAATGGTGCCACCACCAAGCATTGAGAAAACATTAAAAGCCATAAGACAGCTCAAATCAAATAAAGCCCCTGGAGCTGATGGCATACCAGCTGAGCTGATCAAACAAAGAGGGACAGCGTTACATCACGCAAATCATAAGATCGTGGTGCACGTATGAGAGCAAGAGGAGATGCCGGAAGATTGGCGTCGCGGTACAATTTGCCCCATACATAAGAAGAGAGATACCACACTGTGCAGCAACTATAGGGGTATAACATTGCTGAGTACCGCCTATAAGATACTGTCCACTATCCTACAAGATCGGATAGCCCCATACGCTAAGGCCATCATTGGTCAATATCAGTGTGGCTTCATCCCAGGCAAATCAGCGATTGATAAGATATTCAGCCTTGGGCAGGCAATGGAAAAATGTCTGGAATTTAAGATTCTACTATATCATCTATTTATAGACTTTAAGGCCGCCTACGACAGCATAGCCAGGGTAGAACTATATAATGCCATGAGAGAATTCGGCATTCCAAACAAATTGATACGACTTTGTAGGTTGACCATGATCAACGTAATTAGTTAAGTAAAAATAGCGGGATTGCTTTCCAAATCAATAAACATCTTTAATGGACTCCGACAAGGGGACGGTCTGGCCGGCCTCCTCTTCAGCCTGGCGTTGGAGAAAGTAATCCGTGACTCTGGCGTCACAACTAGAGGGACCATTGTTGTTACGGACCTCGCGTCCATGTCCTCGCTTAACACCCACAAATTCCCGCAAATTTTTCCAAAACTGTATTTATTAACCATAATTAGAATTTGTACATTTAAGTAATACAGTAACTTAAAATTAATTTCGGAACAATTGCTTACATGTAATTATTATAATAATATATACATTTTCCAAACAATATTTTATGAGATATAAGACAGATGCGTGTTTATAAATTTAGCGGTATTGTCTTCCTGGAAAAGGTCAGAAAACCAGGAATTGGTTTTTTCAACTTTACTTAATCCTAATTATATAAATAACTTAACCTAATTTAGCCTGATTACAGTATGATTTGCTTAAAGCCATAAACAATGTTTTATAATTAATGGGATATATGAATTAAAGGATGTGGAGTGAGGTCAGTTATGGGTTTGAGGATTAGTATTTCTTCCCGGTTGTTCGTTGGAGAAACATAGGATGTTGGAAAATGGTTGGACGTTACAGTATTTGAACTGGTTAGGGGTAACTTTGGTGTTGTGGTATATGATCTCGTTTGAATCATTTACCAGTCTGCCTGAGGCGAAGATAGCTCTGGTGTGGAGACAGTTGGGATAGTTAGTTCTGATATCTAGAGGGTTCTCTAAGAGCGAGGTTATTATGGGATTGGGATTATTTTGTAGGTTTTCGATAAATTTGATAGACAGATCGAGGAATCGTCTGTCGAGGCCCTCAATACCAGCGGTATTGTAGAGTTCGACGTTACTATAGTACTTATAGGAGTTAGGACGATGATGTAAGCCAGAGTCATACCTAAAGCATTTTCTTTCGAATACTCGTAATTTCTCCATTTGGGAGGGAGTGATATGGTACCACAATGGGCATGCGTACGTGAGTGTGGATCTGATAATTTGTTTGTAAATGAGTAGTTTGACTTTGTGAGAGAGACTATTAAGTTTCCACATTACTCTTCTACAGAGATTAAGCTGAATTGTGGCTTTTTGAAGGGAATTTTTAATGTGGGAGGAAAAAGACCAGTTATTAGAAAAAGTGATTCCCAGATATTTTAGGGTTTTGGAGGGTTTTATTAGAGTGTTGTCTAGGTTAAGTTTAATTTTGTTGTGGCAGCGTCTAGTGTTGTGGCAGCGTCTAGCGTCCCGGTTGTAGTGCCGATGATGATGATGATCTTACTTAGTGTTCTTAATAGGGATATTGGACGATAATTGCAAGGGCTATTACTACTACCGGGCTTGTTAATAGGAATTACTACCGCAGTTTTCCCGTTCTCTGGGAAGTGCAAAGCATTAATTATATGATTAACAAGAATGAGGATGGGAAGTAGATTCTGTGGGCGTAGCCTTTTAAATAGAAGGCGTGGGATTCCATCTAATCCAGTTGACTTTTTGTTATTTCCTGATCTTACAATCTCGGATAATTCGTCCGCAGTTAGAAAGTTTGTAGTGTCTAAGGGGTATGAAGCTATGTTTGTGTTGTTAAATTCACCGATGAAAGGAGTAAAAGATGGGAATAATCTGTTTGAGATGTATTCGTTTACTGTGTTCTCGAAGCCAGGAGTTGAGAGAGAATTATTTTGCTAATGAATCTTTGCAAAGTGTTCTGCGAGGCAACTTGCTATGTCCGTATCGGACTGGGCAATATTATTGTTGATTGGGTTAATGAGATGGTCAATTTGGGGTTTGTATTTACGACCAGTTAATTGGTTGATGTTCTTGTAAAGATCACGATTTGGTTTGATGTTACTAAGTGTGGAGATGTAGTTCTCATCTGTGAACTTTTTCAACTGCTCATTTATCAGAGTGGATAGGAGTTGGATCTGGCTTTTAATAAAGGGGCAGTATCTTGTATGAAGTTTTCGGCGGAGCTGGTTTTTAAGGCGGAATAATTTGGTTAGGATGCTGGGCAAAGGCTTTCCTAAATAGTTATGAGGAATGGTTGTCGGGGTGTTGTTGTTGAGAGCCTCCTTAAGAATATGCTCTATTCTTAAAGATGCTTGATCGATTTCAGTAGGGAGTAAGTTAGATGCTCCAGGGATATACAAAGTCAGAGAAACTTATCGCTATGTCTCTATTGACTTTTCTCCAATTTGTTTTGGTGAAGTTTTGGACAGGGTTTGACGAGTAGAGTGGGTCGAGAGAAGGGATTTGGATCGTGGTGTGAACGGAACCATGATCAGAAGGAAATATAAAGGAGACTGTAGATGGACCCGCTGAATAAACATCGTCGGACTTGAGGAAGAAGACACCTGGCTGAGCTAGAGATATGAGTTGCCTGTAATGGGGAGTCAATGTAAGTATATGGATAAGACTGGAGGAGGGCTAGCAATTGGCGACCATATTTGTTGCATTTATTATCATTGAATGCTGTATGACGAGCATTCCACTCTCCCCCGATTATAAATGGAGCGGGAACGGACTGTTGGATAATCTGCGAAATGTCAGTATCTGGGAAATCTGGTTGTCGTGAAGGGTGAATATAAATGGATGCTAAGACGAGCACTTTATTGTTCTCACAGAAAAGTTTTACTGCTGTGTATTCAATGCTGGATATATCGGTGAATCTAATTTCACTGAATTGAAATTTTTTGTGAATTAAGTTGCCGGTACCTCCATGAGATCCATTAGTTCTGGGGTTAGAAACTAAAGTATAATTGGGAATGGAAACTCGGGAATTTGGTTTGAGCCAGGTCTCTGAAAGGAAGAGGATATCTGGGGAAAACTTTTCAACAAACAACCGGAGGTGTTGCTTACGTAGGTTCGAGTAAATGGATTCTGTGTTGAGGGAGATCCTCGAAACAAATGCATCGCCCTTATATTCAAAATTTCAATATTTCGAAAACGTATAGTTGAAATATCATATATGTTCGGCGATGTGGGCAATCGGCGAAGATGTGCAAGCAGTGACGGATGATCAGTCACGCCCAGAGCGGTGTCCAAATGGTAGGACCCACGGTCGCACTGGAAGGCCAAAAGAGGCTACCAATGCGAAAATCGTACAGCAAGTTCATCGAATCGTTTTGAGTTATCGTATAGTGAAGTTGGGTGAGTTAGCTGAGGTCATCGGCATCTCAAAAGAATGGCCGGGATATATTTAGCATGATCGTTTGGAAATGAAAAAGTTATCTACGTGATGGGTGTCGCGTTTGCTGACCGTCGAGCAAAAACAACAGCACGTTGGTGATTCAACGCCGGTTTGGCGTTATTGCTGTGTAATCGAGTGAACTTTTTTTTCGATATTTTGTGCCGATCGATGAAATTATTACCATTACAATACGCCTAAGTCCAATACAACTGAACGATGAAAATAAATAAAGAAAAAAACGGCCTCATATGGCAAAAAAAAAAGGTTTTGTACCATCACGATAACACATCGTCACATATATCCTTGAAAGCGATGGCCAAATTGGAACAATTACGGTTTGAATGCTCACCCATTGTATTCTTCAGAATTGGCCCAAGCGACTATAATCCCTTCCCAAACCTCAAGCTCCAGCGAAAGAGATTTAGATCGAATGAGGAAAGGATAGCGGAAACCGAGGCGAATTTCGAAGGCTTGAACGTTTCGTACTACAGAAAGGGCATCAACATGTTGGAAAATCGCTATACCAAGTGTATCGCCCTCGAAGGCAACTATGTTGAGGAATAACTATAACTTTACCCAAAAGAACGTTTGTTTTCATTAAAAATGCCGGGACTTTTCAGTCTATGTAGAATAACTACATATATGGCTCTTTTGTTGTGTGCTTATTTATAAAAATAAAATTGCGTGACCTATAAAAAAATTTCCGATAGGTTAACCCTACAATGTAGAGACTACATGGGGCATAGCGATGTAGGTCTCATTCGAATACTCGAAAACGCTCCAACTTGTTTTGATACCAGATTTTAGTAAATTTTCGATTTATTTAATAAAATCACAGTGACGCCAAATCAACTTCTACGTATCTGTCCTTTTCTAACTTTGGTCAAAACTGACTTTAAAATGACGTTATAGTTAAGTGAAAAAAAAACCTGACTGAATTGAAGGTATATTCCACTTCACGAGTGTTTTAAAAGCTGAAAAGTACGTTTGTAGAAACATATAATGCGACACAAAAACTACTTTTATGTCAACGATGTAAACACTGAGAATTAAATAAATATTTTTGAGGTGAAAACCATTTCACACATTTTGTATATTATCATAAAAAAGAAAAAAAAATACTAAACAGCAAAATGACATGCTTGAGATACTCTTGGAGATTCTATTACCATTCGCCTTTGAATGGGCAACATTTAGAGTCATAGTATCTTTTGTTGTGTCTTAAAATTTCACGAGTCGCTCATTAATTATTCTAATTTGCTGAAATGCATTTACTTACACTTTTATGTAGATTACAGAAGCTATAACAGACTTGGATTGTCGAGAATATCATGGCTCTGCAAACCAGAAATCCATCCGAGCGTATTGGCTGAAAAGATAAATAACAAAACCAAAAACAAAGTCGCTGACTTAATAGTACACGTTAATTCAGCTATCATTAGCCTTGCCGCATAAATTAGCGTTTATATATTTCACCAAGAGTGGAAGCTAAGTTACGAGACTTTAAAATCCACACAATATTAAACTTCCGGTTTCGTTTATAAAATTGTTTTAAAAATGTTGTCATCGAATTTAAAGGTTTTCGAAATAGTGTATAATTTACTGTCTTTGTTACTTAGTGAGAAGTTTAACAGTGTTCTAGACCGTTTAGGTAAATTTACTTAGCTTACTTATCCATCAAAGGCAAATTTATGGGGCAATGTGTCGTTGTTAGTTTGATAAATATACCGCCTGAAGTGAGTAAAATGCGAGTGCCGGTTGAACCTCAGCAAGAGGAGACACCTGAACGACAAATTAGACCAAATGATATAATAAATAGTTATATATTTGAGGTAGTTAGGTTTCATTATAACTCGTATCATCTACAAAAAAAAAAAAAAAAACACACCAGAAATCGTACCCGGTAACCACCATTTCCTTAGTTTAAGTAACTACTGTGTAAATAAATATCACCGTGGCCTAGAAGTGCTGAAATATGAACCGGCCACGCAATTTTTTGTGATATTTCCTCCCACATTGATTGCAGGGTGTTCCAAACTTTTTCTCAAATTTGATTTTCCTGCCTGAACGTATGCTGCCATTGGCAGAAATTCAGACCAAACACCAATAATCAGCCCCATCGTTGGGAATTCAATCGCCACATGGTGTTACACGGGCGTTCAGTGTTCGCGAGTTTTAAAAAATCAATAATACTATCATTATTGCGTGGCGACAATGTTACAATTTGTGTCAAATGCGCCGCATTAGAGAAGCACCGAGTACTCTAATGCGGCGACTGATTTGACCATGGTTAAATTGCGGACGGAGCGATCTATGTCGTCGAAGAAACCTTGATTTACATGCACCAATAAATTCGCGAGACTCCCGATCTCTCCATATAGTCGCACAGGCACTGGGAATTCTGAGTAATATGCGGCGACGATTAACAACAAATAGAGCCTAACTTGATATTGATGGTTTGAATAGCAACATGTCGTTCCAGCAAGGTGGAGCAACATCTCTTACAACTGACATTTCTCTATAACCAGAGCAGGTCAATAAGTCTTTAGAAAATGAAGCCGTTTTTCTTTTATTTTCTCATTTCATCATCATCATCGGCACTACAACCGGCATATGGTCTTGGCCTTATTTAACAAATCTCTCCACCGGTACCGATTTCGAGCCGATGTCATCCAGTTTGGCACTCCCAGGCTCTGGGGTTTCTGGTCTACGCCATCCCTCCATCGCAGACAAGGTCTGCCGCGCTGTCTCCTTCCATACATCCTGCCACAAAGGACCTTCCGGGCTGCCTCCTCTTCGCTCATTCGAGCTACGTGTCCCGCCCACCGGAGTCTACCGAGCTTGATTTTTCTTACAATATTAACTTCAAGGTAGATTGCGTACAACTCATGGTTGTAGCGTCTCCGGAATCGTCTTCCCTCACTTACGGGGCCAACAATTCTCCTTAAGACCTTTCTCTCGAACGCGGCCAAGAGTTCAGAGTGCCTTTTATTAAGCATCCAGGTCTCGGATCCATACATGAGTACTGGTAAGACCATGGTCTTGTACAGTAGTAGCTTGGATGTTCTGGATAAATTTCGGGATTTAAAGAGCCTTGATAGACCATAGTAGGCTTTGTTGGATTTAATCAGCCGTTCGCGTATTTCTTCTTCCATATTGTTATCGGCTGATTCTATTGACCCAAGGTAGTTAAAGGATTGCACTACTTTAAATTCGTGCTCCACTACCCTGATAGTTTGTCCAACGTTAGGTCTTCTCTTCGCAGAAGTTGCCACCATGTACTTAGTTTTTCCCTAATTAATGTGCAGTCCCAGTTTTTGTGCCGTCTGCTCGATCTGGGTGAAGGATTCCTGTACCGCCGATTCGGTTCTACCGATGATGTCGATGTCATCTGCGTAGGCAAATATCTGACTGGACTTGGTGACAATAGTCCCTCTTGTTGTAACGCCAGAGTCACGGATTGCTTTCTCCAACACCAGGTTGAAGAGGAGGCAGGCCAGACCGTCCCCTTGTCGGAGTCCATTATAGATGTTTATTGGTTTGGACAGCAATCCCGCTAGTTTTACTTGACTAGTTACGTTGGTCATGGTCAACCTACAAAGTCGTATCAATTTGTTTGGAATGCCGAATTCTCTCATGGCATTATATAGTTCT
The DNA here is from genome assembly GCA_963931805.1 of Microdon myrmicae. NCBI lineage: Eukaryota > Metazoa > Arthropoda > Insecta > Diptera > Syrphidae > Microdon > Microdon myrmicae. The sequence continues at coordinate 107,971,524 of OZ007496.1, forward strand.
ACCCTGGCTATGCTGTTGTAGGCGGCCTTAAAGCCTATAAACAGATGGTATAATGGAATCTTAAATTCCAGACATTTTTCCATCGCCTGCTTAAGGGTGAATATCTGATCAATTGCTGATTTGCCTGGGATGAAGCCACACTGATATTGACCAATGATGGTTTTAGCGTATGGGGCTATCCGATCTTGTAGGATAGTGGAGAGTATCTTATAGGCGGTACTCAGCAATGTTATACCGCTATAGTTGCTGCACAATGTGATATCTCCTTTCTTATGTATGGGGCAAATTATACCGCGACGCCAATCGTCCGGCATCTCCTCTTGCTCTCATACCTGCACCACGATCTCATGAATTGCGTGATGTAACGCTGTCCCTCCTTGTTTGATCAGCTCAGCTGGTATGCCATCAGCTCCAGGGGCTTTATTTGATTTTACCTGTCTAATGGCTTTTAATGTTTCCTCAATGCTTGGTGGCGGCAGCATTTGGTCTTGCTCTTGCATTGGTGGAGCCTCCAATTCTTCTGTGAACTGACCATTTAACAATTCATTGAAGTGCACTTCCCATCGCTCCAGAATGCCTTCAGGATCGGTGATCAGATTACCCCCTTTATCCTTGCAGTAAGTGCAGCGTGGTGTGTACCGCGTCATACTGCGGATTATTTGGTAGACTTTTGGCGGCTGGTGTGGACCTCGCTCTCTACTTTTCTCTATTTCACAGGCAAGGTTTTTTTCCCAGGCACTTTTCTTTTGTCTGTGAAGTCTTTTTTCAGATCTTCTGAGCTCTTTGTATTTCTCCTCGCGTACCCGCGCCCTATGAGACTGCTGCATTGCCCGGTATGCAGCATTCTTACGTTCAGTCGCTAGTTTGCACTCATCATCAAACCAGTTGCTCCGATCTCTACGACTACTGCCTAAGATGGAGTTGGCAGTACTAATGACAGTATTCTTAAGGCATGTCCATTTCTCTTCTACGCCCGACATTTTGGCCCCAGGACTTACTCTCCCTCCGTCGAGCTCTTCGAGCGCGAGTCTTAACGCATGACCAAAGGTGTTCCTGGTATTCTCATTGCGTAAGGCAGCCGTGTTGATTCGAACCTGATCCGCGGATGCAATACGTCTCCGTAAGGCAATCCGCGCTCGGAAAACTGTACCAACAAGATGTGGTGCCTGAAAACCGGCTCTCGACGTATTTTTGCATTCAAATCACCAAGAACGATTTTCACATCGTATCTTGGGCAAGCATTCAGGGCTCGTTCGACGTTCTCGTAGTATTCTTCTCCTTCGTCGTCAGGGGACTCCTCTGTAGGTCCGTGGACCTTTATGAGGCTTATGTTCTTAAACTTAAACGCGAAGAGTACATAGCCTTTCATTTATTGCATTAAAGCCGATGATGGCAGGCTTCAGTTTTTGGCTGACTAGAAAGCCTACCCCGAGCACATGGTGTTTTGCGTGACAGCTGTAATAAATGTCATACTCTTTTCTTTGAAAAACACCACTCCCCGTCCATCTTATTTCTTGTAATGCTGTTATGTCAGCCTTATATTCGGACAGGGCATCGGCTAGCTTCTGTGCAGCTCGAGCTCTGTATAGTGAGCGGACGTTCCATGAAAAAATTCTTAATTCATCAACCACAACTGGCGAAGGTAACATTCTGAGGCGCTCCCTGCAATCTTGGCCTTTCCCTGTTGGCGGACCACAACTGGCGAAGATAACATTCTGAAGCGCTCCCTGCAATCTGGGCTATTCCCAGCTGGCGAACCACAACTGGCGAAGGTAACATTCTGAGGCGCTCCCTGCAATCTAGGCTATTCCCACTTGGGGAACCACAACTGGCGAAGGTAACATTCTGAGGAGCTCCCTGCAATCTGGGCTATTCCCAGTAGGCGAACCACAACTGGCGAAGGTAAGATTCTGAGGCGCTCCCTGCAATCTGGGCTATTCCCAGCTGGCGGACCACAACTGGTGAAGTAACTCATTTAGCTGACCTAATAATGACGCATAATACTGGCCAGTTATCGTCTGTCCCTTTTCCAAATAGTCAATGAAGATGATACAATGTACCATCCCAAAACACAGTAGACATAATCTTTCCAGCTGATTTCACCATCTTTGCCTTCTTTGGAGTCCGTTCGCCTTTAATAATTCACTGTCTTTAGTGTTCTTTCGTCTCGGGAGTGTAATCGTGTATCCCAGTTTCATCTACAGTTACTAATCTGCGCAGGAAACTCATCTGGGTTGGGACGCTTGCGATCCAAAAGAGAGCAAATGCGGCTTCCAATTTTGTCCATTTTCACAAAGACACTCACATCGACTCACTCAAACGACTGTGAAATAAAAACTACGCGTCGAAAATAGCTGAAATTTTGGCGAGTAACTGTCAAAAGATGCACAACTACATTCATTAGCTTTATAGTGCTGCTATTTTCACGTTGAGGTCGGAAACTTTTCAACCCACCCATGTAGAACCATAATTATGCCGATTTTCTATACGGATGCAAAACATGGACTCTCACAAAACGGAAAGAAAACAAATTCCGCGTATTCGAGAGTAAAGTTTTAAGGGGTATCTTTGGCGGTAAATATGACAAGGATGCAGGACAATGGAGGAAACTCCACAACCACGAATTGGAAGAGCTATACCCCAAACCTACAATAGTGAGAGTAATCAGATCGCGAAGATTAAGATGGGCCGGACATGCGACGCGGATGGGCAACGATAGGACTGTGCATAGAATTATTGGCGGTAGACCAACGGGAAAGAGACCGACAGGACGGCCGCGACGGAGATGGGAGCACAATGTTAGGTTTGACCTTGAGGAGAACGGATCGGATGGCCAGCGTGGAAGGAGAGCGCACAGGACAGGGAACGACGGCGGAGTCGAGTCGGTGAGGTCATGAACTTCCGGGTTCCTATAGGCCAATAAATAGTAGTAAAAAAAATAGAAATAGATGGTGTTATTTCTGTGTGGTCTCAAGGAGATTGGTACAACATGGGATTGCAGCAGATAAAGTTGCCTCTGAAACTTGCAGTTAAGTTGGAAGATCAATGGGGAGGGTGTTGCTTTAGAAGTTTCCTAATTGTTTAGTGGGGCTACCACCCCATTTATTGGCTTAATTCAAGCAACACAATTACCTACAACTAAAGTATACCATATATAAGTTACCAATTAAAGAGCTTAAGAACTATCTTAACTAGGCTTAACCTAAGGTAACCAGGACAAATTAAGAAGGTAGGAGTAGGGGCGAGAGGTTGGGGCAGGCTATAGCAGAGTGTAGAAGCACCGCTTAAGATTGGTGGTGAGAATGGTTTAGAAGGCGGTGCTTGAGAGTATGGGTAGAAAACTCGAAGTCGAACAAGGTGGAGTTGGAGTTGACATTTCTTAGCCTCCGCGAAAGGGGTTCGTTGGAACCATAAGAAGTGCGGTGAGGGGAAATGTACAGAAGGGGGGTTACGTGTATTTCGAATGAACGCCATGTCAGCCAGGACCCTGCGCTCCTGAAGGGTTCTGTAGTTGATTAATTTGAGACGGTTAATGTACGGGGGCAGGATTAGGGGGTTTTCCCATCCTAGCTCTCGGAGAGCGAACCGAAGGAAGCGACGTTGAATACTTTCGAGTCTAGGACCATACCTGGCCAGCATATTCAAGCAGTGGACGGACATAGGTAAGGTAAAGGGATCGAGTTACGTAGGGGTCGGAGAATAACTTAGACCATCGTTTCACGAATCCGAGGGCAGAGTTGGTTTTCCGAATCGAATGTGAGAGAGAAAGTTAAGCTCCCTATTGCAAAGAATCCCAAGATCGCGAATAGATTGGGCAATGGTCAGGGGTTGAATACGGTTACGGGAAGAGGTTATAGATTGGCATTTGGTGGTGTTAAGTATAAACCAATTTTTGTCACACCAAGTCGAGAAGTTGTCAAGGTCTGCTTGCAGAAGTGCAGAATCAAGAGGTGACTCGATGGTCTTGTATATCTTGGTGTTATTAGTGGCAAGTATAAATAGGAGAGGGCCCAGGTCGCTACTTTAAAGGACCCTAGGGGCGGCAAGGAAGGGGTACGATATAATGAACCTGAACTGAAAGAATAAAGTCTATCCTTTAGATAGAAAAAAAATCCATTTCAACAATCCAGGTTCGAAGCCCAGGGCGAATCATTTGAAGAGGATTTGTGGTGATATTATAGGGGGTTTGGTTAATGTGCCGTCTGGTGCACGGGTACACCAAACCTTCCCAGCTCTCTGGTAAGAACTGTCGCTGGTAAATTTCCATTTAGGAGAACTCGACTTCCTTGGGCGGTCGGCCGTATGCCATTACGTATTTGTCGATCGGATGACCGACCGATGTGGGTATAGGTAAAAAAAAGGAAGAGAAGAAACACCTCCTGCACGTGTGTGGCAGACTCATCAGGAGATATTTCATCGATATGGTCCGGGTAATGTTGCTTGCTTGATGGTGCAACCAAATTGCTTTTCCTTGTGGAAAATACTTATTGTTGCTGATGGGGTTTTACATCAGCGAGAATTATTGATTTAAAGCTTTTCACCTGATAGTTTGTACAACTATAGAAAGGTAAGTACATGTTTTCCAAGGTTTATGTGTTTTAGGAAACTGTTTCTTCGTTATAGGTTGGAAGGTAAGTAGTGGCGTTCAATGGAACTGCCACAATACTTGGAGTATAGGTTTTTTTGTAAGCTCGTGGGGTGTTTTCGCATCCTAGGCGAGAAGATAAGCAGTGGCGTTCGAAAGAACCGCCACCGATTAGACTGTGGAAGATTTTGTCGAATGCTTTACTGATGTCGGTTGAGACCATGTCGATCTCGTTACCGTGCTTTAGTATTGTACACCGAAAGGCATAAGAAAAATGATAAAATATAATTTAGAGTGCTTGCAAAGAGCTTAATGTAAGAATGATATCTGTAAAATAGAAGTTAACATTTAGTCTTAAGTTAGATCTGTAATTGCATTGTTAAATAAATGTGGAGATAAAACACAAAAAAAAAGTGCTCTAGTGCTGAGAGTGTAAAGGAAGTGAACTCAACAAAGTTGACTGTAGTTGATCGGGCATTGATGAAATCATGTTGCCTTGGTGAAATAAAAGATTTGCAATGAAAACTAAGAGATTCGTAAAGAATGTTTTCGAAAATCTTGAGTAAGTGGGTGTCCAACAAGCGTTGAACACATGCGTCAGGAACACGATGGTGTCTCCTGGCGTTGGTAATGATGGTTCTAAAAGAAGTGGGATATTATTGTGAAAAATAACAACGAATACCTCCAGTGAAAAGAAATCCAGAATATACATGGAATTCTCAACAGAACTTCCCAACCAAAAGAATAATCCAAGTGGTTTGATTTTAGGTAATAAAAAACAGTTTATTTTCGTTGATTATCTAGATTTTCCGGGATTGGAGCTAACTAGCGGCTTGACTTCAAGAGATTCACGAAGAGAAACAAAAGAATAACAAAACAATACACGAAAATGGTTGTCATTTGACAACCAACAGAATTAATTCACAAATGTCAGCTGATTGCTGACATTGTTTAGGGTGATGCCACATATCTCATTTAGGTGGCGCCACAGGTAGTATTTAACTGCGAATTCGCCGGTTGTGTTAAGGGCGAATTCGCAACAGTGGGACAGTTTGGCGATGGGGCGGTAATTCGCGACATCATTTTTGGGACCCTTCTTGCGGATAGGGGTGATGAAGGAGGCTTTCGAAATGTGGGGGAATACGCCTTGAGAGAATGAGAGATTGAAGGTCAGTGAGAGGGGAGCCGAGAGAATGGCTGAGCATTTTTAGAGGAGAATTGCAGGGGTACCATCAGGGCCCGGTGCAAACTCGCCTTTGAGTTGTAGTAGCTTAGATTCAATTAAGGTCGAATCAAAAGAGTTGTAGAGAAGGGGCCCGAGGGAAAAGTTAGGTGCATAGTTGAAGTATGACTGGTGAGGGACAAAGGAGTCATTAGTGAATGACTGATTGAAGTGAGTGGTTAAGACGTTAGCAATAGCAACAGGATCAGATGTGGTATGAGAGTTTAAGGTAAGTGATATGGTAACCATCGAATGAAGAAACGTGGAATGAAGGGTCGTCCAGTTGGTCTTCAGTGGACAAATTTTACAGAGATTTTTTTATTGCGCGACAAGCCACTTTTCTAAATCTTCGTTTGCGGGTGGTAATAATTGTCACATCGGGGTTACAAAAATGGTTCCTACCGTAAATGGTTAAATGCCGACAAAATGATTATTGTTGCGGATGCATAGCTATATCCACAATTCTAACAATATCCAGTTAGATTGAGAATGGCATTCCTAGTACATTATCTTTTGCCAACTGACAACGACAAACGACTGCCTGTCAATAACCAAAAAGGGTAGTCATTGTTTACTCTTGATAGGGAACGCCTGGTGGAAGACTTTTCACTTTTACAACGTTTCAACATCGAGGATTTCATAAAATAGATTCAACATTGAGAATTTCATAGCAGGTATAACATCGTATCAATTAATATCGCCAAATTCAATGACCTAACTAAATCACCAGAGTTTTTCCTTTCGGACTTCACTTCACTTCGCAATCCTTTGATAGTTTCTCGCAACAACGACTCCAGCGCATTTGAAAAAGAAGATATTCACAGGAACATCGGACCCTGGGACGCCGGCAGAGCTTACTGCCACAGCTAAGCTTCTTTTCAATAATTGGTCATAAATATGGATTTAATCGCAGTTTTCTACCGTACAATTATATATGTTCAATGTCATTGTTAAATGCAAAGGAAACATGGTTGGGAACTTTTTTCGTGTACCTCGTCGGAAATATTATACTTTAGCTGTGACTGGTGATCGATCTTACTGAGTTGCTGCTGTGTATTGAAGAATTACATTTAAAGCATAGGTAATTGGAACAGGAAGATGCATATGCTAGAAGCGGTATTTTGCAACACACGTTTACGGATTCCTTCATCTTACGTTTTCGCGATTTATTTTTGACTAGACCTGGATTTTTATTTTGGGCTATTTTAAGTGACAAACAAGCTACTGCACTGTACTGGAGAGGGTAGAAATTAAACGGCTATACAAAAAAGGATAGAGGCTAAACGTCTTACTCTTAACATATTCTATGTTTTCAAATAGGGGGAATTCAACCAGAAACTCAACTTCGCATCATGTTCACTTTTTTATTTCTAAAGTTGAATGAATACCTAAAAAGGTTTAGTTAATTATTTCTTCTTTCGTCGCTTATACGAATGGATGAGATTCGATTTATTGTATTTAAACAAAGGTGAAGTATGAAGTTTTCTGACATAGTTTGGTTCGTTCTTGTAGAAAAACTCTCTACTCAGGACGCTATCTGTAGCGTGGCTTTTTAGTTGCCTCTTACAACGAAGATGGTGATGATATGCTAATACACTGCTTATTCAACTATGTTGCGACAAATTACGATATTTCACCATGTTTCATTTTATAGCTGCAGGGTTTTATTACATCCCATTTGATCTCCGTAACACGCACAGTTTGAGGTGGAAGATTTTCAGAGAATGGCCTTATGTAGGAAAGAAGTGAATAAAGGGGGCACTACCAGTAGCCGCAAATGCATATGCTATAAAAACAAAATCATTATATGTGTTCAATCACAATTTAGGTAGATAGTTAAAACTCACGTGAAGACGTAACACACTGCGCTAGTTTTTATATGCATTTCACTTCATTTCAATTACCACGAACTACTAGGCGCACATGCTCGCGTTCGTCGTGCAGCAATAATTCCTCATTCCCGTCACGGATCGCTTGGAACAAATTTCAGTCAGCTCAACCCGTTATCGGATTATTTGCAGTTACTTTTGATTTTGAAAAAAAAAAAAAAAAAAAACAAATCGGAGAGTGTGATTGCCTCACAACGATGGCTGGTCTTCTACTGCAAGGGCCTAGTTTCGTTGTCGTTCTGGAATTCTGTTCCTTGTTCCAAAGCCAGTTGGTTACACTAAATAACGTATCTGAGAGTTGATTGGCCGTCATTGCATGTCTCGGCTTTGCTTTTTGTCACCAGTATAGAATGCTGGGAAAGTAAACGCGTAAGTGCTCAAGGAAGACTGGATTCATGGTAACTAAGAAGAAATGCATTCTGTTGGCACCAAATGGGCACACTGACGGACCTAACAACTTTCTTCTTCTACATGGTTGCTCTTGTTAGCTGATCACTCATTAATCAAATGTATAGTCCACGACGTGCGAAATTTATTGCAGACTATTGCAAACACAGACTACATAATTATTTTCGAGTTTAGTTTCATGTATTTCTATTGAAATCTTTTCAGCCCTTGTAAAATGCCCAAGACTATTTATCATTGTTGAATATCGGAACGATGCTTGTCTTTTTTTATTCATACATTTAAAATTGCAGCTCCAAGGATATAGGAATTCTAGAAATTTTTGAAATTTACTTACCTTGAAATTGGTTCTAAAGTTGAACCATAAGAATAACTAGGTTATGTGGTCCCTCACAGTTAAGAACTATAGACCAATAACTAAGGATCCCTTCCCTTCTTAATTTTTTCACCGCCCAGCCTCTTAAATTAACCAGCTTCCAAACCCATAGTACTTACCTGCAATTAGGGGCAGCGTAAGCTCCCCTGCAGCATCACACCTGAAAGTTAAACCTCATCAAGGCATGCATCACATTGAATTATTATATGAACCGTACCATATCTCCATCGGCTCGGCTTGTCAGCAATTATAATAGATAAATACTTGCTGGCCAGCGTAATTGTTGACACAGTCGTAGGCGATGGGTTTTGCTACGGTTCATAACCATTTATTGCCCCAGTCCCGAGGTTCGCAACACTTGCGACCAATTTCCTTTATCGGTTATCTACCGATGATGGGATTTTGGCACTATCACAGATCATGCCTAACGATGTTCCGGCCTGTTAAACAAACAAACACACAGTAGCATCACTGCGTTTATCCTATTAATCGACCGCTGGTCCATAGCCTACAATGGCATTAGCATGAACACCTGAGTAAACACGATGTGCATATCCTCGTGACCCTTGAAATAGCTTTTTTGTGTATATTAAATCAAAAACCTATTTCGTTCTCAGGCGCAGGTCATCAAAGATTTATGACCCTCCGAAATAGCGTTTCTATTTACAGAACACACAAAACCTATTTCCTCCTTCGGCGATTTTTCGCCATCGCTTATCCTAACGATGCCTGCAGCCCCTATTACCAATTCCCTTTCATCGGTTATCAACCGATCATGGAATTTAGGCATGGATATGATCATTGTTTAGACAATCTTACCCAAGCCATGCCCTATGATGACCAACCAGTAAATCAAAGCAAACACACAGTACCTCACTGCGTTTGTTTTGTTTACTAATCACTGGTCCATGGTTCCCCTGGATGAGACGTTAACCTGCACATCTGCAGGTCAATCCCACACCATCATGAATGATTTTCCGCCTTGCGCACCAGTACATTGACTTGAAGGGATATAGGAAGAATCCATCTTTATGGCGTCTGTTGGAAGTTGATCTCGACGAACATCGAGGAGTCAGATCGTAACCACCGCGAAGCGTACACGTACCGGGGAGTCTTTTCGGGAGTCTGGCTCCTTTATTATTATTTATTCACTTAAAAAACGAATGTTAAGTAGAACACCGTTCGATCCACACTCTCCGGCTGGATAGGTTTAGATGATTATTATTATTTTTTTTTTCAAAACTGTATTTCTTGACCATCATTAGAATTTGTACATTTAAATAATACAGTGACTTAAAATTAATTTCGTAACAATTGCTTACATGTAATTATTATAATAATATATACATTTTCCAAACAATATTTTATGAGATATAAGATAGATGCGTGTTTATAAATTTAGCGGTATTATCTTCCTGGAAAAGGTCAGAAAACCAGGAATTTGTTTTTTCAACTTTACTTAATCTAAACTTAATCCTAATTATATAAATAACTTAACCTAATTTAGCCTGATTACAGTATGATTTGCTTAAAGCCATAAACAATGTTTTATAATTAATGGGATATATAAATTAAAGGATGTGGAGTGAAGTCAGTTATGGGTTTGAGGATTAGTATTTCTTTCCGGTTGTTCGTTGGAGAAACATAGGATGTTGGAAAATGGTTGGACGTTACAGTATTTGAACTGGTTAGGGGTAACTTCGGTGTTGTGGTATATGATCTCGTTCGAATCATTTACCAGTCTGCCTGAGGCGAAGATAGCTCTGGTGTGGAGAGAGTTGGGATAGTTAGTTCTGATATCTAGAGGGTTCTCTAAAAGCGAGGTTATTATGGGATTGGGATTATTTTGTAGGTTTTCGATAAATTTGATAGTAAGCTCGAGGAATCGTCTATCGAGGCGCTCAATACCAGCGGTATTGTAGAGTTCGACGTTACTATAGTACTTATAGGAGTTAGGACGATGATGTAAGCCAGAGTCATACCTAAAGCATTTTCTTTCGAATACTCGTAACTTCTCCATTTGGGAGGAAGTGATATGGTACCACAATGGGCACGCGTACGTGAGTGTGGATCTGATAATTTGTTTGTAAATGAGTAGTTTGACTTTGTGAGAGAGACTATTAAGTTTCCACATTACTCTTCTACAGAGATTAAGCTGAATTGTGGCTTTTTGAAGGGAATTTTTAATGTGGGAGGAAAAAGACCAGTTATTGGAAAATGTGATTCCCAGATATTTTAGGGTTTTTGAGGGTTTGATTAGAGTGTTGTTTAGGTTAAGTTTAATTTAGTTGTGGCAGCGTCTAGTGTTGTGGCAGCGTCTAGTGTTGTTTGCCCTTGAACACTATGAGCTGTGTTTTATTTGGGTTAAGGTGAATTTTCCATTTATTGAAATATGTTGTTATGTTAGGGACGAAGTTGTTAATGCGGTTTCTTGCAGCCTTAACAAATTTGCTGCTAGAGTAAATTAATGTATCATCAGCATAGTTCAGCATCACAACATTAGGAGATACGGGTTGAGGAATATCCGCGGTATACTCTTATAACAGATATAAAATTGGCCCTAAAATAGAGCCTTGGGGAACACCCGCGGTTATGTTGCGGGTTTCTGAGACGGAAGAATTTATTCTCACAACGAATTTTCTGTCAGAAAGATAAGAGGCTAAGATCTTTGTTGTGTGATAGTTTAGATTAAATATAGAGTGCGGTTTGTACAGAAGCCCTGAGATCCAGACGCAATCAAACGCCTTAGAAATATCGAGAGATATACACACAGTAGGATTTTGGTTTTGGAGACCAGTTGTAACATCGTGTGTTAGTTTTAGTAGAGCATGACATGTGGATTGTCGCTTAGGAAATCCGAACTGACAGTTAGGGATGAGGGCATTCTCATTGGCAAATGAGAGAAGATTTTGGTAGATCTTGCGTTCCAGTATCTTACTTAGTGTACTTAATAGGGATATTGGACGATAATTGCTAGGGCTATTACTACTACCGGGCTTGTTAATAGGAATTACTACCGCAGTTTTCCAGTTCTCTGGGAAGTGCGATGGATTAATTATATGATTAAGAAGAATGAGGATGGGAAGTAGATTCGGTGGGCGTAGCCTTTTAAATAGAAGGCGTGGGATTCCATCTAATCCAGTTGACTTTTTGTTATTTCCTGATCTTACGATCTCGGATAATTCGTCCGCAGTTAGAAAATTTGTAGTGTCTAAGGGGTGTGAAGCTATGTTTGTGTTGTTAAATTCACCGATGAAAGGAGTAAAAGATGGGAATAATCTGTTTGAAATGTATTCGTTTACTGTGTTCTCGAAGCCAGGAGTTGAGAGAGAATTATTTTGCTGATGAATCTTTGCAAAGTGTTCTGCGAGGCAACTTGCTATGTCCGTATCGGACTGGGCAATATTATTGCTGATTGGGTTAATGAGATGGTCAATTTGGGGTTTATATTTACGACCAGTTAATTGGTTGATGTTCTTGAAAAGATCACGATTTGGTTTGATGTTACTAAGTGTGGAGATGTAGTTCTCATCTGTAAACTTTTTCAACTGCTCATTTATCAGAGTGGATAGGAGTTGGATTTGGCTTTTAATAAAGGTGCAGTATCTTGTATGAAGTTTTCGGCGGAGCTGGTTTTTAAGGCGCAATAATTTGGTTAGGATGCTGGGCAAAGGCTTTCCTAAATAGTTATGAGGAATGGTTGTCGGGGTGTTGTTGTTGAGAGCCTCCTTAAGAATATGCTCTATTCTTAAAGATGCTTGATCGATTTCAGTAGGGAGTAAGTTAGATGCTCCAGGGATATACAAGTCAGAGAAACTTATCGCTATGTCCCTATTGACTTTTCTCCAATTTGTTTTGGTGAAGTTTGGGACAGAGTTTGACGAGTATAGTGGATCGAGAGAGGGGATTTGGATCGTGGTGTGAACGGAACCATGATCAGAAGGAAATATAAAGGAGACTGTAGGTGGACCCGCTGAATAAACATCGTCGGACTTGAGGAAGAAGACACCTGGCTGAGCTAGAGACACGAGTTGCCTGTAATGGGGAGTCAATGTAAGTATATGAATAAGACTGGAGGAGGGCTAGCAATTGGCGACCATATTTGTTGCATTTATTATTATTGAATGCTGTATGACGAGCATTCCACTCTCCCCCGATTATAAATGGAGCGGGAACGGACTGTTGGATAATCTGCGAAATGTCAGTATCTGGGAAATCTGGTTGTCGTGAAGGGTGAATATAAATGGATGCTAAGACGAGCACTTTATTGTTCTCACAAAAAAGTTTTACTGCTGTGTATTCAATGCTGGATACATCGGTGAATCTAATTTCACTGAATTGAAATTTTTTGTGAATTAAGATGCCGGTACCTCCATGAGATCCATTAGTTCTGGGGTTAGAAACTAAAGTATAATTGGGAATGGAAACTCGGGAATTTGGTTTGAGCCAGGTCTCTGAAAGGAATAGGATATCTGGGGAAAACTTTTCAACAAACAACCGGAGGTGTTGCTTACGTATGTTAGAGTAAATGAATTTTGTGTTGAGGGAGATCCTCGAAACAAATGCATCGCCCTTATATTCAAAATTTCAATATTTCGAAAACGTATAGTTGAAATATCATATATGTTCGGCGATGTGGGCAATCGGCGAAGATGTGCAAGCAGTGACGGATGATCAGTCACGCCCAGAGCGGTGTCCAAATGGTAGGACCCACGGTCGCACTGGAAGGCCAAAAGAGGCTACAAATGCGAAAATCGTACAGCAAGTTCATCGAATCGTTCTGAGTTATCGTATAGTGAAGTTGGGTGAGTTAGCTGAGGTCATCGGCATCTCAAAAGAAAGGCCGGGATACATTTAGCATCATCGTTTGGAAATGAAAAAGTTATCTACGTGATGGGTGTCGCGTTTGCTGAACGTCGAGCAAAAACAACAGCACATTGGTGATTCAACGCCGGTTTGGCGTTATTGCTGTGTAATCGAGTGAACTTTTTTTTCGATATTTTGTGCCGATCGATGAAATTATTACCATTACAATACGCCTAAGTCCAATACAACTGAACGATGAAAATAAATAAAGAAAAAAACGGCCTCATATGGCAAAAAAAAAGGTTTTGTACCATCGCGATAACGCATCGTCACATATATCCTTGAAAGCGATGGCCAAATTGGAACAATTTTTTACTGCTGTGTATTCAATGCTGGATATACCGGTGAATCTAATTTCACTGAATTGTAATTTTTTGTGAATTAAGATGTCGGTACCTCCATGAGATCCATTAGTTTTGGGGTTAGAAACTAAAGTATAATTGGGAATGGAAACTCGGGAATTTGGTTTGAGCCAGGTCTCTGGAAGGAAGAGGATATCTGGGGAAAACTTTTCAACAAACAACCGGAGGTGTTGCTTACGTATGTTAGATTCATGGATTCTGTGTTGAGGGAGATAATGGTTAGTTTAGAGAGAGCTGGGAAGAATATGGGAAGTTATTAGTGAAAGAATCTGACCTTCTTTTTCTGTTTCTGACATCTTCCTCAGCGAAGATAGCATGGCTTGTAAGCTTTGGATGTATCCCATGATGTCCAGATTGAAATTTTTAGTATTGTTGTTAGGGGGAGTGGTATGTTGAGGTTTCCTCTTGCTGCATCCGCGTACGATATTCTGGGTCGGGTTGACTTTGTTTCCTGCAATACTGTTGGTTTCGTTGATGTTGATTTAATTGTTGTTGCTAATTTCCGTCTTTGCAGAAGTTTTAGCTTCTGAGGGCATTGCGAAAAATTTGCCGGATGAGGGCCTCTGCAGTTACAGCATTTTACTGTGATCTTTTTGGTGGTAATGGATCCATCAGCGTTGACGGTTTGCACTGTTTCAGGTTCCAGGCCTTGTGGATTTACCTTGCATTCATCGAGCTCGTGTTCCTCTCCGCATCTGCCGCAACGTCTTTGCTGGTGGCATGAGACCGCCAAGTGTCCTGAGTCTTGGCATCGCTTACAATGAAGAATTTCTTGTTTGTGGGGCTCTTCGATTGCGATTTTTTGGGTAAACAAATATTTATTTTTGTTTAAGTTGATTGATGTCTTGATTAGGTGGGATTTGTATGATCCGGAGGTTTTTTATGTTGTTTGTCCTCATGTACGGTGTTTGGAAGTAGTCCAGCTTGTTGATCTTTATTTGTGGACATATCCTAGCGATTTCCAGTCCCACTTCTTCGTTGGTCCATTCGGGATCGATGTGCCTTAAAATAAAGGTAGCTGGTTTGCTGTTCGGATGCTGGAAAGTGAAGAACTGATATTGTTCCTTTAACAGTTTTTTAACTGCCCTATTATGATGATTATTTTTGTCTACATCTGTTATTTATATATATTTCTTGTCTGCTATGCAGATGTTCTTATCTTGCTAGGTTTCTATTGCTGTGTACATTTTCTTTTATGTTATCTATAGTTTTGTATTGTCTATGAATCAAGGTTAGTTTCTACGGTATGTTATCTAAAGGTTTGGTATGTTGTAAGGGTCATGGGTTGGGATTGTGTTAACTCACGCGTCGAAAGTAAAAATGCTACCTCCGGTCCAATTTCCCCGCGACTAGTGTGAAGTGGCAAAATACGAATTGTTTCGGTGATCTACGGAGTATCTTCCTTGTCGAAGTCGGTGAAATTAAGAATATGTTTTGTGAGTTTGACTATTTGAGACAGATTGAGTGTGTTTCTAAAACCCCGAAGATCTTTGGAATGTACTGAACCGTCAAATGGGGAATCTTCAGCTTTCGATCGTGAACAAGTAATAAATAAAAGTTAACTTGTATAATACAAACCTATTCAAGAGTTATGCCGTAGTGAGAAATAAAAAGTAGTTTAAGTTCCAGACAACCAATTGTGAAAATAGATTCAGAAATAAAAATAAAGAGTTTACCACTAAACAACACAGTGCTTTTCATTTTCTCTTTCTTTTGTGGAATTTGGTGAACAATTTTCTGCGGACAAGTGTTGGGGAATAAGCGAACCAGTGTTACGACGACACCAAATTAAATTATTTCCCCACAGTACCAAAAAGGCTCTTTTGTATGTTTTTATTATAAAAAAAAAGAATAATATTGTTCATTAAAGAAAAGATAGATGGCGGTTTGTATAACTCTGAACCGAGATCTGTAGAAATGAATAGTTAAATCTAGTGGAGAGTTCACTATTGGCGTTCAGAACATAAAGGCCTCTTTTGCAGATTACTATCAGGTTGGCAACGACATCTTTGGCCATCTTTTTTAATGGATTCTGTCAATGACATATTTTTTTCTCTTTGAGATTTGTTAGCTGTCAGTCTTACTTTGCTTTGAAAGAAAATTCCACGTATTTTTGTGAAAAGGTATTAGTTTGGCATTCGTTTTAATATGGAGTGCAAAAACGACCATTTTCGTCATATTTCATATCCAACCCTTATTTGAAACGATTCATCACTGGTGATGAAAAATGGGTTGTTTACAGTAACGTGATGCTAGATTGTCATGGGACATACCGTGAGATTGAGACATCCTCGGGCATTAGCATGAAAAGCATAAATAAAATATTGGATAATAACTTGGCTGTAAAAAAAATATGTTCCCGTTGGATGTCGCATAATTTGACAAACGTTTAAAAAGGGCTGAAGTCGATTGGTGTAAGGAAATGTTGAAAAAGTTCAATCACGGTTTTTTAAATGGTGGATATAACATCTGTACAAGTGACGACTAATGGATCTGTGGGGAGGAAGTATTATGCCGAACACGGGCACACGGTTCACTTCCTCCTCCATCCAATTGTCACTAATTGTTCCGTCAAACACCGAAAAGAAACTGCAGCACAGGAGAGCAAAACACAAGGGATTGTTGGTGGTGATTGTTTTTATTGTTTTTCTATTATTTAATTTAATATGCACCACGCACTGCAAGACAACCGATTAAAAATAAGACGTTAAAACCTTAGCACGCACTTGACACCGAGGTTTATCGCTGATTATCGCTTCCCTGTGCGCACCAGGGTAGCGATAGGAGACACGACCTGCTCCGGTCGAAGGATGGAATTTGACTCGTTGATCGTCATCTCATGCAGAGATGATTTCGCTAAGGAAAAAAAAGGAAGAGAGAGAAAAACTTTTCTCTTAAGGGTGCAACTAGTGGCGCGGTGGTATATGTGCGCGGTCGAACAGATTCAATGTTGTTGCATGTGTTCGAAAACAGGCAGGCGGCAAGGACAATAGGGAAAAATGACCACATGCGCCGCTGGTAATGCGAGTCATTGTTTACACGATGCATCGTCGCTATTTTCGACGTTAGGAGAAAAAGGTGCTAAAAGCAAATTGGATGTTTATGGCATCTCTGGCTGCAATAGAAACCGGGTTCATATTTGCATTAGGAAATGCCGGAGAATTTGGTTTCGGCGTCTATTGCGCTAATTACATGCAGCTGCTTGGGTTGTTTATTGATAAGACAAACAATAAAGGTTGCCAGGCAATGTGTATGAAAAGGTGTATGACGCGGCTGGGAAAATAGACGGCGCGATATTTATGGTCCCTGTCATGACGGTTACATTGAATGCAATCCGAATTATTTTGTTTACAGGAATTCATCTAAGAGAATTTGACTGGCGACGTAGATGCCGAAATTGATTGGAAATTCCTGGTAAGTTAATAAAGAAATCTTAAGGAGCAATGGTATGCGAAGAGAATGCATGAAGGTAAGTTTTCTTTACAGGGACTTAAAGATCATAGATTTGATCTCTTAAATGCGTGCAGCATTTTTATGTACTAATACTGTTGCATTAGCAAACTAAAGGGAGTTGGGTAGTAGTCATGCGGGTTTTTCAGGTAAGTAGACTGTAGGGTTTGGCGGCACCGCTACAGTACTCCCCCCCCCCAGTGACGTAGTCACGAAATAAAGGAGGCAGGGCTGAAGGGATGCTCGAATGCATGGTGCTATGATGGGCGGAGGGCTGAACACTTGACGAGCAAGGTGGCCCTGCGCACTTCGGTAGGCGCTGTAATTAAATTGGGGGAACTGTCATGGTGACTAGTTCCAGGTATAGTATGGGCCTTTGTCGATAATAAGGTGGACACAAATGTTACCGATTGATGCCATCAAGGGCAAGGGTGTGCGGCGTGGTCCATAGGCCTGTTATGGGTCTCCTGGACCAACAGGCTTATCGTCCGAATAGGTCGGAACCCATCGGAAATCTGCTCACATCCGCAGTGACGAAATGGCGTGTGCGAGATGGAGGGGAACTTATCCCAGGGTAATTCCCATCCGCAGTGACAGGTTGCCGTGTGCGGTTGGAAATGGGCCAAGTCCAGAGCCGGTGTCTTTTGTCCATACTTTTGTATGGCGTATTGTTTGCCGCTGGGACTGGTAAAGGAGGGCGGGCCCTCAATTGCACGTTTTACCTATCGAGGGAGGACCGGTACATTGGTGTCAATGTAGCGGTAGCTACGACCTCGATCGAATGGAAACTTGCTGTGAGGTGCCGGCCGTCGCGCTTGTTAAAAAAAAAAATAGGGGATTTTGGTTAGGGGGCTCCTGGTGGGTGGTTGATTGTGTCCAACCCCAGGGCGCCCTAGGGTTATTAGATGTGCGCTCCGAAGTATTATGCACCTAGGTATTTGAGGCGGCGTAGAGGGGCGTGTATAGCCTTTAGTTGCCGCTAAAGGGGAAACATGGTGACTAAAGATTGGGGTATCTGCATGGGGTGGTCAGGTATATTGTTTCAGTCCGGTGGTATCGATTTGATTTGTCGACCGGTGTTGCTGAGATGGTCCGGAGATGGTGTATGTTGGTTACTGGTGCTGGAAGGAAGGTTGGCGTTGGGGCGATGTTTTGCCCATACATTATTTTACGGCAATTGCCGCCACAATTGCACATTGACACTGTGTTTCCGGAAGCACTCGGTTCCGGAAGATTGTCACTGTCACTGAGTTCGGAAGGCGGATGTTCTCACCTAGGTCACCAAAAGTCACTGTTTCCATCTGACTCCATGGGATGGTTGCGTTTTTTTCTTTAAAACACTGTGAAGTCACCACTGTGGGGAGGAAGTATTATGCCGAACACGGGCACACGGTTCACTTCCTCCTCCATCCAATTGTCACTAATTGTTCCGTCAAACACCGAAAAGAAACTGCAGCACAGGAGAGCAAAACACAAGGGATTGTTGGTGGTGATTGTTTTTATTGTTTTTCTATTATTTAATTTAATATGCACCACGCACTGCAAGACAACCGATTAAAAATAAGACGCTAAAACCTTAGCACGCACTTGACACCGAGGTTTATCGCTGATTATCGCTTCCCTGTGCGCAACCGGGTAGCGATAGGAGACACGACCTGCTCCGGTCGAAGGATGGAATTTGACTCGTTGATCGTCATCTCATGCAGAGATGATTTCGCTAAGGAAAAAAAAGGAAGAGAGAGAAAAACTTTTCTCTTAAGGGTGCAACTAGTGGCGCGGTGGTATATGTGCGCGGTCGAACAGATTCAATGTTGTTGCATGTGTTCGAAAACAGGCAGGCGGCAAGGACAATAGGGAAAAATGACCACATGCGCCGCTGGTAATGCGGGTCATTGTTTACACGATGCATCGTCGCTATTTTCGACGTTAGGAGAAAAAGGTGCTAAAAGCAAATTGGATGTTTATGGCATCTCTGGCTGCAATAGAAACCGGGTTCATATTTGCATTAGGAAATGCTGGAGAATTTGGTTGCCAGGCAATGTGTATGAAAAGGTATATGACGCGGCTGGGAAAATAGACGGCGCGATATTTATGGTCCCTGTCATGACGGTTACATTGAATGCAATCCGAATTATTTTGTTTACAGGAATTCATCTAAGGGAATTTAACTGGCGACGTAGATGCCGAAATTGATTGGAAATTCCTGGTAAGTTAATAAAGAAATCTTAAGGAGCAATGGTATGCGAAGAGAATGCATGAAGGTAAGTTTTCTTTACAGGGACTTAAAGATCATAGATTTGATCTCTTAAATGCGTGCAGCATTTTTAGGTACTAATACTGTTGCATTAGCAAACTAAAGGGAGTTGGGTAGTAGTTATGGGGGTTTTTCAGGTAAGTAGACCGTAGGGTTTGGCGGCACCGCTACAGATCTACTTATATGAACCCGAAACAAGGCAGCAATCGACCGTGTATAGGTGTCTCAAAATGAGTCATCTTCAACAAAAGTTCCTCGTGGAGGAAGTGTGGGGTACGAGATCGCGACCCCAGCTTGGCCGAGAGTTCTACCTCGTCTCCACGGTCACTAAAAGTTCCGCTGAAAGATAGTTCAACTGGTGAGTAAAAGTTCCAATCCGCAGAGCAAAACGTATACCAGGAAAGAAATTTAAACGCACTGATTTAAGCTATTAATTAGATCGTCACTTTATTTCCTTTAATGGTTTGGCGCAAAACAAACTACTTTAAAAATAAGCACAATTAATGACTCCGCTGATGTAGATATCACACTTTATCAGCCTACACATCGAACTTATTACCGAAATAACACTTTGCTCATAATTGGGAGTTATTTAACTTTATGCGATTTTAAATGTCACATCCACAGGCAGGACGGAGGATATTGGCGTTTGCCATTTTGCACACACACGACTCACAGGGGTGCGAACTCCGATCGCACCCCTCGATAGTAAAAAGGTGGCCCATCGTATTTACGCGTACCGAGCGCTAAGGTAGTGTAGTGAAGACCCGACCGGCTCGGTCTGGTGATGGAAGGAGACTCCCCGAGGATAAAACTCTGACTTGAATCCCATCCTCGGTTAGGGTTAAGAAACAGAAGAGAGAGAGAGAACATTTTTCTCTTAAGGGTGTGACCGCCAAGGAAATGCGATCTTTTAGTGCAGTGGTGGGTATGTGTGTTCGTACGCATCACCGTGCTTATCGATGCATTTCAGAAAGGATAAACAAAACCTACAGCAAGGGAAAATGAACAAAGGAGAACCGACCTAATGCATCGGTCCGTGATTAGGGTCAGCTAAATAAATAAGCTAGAACTCGTTAAATGGGAATTGCATTTGGGATATTACACAATGATGGTTGTGTTTACATCCATGTCAATTGCGCATTGCATTCATAGGGAGACACGGGTCGAATTCAAGTGTGAATATTTACACTGGCAATGAATTCGGCTCTTGGCAGCTAGGCGCGAGTTGCGCTGGTGATTTGAAGGTTGCATAAAAGCCGCCCTGGGTACGGGTACAACATGAAAATCGGTCGCGCAGTTGTGGGACAGACAACGCAGGCAGCAGGGGTTCCGCTGATTGTTTCATTGTTCATTTCGGTTATTTGGTATGGCAACCAAAATGTTTTCTTTAGAGCAATGCTGAGATGCATTGATGTATGCGGTATCCCAATGATTTCTTTTTATTCCGAAAATCAAAAATAAAGTATTTGGTTAACGATTTTTGCAACCTGAATAAGCGGTTGATGTGTTCAAAACGCCCGTATTGGAGGTTTCTTGATGTGCAAAAAGTGCCTCAAAAATTGGTTTAAACCCATACAAAAGTGTATTGATTTTCATGGAGAACATTTTAAAAAACAATAAAACCAATCGTGACGAAAAATATTTGTTTTTTTTTGTTTTATTATTAGGCCAGAAATATAAGTAGCGTTCATCATATACCTGGTGTATGCATACGTTTTTTTCGGTTTAACTAAGAGATGGCGTCCGCGAAAAGTACGTAGCGTATTAATTTGACAATATTCATTTTGTTCGTCTGAGATTTAACTACAAACACACACAAGTTGAGTCCACCAAAAACTAGCGCCTTTGTTTTATCGTTCAGTGAACATATCGAGTTTTGCGCCTAAAAAAGAATAGCGGCGCGCGTTGCTTTTCTTATTTAATCGTTTGCTGGTAGAAACATTTGGTGAACACCCTCCATCAATTAGAACGTGTGAGAAATGGTTTCGACAATTTAAAAGTGGTGATTTCAATGTGAACGGCAGTGAGCGCTCTGGTAGACCACAAAGATGTGAAGACGAGCAATTGCAGGGGTTATTGGATGATGACCCAACTCAAACTCAACGACAATTAGCAGAGGCATTACATGTGTCACAAGAAACAATCGGCAGACGTATACAAGCAATGGGGATGTTCAATACCTGGTGTATGCATATGTTTTTTCCGGTTTTACTAAGAGATGGCGCCCGCGAAAAGTACGCAGCATACAGCAAAATTAGTGAAAGACACCTTGAAGTCGCTTGGGTGGGTCATCCTTCTACACCCGCCGTACTCCCCACACTGAAAAAAACAGATCTTCAATTAAACAGCTTATGATGAACTATAATTTTGAGAGGTGTATGATCTCGCTCGATGTCATACCCGCTGGGAATTCATCGTGCCGTGAACACGTGTCGAATATCAGCTAGTCCACCTCGAAGAAATTCAGCTGTCTTTTCAGAGCTAAAAGATACTTTGGGACCAACTTATTCTCCAAGGCAAATTCTAGATTAAGTCCACATTTAATTACTGTTTCCATGCTTGTATGTTTGCTCGCAAGCACACCTTATTCGCTAGCATTTAAAGTTGAATAATCCATCCAATTTACCACATAATAGGTTTGAGTGACTGTCAGTTCGGGAGGGTGTGATGGACTATTCCCTCCTTTACAAATATCATCCCGAAATTCCTTGGAGATACATGTTGCCACACTAAGAAATTTGGTTTAGTTGTGTGGGAGCTCTCTATATTACACGGAGAACCAACCCACAATTACAACCCTATTTCGCCCGCTAACAGCGCACCACCTCAACCCCAATCCCTTCCCTCGGCTATTTCACCTGAAAAAAGATATATCCCAAAAGGACGTTTGGCGGATTTGGATGTTGGTCTATTAGTTGTGGGAGTGTTCCGCCGAACACTGCCCACGAGAGAGAAACAACACGGAGCGAACACAACGAAGAAAATGAGACACACAAAAAAAGTTGTTTTTTTTTTTATGTAAAATTCTGTTTTTTTATTTTCACTTCGATTTTGTTTTATTGTACAATATTCTTAATTGACAAACTGGGTGTCTGTGACACGATTGCAATACGAACGTTCGGTTCGGTCTATATGAGCAACACGGAACTTGCACACACTTCACGTTTTATTCTTGCACCACCGGTTATGCGTAATAGATAATACGACGCGAAGGTTTTCCTATTTCCGATCGGTTCTGTTGGTTACACTTTAATCGTATTTTTTTTTCGACTCTTCGATATCGACCTTCAGGCTCGGGCATCTTTCCTAGACTCTACACTATCGCTGTTCGATAAAGACTAATCTCTAAGTCGACTCTGTATTCGCATCCCCCATCGTAAGGGGAATTTTCCCAGTGCATCTCTGCATCGAATTTCCCATCCTGTCCGCTAACAGAATTTCCCAAAGTATCTGTTAGCTGCATTTCCCATTGTCTCTGTAAAAAGGAAAAATCTTCCTGATGATCATTATCATCATCATTATCATTAATTGCTGGTGGCTTACTCTACGATCACTCGCTGGTTTGTTTATCCAATACATCTGGCATGAGGAAAAGGGTCCCATGCAATTCGGATGCGTACATGGATTATGGGATGTAAGGCTTTGTTTGCCTTTTCCATCATAAACATCTACCAGGGATAGTGTTATGCGTTTATGATTGTTCGCCTGCTAATCAGCGGCGCAACGAATTGTTTGTTTGCGCAAGTGTGCCTGGTTTAGGTGCTAATTGCATTTACCTACCAGCGTATACATCAGTTGTTCGGTCTATTTACCGATAATGGCATTTCGTGGGAAATCATCGCGTTGCTGCTCAGGCTGGGTGGTCGATTCACATGTGATGATTTCCTGCATTTTAGGATTGGTTTTGCATACGATGAATGGATGCGTTGACTCGATATTGAAAGTTTTTCAACGTTAAGTTCCTTGGTTTTTGATATCGGGTTCAACATTGTTGCAGCTTTCTATGACCCTTGTTACAGGTATGATTAAGAGCTTTGGGACACGTGTCTGTGGGCACGTGTAATGAATAAGGTAAGTATGTTCCTTGGCGGAAAGGACATCTCAACCTATAGTTGGTTGTGGTGGTTCGTAGAACCGCTACAGCACTTCCGCCCCAGTGACGTAGTCACGATATGTAGTAGGCTGGTATTGCCTGGGGGTGAACTGTCGGCTTTTATGGGGGTGCTCCCTTCCATCTTGGTCGGTGCTTGGGTGGTAAAGGAGCGAAGGAAATCGTGTTTATCGTTTTCTGGCGGTCGTTATTGGAAGCGGTTTGGGGTTGTGGATTTTCCGGTTTTCGGATGTTGAGGATTTTCGCGGCGTCCTCTCTGGCGCGTCGATCGAGAGCGCGCTGCCGCGTTATGGGTTCGTGTAGGACTTCCGTAGCCTCGCGTGTAACCATTTGGCGAGGGTTTGATTGGTTTTCAGTGCCTGCCGTGCATGGTTTGAATAAGCGTGTCTTTACATTAGGTCCTACAAGGGTGCTAATTGCATTTAGCTACCCGAGTATGCATCCTTTGTTTGGTTTAATTACCGACATGGTATTCCATCGTGCAGATGTTCGGATTTGCAGATTGTGCATTTCTGATATCGATGAAACGTTGAACTGGATATTGGAAGCTTTTGGAAAGTTAAGTTCCTTGCTTTTTGATATCGGTTCAACATTGTTGCAGCTTCCTACGACCTTTGTTACAGGTTTGATTAAGAGCTTTGGGACACGTGTCTGTGGGCACGTGTAATGAATAAGGTAAGTATGTTCCTTGGCGGAAAGGACATCTCAACGTATAGTTGGTTGTGGTGGTTCGTAGAACCGCTACAGACGCATGGCATGGATTCATTATTTTATGCAGATAATGCATAATTGAATTCAGCTCCTTCTTGCCATACGGTAACATAAACCCTATGAGATTTCCACCGGAAATCACAATTTCATGTTGGTTAGCAACAGCAAAGTCTAACCAAACGTTGCTGTTGCATCATCGCGCAACGGCTTGGGTTATCGAATTTCTTTAGTTTGTTCCCACGCTAATATATTCCCAAGCTATTGCAGCGCCCCCTCGACTTCCCCCTAGACACGCTATTCCCCGAGGATCAGGTGAATAGCACAAAATACTTTTCATACCATTCCATTTTCCCCTTCTCAGAGTGCAATGCACTCTGATATCAATCCAATAACCGAACTGGGTAATTCGGTCACCATTGATTACCACGAAAGCAAAATCATCCCCGGGATCATTGCGCTCTTCGTTTCGATTCTCGCATTCTCTCTAGTCCATCGACTATTGAATTAACCCACAGGAGTTATTCATCTCGATGGGGGAAATGAGAGAGCGCTGATGAGAGTGTGATCTCGATTGGTCGATCGTTGAATAGAACCGAGAGTCAGTTTTCATCTCTCATTGGGAACAGTCGCTTTTCAACCATCGTTGTCATCCCATCAATTTATCGAGTCAGAGTTGAGTTTTTCGGGACAAAACCATTGGAATAAAAAAGACAAAGTAAAAATTCGAGACATTTTTCCAATACAATTCGTGTGTGTTCTTCAGTGCAGTGAATTTCCCACCCTTATTAAGACGAAAAAGACCGTCAAAAATGAATAATAAACTTGTACCAACCGTTACAAAGAGTAATCAACTCCGGAGTTTTAACCACTTTTATACCAAATATCAACGATCAATAGTTTTATCTGAAATGCAAAGTTACAAACCATCCCTCAGGATAACGTGCAAAATAATCCTCCCCAAAATAAAACATTTGTACCCTGTTAAAATTAGCGTTTCGGCATTGCAACAATAAAATCAATTTACGACAAATAAAAACAGTGTTTCATTTCGACTTTTCCTGGGTGAACGGTTTTCATTGGAATAATCATGCTGGGGACAGGCGTGAATCCGTGCTCATGCCGGCACATAATACTTCGTACCCCACAGTTGGGCCCCAAGATGATGGGATCAATCAAATTACAATTCATCACCTACCGGAACGCACACACCTATATATATGTCAAAATTTATTTTGTTGCAGAACAGAAAAATAGTGGAACTCGCTTTCACCTACCATTTGCAACAAATAAAACAAAAAAATTTATAGGCTATCTATTTTAATAGTATCTCAGGTCTGTAGAGAAAAGTATACTAACAAAATTTAAGTTGCCCAAATAATCACCACATGTACATCCAACTTATATTTTATCATAGAAGTAGCGAAGTCTGAGAGCGGCTGGGAATTGATGTTTTTGACACTACATATCTTAATGGTGAAGCTAGTAACATTTTCGCTAATATTGCTTTCTATTTTAAATATATTGTTAAAATGTGCCTTTTGCCTTTCCATCTCAAGCTTTCGGTCTACGACAGTAAAGAGATCGTTTGTGAAATGGTTATAGGTTTCTCACTTCTTACACATGCGTTTGGTTATTCTGTTCGATTATTTATTCTCACATAAAACTACGGCTCGTGATCTGCAACAAGTTTTTGAGAGGATCAAGGTCATGCATATTTAATTTATCGTTTTTTTTTCACAGCCAACTCGGCATCCGAATACATTGCCAACTTTCACATATTAAAACCATCTCTGTGACAAATAGCCCCAATTTAAAATCGATCGTAGTCTCGAAATATGTCTTCAATTTAACTAACGCATCGATTTATAGCAAATCTATAAGACATAAACCCTAATCTCGACGACGATTACCTGAGTGGGTTGTTTTATCGCGGAATCAAAAAGAACCATTGCTAACTTTCTAATGCGCAGAGACGAGAACACAAGTCACTATTTCAGCCCACTCTCTACCTTGATGTCTGCATTCGACAAAAAAAAAACTATCAACACCCAATAATTAAATAAGCACGTTCCATAGACACCGGTGCACTCTCATCTGGTCTACACTACTAGTACGTCTTGCCGGAATAGATCGCTTTCTAACTTTTCCATGTGTCCTAGAATCGAACTGCAAACAGATGCAAGGCGGCCCACGAAAACCAAAGAATATAATCGGATGATGTAAGTGTCTGCTCGAGAGGAAAAGTTCGGGAAATCAAAAGTATCTATCGCTTCGCATATGACTCCAAATGAAACTGAAAAAAAAACTATTAATCGCGACAACATTCACTTCGTCGGGAATGGCAACAGCTAGGGATTCTTGTGCGTATTGTACGCCTACATTGTAGGCGCCCACTCCGCGGCGGGTAACTGGCAGTGGACACCAGTATCCTTTCTAATGTTTTAGCTGTAGATGGACTGATAATACAGAAAACTGGTTGGAATTGGGATGTGGAGATATTTGAATACTGCAGTTGGAGACACAAATGCAGGTAAAAGCTGTTTTATGGGTGAATAAAAGTTGTGTCGGTATAGTTTACATCAATATCGTTTTTCCTCAGCGAGAAAGCGTTAATACGGATGGTATGCTTTTATTGATATTGTTCGGTCGTTAAATTGTTTCTTAATATCTGCCGATGATGAGTGGGATAATTTGGATTGTAATACAAACATAATTTTGCAATTTTTGTGGCACTGAAATTCTTGAGAGATTTGAGTGTGCCACATTTGTGCGGTTCGGTTGGCGAAGGACTCTTCTCTTTGACTATAGTAGAGAAACAGACGTAAACTTCTTCAGCGAAATGTATGATCGGTTTACAAGCACTGACAGGCGACGTATCATTTGAGAATCTGGAGCTGGATCCGAATCTGGTTGGTGTTCAAAAATGCTGCGTTATGGATTGCTATTACCCCAATTTTCTGAGTATTTGAACGACCTTGAGGAGGCGTGCTACTTTTTGCTTTTGTTTTTAATAAGATGCACATTTTAAATGTACTATTAGCTCCCATCTATTATCAGAACGGGTAAGAAAGTGGTAAGGGATAGTGAACATAGGGAAGTTGGAAAAAATTGGAAAAAAGGAAAAAAAGGAGGGAGAGACTGCCATTTGGTTATGTACGTTTTTTTAGCTGGTAAACAAATTTGTGGTATGTTTCCCATAAAAGTGCATTACAATAACCAACAACTACACACAACATTTGCAAAACACCACGAAGCAAAGATGAAAGTGAACATATCAAACGATTTTCCAGACATAAATGTCGCAAGGGTTACGTCGACAAACTGGGTCGGTCAAGCCACAAACAATCACTCTTAATCTAGTATTTGCCGTCTTATTGTTATAACCCTCATCGTCGATTTAAGACCGCCAACAAGGTAGCATGTGAGCTTCTGCCTCGTGATCCGTACTATCGGATCAGTTGTGCAATCCGTTTTGGGAATCTTAAATATACACAAGATATCTAATTGCACTGTTACACACAGAAATACAATACCATATGTCTACACACTTTGCTGCACGCAAATTACCCATACATGCTATATCGCCAATAAATGTATAGACATAAATGTATTATTTATATATATATAATCATTAAACCCTATCATTAACTCTGCAAAAACAATATTTTCATACGTTAATTAATATTAAAACCGAAAGCAATTCTCCAAGTGTAGCATACAAGAAAATCTTGCTACATCCCATAGAATCCTTTCAGTGTAGCATGTGAAACCTTATCACATGTCTACACATTGCTAAACGCATTCCATACCCCATACAAAAAATGCAATCTTGCAATCTCCCAAATTTTTCTTATTCTAAACGAATAACCTTGGAATGAAATCATTTTCACACACACGCCTAAATTGCAATTCTGCAATTTTCACGTACTCACCTGGACGATCGCATCTGACACCCCATCAGCCCCCAGGTAATTCTACCTGCACACTATGAGAGAATTAGATTCACGTCACCGTGAATCGAAATGTTCTCATGGCCTTGCGACTGGCCGGAGGACAGCCGTGACCGTGGGAATGCATGTGGGGTTTTTGTTTCTTTTTACTTAAATTAATTGATATAAAAAGGGGAGCTCCGTTAGGAGAGAAATCAATTAGGATCCTACAGCCAAGTGTGGCACACCATCTTGTAATAAATTAAATAAAATTAAAAGTTAATAAAAAATAAAAATACACAAAAGGAAAAACCAATTAATCGACCTTTTTCTTTAATACACCATCGGCTCATCGGGATCCCAACAAGGCGTCCCAAAGGAGAAGACTCCGACCAAGGTCCCTCAGCCGAGGAAGGCCAACCTCAGGGGGGCCGCCGGAAGTCCAGAACCCCTACCTTCACAACAGCTACAGGGGGAACCCAAGGCGGGCTCGAAGTGGCACAGCGACGGCCCCTCAAGAAGGCGGAGTCCACACCATCAACCGGTCGAGAACCCAAGGTGGGGTCGAAGAGGCACAGCGACGGCTCCTCAAGAAGAAGGGGTCCACACCATCAACCGGTCGAGGACCAAAGCTGGAGCAGGGAAGCAATCCCCTTGCCAGACCCCACACCCCGGAAGGAGGCAGTACCTCGCCTAACCTCTCTCGCTCCTCCAACGGGGACATCACAATTTATGGACAAACTTCCAGCGAAGAACACGGGCTAGCCAGCCGGAAGCCGGTAAGTTGTGTGTGAGTGTGTTTAAATGTTTATACAACGGTGCTTAGTGCTGTGAAAAGTGCGAGGGTATACACGCGAGTGATGTGCAGTGAGGGAAAACCCTCTACTCATTCCATCACTTGTGTCTGTTTTCCTTTTTCTTCGCACCTTTGTTTGCGTCCCTCAGGCATCGATACCCTCGACTGATTTATAATCTATGGAGAGTTTTTGGTGTCTGAGTGGCATAATATTCGTCATGGAAAATATGTGACCTTGATTTCGGCACGGATCTAGTGGGGCACCTACTACAAGCACAAAAACAATGTTTTTTCTGTTCTTCATTTTCTTTGTATATAATTAAGTTCTTTAAAATTCATGTAAACAAAATAATCATAATGTCGAAAGACAAATTTTCATGCTTTAAGCGAGTGCATGTAACTTAGACAGTCCGCAAGGGACCAGTAAGTTAAGAAATAAGATAACATAAGCTAGAGTTTAATCAGTTTCGTCTAGCGAGTAAGTAAATTATAATAAGAGGAAGAAATAAAAAATGGTTGCTTTCGCTTATCTATTGCTGGTCCTGACTTGCATCCTTTCCCGAGGCGGCATTGGTTTTCTGTGTAGGGCCATTTCAATGGAGCGGGAATTTCTCGTTGATTTGTGTAAAATTCACGGCTTGAGATGCAATTTCTCTTCTGTGTCTGCCCACGTTTCTAACCAGAAACCAACTATCCTTGCACTTAGCGAAACTCAGGTAATTACTAATACAGATATTTCCGATTTTAATATACCAGAATATAACTTAGTGCCACTGTTCTTTCAACATCGTGGTATAGCCACATACATACGAAACGATATTGCTTATATTTCTGCCTCAATATGGGCTCTGTTCCAACCCAGAATTCAATTTCTCGTGGCTAAAACTTCACGTTCGGAAGCATATCATACTGTAGCGAGCTTAAGGTTTGCTGGATTAATTATTTTTAATAAATAAGAGCCGTTAAATCGATTTTGAATTAATGTAACACTTTATTAGTCCGTTAATAACAACCGTTACTTTTACCGTACACTTAACGTTTTCTTGACTTATCGCTTACTTATCGCGTCTTTGACTGCTTACTTCTTACGTCTTACTTATCACCATGATCTGTGTGCGACGTATTTATACCGTTTCCTCACATTCTGATTTGGTGTTTCGTTTCCGCCCGTTCCATAGTCTCGACTTTTCTGTTGCTCCTAGTCTCCAGTTTTCCAGTACTTTCCAAAATATTCTAGTACTTTGTTTCGGACTTTTTAGAATATTCTAGTACTGATTGTCATATACGTCACAATACATTACTGCTTTCTTTACAGAAGCCCAAACTTGGATAGAAACTCATCCTCTAACGAATTTTATGCTCTGTCTGATTCTATCGATAGGATCTTGACGCACACTGAAATCGCTATTGTGGGTGATTTTAATGTGCATAACTCTCAGTGGCTTCGTCACTCCGCAACAACAACGCCTGTAGGTCAATATGTCCAGCTTTTTGCTGATTCAAATAGCTTAACTCAACTTGTCAATGAGCCAACACGGGGACCAGACATATATGGTCATTTCGTCAACACACTGAACCTGTTCCAACCTCCCACCCAAACAAATACACCATTGAAGTTTCTTCGCCTTTGGGCACTTCAGACCACTGTGTCGTGTCAGCTAAGTGTGCTCTAACCAATAGCAACGCTAACGATAAAACTCCCAAAAAAAAACAGTATGGTTCTACGAGAAGGCCTACTGGGAAAGTCTGAACGACTTTTTTTGGAGGTTAAATCGGTCGTTATATTTCTTCAATAACGATGTTGACTCTATAGCGGATACATTGACAGACACGATTCTACTTAGCATGCGGACTTTTATATACAGGGTAAAGAGTATTAAATCCAAGAGAAATATGTGGTTCGATTCCAGGTGCAGAGAAGCCATTAAGGCTTAAGAGTTCAGCTTCCGGTTGTATAAATCAAACGATACTGAGGAAAACCGGAAAAGATTTAAGAGGGCTAGAAATGACTCCAATGCGTATATTCGAGGCGCCAAGTTCTTGCATGACCAAAGAGTGAGACAAAAAATACTACACTCCCCCACAGGTAGTAGAAACTTCTGGGCATTCTTGAAAAACATTCAAAACTCAGTCTCTTTATCCATTCCATCGCTTATAGTCGATAACAGACGCCACTGCAATAGAGAAGGCGAATCTACTTGCTGCACATTTTGCAGCCAACTCAACGCTGCCTAATACCACATCAGTTCCACCTCAACTTGAGCATAAGCAGCACACCATGAGACAGATTCGCTTCCGAATGCGTACTGTTGCCCGCACATTCAAAGAGCTAAGCCCAAACAAATCCGCTGGTCCGGATGGCAATTCCCCAATCCTTTTGAAGAGATGTTCCTCTTCACTCGCTAAACCACTGCGGAAACTTGTGGGGGTTCTCTATACCATATGGAGAACCAACCCACCATGCCAACCAATCTTGACCGCCAACAGCGCGTCACTTTTCCCCTCACCTGTAACCCATGTCAAAACATGCAAAAAGAAATCCCAATCTGCAAGCGCATCCATCCCGAACTCGCAAGAATCCATCTCCCAATTTGCAATGAAAGGCATTTCCCAAAACTCCCAACGGAATACAATTCAATAGAATACATTCTAAATCATCTCCCTCAATTACATCACCCCACATATAATTTTTCCCGAAATTGCTTCGGTCAATTCTTTACTTAATTCATATTCCCTCCTTGCGACCAAGCAACCTTAATTTCCCCGAAATTTCTACGTTGTAATAAAACGCATATTCAAACCTACAACGGAACATCAACCATCACCACCAGCTATACCGAGCCGCATACATTTCCCCGAAATTACTTCGGTTAACATCTTATTTAAACGATATTCCTTGCTTGCACCCAAGCAATTCCAATTTCCCCCGAAAACCAATTCGGCTCATTTCCTCCTTAAATCATACTTCTCGTCCGCAACCAAGCGACAGCTAATTTTCCACGAATCAACCACAACGATCAAGACCCTTGATCATACTTGGCTATGCCAATTTCCCGGTATACACAACCAACGAATCCAACTCAGCTTATACGGCGAGGATTCACGCGAACTGAATTCTTATGCAAGCATAGCAACTCTCCCCGAAATTCCTCGTGAGTGGCTGTGAGCTTATTTTAGCTATGACTCCACTGCCACAACACAATTAACTTTTGCTTTCATTAGTCAGTCGAGATTCAACCGCCACCGGGGGCACGCAGATTCGAGTCACAACCACCATTGGGCGCGCATCGCTCTTCCATTAGTCAGTCGTCTTTCATCCCTTGCGGCGTAAGCACGAGAGTGCACACATCCCTGAGTGTAGTCGAGTGCGTACGAGAGTTCTCCATTACAAATTAAGTCGCCGCGCGAGTTCTCCTTGTTTGCCAATTCCCTACTGGTTTATGTCACGCTAATTCTCCGTTAAACGCGAGCCGAACAAGACTATCAATAAACTCTAAACGCGCAGGTTTCGTTCAAAGCAAGGTCGTGTGGCAAAATAATCAAGAAACAGTGTCGCGAATACCACCAGAGATTGCTCCTTACAAATCATTGTTAAGGGAAATTAAAACGAACCTAATTTTGTTTGCGATCCTAATAATAAAAGCTAGAGCCACTTGGCGGAGTTTGTAAAAATTAATAAGTTAAAATAACAGACAGAATAAAAAACCCCAGTGTTTTCATTTCCCCCTTGGTGCTCGGATTTCGGACGACGGTTTGCGACGAACTCTTTAGTGGGGTGGTAGTGAACTAGTGCCATACGCTGGCACATATACTTCTTCACCCCCACAAACTCTTTTATTTGTCTTATTCTACTGGGCGTTTCCCAAATAGATGGAAGTCAGCGAACATACAGCTAATTCCCAAAAAGGGTGACAAATCATCCCTTTCATCTTATCGACCCATGGCACTAACTTCTATTGTCTCCTAGGTAATGGCATCATTTATCAACCGTCAACTTTCGAAATATCTGGAATCAAATGACCTCCTCAATGACCGCCAATATGGTTTTCGTAGCAACAGGCCCACAGGAGATCTGATGGCGTACCTTACCGACAAGTGGAGCCATTCCATCCACTACCTCGGTGAAAGCAAGGTAGTCGCATTGGATATTCCAAAATCCTTCGACAGAGTTTGGCATCCAGCCCTTTTGTCAAAATTGCATTCATATGGAGTAGAAAATTCCCGGATCCAATGGATAAAAGACTGTCTTTCTGGCCATTCAATTGAGGTCAAATCCGCCTCCCAGCAAATTAATGCAGGTGTTCCCCAGGGTTTTGTACCCTCACTTACTCTCTTCCTGATCTTTATAAATGATCTCTTGTCAATTACTCACAACCTAATTTACACGTTTGCTGATGATAGCACGTTGAGTTTCTCATACTCATACGAACACTCCCGTCCAAACTCTTCGAACGTGTCTCTACCAACCAGCAACTTATGCTTGACACATGGAAGTTCTGATCTCAACAAGATATATCGGTGGGGATTATCTAACCGAGTAGAACGCTTTAAAAACTCAGTGCGGCATCTTGTCGTCAAAGGCGAGCCTCAAAGTAAATATACTGTCTATGGGCGGTATTTGCATCAACGAAGCCAAGGAACTATCAATCCTCGGCACTCGAATTAATTCGACTGTTAATTGGAATGACCACATATTTGAAGCTGCGAAAAGTGCAGCCAAAAAGCTGGGGTTCCTTAAGAGATGCAAACGATACTTCACTCCATCCAACCTGGCCACTATTTACAAGGCGTATATTCGTCCAAAAATGGAGTTCAACTCCCATATTTGGTCAGGCGTATCCAAAACTGCACTACACGTGCTCGACAGGATGCAAAAACGAGCAATGAAACTTATTGGGGATCCAGCCGTAAGTCGATCAATTCCGTCGTTAGAACACAGGCGCAACGTATCATGCCTATTTTTTTTCTATAGGTATTACCACGGTCGTTGCTCAACTGAACTTGCTGAATGTGTTCCGCCCCTTCAGACATTGTCCCGCGATACCCGTCAATCTGTGAATGCGCATCAGTTTCCTGGCCATTGCGATGTCCAAATATTTAAGATCAATGTACATCGACACCTCCTTTCCTTATCCACTTCCTCTCCATCCGCCGCACTGTGCTCTGACATTTAAGGGTACTTCAAAAGCCCCTTTTGTGCGCGCGTTTGTGTAAAAAAAAAAAATGTCACCAATAAATTTCAATAGACTAAAGGATTTCGGTATGTAAGTGAGTGATTACATCTTCGCCGGATAGGTGATCGTAGTAGAACGAACGGCGATCTAGGTAGTCGTTGATGATGGATGCTGGGTAAAGGGTTTTCTAAATGATTATGAGGGATGGGGTGGGTGTATTGCTGGTGAGGGCATACTTGAGGGTCTGCTAAATTTTTAGGGCTGCTCGATCGATATCAGCAGGGATTAGGTTAGACGATTCGGGGATTTGGAAGTTAGAAAAACTTTCGGTGACGTCTCTATTGACCTTTTTCCCATTCGGGACAGGACTGTATGAGTAGAGCAGTTCGAAGGAGGGGACTTTGATCGAGGTGTGAACGGAACTATGATCAGAGCGAAAGAGGAAGGATACGGCCGGGCGGGGGCGGGGGGGGGGGGGGGGGGGGGGGGTGCTTGAGGAAGAAGTCAATTGTTGACTGCGTCGAGTTGGTGACACGAGTTGGCTGCAGTGGACTGTCGATGTACGTATATGGGTGAGATAAGAAGAGGTACAAAAGATGGCAACCGTATTTGTTATTGTTTATGTCGTTGAATGCTGTATGTCGAGCGTTCCAGTCTCCACCGATTATAAATAGTGCGGGGAGAGACTGTCTGATTATTTGAGATATGTCAGAGTCAGGGAAGTCTGGTTCTCGTGTTAAGTGGATGTAAATGGATGTTAATATGATATATTTTTTAAAAAAAGTTGAACTGCCGTGTATTCGATATTGAAAACATTGGCGAACCTGATTTCGTTGAATTCAAGTTTATTATTTAGTAGGATGCTGGTACCTCCATGGGATCCAGTAGTTCTGGGGTTTGAAATAAATGTATAATTGGGGATGGATACTCTGGAGTTGGACTTAAGCCACGTTTCTGAGAGGAGAAGGATGTCTGGGGAGAAGGTTTTAGCAAACAACCGTGAGTGTTGCTTACGGATGTTGGAGTATATAGACTCTGCGTTGAGGGTACCTATAGTTAGTTCAGCCATTCAGGGAAAGAATATGGGAAGTTATAAGTGAGAGAATCTGACCTTTTTTTTCGATATCCGACATATGCTTCAATGTAGACTCTTGATGTAGCCCATGATGTCCAGGTTGATACCAATGGAGTTGGGGTTGTTTGATGTCGACGTGTTTGGATTGTTTTTGATGACATCCGCATATGATGTTCCTGCCCTTGTAGTTTGTGGTTATGTGTTCTGTGGTGTGGATTTGTTGGTTGTAGTTGGTTTTATTCTTCTTTGGAGAATTCTCAATTTATAAGGGCACTGGGAGAAATTGGCTGGATGTGGACCTCCGCAGTTACAGCATATCACAGCGATTTCCTTAGTGGAAATGGATCTTTGGCGGGTGTGGGCCTTTTGTTTATACGTTGACGCAGTGTTCCGCCTGAACACTGTTCGCTAAAGCAACACCCGAAGAGAATACAACCACAAAATAAAACGCTATTAAATTGTTTTAGGATAAATTTATTTATTTTCCTCAATTTTTAGTTTATGACACCGGTCTGACGAGAGTTTACAAGCTTTGTCACTGTTTTGAGGTTTCGACTCTTCTTTTATTCTCCGTTTCACGTTTTAGCACAGTAAACCAAAAAAAGGGTGAAGTAAAATGTCACACGTTTCAATCCCGCGATAATTCCCCGATGAGAACACTGTGTCAATCTCCGTATTGACTGTCAGCGTTGGTTTGATGTTTTTTCGAACACTGTAATTAATCGTAAGCGATATCCTCGCCGAGGATCACAAGCCTGCGCGCGTTGAAGGTTGTATGTGAACGCCGAATATATGCATTTACGGTGTTTGCCCTTTGGTGGCAATTCAAAAGAGATATTCAAGTAACTCGCGTATTTAGTAAATTGAAACCTCTGGTCGAGCAGTTTCTTTCTAGTGTGTTCGTGCCGCGCAGTTCAACCCTCGTCGAGTTCTCTATGTCTTCTCCTCGGATGCTCGAAATAGACTAACTGTCTGCCCATGTAGTGCTCCAAGAAGCCCTACCAAATCCTTTCCCACTCATATATCCAAATCCCTATACCCAAACTCATATTTACAAAATCCATTACCCCGATCCAATACAAAATCCCGATAAACGAATAAAATATTCGTTTATCATCCATACTCATATTTCCAGAACTTCCTAAAAACAAAACACCACAATTCATATCTTCGTACAAATCCTTATCTATATCTCCATTCTTGCCAGATGTATATATTCTAAAAATAGATATCACATTCCTTTTCTCCAGTACTCGACTCCAGTCGAAGTACATTTCGAAATTCTGCTTGCATTTCGATGCATCCGCGATACAAAATCCCGATAAGATTTTGTATATAAGGGTGATGAAATTCGTATTCGAGGATGAGTCTCAATTGGCGTTCGAGGTGTAAGGACGCCAGAAAATGAATTTACTAATGAAATAAATTTTAAAATATATAAAAAGTATTTTTAATTGATCCTGGCCGATTCCCAGGACTATATTCGATCGGTAGCTGCTCTTCCCTCAAGGTTTGAGGAAGCACGGCGGCACCGCAACGGGTCCCATCAGGAGCTATCTTAAAGGGATTCCTCGTCCTTTTCAGGACCAGACACGCTCCCTGAGAGAAGGACCACAACCCCCCGACACAGATATCCAGATTCAAAACTGGTATCTGTATCTGTACAGAAAAATTTCCCTATTCGATCTGCTAACAGAATTCCCGAAATCTGTGTTAGCAGCATGTTATTTCATCCCAGGGGTAATTCCCTATTTTCCTGAAAGGAGAAAGTCATTCCTTGCATACATCATTATCGTCATCCGTGGAGGCGATCGATATTCAGTTCGACGGTTGTCGATTGTGTGCCGCCTTATTTACATGCAACTTATTTCACTTGGTACCCGAAATCGAAATCCATTAGATTTTTCTAATGGTGTGAAAATCTAGCATAACCGTGGGACTGGAGTATTGCCTTTGTTGGCTTAACTCCTCATAAACAATCGGATATCTCGTTGGGATATTGTGGGGGGTTTCTCTATTCTACATGAGAAACAACCCACAATTCCAACCAACATTTCCTACCTAATTTCGGCCGCCTTTCAGCGCGTCAAATCAACCCCATTTCCCCCTACTTACCGTTCACCTGCAAAGCATGTTTCCACCAAGGACACATAGCTAAACTCATTGTACCACGCAGACAATGCATAAATGAGTTTAGCTTACCTTTTTTGCCATACCGCAACTCGTGTCCATCTCGATTAGCGACAACCAAATCCAGCCGGACGAAGTTGTCGCATCATTGCAGATCCGCTTGGGAAATTTATCACCACATTCGATTGAATCACGTGATAATATTTCCCTAGCGTTACTTCGGCTTTTCTCCAGACACTTCATTCGCTGGGGATCAATGTTGTCTTTTTGCAGGTGACTATCATCAGCTTAATTCTCCTCTCTTTCTCAGTTCTGTCTTCGTATGGATCAATGTACACTGAACTCACCATACTACCGAACGGGTTCCGCTCAGAACTACATTGATTCATGCACATACAACCAAATCCACCCCTAGGATAATCGTACATCGTGTTTCTGTTCTCTTATTGTCCCGCTCTCTTCGATCATCAGATTACCGATGTAACCTACCACACATCGAAGGACGTGGCAATGAGAGAGCAGAAGTATGTTCTCTTTTGGTTGTATCCAATTTCTTCCCTTTTCAAGTCAGTCGATTAACGTGTTTAACTAAGGGAGGTGGTGTCGCTAATTGCCGCCGCGTGTGCATGCTCGCCAGATCCCACCATTCCAGCCAGAGATAATTATCATGGCGTCGCCTATTCCTACCTTCATTCATGTATACGATAAATTTCTTTATGTATACATTGACTGGCGACGTTTTTCTTCCAGCAATAAAATTCCCTGACTCGCACAATGTGCAACCCAAAGCAAATACGCATTCCGCGTCCCTTGGCATCAATTGAAATCCAAGCATAAACAATGCAAATAGGTATTGAATACGTACCCTTACTAGCGATGCCATAAACACCATTTCCCAGTAATCTAGCTAAAACTAATTAGCACATTTCTACATCGCATCGTGGTGTCTTTGTTTAGCTGCTACGCACATGCAACCGACGATTTCGGTTTTATTTGCTTTACCGAAATCGTATCCTAGGAATGCACTTATGTCTTTCTTTGTGCTAGGCACACATACGACCATGACCACGATGAGCGAGTGAGCTCTGAACAAGCAAAAGATCGTTAGTCGTCTTCCATCCTCTGACCGCAATGGTCACGCGATCTCCCGTTCCTCGTTTCGCGCAGCGGAGGAGCGTATATATACAGGAGTCATGTTTTCATCATCAATTAAGTCGAGCGTGGTTTCTCGATTTTTTTCTACAATTAATTGAACGGTCGGAATTATAGTGCG
Organism: Microdon myrmicae; assembly: GCA_963931805.1. NCBI lineage: Eukaryota > Metazoa > Arthropoda > Insecta > Diptera > Syrphidae > Microdon > Microdon myrmicae. Next base: position 108,010,135 of record OZ007496.1, read on the forward strand.
AAGTGTTTAGATAGTATGTGGTTGTTAACGTTTGAACAACGACCATGAGAAGGCTTAAATTAATATTCGTGAGGCTCCAGATGACATCTAATACACGTGTACCTTTGCTTAATTACAAAAGATAACCATCAACTAATTAAATAAAGAGAACGTTTCGCCGACCAAAAAATCATTCAGTGTTTTAATATTCCATGCTGCAGTTCCTGGGGGTGTTATCGTTTAGCCTACGCGTTTGTGGACAATTTTCGGTGCTCGCATTTGTGGCGGAACTTTCGATTAGTGATGGGGAGTTAAGTGAACCGTGTGCCCGTGTCTGGCATAATACTTCATCTCCCCGCAGTCCAGCCTGTGGATTTTCAGCTCTGGACAAACCGTGATAATCTCCGACGCTAGTTCTTCGTTGGTCCAATTTGGGTCAATGTGCCTAATGATGAATGTTATTGGTTTGAGCTGATGGTGTTGGAAGGTAAAAAATTGGTGTCGTAGTTCCACAAGTTTTTTAACGGTTTCCTCGTAATCAACCAGGGTTGTTGTTGGAATGGAGATAGAGGAGCCTTTAGTGTTTGTGGTGAAGTTGCGGTGTCCTAGGGCATTTTCTACTATTATGATTATTTCCTTGATACTGGTCACATTATTTTGTAGATTGGTGGTGGTATAACATTCTTGTGCTGAGTAGGCAGGGGACTCGGTGCTGGCTTGGCTTGTTTGGTGGATTCTTTACGGGCTGTGATAGTTGTTTGGGTGGAGATGTTTGATGGTTTAAGCTGGGCGGTATCTTCATACTGGCATCGTCACTGTTTTTGGTGGGTTGCTTTAGGGAGTGAATTTTCCCCGGAGTTGCGTCACCTGTATTGTAAGTTGTTGGATGTATTCCACGGCTTCGTGGAATTTTTTTTCGTAGTCAATGTGTTTTCCTCGACTTTCCACATTTGTGGTCTTCTTCGCTGTGTTTTGAAGAGTTTCGATGGCTCTTCTCTTCCGTACTAATATGTTCCCGAGTAGCGCTCGGATCGTTGTCTGGCATCTGTGAAGACAAATTTCGACTACGACATCCAGCGAAAATTACATGTGTTTGTATAGTTTTTTTTTTTTTGCAATTAGAACTTGTTTAGTGAGGGCAGAACCCTCATATATTCAGCTAAGTACAAGCGATAAAACTTAACAACTATCTTAAAACTATTCTTATATATATAAACTATGATTAAAAAGAAAAAAAAAAGACGGGGGCGAGGGTATGTTTGGCGAATTGGTTACTGAGTAGGATCCAGTGACGTGGGAGGAAAAGGATTGGACAGGGAGGATCTGAATTTGACACGGTAGGATCGATCTTCCAGAAAAGAAGATAACCACTTGATCAATAGGGGTTCGAAACCTAGGGAGGACAGCTTAAAAAGGATGAGATTATGGGAGATTTTGTCAAAGGCCTTTCTGAAATCGACTTCGTTGCCATTCTCTAAGGCACGGAGAGTATGGGATGAGAACTCGATCAGATTCGTTGTGGTAGACCTGCCCGAAAGGAAACCATGCTCGTTGGATGAGATGATGGATTTACAACGGAAAGATAACGCGTTGTAAAGAATTTCTTCAAACGGTTTGGAGATATGACACAGTTTGGCGATGGGACGGTAGTTGCTTATATCGTTTTTAGGTCTCTTTTTATGTATGGGGGTGACATAGGAGGATTTCCAAATACTAGGGAAGATCCCTTGTGAAACGAATAGATTGAATATCTTTGACGTCGGGAGGGAAAGAGAAGTGGAACATTTCTTTAAAAATACAGCCGGGAGTCCATCAGGCTCAGGCCTGAAATCATCTTTGAGTAAGTTTAATTTCTCCTCAACTACGTGACGCTGAATAATTTGAGGGGTGAAGGGGCCGAGGGAGAATTCGCGCAAGTCTTTGAAGTGAGACGGATTGGGTTCGAAGGAGATATCTGTGAAGGATTTATTGAAAAACGAAGCGAATAGATTGGCAGTAGTTAGGGGGTCGGTTGAAGTAGTCGCGCCGTAAGAAAGGGAGTTAGGATAGGCGTCGGATTTACGTTTGTAGTTTATGAAGTGGAAAACAGATTTGGGGTCATTGACCAAATTAGATTGTGTTTTTGTGAGGTACTTGGTGTAGAGGGAGTTGTAGACCTCGGAAAATTTATAAAAGGAACCAAGATAGTTGGAGTAGTTTTGGAAGGAACGCGTTTTGTGGAAAATGTTCCACAAGTTATTTCTCTTGTTCCTAAGAGCGCGGTGATCAAAGCGAAACGCGGAAGTTAGCTTTGTGGAAGTTGTACGAAAAGCTGTCATGAGGTAGAGAAGGCTGGGTTTCATTATCAAGATATATGGATAAGAGCAGCGGGGGATGGTCATTATCAATGGTCTGGCAATGGGTGTGTGGACTAGGGCGAAACGCTGAAGTTAGCTTTGTGGAAGTTGTACGAAAAGCTGTCATGAGGTAGAGAAGGCTGGGTTTCATTATCAAGATATATGGATAAGAGCAGCGGGGGATGGTAATTATCAATGGTCTGGCAATGGGTGTGTGGACTAGGGGCAACTGGGGACTTGTGTGGATCCGTTGTGAACATGAGGTCCAGTTGTCTCTCCATATGATTTAGGACATTGCTTACTTGATGGAGGCATGAGTCGGTGAGACCGTTTATAAAAATACGTTCCTTGGAGCTAGTGGAATTTGAGACGTAGAAGGCTTGTTCGTCAGCCGATGTCCATTGGAGATGGGGGAGGTTAAAATCGCCAAGAACAACGATATCGTCTATTGTCGCACTATTCACGAACAAACGCAATATATCACACAAAAATTACATAAGATTAACAAGATTCTGTGTGAACCGCGATAGATCGACGGCGACTTAACGCCTACGAATTTAATTTTATTTATAAACAAGCACACGATGAATATGACTGACTGAATGAACGATCGGCGATTGTTCAAGAAGAACTGGAACAATTATTTATGTATATATATGTACATATATATATATATATATATATATATATATATATATATATATATATATATATATATATAATATATATATATACATATATATATATACGTATATATATATATAAATATATATATAATATATATATATATATATATATATATATATATATATATATATATATATGTATATATATATTAGGTGTACAACTTTGCTTCCGCCGTTTTGTAATAGATGGCTGTAGCGGTAAGTGGTAGTTGAAATAAATAGATCATAGATGTCATACAATAAGCTTAGGTATTTGTAAATATAACGCCATCGAAATATTAGTCGATTTGTGTCTGCGTCAGAAAGTTATTCTCGATTAAACATGTCAGCTTACGAGCCAAATTCTCGTCATTTGAACGGCGTTTGTGTGTTTGTGAACAGCTGCTTGCAAGGCAAAGACGGAAGGGATTTCTCCATCGCATTGTGACTGGGGACGAAAAATGGCTTCATTACGATAATCCCAAGCGCAAAAAATCATGGGGATTTCCCGGCCATGCTTCCACATCGACGGCCAAACCGAATATCCACGGTTCCAAGGTCAAGCTCAGTATTTGGTGGGACCGGCTCGGCGTAGTGTATTATGAGTTGTTAAAACCAACTGAAACAATCACAGGCGATCGTTATCGAACGCAATCAATGTGTTTGAGCCGAGCATTGCAAGACAAACGGCCGCAATACAACGAGAGACATGATAAAGTGATTTTACAGCAGGACAATGCTCGATCCCATGTTGCGAAAGTGGTCGAGACATACGTGGAAACTTTGAAATGCGAAGTCCTACCCCACCCGCCGTATTCTCCTGTCATTGCTCCCTCAGACTATCACTTGTTTCGATCAATGGCACACAGCCTGACTGACCAGCACTTCCGGTCTTATGAAGAAGTAAAAAATTGGATCGATTCTTAAGATGACTAGTTTTTTCAACGCGGATTCGTATGGTGCCCGAAAGTAGTGGCCAGCGATGGACAAACTTTGAACCATAAATGTATAACCAGTTTTTTACAATAAAGCCTCGGATTTCGGAAAAAAACGACGGAAGCAAAGTTGTACACCTAATATATATATATATATATATATATATTTTTTTTTTTTATATTTTTTTTTTTATTTTTTTTTATTAGACTTCTCTCGGGAGAGGCGAACCTATAGCGTCGAATGGGCGCCCCGAGATGATAACTGTTGCAGTTCTTTTTGAACAGTGGCAGGTTGTAACGCTCCGGGAACACTCGCGTGGGAAGGGAGTCCCACAGCTTCCCCGCTCTGTAACGGAACGAGTTCTGATACAGGGATGTTCGCGCTGTCGGGAGATGAACCACAAACGGGTGACTTCCGTCGGATTGTCTTGTGGAGCGCATATAGACCGAATTGCGTGGAAATATGCCAAGAATCTCCGAAGAACTGCACCCGTGATAATATCTGTAAAACAGACAGAGGTCGGCTACGCGCCTTCGATGTGATAGCGACTGTAGTCCCGACGTCAGTGCCGAGTCCCCGATCAGGCGGATCGCTCGTCCTTGTACGCTCTCAAGTAGGTCGAGGGTATGTTTAGGAGCCGAGTTCCAAACATGAGAGCAATATTCGAGCGCGGGTCTAATTTGAGATTTATATAGGAGAAGAAGTTGGGCCGGAGTAAAGTATTTCTTGGCTCTAAAAAGATAACTCAGTTTTCCTGAGGCTGATCTGGCGATACCCGACACGTGTTTATGCCATGATACATTCCCACAGACCGTGACGCCGAGCAATTTCAAACTTTCCCCAGCCTCGAGGGCCCGGCCACTCATCATCAGTTGTGGAACCGATGATCCAGTTTTCTTTGTGAATGTTGTATACTGGGTCTTCGTTGCGTTGAAATCGACAAGATTGGCCTTTCCCCACTGCAGGACTTTATCTAGATCCTGGTTCAGGTCTACATCTCAGCTGGTGCGACGTTGATGCACCAATCGGCCGATCACTCAAAAAGGAGAAAACAAGCGTACTATCATCCGCAAAACTGAACACTTCGTTATCCGTTGTCTCCAACAAATCATTTATGTGAAGCAAGAACAAGGTTGGAGCCAAAATAGAACCCTGGGGCACCCCCGAATTAACAGGATACAGATCCGAACACTCGCCGTCCACAACAACCCGGATCGATCGATTCTCGAGGAAGCTCCTCGTCCAGTCGCAAAGCTGTTGGGAAAGTCCATATGAACGAAGTTTGCTCAGCAATGCCCCGTGCCAGACGCGGTCAAAAGCCTTGGAGATATCTAATGCGACCGCCCTTGACCCACCATGCCCTTCAATTGCAGATGTCCATATATCGGTTATAAGTGTCAAAAGGTTTCCTGTGGACCGCCTGCCACGGAATCCGTATTGACGATCATTCAGAAGACCGTTGCACTCCAAATACTTAACCAACTCTGTATTGATGACTTTTTCCATTACCTTAGATAAAATAGACAGTAATGCTATCGGACGGTAATTTTGTGGGAGACACTTTTTCCCCGTCTTTGGGATTGGCTGAACTCGAGCGATTTTCCAGCAGGCGGGAAAGGTCCTCCGTGCATAAGATAAGCGGAAGAGTCTGCCAAGAACCGGCGATAGTTCTGGAGCACAGTTCTTAAGGACTATTGCTGGTATTCCGTCCGGGCCGGTTGCCTTCCTACAATCCAGTTCACGTAGAATGCGTTGAATAGTGCGCGGACGAAATCTCACATCCCGCATGGAAGACTGTATCGGCGAGATCACAGGTGGCTCCAAAAGGCCGGGATCGAGGTTTGAATTCGCCGAAAATAAATTCGCGAACACATTAGCTTTATCCTTTGGATTCGTGACTAACGTCCCGCTGTCTGTCACCAACGGGGGGGAAGAGGAGGAAGCAAAGTTACTGCTGACAGCCTTTGTCATTGACCAGAAGGAGCGCGAACCAGTTGGGCACCGAAGGAGCTTATTGATCCAGTCGTTGTGAGCCTTCTTCGCGGTATCAATCGCCTGGTTGCACGCGTTTCTGATTCTAACAAAATTCGTTCTGTTAACATCGGTGGGATTGGAGCGCCATTGCTTAAAAGCTCTATTTTTTGCCGCTGTAATCAGCTCGCATTTTTTGTCAAACCAAGGTTTATCAGACGAACTTCGTTTGATGGAATGTGGAATATACATCTCCATCCCCAGGAGAATAATCTCTGATACCGACTTCGCGCAAGCGTTAACATCGGAGTTTCCGAAGCACACCTCCGACCATGGAAAGGATGCGAACAACTCTCGCATATCGTCCCAGTTAGCAGCCCCATACTTCCATACATGGCGAAGCTGCCTACCCCGGTTATTCGCTTGATATGCAAGTGCTTGCATATATATATATATATATATATATATATATATATATATATATATATATATATATATATATATATAATTAAAAAAAAAGTTGATCGACTTTGTTTGTAAAATTGAACAAAAATTGTTATCGTACTTTCAAAAATGTGAACTAAACACTATAAAGATTTAAAAAAAAGGTAAGGTTCGAAACTAATGTACGACAAAGCCAATCCGGTTCCACGCTATAATAGATACTTGATAAATATAAAAAAAGGGACGAAAAAAAAACATAGTGGGCTGATTTTCCTTTGCACTCGACTGATATGCTTTAAACTGTATTTCAACAAATATCATCAAATCGATTACGCATGCTGCTTCTACAGCAGGGAAAAGATTGAAAATGCGAAAAACATACTCACAAACTGCATCTTATTCAAAATCGGACGAAGTACCTTGAAGCTGCTTATACTTATAATACGGACGGTTACTCCAAGAGGAGTGACATAATACTCGCTGTGTTCAGAAGAAACGTGATTCGTAACAAATGATATGAATATTATGTGGCACACTGTAGAAGGTGCAACAAGATTAGCAGAGTAACAAATCCGCGAAGAAATATCTAAGTGGATGGTTCTGCGGGGAGCGAAAGTAGTTTCAGTGGATGAAACCCGCATACATTTGATTCAATCTAGTTCCGTCTTTTCAAGGCTTCTTTCTTCCCACCACAAACAGAAAAAATGGTGAAATTTTTAACTTATTCAATGGTTTCTATACGTATTAAAAATATTCTGTCCATCTTAATATTCCATTTAATTAGTTTTTCTCTGCTTTTTTTCATAAGTACAATAAAATTGATGTTTGCAGTTATAAAATCCACACTTGAGACGAGTATTTATTTTTCCTTATTCATTTATTCAGTTAGTGTGTCTTAATTATGCAAACTGTGCTGCTTTAACAATTACTCCGCAACTAAAGCATGGTATTTGGTTTTCGGTTCCGACAATGGCCGCAAAACTGTGGAGGTTAATACGGTGTATTAAAAAAATCGTTAATAGACTTAAAATTCAGAGAAACTTTTACTTTTGTTTGCGCTTGGCTATTAAAAATGTGTGTAAGTGAATAATTAGGGCCTTAGACGTTTACGGCGAATAAAAGTAAAATTGTATATTTCGAAATTGCTTGTAATCTGGAGTTAATGTTGATTAAGATACAAAGCAGTTATATCTTTCCCATACTTGAAGAACATTGAAATCGGAATTGTAAAAAAAAACTTAATAAGAAAAAAGTTAAAAAGACCTTCTTTCTCAGAATCATAGCCCTTTGGAAAACGACAAACGAAATGCCGTGAGTGTAGTATTTAGTAACAGACAAGTGTACTAAAATTTTTACAAATTAAATATAAGGTTGGTGCACTGTATATATATTGTATGTCATCAACGCAATTCAGTAATTTAGCTAACGCAATTAGTAATTGAAAAATAATTTTAGCCATATTTAAGACAAAAGTATATAAAATGATTAACTGAGTCACCCAGAAGTATCCAAAGTTTACGATACTTAATACAGCGTTTGTGCTTATCAATTAAACTTATATAGTTTGTATTTAATTTTGTTTTCTTAATACTTTTCTCTTGGGAGAGGCGAACATGTAGAACTGATACAGCACTCTGAGATGCTAATCGATAGCTGACGGAGTTGTTTTTGAACAGCTGCAAGTTGCAGCGCTCTGGAAATACTCGTGCTGGAAGGGAATTGCAGAGAATACTCATTTTAATACAAAGTCAGCTTTCATATACAGAGAAGGAGAATTGTATAAAATATGAATTGAATGAATTGTTTGGAATGAAATAAACATTCCGTATAGATACCCTTGGTAATATTTGTAAGCGGCAAAAATCCGCCAAGCACTATTGATGTGTAGCTGATCTGTTGTTTCATTGTTTCGTGTAAGTAACGGGTAACATCACTGTAAGTACCACAGAAAAATGATTTTTTTATTGACTTAAAAGAGGATTTAAACCTTCTAAAATACGGCCCACATTGAGGTTTACGCATCGCAATTGATTTCAAACCTTATGAATGGTTTTAACGGATTGTTATTTTACCAATTTGATAGACTCAATAAATTTCTTGGATGTAATACTCCTTTGATGGGATGAGTGCGAACATACAGGGCAAAGTCACTGATTGCTTTCAACCCGGCGAAGGCCAGGACGATCCTTGTCCCTGTTCAATCCAAGTTGACATGCAGTCTCCACGTGACACCCCTGGATAGCTACTTTGGGACCTGCCAATTAGTGAACCAATGCATGCAGCGACATACTGAGAAAGGTTGGCGCAAAGCTAATAACCAGGCCCGTAAAAATGAATTATTATGGCAAATTTAACAAGCCTCGGATATGGACCGGATATACGACGACGACCACGAAAGCGAAAATGGCTAAATGATTTAAGAATTTTTACATGGAACGTCCGTTCACTATACAGAGCTCAAGCTGCACAGCAGCTAGCCGATGCCCTGTCCGAATATAAGGCTGACATAACAGCATTGCAAGGAATAAGATGGGGAGTGGTGTTATTCAGAAAAGAGTACGAGGGTTGCCTCTTATGTTTCGGGATTTGGCAACCCTAGCGTTGCAATCCGGCAATTGACAGCTCTGTCGTAAAGTTGGACATTTTTGAGGTTATACGAACTCAGAACGTTTTGACATACGAGCGCTATTTGTGTTGTTTACAGCAACTCAAAAGATTCATCTCGGCCCAAAAATGGAATTAAATCGTCAACATTTTCATGCGATTATTTTTTACAACTTTCGGCGTGGATTAACTCAGCAACAGTGCATGGATGAACTTAATTCAATTTTTGGCGATGAAGCTCCTTCAAGGACCAGTGTTTATCGATGGTATGGTGAATTCAATCGTGGTCGTAGTTCACTCCAAGATGAATTTCGTGAAGGTCGTCCAAAATCAGTTGTTGTTCCGAAAACCATTGATGCTGTGCGCGAACTGATATTGGAAGATCGTCATGTGACCTATCGTGAGATTGAGACAACCTTAGGCGTTAGTGGGACCAATATACATTCAATATTGCATAAACATTTGACTGTCAAAAAAATTTGTTCGCGTTGGATCCCACACAATTTGTCAATCGCCCAAAAAAAGGCTCGTGTCAATTGGTCGAAAGAAATGCTCAAAAAATACGGTCGCGGTGCTTCGAAACACGTCTATGACATCGTGACAGGTGATGAATCGTGGATTTACGCGTATGAGCCCGAAAGTAAACAGCAGTCGACTGTCTGGGTGTTTCAAGATGAGCCAAATCCAACAAAAGTTGTTCGCGCACGAAGCACTTCCAAGCAAATGGTCGCCTGTTTTTTCGGAAAAACTGGACATGTCGCAACCGCACCACTAGAACAACGCAGAACAGTCAATTCTGAGTGGTACACAACCATTTGTTTGCCAGTTGTCTTCCAAGAAATCAGGAAAACCAACCGCCGAAGACGGATCACTCTTCACCACGACAATGCGAGCTCTCACACATCGGCTGCGACAACTGCATTTTTGAGCACCCAAAACATCAATTTGATGGGTCATCCGCCGTATAGTCCTGACTTGGCACCGAATGACTTCTTCTTCTCAACGTTTTTCGACACCTGAAGAAACGGTTGCTGCATTCAGAATGCATGTGTTGGAGATACCTCAATCAGAGTGGCAAAAGTGGTTCGACAATTGGTTCAAACGCATGCAAAAGTGTTAAGATCTTCATGGGGAATATTTTGAAAAACAATAAAGTGATTTTCGATGATCAGTATTTGTTTTTGTTCTCCAATCCCGAAATATAAAAGGCAACCCTTGTATGACATTTATTACAGCTGTCACGCAAAACACCATGTGCTCGGGGTAGGCTTTCTAGTCAGCCAAAACCTGAAGCCTGCCATCATCGGCTTTAATGCAATAAATGAAAGGCTATGCACTTTTCGTGTGCGAGGCAAGTTTAAGAACATAAGCCTCAGAGGAGTCCCCTGACGACGAAGGAGAAGAATACTACGAGAACGTCGAACGAGCCCTGAATGCTTGCCCAAGATACGATGTGAAAATCGTTCTTGGTGATTTGAATGCAAAAATACGTCGAGAGCCGGTTTTCAGCCACCACACAGGTTCCCATAGTTTGCATGAGAACACTAATGACAATGGACTACGAGTCATCGAACTGGCAGCATCGAAAAACTTGGTCGTTGCGAGTACCAGGTTTCCGTGTAAATATATCCACAAAGTCACCTGGGTATCACCTGATGGAGCCATTCGCAACCAAATTTACCACGTGCTGATAGATCGGCGCCACTCCTCGAGCCAGATGACGGTACGAACGTACCGAGGTGCCAACATCGACTCGGATCACTATCTTGTTGGTACAGTTTCCGAGCGCGGATTGACTTACGGAGACGTATTGCATCCGCGGATCAGGCTCGAATCAACACGGCTGCCTTACACAATGAGAATACCAGTAACACCTTTGGTCGTGCATTAAGACTCGCTCTCGGACTTCACAGACAAAAGAAAAGTGCCTGGGAAAAAAACCTTGTCTGTGAAATAGAGAAAAGTAGAGAGCGAGGTCCGCACCAGGCGCGAAAGTTCGCAATACAACGAGAGACATGATAAAGTGAATTTACAGCATGACAATGCTCGACCCCATGTTGCGAAAGTGGTCAAGACATACGTGGAAACTTTGAAATGGGAAGTCCTACCCCACCCGCCGTATTCTCCAGTCGTTGCTCCCTCGGACTATCACTTGTTTCGATCAATGGCACACGGCCTGGCTGACCAGCACTTCCGGTCTTATGAATGAGTAAAAAATTGGATCGATTCGTGGATCGATTCAAAAGATGACCAGTTCTTCAACGCGGGATTCGTATGCTGACCGAAAGATGGGAGTAAGTAGTGGCCAGCGATGGACAATACTTTGAATCATAAATGTATAACCAGTTTTTTACAATAAAGCCTCGAATTTCGGGAAAAAAACGGCGAAAGCAAAACTGTACACCTAATATTTATAGACTTTAAGGCCGTCTACGACAGCATAGCCAGGGTAGAACTATATAATGCCATGAGAGAGTTCGGCATTCCAAACAAATTGATACAAGTTTGTAGGTTGACCATGACCAACGTAACTAGTCAAGTAAAAATAGCCGGATTGCTATCCAAACCAATAAACATCTTTAATGGACTGCGACAAGGGCACGGTCTGGCCTGCCTCCTCTGCAACCTGGCGTTGGAGAAAGCAATTCGTTAGTCTGGCGTTACAACCAGAGGGTCTATTGTCACCAAGTCCCACGAGATACTTGCCTACGCAGATGGCATCGACATCATCGGTAGATCCGATTCGGAATTACAGAACTTTTTCCCCCATATTGAGCAGCCGACACAAAACCCGGGACTGCACATTAATGAGGGAAAAACTAAGCACATGGTGGCATCTTCTGCGAAGAGAAGACGAATTGGAAGCAGTGCAATCCTTTAACTATCCTGGGCCAATAGTATCAGCCGATAACAACATGGAAGAAGAAATACCCGAACGGCTGATCAAATCCAACAAAGCCTACTATGGTCTATCAAGGCTCTTTAAATCCCGAAATTTATCCAGAGCATCCAAGCTACTACTGCACAAGACCATGGTCTTACACCCTACAAACGGCATAGTGTGAGTTGTTATGGGGAAATTAGTAAGTGTTTGCACGTGAGGTCATCCTAGAGCGCTCTACGACCGGTTCCTTCACTCGTAAAATCAATTGGTGAAACGTGATTCTTATCAGAGCTGACTACCATGTGACAGTCCCGTCGGCCCATATAGTGTAGCATCCTACCCTCCGTGACGTTGCAGCCTTCGCTAGGGAATTCTCTCGCAGCCACATACGCTCCATTTCCGTCAGCCGACCATTTCGAGTCGGCTCTCCTGCCGTGAGTCGAACAAAACATTTTCGTCACCGGGACAGGCTCTCACAATTCCCATCGACAGTCGTAATACCACCGCCATCTCGGGTCAGGAAAGCGAGTAGATCAGGCTCAGATGCATAGCCCTGTTTATCTCTTGAGCGTTGGTTCTTTGTTTCTGCTGTTCCTCTCATTGAAGTCTCCCTTGGCCTTCGCTGTTCTCTCTCTACTGGATGTCCAATTTCGTCTACAGCCTCACATCTTGGCATCCTCGTACTCAGTAACATCGTCTCAAGTGGAGGGTGCTCAGTCGCCCCGTCCAGATAGTGACACTACTCTGTCGGCTTCCCTGTTAGGAAGCTGCAATCGATGATGTTGCCTGTGATCATACTCGTTCCTCTCGCGTCTCCTGTCAGTTTGTGAAATCAGGAACCTCGACTGGCCCTTTCAGGATGGGGCCGCGGTGGGAAGACCTCCGTGAAAGGTATCTCGATCAGTTGCTGGCCACCACATTCAGATCATATCCCAACCCATTCCGAGAGGACGACTTGGACCACACCTACCGAGTCCGATGAGACCTTTGCCTCCATCATTTAGTATACTCGACGACCACCCATCTCAGTCCCCATAAGACCTTCCTCTCCTTTTCAGGCAGACTCAGCACAGCATCACGGCTTGTATTCTCCAAGCGGCTGCCAACTCTTTCTCCTTCGTCGTGAGCTCACTCACATCATTAAACAAAGTTGCAAAGGCCTATGAAGGCTGTTGGGAAGTACTCACCTCGATTAAGTGGGACAATTGCAGTTGTTGCCAGCTTGTATGATTCGAAGAATCGGGTTGGTAGCATATAGCAACAAATGACGTATATACATTTTAGAGATGAGTGAAGAGATAGTTTAGTTTAGTTTAGTTTAGTGAGGGCAGAACCCCCATCTATTTGGCTTAATGCAAGCTTAAATTAAATTTACATAAAACCTTACAGACTATCTTAAAACCTGTAGTAGTAATTAAGACATTATTAAATCGAAAAAAAAGGAGAAAAAAAGCCAGGAAGTTGAAGATGACTGGTCGATAGGGGAAGGTAGGAGGCTAGGGGAGAGCGAGTGTATGTGAGGGTGGTAAATGCGGCATTTGTGAGACAGTGGAGGGCATGTGTACGGACAGATAGAGGGGCAGGGTTAGTAAGCTGGGGGGGAGAGGTTAAAATCAAAGCAGGTGGGGAAAGAGTTGGCCTGTAGTAGCATACGTGAGATGGGTTCGTTAGCGCCGTAAGAAGTGTGATGAGCGGGCACGTAAAACAGTCAAGGGTTACGTACTTTACGGGAGTTTGTATGAAATGTTAAAGTGGAGAGCAAGCTAGGGCAATTAATTGAGCCAGACAGAAGGCGATGGACAAAGACGATGTCGGCATGGATTCTGCGCTCTTTAAGTGTGTTGAGATTGATTAGAGGGAGCCGGCTTGTGTATGGTGGAGGAGTCAGCGGATTTTCTCAATTTATTCCACGGAGGGCAAAGCGCAAGAAACGGCGTTGAACGCCCTCAATCCTGCGAATGTGAGACAATTGATACGGGGACCAGACCTGACTAACATATTCCAGTAGTGGCCGGACAAAAGTTGTGTGGAGTGATTGGGTGACGTAGAGGTTTAGGAATTCCTTCGACCAGCGTTTGACAAACTCAAGGACGGCGTTGGCCTTAAGGATTATGTCATCAATATGTGCGGTAAATTTAAGATCCTTGTTGCATAGGACGCCCAGATCGCGAATCGATTCAACCGATGGTATCGGTTGGTTCAGTAAGAGATAGGAGCGTGGCTGGGTGGGGGGATGCTTCCGAGAGAAGGTGATTGCGTGACATTTGGCGATATTCAGTTCTGTGCAATTATTTTGGCACCAATTCGAAAACCTGTCAAGATCCTGTGGTGTCGCTAATCTTGGCTCTTCTATTATGAGGGGTTTTGCCCTCGTCTCGATAGAGTGTCCGTCCGACACTGGTTCACCGAGACGTCCCTACTGCATGCACGCTCGCCGAGCTTCGATGGTGAAAGCAAACCACTGGTGATTCCTTGAGTCTATTTTTATTCTTTTTTACTAAAACTTATTTAATCGGTACAAATGATAGTTATTGAACTTAAAGTAACAGTATATATTCTTATGAATGTAATGTACACAGTATACTTAATGAATTTACTTATACAGTATTTAAAGTGTTATATGTAATAACATTTCACGAATTAAACTTACACTGGTATTTAAAGTATTAAATATAATAATATATATGATTTAAATGTACAGTATTTCATGAATCAACTTACACTGGTATTTAAAGTATTAAATATAATAGTATATATGATTTAAATGTACAGTATTTCATGAATCAACTTACACTGGTATTTAAAGTATTAAATATAATAGTATATATGATTTAAATGTACCGTATTTCATGAATTAACTTACACTGGTATTTAAAGTATTAAATATAATAGTATATATGATTTAAATGTACCGTATTTCATGAATTAACTTACACTGGTATTTAAAGTATTAAATATAATAGTATATATGATTTAAATGTACAGTATTTCATGAATCAACTTACACTGGTATTTAAAGTATTAAATATAATAGTATATATGGTTTAAATGTACAGTATTTCATGAATTAACTTACACTGGTATTTAAATTATTAAATATAATAATATATATGATTTAAATGTACAGTATTTCATGAATCAACTTACACTGGTATTTAAAGTATTAAATAAATAGTATATATGATTTAAATGTACAGTATTTCATGAATTAACTTACACTGGTATTTAAAGTATTAGATATAATAGTATATATGGTTTAAATGTACAGTATTTCATGAATTAACTTACACTGGTATTTAAAGTATTATATATAATAGTATATAGGATTTAAATGTACAGTATTTCATGAATTAACTTACACTGGTATTTAAAGTATTAAATATAGTAACATTCCATGGATTAAACTTACACAGTAAACTTACACAGCATTCCAATTATTATATGTAATAATGTTTAGTGGCTTAATCTGGTATTTAATACATTGTATGTAATAACATTCCATGGATCAAACTTACACAGTAAACTTACACAGCATTCCAATTATTATATGTAATAATGTTTAGTGGCTTAATCTGGTATTTCATACATTGGATGTGCACTGTTTTAAAGGTATTCAATGTCACCAAATTCACTGCATTTACTGCTTGTGGTGTAAACTGTATCAAAGGTATTTACGTTACCGACTCAGTGCATTTACCGATGGTGGAGCAAACATATTCACTGCATTTACTGATTGTGGTGTAAACTGCCTTAAACGTATTTAATGTCACCGAACTCAGTGCATTTACTGATGGCGGAGCAAACTGTATTAAACGTATTTAATGTCACCGAACTCAGTGCATTTACTGATGGCGGAGCAAACTGTATTAAACGTATTTAATGTCACCGAACTCTGTGCCTTTACTCGTTCGCTCTGTGTCCGAAACGATACTCATTTGCACTCGAGGCGACAGGATACCAAAAACCTATCTATCGCCTCGATGACCATATTTGGTAATTTTTTCTACTTACTTGGTTCCCTATCCTCTAAGGGTTGAACACACAGCATGATCCCTCGTTAGTGATCATCGCTTGTGTCGCCCAGCATGCGGACCATATACATTGAGTAAACATAATAACAACACATTCGCAGCTGGGGCGAGTTGTTCTGGAAAGGTTATTGTATTTGCATGATCAGCGCCTACATTGTAGCATGATTGCCGATCGTGCGCATGGTGGCCGTTGGAATTGACAAAGTCGCGCCGGCGTGCGTGTATTTATGCTGGTAAGTTCTATATTGCCTGTGTGTGGCATTTCTGGTACGTATTACGAGAAATATAAACATTTCTCGTTGCATAGTCGCCGTTTCTTATGGCCAATTTCTTGATAGGAAATAATGCAATGTTGGTTGCTAGATGTGCGACCAATTTGTACTTCCTATGGCGTGCTTGGGTTTGGCAATATTAGGACAGCGCAGTTAAATATTGCAGCTGGTGGTTGGTCGTATGGGCAGGTAGGTCGTACCTTTCAGGTTTTATTATGCCCATGTTGTACTCTTATATATGTTTTTAAGCGTTTCTATTTAGGGGGGATGCCTGTTATTGCTGATACACTTTATGTATCAGCAGACATCGCGGTAATTCAATATGCTAGTGCAGGTAAGTACACGATTTCTTGGCGCCGAAGGCTTATAAACGAGGGCTTACCTGGTGGCAGGCTAGCAGGTGAGTAGTGGCGTTCGCGAGAGCCGCCACGGCACCCCCCCCCCCAGTGACCTAGTCACGATAAATTATTAATATCCGATCGGCAGTGCTTGTCGAGTGCGCAGTCGTTTTTGACTTCGCGTAATGGGACCTTTATATTGATCGGGCACGCCCGCCGAGGTCGGTGGTGTCTCTTTCGGCACTTGGGTAGTGTGAGAAGTGCACCCCTGGTTACTACCTTCTGAAAAACAAGGTTCTAACCGTTCCACGCTGATTGTGGCTGTTTTTCCATGCCTGTCCAACTCGTAGACCCGTTCGCTGATTCTTTTAATCACTTTGAACGGGCCCTCATAAGGAGGGTCGAGTGGTTTCTTTACTTTGTCCACCCTAACGAACACGTGTGTACAGTTGTGCATCTCTGGATGCACGAAAACTCTCTTAGCCCCGTGTCGGTCCACCGGTCTTGGTCGTATTTTCCGCATCAAGTCACGTAGGTACCCCACGCTCTTCGTTTGCTCCGCAGGTGCCTCGCCGTCGACGAAAAGCTCGCCGGGCAAAACGAGGCTGGTGCCGTAAGTGAGCTCGGCTGCTGAGGCTCCTGGGTCCTCCTGCATGCTGGTCCTTAAACCGAGGAGGACAGTGGGCAGGGCGTCGAACCACTGCGTGTCCTTATGGCACATTAAGGAGGCCTTCAAAGATCTATGCCAACGTTCTATCATTCCGTTGGCAGCAGGATGATATGCCGTCGTACGATCCCTTTTACAACCCAGCAACGCCGTAAGCTGTCTGAAAATCGTGGCCTCGAACTGTGGTCCCCTGTCCGAGGTAAGTGTTGTGGGAACGCCGAAACGCGTTACCCCCGTTGAGTAGAAAGCCCGAGTCATACTCTCTGCGGTCACCGCACGTAATGGGGTAGCCTCGGGCCATCGCGTAAAGCGATCTATCATCGTGAGCAGGTACGAGAATCCTCTGGAGGGAGTTAAGGGACCGACTATGTCGATGTGAACGTGGGCGAAACGCGCCTCGGGCAGCTTGAATTGTGCCGGTTCCAGTACGTTGTGTCGGCTTATCTTACAACGTTGACACTTGAGACACGCTCTCGCCCACTTTGTGAGGTCCTTGTTCATATGTGGCCAAACGAACTTACGTCGAATGGCGGCAGCCGTCGCGCGCCCGCTGGGATGGGCTGGGTTATGAAAAGTCTCATAAATGCCCCTACGCAACCCAGCAGGTATGTACGGCCTGACTGTACCCGTTGAGACGTCGCACCAAATAATTTTCCCGGTGGTGTCTATCGCGAACCTTCGCAGTTCGAGTGCTGTGTCTGCTGTCACGAGAGCTTTAAGCTGGCTGTCGTTTTTTTGGGCTTGCTCCAAGTCGGCGTCGGCTAAGGCTGCACGCAATTGAATCACGTCTATGCGAGATAGTGCATCTGCAATTACGTTCTGGTCGCCTGGAACGTACATTATCTCGGTAACGTATTGGCCTATCAGGTCCAAGTGCCGCTCCTGCCGCGGCGATGCATTTCCGGACTTCTTCCGGAAAGCGTGGCTCAATGGCTTATGGTCCGTTCTGACGATCGCTTGGCGACCCTCGACCATGTGTCGAAAGTATTTGATAGCGCTGTAAATGGCTAATAACTCTCGGTCATACGTGCTGTATTTCCGTTCTGACGTACTGAGCTTTCTGGAGTAAAAACCGAGCGGCTCCCAGTTCCCGTCGCACTCTTGCTCTAACACCGCCCCAATTGCGGTGTCCGACGCGTCGCATCTGCTAACTGTGCGCCCTCTGCTGGGTAACGCAGCAGAGCGGCGTTTGAAAGTTGCGCTTTCGCCTGCCGGAATGCGTTACTTGCTGCTTCCGTCCAGACGATTGGACGTTTGTCGTTCTTCTTGCCCCCTTTAAATATTCATTTAGAGGGGCCTGGACATGCGCGGCATTTTGTAATGTCGGCCGGTAAAAATTAAGCATGCCCAGGAAACGTCGTAATTCGCGAATGTTGGTAGGACGTGGGAATTCGCTGAGAGCTTTAACTCTGTCCGAGAGAGGGCGGATACCCTGATTGTTGATATGATAACCCAAATAGCTCACCTGCTCTTTGGCAATTTGGCATTTGTCTGGGTTAATCATGAGTCCGTAACGGCGGAGGCGTTCTAACACCTGTTTAAGATATTGCTGGTGCTCCGCTCGGTTTTGAGACGCAATGAGAATATCATCGATGTAGGCGTAGCAACAATCTAGCCCTCGCAGAGCTGAATCGATGTACCTTTGAAATGTTTGTGCGGCGTTTCTAAGACCAAAAGTCATTACCTTGAACTCATATAGTCCAAAAGGGGTAATGACCGCGGTTTTTGGGATGTCTTCGTGGGCCACTGGGATTTGGTGGTATGCCCTGATGAGGTCCAGGGTCGTGAAGATTGTGCATCCGCGCAATTTGTATGAGTAATCATACAAGTGTGCGATGGGGTATCGGTCAGGAATTGTGATCGCGTTTAACAGTCGGTAGTCGCCGCACGGGCGCCATTCGCCACTTCGTTTTTTAACTAGGTGAAGTGGGCTGGCCCATGGGCTGACTGAAGGTTGGCAGATTCCTTGCTCCAGCATGTAGTCGAATTCTTCGCGTGCTGCGCGCAATTTGTCCGGTGCTAGTCGTCGCGGGCGTTGGCTTACCGGTGGACCCCGTGTCTCGATGTGATGGTAAACCCCGGACTCTATGTGCTCCTGATTGGGCAGTGGTACTGTCGAGTGTCTATACTCTTCCAGTAGAGCCGGAATTTCATCGCATGTGATGTCGGCCTCGTGTGGCGTCCGTGGGGCTTCCCCAGACGGATGGCTTAGTGACCGTTGTTCCACTAATCTATTGTTCGCGGTGTCGACTAGCAAGTTGTGGCACGATAGTAAGTCCGACCCTATTAATGGTTCGGAGACATCGGCCACTATGATGTGCCAACCTATGGGGTGCCGCAAACCTAGATCCAGTCGTAGGTACTTACGTCCGTAAGTAGCTATGGATGTGTTGTTCGCTGCTAGTAATTGGAGTCTGCTAGGCGTTTTATTTTGCGAAGCGTATGACTTAGGTAAGACTGATATGTCGGCGCCAGTGTCGACCGTAAAACTTATATCCAATCTCGGGTCTTTGATTGTTAAGCGGCTTACTTGGAGTGTGCCGACCGTCTGCGCTGGAATAGCGGTCGGCCGTCCTAGTTTAAATCCGCGTTTGTTGTTGGTTTTACGGGCTTCCACCCGCAGGGTTGTGTGCATTTGCGGGCCTTTGCCCCAAACCGCCGATGGTATGAACACCAGGCGGGTGTTAGTGCCCTTTGAGGGTTCGCCGTCGGCTGTGGTGTGGGTCTACCGCGCATGCTGGTGGCACCTCTCGGGGGTTCGCGTTGACCTGCTGTGGTTGGGGTTTGGGTCTGGGTCTGGGGCCTCTGATATGTCGGGCGGTTTTGGGCCGCCCCCGCGAAGTCTCGCAATTCGGCTCGTAATTGGGCAATCTCGCGTTGTAAACCTAACTCGTAACGCGAGGGTCCCGGTTGCCGGAAATGGGATTGCCTTGAGTCTCGAGTATGCGCCAGAGCTTGCGCCGAGTCTGTGGCGATTGGTTGTGACGTGTTGGTGCCCTCACTTGAGCGTGGGGTGTTATGGTGCGAAGAGTAGTATCGCGAAGACGATTCATCCTGTCGATTAATGGTCGCTACCTGAAAGGCGGGGAACTCCTCTCGTTGGTCAGCGCTTTCTACGATTGCATCTGCAATCTTAGCCAGCCAACTCGGGCTTTGATTAGGCTGAGCGATTACGGTAGGACGCGCTTGTTGCGGAAGACCCCTAATGAAGTGGGGTCTGATGACATCATCAGAGATCCCCTTTCCCGCTATAGACCGCAAATGTGTGAGAAAATGTGATGGCTTCATCCCCGTGAAATTGGTCTCGTTGAACAAGCGTTGGTGCCTCTTGGCAATAGACTCCTCGAGCGCGTTGAGGAGCGTTTCCCTCATATCCGTATAAGGGCTGTTACCAGGAGTTCTTATAATGTGTGCCACATGTGTACGCTGGTTTCGGTTTAACACTCTCATAACCTCCAGCGCCCGTGGTCTCTCTTCGCTCACGCCTTTTTTTTTTTCATTTTTTTAAACATTTTTTTATTTTCTTTTTATATTCTTACTTTCTAAATTAAAGGCTAGACAAAAAATGCTTAAATTCTAGCTTAAATATCTTATATAATAACTTACTGGTCCTTCGCAGACGCTCTAAGCTAAACATTACTTAATATTTGTATAATTTGCCTTTCGGCGACAGAACTTTGTGGCATAACTTATAATTATTTGAAAGACAAAGAAAAATTTGAAAAACTTTGTAATTTTTTTTTTTTTTTTTTTTTTTTTTTTTTTTTTTTATGTAAAATCACTTAGCCTAACTTAACTTAAATCTTATACTACCCTAATTCTAGAAAAGCTAAGTCTATGTAAGCTAGCTCATGATAGTGTGATTCTATACCGACTTTGGTATCCAGGTCTTTATATGCCATTCAACCACCAGAACTGTTGACGCTGTCTAATACTATCGTCCCGGTCTCTGCGGGAGATAGCCCTACTGAAGCGCAGGAGCTCTTCTTCGGTGCGCGCTACTTCCCGGTCATAGCACAATCGCCCGTCTACAGATGATCTACTTACATGATAGATCAGCGGAATTCCGGATCTATCCTGTATAAGCCCTTTCATATCCAAGTCAAGGAACGCCTCTGGTGGAACAAAGCCGTTGCGACGCACGCTCTCATAGTATAAGGTGTTTGGATAATAAGCCCCGAAAATTAGGTCATTGGACGAGCATATTGCTCTCGCAATATGTCCTCTGATTAATTTAATCATAAAATTATCCACCCTATTTATGTACGCTTCATTATATAAAGTCTCATTTGAGTAATACTTTTTATAATCCGATTCCGGTGTCCGATATAATCTGAGACAACTTCTGAGACACTTTCTTTCGAACACCCGAATCTTTTCTATCAAATTTGGACCTATGTTGAACCATACTGGGCAACCATATATGAGCATTGGCCTGATTAGCGTCATGTAGCATGTGACTTTTACCCTGCTGTCAAGTTGGCTACTATGAAATAGCCTCCTTGTCATAGCAAAAGTTTTCCTCGCTTTGAGCAAAGCAGCCTCTACATGTCTGTTGAAATACAGATATTGGTCTAGCCAGATGCCCAGGTATTTAACTAAACTCTTGGTTTCCAGTTTATCTCCATGCGGTCCCACGATAACTAGCTTTCGCCAGTTTTTCCTTGTGTCGTACGTGGCTTTATATAATGGAGTTCTAAATAGGATGGCTTCACATTTCTGGAAGTTGATCTTAAGTTTCCAGTCATCGCAATAGCGCTGCACTTTGTTGAAGTCTCGCTGTATTAACCTATTTATGATCGCAACTTTCGGAGCTGTTCTGTAAATTATGATATCGTCTGCGTACGCAATAGCCTGCGGAAGTGCATCTAATAAGTCGCTAATGTAAATGTTAAAAAGAATCGGAGAGAGTACCGCGCCCTGTTGCAAGCCATTCTTGATATTATACGTTTCATTAGAGGTCACATTACCACTTTTGACCATGAACCTCCTGTCCTTTGACATATCGTAAAGTACATATAGTAAAGGCTTATGTATGCCATATCTGACCAGTTTGTAATACAACCCTTCGATCCAGACGGTATCAAAGGCTTTTTCCAGGTCGATCAGACAGGCACCTGTGCATTGGTTCCTACATTTATTCCATTGTATGTCGGAGACCAGTTTAGCTGCGGCATGTGTGGTTTCATGACCCGCCCTAAAGCCAAACTGGTTGTTTGGAATAATGCTATTGTCGTCTACCCATTTTAGCAGAGCTTTGTTAATGATTTTTTCAAATACTTTACTGATGCTTGGGAGTAAACTTATCGAACGCATGTTCATTGGGTTTGTACAGTCTTTGCCCTTTTTTGGGATGGGCTGAATGATAGCCGTTTTCCAACGCGCGGGATAATATGCATTATTCAACGCGTTGTTAAACAGGACCGTGTATATATCTATTGCCTTTGGGGGCAGGTTCTTGAGTACGATGTTAGGTACTCCATCTATTCCCACTGACTTTTTGCTTCTTAATGAGTCGAAGATACTCTGGATTCCTTCCCTTGTGATTAAAAGGCTATTAGCCCCACCATTGGCATTAATGTCAATTGACAGATTATCGTCACTGAATTCCGTAAAACCCGGATTCTCCGATTGCCAATGTGAAATTTCATTCCGGAGGTGCAGGTGATTCAGTCGAATTCTGTCCTCCAGGTCATTGTTTCGGCGAATGCTTTCATTCACCTTGTACATTTCCTGAAAGACAGCTCCCACAGCGTTCGCCTTCTCCAAAGGATCTTCGATCACGAAGAGCTCACTATTGAGGATAGCGTTCTCTGTATCTATGCCAATGTTGGTTAGCAGCTGCTTGTTTACCTCGGTACGTGGAATTTGGAGACACTGAATCTCGTTTTGATTATTTCTCCTGAATATTTTATTTATTTGTGGGAACATATTCGGGTTATTAGTTTTTATAGCTCGAATTCTGTTGTTCCAATACAAATTTGTTGCTAATCTATAATTAGCTTTAAGTAATTGTTGGAGGTTTTTTAATTGAGATTTCAGTGATATTATCTCCTGGTCTTGTCTGTCTGTAAACTGTCTGTGTAATTGTTTTAATTTCGATAGCAGTCTGCTCTTTTTCTTGTGGAGTGCGTTTATTGTTGCGTTTCTGTACATGTTAATGTGATCTGTAACTGTTGTTTTGGGAATTGTTTTGTCCATTGTTTGTTTTACGGTTTCGTCCATTTGTTGAATGTATTTGTCGATTTCGTCATTAGTCAGGTTTCTGTTTACTGGCAGATTAAAGTCATTCGAACGAAGTTCTCTTGTTAATGATCTGGTGAACCGCGGCCATCGCATTGCCCCGTAGTTATAGGGTTGCGGGGTCACGAATTCCTCCAGATCTGCGAGCTCGCTCGGGAGCTCTATTACTGCCGTGAATGCACAGTGGTCACTGTCGTATTCAATTGTCCGTAAACAGTTTGTGTTTCGTCTGTTGGTGTTAAGTAATCTCAGTCGTGAGTCGATTAGCAAGATATCTAAGAACGATCTACCTCTGGGGAACGATGGATATTTCGTAGCTAGCAGGTCAGTTCTATATTCAATATGATACTGATCTAACCAACCAGCCAACTGATTTCCTCTGGCATTAGATATATAATTTCCCCAATTTCTATGCTTGGCGTTCATATCTCCCCCTAGGATAAAGTAATTTTTGTCCAGGTGCAATTGTAAGCATCGAAAGAGTGTCTCGAGCTCCGCTATAAATAGGTTTTGTTGGTGCTCCTCAGGTGCGTAGACCGCAATCGCATACAAACCCCTTCCTTGCTGAAGGGGTATGCGGACGATACAGGCTTCCAGCACCCGGAACCTGCGCACTTCTCCACTATATATTACTTTATGATTGATCCCTTTTCTAATAAAGATTGCGACACCCCCCCCTTGAGAGGAGTTAGGTCGATCTCTTCGTATAATATCGTAGTTTTTATGTCCTATCTTATGTCTCTGGTTTAACTTTGTTTCCCCCGCCAGAAGTACATCAGGTTGTTCCTCTTGCAACAGGTTAAAAAGATTGGCTCTTCTCTCAGTTCTTATTAGTGAATTTACATTCACGACAAGAGCTTTTATTGATGTTGTGGTTAGAGGGTTTATATCGACTTGTTATTTAGACTGGGCAAATGCGAGTAGATCTCGTTTATTTGGCTTTGTAGCAGTGTCATCTGTCTCTGCAGATTGAGCAGGATTGCGAACACGTCCGCTTGCGGTGTTGTTTCAGTCTGTGTGGGAGTATTTGTGGCTACCTGTGATGTAGCCTGATTTGGTGTTCTCCCACCCGAAGCAACTTGTGCGTACGACCGCTGCGATGTTACGGGCATTGTTGAAGTACGAGCTGGCTCTGTGTTTTTTTGCCGGGTCACACTTCTTGCCATTATTTCTCGGAATTTAGGACATCCTCGATAGTTAGCGGGGTGTCCCTCATTCCGACACACTGCGCACTTTAGAAGGGCCTTCACTCACGCCTGCTGCCTCAAATATTAGGTCCGCCATGGTGAACCAGAGTTCCGATTCCTCCTCATCGAACGGAGGCAAGCGCAAGTCGCGCGAGGCAACATGTGGTGACTGCTCTGTTGGAGTCGCACTAGCGGATACCGGGGACTCCGATCTGTGTGGGCGTGTGTCGTGGGTCTTTTCGTGTCGCGAGTCTGTAGCTCCGCCCGCGGCACCGTCTGTGGTTCGGTATGCGACTCCCGCAGTGATTCGGTTTGGGGCTCCTGTTGCGCCTTCTTTGACCTCGTAAACTGGGCCATTTTCTACAAAAGGTGATGGGGCCGTTCCTTGAAACGCGAGAACCACAAAAAATGTAGGAAAAGGTTGGTGGGGAGTGGAACTATAACTCTGCGCCGTGGCGACAAGCTAGTCGCTTGCAGTTGTTTCGATGGGCACGAGTGAACAATGTGTACGTGAGGATTGGTTACTTTACTGTGTATGGTTTTCCGGTGTAACATCCGTATCGGTTCCGATTTTTCGATGCCCGGAAGGGGCCTACTACGCGAATTTGTTGCTGTGCTCGTTTGTACCATTCAATTATAAAAGGAAATTTTAAACTACTCTTTAAAAATAAAATGACAGAAAAAGAAAAATATTGTGTTTTAGCTGGCTCTGAAGGAGCTCAGCGTATATATAGTTAAAAAGAAGAAAAAAAAATTGCGTCACCTGGAGTCCAACGTTGAGGTTTTGGTTTCGTCAGGTGTCGTTACTCGCGCTGTGTTGAGGATAGCGCCGCGATCTGACTCCACTTGTGTGCTCCTTGGGCAGGATTGTCCTTCCGCACGTTGTCTCTGTCACTAAATTAGGATATATTGAGGACTGTGCGGCAGGGTTGCGTGTTCTTCTTCACTTGGTAGGTCACCAATTGTGGGTGTCACTTCTGGTACGTATTACGAGAAATATAAACATTTCTCGTTGCATAGTCGCCGTTTCTTATGGCCAATTTCTTGATAGGAAATAATGCAATGTTGGTTGCTAGATGTGCGACCAATTTGTACTTCCTATGGCGTGCTTGGGTTTGGCAATATTAGGACAGCGCAGTTAAATATTGCAGCTGGTGGTTGGTCGTATGGGCAGGTAGGTCGTACCTTTCAGGTTTTATTATGCCCATGTTGTACTCTTATATATGTTTTTAAGCGTTTCTATTTAGGGGGGATGCCTGTTATTGCTGATACACTTTATGTATCAGCAGACATCGCGGTAATTCAATATGCTAGTGCAGGTAAGTACACGATTTCTTGGCGCCGAAGGCTTATAAACGAGGGTTTACCTGGTGGTAGGCTAGCAGGTGAGTAGTGGCGTTCGCGAGAGCCGCCACAATCCTATTGGAGAAGTGAGGAGTCTAGGGGAGAGCGGATTGTCTTGAAAATGTTGGAATAATCCGCGTAAAGCGAAATGAAGGAGTGATTGATGCAAGAGCCTATGTCGTTTATGGGTAGTATAAATAGGAGAGGGCCGAGCTGACTGCCGTGGGGGACACGTGAGGTTGGGAAAAAAGGATCGGAGAGGGTGGTACGATAATTAAGATAGGATGAGATCCACTTAATCTGCAGGGGTTCAAAACCGAGGGAAGATAACTTGAAGAGAATGAGGTTATGGGAGATTTTGTCGAAGGCCTTGCTAGAGTCGGTAGTGACTACATCGACCTCTTCGCCGTTTTCTAGGGCAAGGAGTGTGTGGGATGTGAATTTGACAATGTTGGTAGTAGTGGACCTGCCGGAGAGGAAGCCGTGCTGGTTAGGAGAGATGATGGGTGTGCAGCGAAAACGTAACGCATCATATAGAAGGCATTCAAACAGTTTAGGGAAGCGCGAAAGCTTAGCAATGGTTCGATAATTATATATATCGTTTTTTTGGCCCCTTTTTATGTATGGGGGTTATGTAAGAGGATTTCCAGATGTCAGGAAATAGACCCTGTGCAAGGCATAGATTGAAGAGCGGGGGAGAGAGAGAGAAGAGGAACATTTTTTTAAGAGAATAGCAGGGACAGTCTTGACCGGGACTGAAATCGTCTTCCAGTTCTTCAAGTTTTTTTATAATTTGGTGTTGTTGAATGTGTAGAGGGATGAGAGGGCCCAGGGAGAATTCAGACAGCCCGGTGAAGTAAGAGGGGTTAGGCTCGAACGAGTCGTCCGCGAAGGATAGTTTGAAGAAGGACGCGAAAAGATTGGCTATGGTTTGAGAGTCAGTTGTAGTAGTTGAGCCATAAAAAAGAGAAGTGGGATAAGCATCAGATTTCAGTTTGTGGTTGATGAAGTGGAAGAAAGATTTGGGGTCGTTGATCAGGTTGAATTGAGATAGCAATAATGGATGGGATAAGTCTATTCTGGATGGCTAGACGCACACCACGCCAGGGTAAATCAGGATCAGATCGATGTACATCGTCATCACGGAAAATGTTAAAGGAGGAAGGGAACAATTGCTGATTTTAATACAGGGGATACGCTCTAACGTTTCGGTTAGAGCGTAAATATCGAAGGAGAGAGAATACGTTTTTTTTTTGGTTTTTTTGCAGAATCGATTAGGTATTCTGAAATCTTCCGACATTTTGGTAGTAGAATGTGGAGAAGACTTATATCCGGTTGGATGCTCTAGATCCATTACAGTACTCGCCAATATATAGGCTGTTTTTTTTAATAGATTTTATATTCCATTTAGTAATACTCTTTCCAGCCATAGTCAATTTGACAATTGACAGCAGATTAGGGTTCAGTTTGATTGGTTTGGTTTTTCAAGGATAGACTTACATTGGGATAACGGTTGTAAATTGTGCAAATTTATTTCGGAACACAGGTCAGCTCACGAAATTTCTTGTGCGGTTCGTCCTTTTTGCGGTCGACTTAACCAAAGAAGTTATTTATGTTGTGGAGTGTAGCAGGGTATGATCTGTTTAAGATGATCCGCCATCGTGCATAGCAATTGGAGCTGAGTTCAGCAACTTTTTGGAAAATTTTACGAAAAGATCTCGACATAAAATCTTACGAGATTTAACTCGGGGAAGAATTGAACTAAATTACGCAACATAAATGACCCCAAAACAACATTACTTTAGATCCGCATTTTCATTGAAAATTTTTATTCAGCCATGCGGCTCATTTCTGGTTAAATTACTGGATGAGGAGTGAATAAAATCAATTATTTAGTCTCTGTGACATCCACAGGAAACCACCGTTTGGTGCGCTTTATAGGTTGGTGGAGTCATTACCAAGTGAATGTTGTAATATATTGTAGCGAGCTTAGGGTTCTCTGGAGTAATTATTTTTAATAAATAATAGCCGTTAAATCGATTTTGAATTAATCTAACACTTTATTAGTCCGTTAATAACAACCGATACTTTTACCATACACTTAACGATTTCTTGACTTATCGCTTCCGTACTTATCGCGTCTTTGACTGCTTACTTCTTACTTCTTACTTACTTCCCGATCTGCGTGCGACGTATTTATACCGTTTTTCCTCCTTCTGATTCGGCGTTTCATTTCCGTCCGTTCCATAGCTATGAATTTTCTATTGCTCATAGTCTCCTGTTTTCCAGTACTTTCTAGAATATTCTAGTACTGATTGTCATATGCGTCACAATATATAGTTCTGGTGCACCACCGTGCTTCCGGGTCTCCGGGAAGAGTTGGCTACCACTGTCGTCTTAGTTTTAAGATACAAAGGTTGTTTTGATTTTCTCAGTTTGTTTTTTTATTTTATATTTTAACTTTACATATACAAAACTGAAACTTTTGATTTACAAAACACTCGTTGTTCTTGAGGAGCGACTTGTAACCATTCGTTTACGTATAACAGACACTTACCGTG
This sequence comes from Microdon myrmicae, assembly GCA_963931805.1. NCBI lineage: Eukaryota > Metazoa > Arthropoda > Insecta > Diptera > Syrphidae > Microdon > Microdon myrmicae. Next base: position 108,038,597 of record OZ007496.1, read on the forward strand.
AACCAGGAACACGTTGTTAGTATTGAATTGCTCAACGCCAAAATCTTGAGTGCGTCAATTGCCACCCACCATTCATTTATTTCGTTTATCATTTGGAATTGGGATCACAAAAAGAAAAGAAAGGAACAAAGGTCATAGATAAAGGATCTTGCGGATGCGCATTTATGATCCTAGATGTAGATGCGCGATGAACACGTGGTTCGTTTTATCGCGCAATATGTTTGTATTTGAATTTGAAAGGTGTAAATGGATATTAAGTTTTGTGGGAGCAAATTTGTGCAAACAAATTCTTAGAGGATCATAAAATTGCAGACGCGCATTTAATGATTCCCAATAATATTTGTTCGAAGATGGGGCATCTGGTCTGCACATTTAGTTTGAGTTAGGCATTGTGGAAAAGCTATAATTGAACATACAATGCATGTAAAGATATGCGTTGTAATGTTTGATTTTTAAGGATTTCTGGGAATTCAATCAATGCGACAATTGAACGTTTCATTCAATTTGTTCAACATTAGATTCAATGTTGTTTGGGGATATGGATGAAGTTATAGGAAAGAAGGTGCAAAATGTATGGGGGAGGGAAATGGTAGGGCTGCATGAAACACTACAATGTCATGCAGTTTCTGCCCGCTACTCATAATAGTCACAGAGACGTACCAACAAAATGTATAAAAAATGTAAAAAAAAAAACACTATTAAAAAAAAATACAGTGTCATTACTTTTTGCCCATAGTTGTTGATAGTTATTATTATGATTTTAAGCGAGTTGTCTGTTTTTTTAGATACATCTACCCCATGGCCTTGGTAAAAAATGGTTAAAGTTCGCATCCGCCAAACATCCTTTTATGACTTTTGTTTTTACAAAATTCCAGTTAATTTGAGATTGAATTTATTAGTTATTTATTGCTATATATTTAAAATGCTGTTTTTTTTAGTTAGTTTTCTGACATTTGTCGAAGTACCTTAATGTTAGCAGCCCGAGGCGGTCGTAGTTAGCGATGTATGATAACAAATAAATGCTAATTCTACATTATACTATATTTTTAGTTTGGTTTAAAATTATAATCACAGCAACATCTAAGAACTCACTACCGAAGAAAATTTAAATTTACCTATAAACCACTGAATTTGTGTTAATGACCCATTTTCACATTATCACTATAGGTATTCGGTCTAAAAAGATAAAATCAAAAAGTTGATATACAAACATCTGCTCCAAAACTTGTTGTCGATGACATTCGCTCAGCGTGTAGTCTTGTCAACGCAATGCATGAATGAGATGCTTTTTTTATATGTAAAGTGTTTATTAGGTGATATACATATACTTCTCAATATACGGGAAAAAATATTGAGTTGAACTTGATTGCCTTACCTTAACCTGATTAGAACAGGTTACAGCATTGTTGAACTAAATATCTTTTGGTATTCTTCAAATGGCAAAACTTTTCTCAGATTTGATCTGAAATGTTAACCGGATGTAAATTCATTAGTGGTTTAAAACTTCATTTTATTACTGACATTTAATTTGATCAGATGTGGAACGAAACTTGTTGAGTCAGTTATATCTTGAAACGAAACAATGCAGGCTATTAATTATGCATGCACAAAACTCGTACGTCTAATTGCAAAGAGCGTGAACCCTTATACAATCATTGCCAGCGTTTCTATGTCAATAGACCTATTATTCTGGTCATGACCTTCGTCTGCACTAAATCGTCTTTTTCTTTTTTTTTTAACGAAAAAATGATGTGTGAAATATTTTCGATAACCACGGAATTGTGTATCTTCATTGAGTTCGTAAAGGGCAACCTATTAATCAATATAACTACTTTGAGGTTCTTACTCAACTGGCTTAACAAAAAAGAATAATGAAACTCAAATTGGAGAAGAACATATGCGGCTACAAAATGAGGATTGCGCGTGTACATCCGTCAATATGATAAGTTTTTGGCCAAGAAAGATATTGCAGTGTTAGTATTTTCAAAATTAGTCATCATCATCATCATTGGCACTACAACCGGGATCCGGTCTTGGCCTTATGTAGCAACTCGCTCCACCGGTCCCGATTTCGAACCGAAGTCATCCAGTTCGGCACTCCCAGGCTCTGGGCGTCCTGGTCTACGCCATCCCTCCTTCGCAGACAAGGTCTGCCGCGGAGTCTCCTTCCATACATCCTGCCACAAAGGACCTTCCGGGCAGGATCCTATTCGCTCATTCGAGCTAGGTGTCCCGCGCTCCGGAGCTTACCGAGCTTGAATTTTCTGAAAACATTAGCTTCAAGGTAGATCGCGTACAACTCACGGTTGTAGCGTCTCCTGAATCGAACCTCCTCATATACGGGGTCAACGATTCTCATTTAGACCCTTCTCTCGAACGCGGCTAAGAGTTCAGAGTGCCTTTTATTGAACACCCAGGTTTCGGATCCATACATGAATACTGGTAAGACCATGGTCTTGTACAGTACTAGTTTGGGTGCTCTGGATAAATTTCGGGATTTAAAGAGCCTTGATAGACCATCGTTAGCTTTGTTGAATTTGATCAGCCGTTCGGGTATTTCTTCTTCCAGATTGTTATCGGGTGATACTATTGGCCCAGGGTAGTTAAAGGATTGCACGACTTCAAATTCGAGCTCCACTACCCTGATAGTTTGACCAACGTTAGGTCTTCTCTTCGCAGAAGTTGCCACCATGTACTTAGTTTTCTCCTCATTAATGTGCTGTCCCAGTTTTTGTTCCGGCCGCTCGTTCTAGGTGAAGGAGTCATGTACAGGCAAATCGGATCTACCGATGATGTCGATTTAATCTGCGTAGGCAAGTATCTGGCTGGACTTGGTGACAATAGTCCATCTAGTTGTAACCCCACAGTCACGGACTGTTTTCCCCAACGCCAGGTTGAAGGGGAGGCAGTCCATACCGTCGCTTTGCCTGAGCACATTAAAGGTGTTTATTGGTTTGGGCAGCAATCTCGCTATATTTGCTTGACTAGTTACGTTGGTCACGGTCAACCTACAAAGTCGTGGTATCATATAGTTCTACGCTGGCTATGCTGTCGTTGGCAGCCTTAAAGTCTATGAATAGATGACATAATGGAATCTTAAATTCCTGACATTTTTCCATCGCCTGCCTAAGGATGAATATCTGATCAATAGCTGATTTGCCCGGTATGAAGCCACACTGATATTGACCAATGATGACTTTAGCGTATGGGGCTATCCGATCTTGTAGAATAGTGGAGAGTATCTTATAGGGGGTACTCAGCAATGTTATATCCCTATAGTTGCTGCGCTGTGTGATATCTCCCTTTTTATGAATGGGGAAAATTATACCGCGACGCCAATCTTTCGGCATCTCCTCTTGCACCCATACGTACACCACGATCTCATAAATTGCGTGATGTAACGCTGTGCCTCCTTGTTTGATCAGCTCAGCTGGTATGCCATCAGCTCCGGCGGCTTTATTTGATTTGAGCTATCTTATGGCTTTTACTGTTTCCTCAATGCTTGGTGACGACAGCATTTGGTCTTGATTTTGCATTGGTGGAGCCTCCAATTCTTCTGTGAGCTGACCATTTAGCAATTCATTGAAGTGCACTTCCCATTGCTCCAGAATGCCTTCAGCTCTTTGTATTTCTTCTCGCATACCCATGTCCTAGGAGACTGCTGCATTGTCCGGTATACAGCATTGTTACGTTCAGTTGCTAGTTTGCACTCATCATCAAACCAGTCGCTCCGATTTCTACGACTACTGCCTAAGATGAAGTTGGCAGTACTAATGACAATATTCTTAAGGCGTGTCCATTTCTCTTCTACGCCCGGCATTCTGGCCCCATGGCTGATTCTCCCTCCATCGAGCTCTCCGAGAGCGAGTCTTAACGCATGACCAAAGGTGTTACAGGTATTCTCATTGTGTAAGGCAGCCGTGTTGACTCGAACCTGATCCGGGGATGAAATACGTCTCCATAAGGCAATCCGCGCTCGGGAAACTGTACCAACAAGATAGTGATCCGAGTCGACGTTGGCACCTCGGTACGTTCGTACCGCCATCAGGCTCGAGGAGTGGCGGCGATCTATCAACACGTGGTCAATTTGATTGCAAGTGGCTCCATCAGGTGATACCCAGGTGACTTTGTGGATATCTTTACACGGAAACACGGAATGATCTTTGATGCTGCCAAATCGATGACTCGTAGTCCATTGTCATTAGTGTTCTCATGCAAACTATGGGAACCTGCGTAGTGCCTGAAAACCGGCTCCCAATCTATTTTCCAATTCAAATCATCAGGGACGATTTTCACATCGTATCATGGGCAGGCATTGAGGGCCCGTTCGAGGTTCTCATAGAACCTGAATACCGGCTCCCGCCCTATTTTGGCATTCAAATCACCAATAATGATTTTCACATCGTATCTTGGGCGGACATTACATTTAGCAAGTTCAGTTGAGCAACGATTCAACGAATGGATCTGGCTACATCTCAGCTGATGCGACATTGATGCAATAATCGACCGATCACTCGAAAAATATGAACCGCAAGGGTACTATCATCCCCAAAAGTGAATATTCGGTTATCCGTTGACTCCACCATATAATTTAAGTGAAGCAAAAACAAGGTTGGATGCAAAATAGAACCTTGAGGCACTTCGGATGCAGGACCGTTTACATCAACCCGCATCGATCGACTTTTGAGGAACCTCTTCGTCCAGTCGCAAAGCTGCTGGGAAAGTCCGTATGAACGAAGTTTGTGCCGTAATGCTCCTTGCCAGATGCGGTCAAAAGCCTTGGAGACATCTAATACGACCACTCTCGACTCACCATGCCCCCCAATTGCAGATGTCCATATATCGGTTATAGGCGTCAGAAGGTCTCCCGTGGACCGCATGCCACGGAATCCGTATTGACGATCATTTAGTAATCCGTTGCACTCCAAATACTTAATTAAATCGGCATTGATGACCTTCTCAAAATAGACAGTAATTCTATGGGCCAGTAATTTTGTGGGAGACACTTTCCCCCCCTTTTTGAGATTGGCTGAACTTGAGCGATTTTTCAGTAGGTAGAAAATGTCCTCCGATAAACAGAAAAGCCTGGCAAGAACCGGTGACAGTTCTAGAGCACAATTCTAGAGCAGGCTACTGCTGGTATTCCAACCCGGCCGGTTGCCTTCTTACAGTCCAGTTTACGTAAAATGCGTTGAATAGTACTCGGCCGGAACCTCATATCCCGCATCGACGACCATACTGATATGAACATGGGTGGTTCCAAAAGACCGACATCGAGGTTTGAATTCGCGGAAAATAAATTTGCGAACACATGAGCTTTATCTTTTGAATTTGTGACTAATATCCTGCTGGCCGTCACTTACGGTCGAAAAGAGTAGCAAATGAAGTTACTGCTGATTGTCCTTGTCATTGATCAGCAGGGGCGCGATCCAATTGTGCACTCAAGGACTTTATTGGCCACTCTGTCGTTGTTAGCCTTCTTCGCGGCATCAATCGCCTGGTTGCACGCGTTTTTGATCCTAACAAAATTCGTTTTGTTAAATTCGGTGGAATTGGAGCACCATTCTTTAAAAGCTCTATTTTTTACCATTGTAATCTGTTCGCATTATTTTTTAAAACAAGGTTTATCAAATGAATTTCGTTTGTTGGAATGTGGAATGTATGGTAAATCTCCATCGGGAGAAGAATAATCTCCGTGACAGACTCGGCGTATGCGTTAACATCGGAGTCTGCACAGCACACCTCCAAGCATGGAAAGGATGTGAAGAAATCTCGCAAATCGTCTCAGTTGGTAGCCCCATACCTCCATACATGGCGAAGCTACTTAGATCGGTTATTCGTTTGAAATACAAGAGGCTACGCGACCAATACCAAGCGGTGATCTGAGTTTCCTAGTGGCGCAGCAACCTCCACGGTAAAATGCTTGGTTCGGTGTCAAAAACAGATCTAGGGTTCGCCTGAGTCAAATTGTGGCTAACAGGTAACATCTCCCCCAGCCTGCCAGCCTCCTTGGTTTTGTTAGAATCTCCCAACCAGCCGGAGTTGTGTACATTAAAATCGCAAAGGAGGATAAGTTCAGAAGCCGACCGACGGGTTGATCTATATCCAGTCAATAGTACGTGAAAGATGTACGAAAAGTGTTACCACTCAAGTTAATTATATAACAAAATTATCGAGAAAATAGTCGAAAACTTCATCATTTCTTTGAAAAACTTATTTAATTTTTAATTTAATATTGTTTTGTTTTTCCGAGTCGGTCTTTTCTTGATGATTCGTTCCCTTATGTTGGTGTCGGCTCATCACACCTAGGCCTACCGGGTTTTTCATGAGATTCTTCTTTGGATATTGATTATTCATTTTTGTTCCCACGAGTTTTGGGGTTTCAGATAGTCCGCCATATCAGAGCCCTGGCCTGCTAACTGCTCTGATTCGACCCGGTGTCAGAGAGGCGCCGTTATACTCGTAATACAGCGGTATAGCCCTGGCTACAAACCATCCAATGGCCACGGTGACGCGCAACACCCTGTATTCGGGGTGGTAGACCTTTGTGTGTTACTCCTCGTTAGCCTGACTGACATGGGTGGCCCTACTGTTAGCGTATGCTTCCGTCAGCATAGCCTGAGTGATTCATTTTAGTTTAAGCCCCCGCACCACGTCATGGTTTCTACCAAGCGGGGGGATCGTCAAAAGTTCTGGTAGTGAAAAGCACGATGTTCAAGCACAAACAAAAAATCCATAAAGCCACTTTCTCATAGACAAGAGACGCCACTCGAATATCCTTGACGTAACATCGCATAGAGGAGGAGTTTGCGACTCCAATCATCTTCTAGTGATGGGCAAAATCAGGAGTCGGCTCGCAGCAAACCCACATGGGCAGTCACGGGAGACGAGCAAAAACTTCGAAATTGATAAACTAAAAGACCTGCGCAAAAGGGGTGAATATCAAGAGGAACTAACGAATAGATTTAACATCCCGGAGAACGGAAGTAGTGAGAAAGAGGAAACCAATAGCGTGGACACTAAATGGACATCGATCAGAGACACAATCAAACAAACAGCCCAAGAGGTATTAGGATTTAAGAAAACAATTAAGTCCAAACCATGGTTTGACGATGAGTGCAGGGCGAAGATCGAACAACGTAAACGCATCAGTGTGATCCACTTACAAAGATATGATGAAAACAACGCAGAAAGATACGCGACAATTCGGAAAGAGGTAATGAGACTCTTCAAACGCAAAAAAAAACGCGAATGGGAGATGACTAGGACCGAAAAAATCCTAGAAAATGCCACAGCAAAGAACATCAGAGGTATGTATACCGGCGTAAATTCAATTAGAAATGGCTACCGAGGGAGAGCCTGAATAACCCGCGACCCAAACGGCTGCTTGGTCACAGAAACAAACAATATCGACAAAAGATGGAAGCAGTACTTTGAAAACCTGCTCAATGTTCGCATCCATCAACCACAAATAAACTCACCAAACGTACATACAGCCGAGCCTCAGATCCCAAAGCCCTCTTTCGACGAAGTTGTAGACGCAATAAATCGATTGAAAAACAACAAGGCTCCCGGGGTCGACTGCATACCGTCAAAGTTTGTGAAGCATGGATAAGAGGCAACCGCTCTAAAGATCTGTGGCGGTTCCGCGAAACCCCACGGCCCACGTATCTGAAAACCCCCATATCTTCCATCCAATCATATAATTTCGCTAACGCAATCGCATTAGCACCGTAAATGCTTTACGCATCTAGGATTATCTAAGGTATAATCTAAAAAATCCCTGGAAAAGAAAACTTACCTTTCATGCATATCTTCGCATACAATTCCTGTAAGATTTCTTTCTTACCTTATCAGGAATCTCAAACCAACTCGGCACCTTCAGTGCCAAGCAAATCCCCCTAGACGAATTCCTGAAAACAAGATGATTTGGTTTGCATACAATGTAACCATCATAACGGGGACCATACATTGCGTCGCCTATTTCCCGTCCTCACCAAGTGTATCATAAATCACCATGCATACACGTGGAATCCTACTGCATAACCAAATACAAATAGGTATGGTATACTTACCCTTGGCGGCGATGCAATAAACACCAATTCAGGGTAATCTAGCTGAAACCCATTAGCACATTTCCACATTGCATTGCCGCCTATTTATTTAGCAGCAATGCACATCCCAGACAGAGATCCAAACGTCTTTTCATATTTCGGGATCTGCTTCTCATCAGCAGCAGTATACGCAAACACAAACCCAATTAGCATCCAAAAAGATTCGGCTTGTTTGCTTAGCCGAATACACTTCTCATGGATGCACATTATGCCCCTTCTTGGTGTTTCAGATTCGTTGTCATGGTGTGTCCATGAAAGAACCCATGTACACATATACATGTGTACTACCAGCGATCTTCACCTCAAACGATTGAATATCGTTGAGTAAAATTACAACCACCGTTCGCGACGGTCGGATTCACTCCCGCTCTCCGCCGGCTGCGGAGATGCGTTTATACACGGGTCGTTTTGTGAAGTGCTGGTTGACTTGATAGCTCGTCTCACATTTAAAGCGATAGTGAAGACTAAAGTGTTCGGAATTAAATAAACTGCAAGCGAACTTTTCTTTTAATAATTGAATAAATTGACTGTCAGGCATAAATTAATGAGTTCAGTGATCGACTTCATTTTCATTGGGATATCGAAACAAAATTGACGGCGCAGTGTTGACATAAAATTTTAGGATCAATAAGAAAATGAAACGGAACAATAATCTAATAATTCAAACAAAATATCCAACAATAGTGTTTTTTTATTTAAATAAATATAAAACTAAACCAAACGAATACTGTGTTTAATTTTTCCACGTGTCTTGGCGACGTGTTTTTATTTCTCCTGTGTGTGACGTTTCCCCTCGATGAACTAATAGTGATGTTTGTGAGGGCGAAGTAGAACCCTGTGCTGTACGCCGGCACCACGACTTCGTTTCCCAAAGATCCACCAGCTGATTAAATCAATATGGGATAAGGAAGTCACTCCGGAAGAAAGGAAAGCCTCAATAGTCGTTCACATTTTCAAAAAAGACGACAGATTTGACAGCGAAAACTACAGAGGAATATCATTGCTCCCAACCACATACAAAATACTAACAAATGTCATATTAGCGACAATCACACCGTACGCAGAAGACATACTGGGAGACTACCAATGCGGATTCTGTAGGAACCGGTCAACAACCGACTAAATGTTCACAATAAGGCAACTACTGGAAAAGAAGTGGGAATATGGAGAGTTGGTTCACCAACTATTCGTGGCCTTCAAAAAAGCCCACGACTCAGTCGCAAGACAAAAACTCTACCGTATTGTGGTTGAGCTGTGAATCCCGAAAAAATATGCCGCCCTCATTCAAATTTGCATGAACGAAAACAAAAGGCGAGTTAGAATAGAAAACCACCTCACACAACCATTTGAAATCCCCGACGAACTAAAACAAGCGGGCGGCCTCTCATCATATCTTTATAACCTTGTCCTCGAGTATGTCATCAGAAAGGTACAGGACAACAACATGGTCGGATCATCCTTGAACGGGGTCACACTAGTGCTCGCATATGCGGATGACATCGCCGTTCTGGGCGACAATTTAGACACTGTAAGTAAAAACAGTGAAATCATCATGCAAGCGGCAGAAAAGGTGGAACTAGAAATAAATGAAAACAAAACAAAATACATGATTATGGCGAGAGCAGGTGGACCTCAGGGAACACATATAAACGTCAGAGGCAAGATATTCGAAAAAGTTAAAGAATTTAAATATCTGGGAACGATACTGACGGCCAGTAACGAAATGTCGGAGGAGATTAACAAAAGACTGTATTTCGGCAACGTTAGTTGGCACGCAGTCAGTAAACTGCTGAAATCCAAACTGCTATCAAGTAATATAAAGCTCCGTGTCTATAGAACCATAATCATGCCGATTGTTCTATATGGATGCGAAACATGGGCTCTCACAAAACGGGAAGAAAACAAATTCCGCGTATTCGAGAATAAAGTTTTAAGGGGTATCTTTGGATGTAAATATGACGAGGAGGCAGAACAATGGAGGAAATTCCACAACCAGGAATTGGAACAGCTATACCGCAAACCTACAATATTGAGAGTAATCAGGTCGCGAAGATTAAGATGGGCCAAACGATGGGACTGTGCGTAGAATTCTTGACGATAGACCAATAGGAAAGAGACCGACAAGACGGCTGCGACGGAGATGGGAGGACAATGTTAGGTTGGACCTCGAGGAGATCGGATCGGATGGTCGAGCGTGGAAGGAGAGTGCACAGGACAGGGAACAATGACAGAGTCGAGTCGGTGAGTTCATGAACTTCCGGGTTCCTACAGGTCAATAAATAGAATAGAATAGGACAACGGGAAAGAGATCCACAGGACGGCCGCGGCGGAAATGGGAGGACAATGTTACGTTTGACCTTGGGGAGATCGGATCAGATGGTCAAGCGTGGAAGGAGAGTGCACAGGACAGGGAACGATGGTAGAGTCGATGCGGTGAGGTCATGCATTTCCGAGTTCCTACAGGCCAATAAATAGTAATAGTAATAGTACTCATTTTGTAATTTTATAAGCTTATTCTTCCCTTACACTAATAGTAATCGGATAATATTTTTGTATTTTGTTTCAGATCGGTATCGACAAATGTAGCACTTTTCCATGTCACGCGAAATACGCCTATATAAAAACCCGATAATGCCGCCATTTTGTTCTGTATAAAAAATGGTTTGCAACACTTGAAAGTGTAGTGATCCTAAATCACTATTCCCATCCAATCCCCATTATTTCCTATAACCTTAACCTCATCCCAAAATGAACCATTGAGCGACGAATTAAACCAAAACTTAATTTGTCGCACATTGATTCGATTCATAATTACTTCACCCTTACCTATAATCCAAATCATGTTTCCCCAACTGAATCATATGCATGACAAAAATAACCAAAAGTCCGTTTGTGATACATTGATTCAATTCCTAATAACCCCGATATCATGAAATGCTTAACTCTAAATGCATTTCATGATTTCTCCTTCCGGGAATTTATTCAAATAAATTCCTAGTCACTTTCCAGAAACCCATTCCAATTGAAGCACACGAAACCTTGTTTGTTCTTCTTCGAATTTTTACAATAAAAACTTTGACAAATTTCAATGGCCAAAAGTATAAAAGGGCGGCACATTTCTATTTCGCGATCAGTAAGGTTGCAGAAGGTCGAACCATCAGTAAATTCCATTACAGCTAGAAGTAATAAATAAATTATTCGGAACAAACAAATCAAAAAGCGTTTAACTCTAGCTGCCATTAATCTATAGCAAGCGAACGACAGCACCTTGGCGTCCTGCACGAACCTTCTACTGATCCAACCACTACACAGCTCTATTCCCGGTCAGGGGCAGTCAAGAACGTATGTTCCTGTGTTAATAAGACTGTGATCAACCCACGCTGTATTTCCGGTCAGTGGTAGTCAAGAACGTATGTTCCTGTGTTAATAAGACTGTGATCAACCCACGGTGAGTAAACCCCACCCCCTTACCAGACTCTTGGCGTCCTGCACGAAATTACATAGCCAAATGCACAGACCCACGACAATAGATTTTTTTCTAAGGTAATTCACCATAGAGTGAGAGAAACAAACTTAAAAATATAACCTCAACAAAAGTGACAATAAAATAAAGTCAAGATTTTAAAATGATGCGAATATTTTAACACCCTTTAGAGAAGTCCTAAAGAATGACTCATTTGTGGTGGTTTGGTGCTCTCAATTTACCTTTCGAATAGAGTGGAATTGGGCGCGATAACAATAACATAATTACGAGAATTAGGGACCTTTATTTTTAATTCAACACACAACTTTATGTTTTTCTAATCAAAATCTTCTCCCTCTTCGTTTGCTCTCAGTCTTTTTTGACATGTAAGGGCATCTCAATCCGGCGCAAGGCTAAAACCTTGCCCGTAAAAATAAATTATTATGGAAGATTTAACAAGCCTCGAGACTTGTAAAATAGGGCCAAGACCGGATCCCAGTTGTAGTGCCGATGATGATGATGATGAAGGGTATCTCAAAATCCCCATTTGTGCGTGTGTTTGTCAATCAAAATATGAATAAACTCGATTACAGATGGCCAAGAAATTGTTTGTCTTATCATGTGATATCATTATTTTCTTTTTACTAGGTTATGGATAAGACAGTAAATGAAAGAATAAATCTCGCGGTGTGTAAAGTCCATAAAATTGCGATAAACAATGAAAGGAAGTAAATGCAGGTCCTCCCAATAGACCAGGATATTATCATACTCGTGCTGACATTTTCGACTTAACCTTTTTTTTACGATACCGATATTGTAATTCCAGCTGCGTAAATAAATACTCCCCGACGAGAGCAAATTCATTTTGTGAGGCAAATTGTAAACATGTGAAAAACAATTGTATTCAAAAGGTAGATAATTTTCTCTATTCAAATGCAACACTCTAGGTGATACAACTGAACGCTCTACAGTGCCCTCCAAAAAGATTGTGCGGCTTGTTTTCGGCGCTGCCAGTGGTGCGTTAAAGAGCAAATAAAATACAAAGAGTATCTTTCTTCTTATCGGAACCATGTCAGAGAAACTACCTGCTCTGCTGCAGCCCCCTGTTTCGGGCCACACACTCAAGAAGTTCATTTTCTTACCTGTTTCCCGTACTTGGAGGATGATGTGGAGAAGGTAGAAAAGAGCAGGTTTGTCGGTGTGTTCAGCTCTAGCCGTGTCAGATCCCTGAGACGAGCTGGACTAATATTTAGTTGGTAAGAAGCGAGTAACGTTGTGAGGTTGCCAAATTGTGTGTCGGGTTATTCAATATATCGACTTAGTTTCTAGTTGTTATCGGTTCAGTTTCTTAGCTAAGAGTTATACTTCGTGTTTAACCAACTTCAGGTGCGTTCCGGTGTGTGGTTATTATTTCCATATATAAAATAATAGTTTGTGCAAACAGTGCTGAATTGTATTAATTGGAAAATACAAAACATAAAGAAGTGTGCTCTTTGAAAATAATTCCTATCCGAAGTAAGTGGTATAAATGGCGGTGCAACTTATCACCATAAATTAAAAAAAAAAACTAAATAAGTTTATATACATAATAATTAAATAAATTTAATTAATTGTCTGATCGGTTGTGTTTAATCATCTTTTTCCCCTCTGTTTTCACCAACCTATATCACTGCTTTTATATAAAACCAGTTTTTTGTGTACGAAATTCTAGCCTAAGGTCACCCGGAGATTGAGTCTGTAGTTCACGCTTATATGTGAACAGGCCCAAGGGATACCAGGAAACGTAATCCTTATCTAGTTGGCTCCTTTTGGTAGCATCTTCTTTGTTTTGAACATTTCACAACTATGCAAAGGTCGGATTCATCAAAACGATTTGTGGACGTTTAAACAACAAAAATTATTTCATGCGACGGATTTGCAATCTTCTCGATTCGTTCCAATTGCTATGTGTGATCAATTGGAAGGACATACATACTCGTAGTTACGTTCACACAAAGAAGACTTGCAGTCAGTGTGCTTTTTGTTTTCCTTTTTTTTTACCTTGCCTTGTTTCAACTCTACAGAATTGGCTAGTGTTTGTGTTATTAAAGTGCTTTTCTAAATCATCGAACCAACGGCGGATATCCGAAAATACATTTGACTTCAGCAACACCAACGAATCGGTAAGCTAGTTCTTAGTCATAACTATTATTCAATAGTGAACGTATTTTCGTCGAATTAGTTAATCCATATATGTTGATGTTATGCAATAATGATGAGAAATTATAGTGTTCCTTTATTTAGCTGTGAAACTGTTTATTTAGTGAAGAATTTCTTCCTGATGTAGTTGTAAATCCGGGATCAGGCTAATTATTTCTAACCGAATACAGGACTCTCGCCTCAATCAATATATTGATCTGCAATCGCCTTATGTTTGTAAAAAGTTCATGTTCCTGAAGACAATTTCATAAAATAGAACAATGCTGTTGATGATCGGGATTCGATCTCTAGTCTCTTCTTTCCTCACAGTCTGAATCAGTTTGCCCACACGATACACCAACGTGTCCGCAAATTATATACGAGTATTCATATATTGGTCTGACCATAGTCAATTATAATTGTTTGAACCAAAAGAAATACGACTTACTTTTTACAGGTAAACTCATGCAACGAAAAGCAGTAACGGAGGAATGAAGGAGTAATTTAATATCAGCTTAATGCTTTTTTATTTAAGAAATTGTACCTATAACTAACAAGGTCCTATACCCTTCATCTTGGCGTTGGCGTTTCGTATAAAGACTATGTTGGATTTGAATAAGACCCCTTCCCGACATTAATCTCGCAAAAAAAAAAAATTGATTGTACACAATGTTTGCAAACAAGGTATTTGGAGTAAGAGGGATTGTTAGTCTTTCTAAATTGTAATTAAAAGAAGACTGCATCATTTCGACGCAAAATCTGCTATGCCGATCTGTCTGTGTCTGATGTATGTCCCCTTGGTTGTGGGTAGCCTACAATAGGCCTTATTGATCTTATGCCATGTCAGTTCGATAATGAAACAGAAACTGAGATGTTTGAGTTCAATGAGCCATCAGAAGGGATGGATCATCATCATCATCGACACTACAACCGGGAACCGGTCTTGGCCTTATTTAGCAAGTCCTGAGGCTTGTTAAATTTTCCATAATGATTTTTTTTTCTGGGCAAGGTCATTAGTCTTGCGCCAGAGGCTCCCCGACGAGGAATCGAAACCCGGTCTCCCGGGTGTCAGGCGGGTATACTAACCACTATACTATCGAGGAGCCGAAGGGATGGATAGAAGCTGCAAATTTCGTATAAGGCAACTAAAGAAGAGTGCGTCTCTGCGTCCCGCCGCTCGATGAAATACCCCCCTTTAGCTATATGTTAAGTCTTGTGAAATTGTCGGATGAGGTCCGTAATCATATTTCGGAACCTGGCCCTCCATCAGCCTCGGTCACAAGGAGATCCCCGTCAGCCGTGTACGTTTCACAATGCGGTTAGGGGAATTCCATGAGCCCGAAATCTGGCTAATTATTTCTAGTCGAATACGGGACTCTTCCCCCAATCAATATATTGAGCTGCGATTGCCTCATGTTTGCAAAAGTTCATGTTACTTGAGACAATTGCATAAAATAGATCAATGCTTTCGATGATCGGGATTCGATCTATAGTCTCTTCTTTCCTCACAGTCTGAATCAATTTGCCTACGCGATACACCAACGTGTCTGCAAATTACCATAGGAAATTATAATTGTTTGAACCAAAAGAATTACGACTTACTTTTTACAGGTAAACTCATGCGACGAAAAGTAGTAATGAACCAATTTACTATTAATTGGCCTGTAGGAACCCGGAAGTTCATGACCTCACCGACTCGACTCCGACATCGTTCCCTGTCCTGTGCACTCTCCTTCCACACTTGACCATCTGATCCGATCTCCCCAAGGTCAAACGTAACATTGTCCTCCCATCTCCGTCGCGGTCGTCGTGCGTGTCTCTTTCCCGTTGGTCTAATCTATTATATTTATTGGCCTGTAGGAACCCGGAGTTTCATGACCTCACCGACTCGACTCCGCCATTGTTCCCTGTCCTGCGCACTCTCCTTCCACGCTCCGAACCGATCTCCTCGAGGTCCAACTTAACTTTGTCCTCCCATCTCCGTCGCAGCCGTCCTGTCGGTCTCTTTCCCATTGGTCTACCGTCAAGAATTCTACGCACAGTCCTATCGTTGCCCATTCGAGCCACATGTCCGGCCCATCTTAATCTTCGCGACTCAGTACTCTCACTACTGTAGGTTTGCGGTATAGCTTTTCCAATTCGTGGCTGTGGAGTTTCCTCCATTGTCCTGCCTCCTCGTCATATTTACTGCCCCAGATACCCGATACTCGAATACGCGAATTTGTTTACTTCCCGTTTTGCACTCGTATAGAACAATCGGCATGATTATGGTTCTATATACACGGAGCTTTATATTACGTGATACCAGTTTGGATTTCAGCAGTTTAGTGACTGCGTGCCAACTAGCGTTACCGGAATGCAGTCTTTTGTTAATTTCCTTCGACATTTCGTTACTGGTCGTCAGTATCGTTCCCAGATATTTAAATTCTTTAACTTTTTCGAATATCTTGCCTCTGACGTTTATATGTGTTCCCCGAGGTCCATCTGCTCTCGCCGTAATCATATATTTTGTTTTGTCTTCATATATTTCTAGTCCCACCCCTTCTGCCGTTTGCATGATGTTTTCACTGTTTTTACTTACAGTTTCGAGATCATCGCCCAGAACGGCGATGTCATCCGCATATGCGAGCACTTGTGTGACCCTGTTCAGGGATGATTCGGCCATGTTGTCGTCTTGTACCTTTCTGATAACATACTCGAGCACAAAATTAAAAAGATATGGCGCGAGGCCATCCCCCTGTTTTAGTCCGTCGCGGATTTCAAATAGTTCTGAGAGGTGGTTTTATATTCTAACTCGATCTTTATTTTCCTGCATGCAAATTTGAATGAGGGTAGTATATTTTTTCGGGATTCAGTCTTAGCCTTGCGACTGAGTCGTATTCCTTTTTGAAGTCAACAAACAGTTGGTGATCCGTCTCTTCGTATTCCCACTTCTTTTTCAGCAGTTGCCGTATTGTGAATATTTAGTCGCTTGTTGACCGGTTCCGACGGAATCCGCATTGGTAGTCTCCCAGTATGTCTTCTTTATGCGGTGTGATTCCCGCCAGTATGACATTTGTTAGTATTTTGTATGTGATTGGGAGCAATGATATTCCTCTGTAGTTTTCCCAGTCAAATCTGTCGCCTTTGTTGAAAATGTGAACGACTATTGAGGTTTTCCCTTCTTCCGGAGTGACTTCCTTATCCCATATTCTTTTATTCAGTTTGGTGGATCACTCGGGCCGTGTTGATTTTCAATCGATTTATTGCGTCTTCAACTTCGTTGAAAGAAGTCTCTGGGATCTGAGGCTCGGCTGTATGTACGTCTGGTGCGTTTATTTGTCGTTGATGGGTGCGCACGTTGAGTAGGTTATCAAAGTACTGCTACCATCTTGTGTCGATATTGTTTGTTTCTGTGACCAGACAGCCGTTTGCGTCTTGAATTATTTTGGCTCTTCCTCGGTAGTCATTTCTAATTGAATATATGGCGGCATACATACCCCTGATGTTATTTGCTCTGGCATTCTCTAGGATTTTTTAGATCCTAGTCTTCTCCCATTCGCGTTGTTTGCGTTCGAAAAGTCTCATTGTCCCTTTCCGAGTTGTCGCGTATCTTCCTGCGCTGACTTCATCATATCTTCCTAAGTGGATCACTCTGAGGCGTTTACGTTTTCGATCTTCGCCCTGCACTCATCGTCAAACCAAGGTTTGGACTTAATTGTTTGCTTAGATCCTAATACGTTTTGGGCTGTTTGTTTGATTTTGTCTCTGATCGATGTCCATTTAGTGTCCACATTATTGGCTACCTCTTCCTCACAATTCGCATTCTCTAGGATGTGAAACCTATTCGTTAGTTCGTCTTGATATTCAGCCCTTTTGCGCAGGTCTTTTAGTAATCAATGGCGAAGTTTTTGCTCGTCTCCCGTGACTGCCCATGTGGGTTTGCTCTGAGCCGACTCCTGATTTTGCCCATCGCAAGAAGATGATTGGAGTCCCGATCTGCTCTTCTATATAATGTTACGTCAAGGATATTCGAGTGGTGTCTCACGTCTATGAGGAAGTGGTCTATTCGGTTACGCGTTACGCCGTCGGGCGATATCCACGTGGCCTTATGAATTTGTTTGTGTTTGAACATCGTGCTTATCAGTGCCAGATCTTTTGAAGATCCTCCGGTTGGTAGAAACCTTGATGTGGTGCGGGGGCTTAAACTACAAAGAATCACTCAGCCTATGCTTACGGAAGCATATGCATACAGTATTGTATGGTTTGCAGCCAAGGGTATACCGGCTGTATTATAATGGCGCCTCTCTGACGTCGCGTCGAATCAGAGCAGTAAGCAGACCTTACCATATCAAAGAGAGGCTCTGATATGGCGGACTATCTGAAACCCCAAGACTCGTGGGAACAAAAATGAATAATCAATATACAAAAAACAATCTCACGAAAAACCCGAACTTTTTGCTTGTCTCCTGTGACTGCCCCTTGTGGGTTTGCTGCGAGCCCAATGATTATTCCTGATGCCGCTGTGTGCTTCTAGCCACCCAATGGGACTTGGACAACGCTTACCACTTTTCCCTCCACATTCAAACTCGATAATGTTTCGATCAAAATAAAGATCACCCAATATCAATATAGGGCTCCTCGATAGTATAGTGGTTAGTACACCCGCCTGTCACCCGGGAGACCGGGGTTCGATTCCCCGTCGGGGAGCCCCTGGCTCAAGACTAATGACCTTGCCCAGAAAAAATAAATCATTATGGAAAATTTAACAAGCCTCAGGACTTGCTAAATAAGGCCAAGACCGGTTCCCGGTTGTAGTGCCGATGATGATGATGATATCAATATAAGTTATCTGTTTCTAGACCCCACCTTCTCCACCCGTGGAATCATCCGAACTAGTAATTAATGCTATTGACATAATATATGTACGCGCTTCTCAGGAGGGTATCATCGTTTTTAGCTACTTTAACCTCCTACATCTTCAATGAACCTTATCGGAACATCAAAATTTCTATATCACCTCCCCCACTACTGCCAAGGAATGTTTCTTCATCGACCACTTAACAGATTCAAGACTCTGTCAAGATAGAAATACCCCAAACCACATGGCCAGGTAGATAGACCTAATTCTCATATGTTATCCCTTTAAATCCGCTCACCTTGTTCTCTTAGCCAACGACAGCTACCACCCAACCGTTATCCTGCTCGTTTTTAGCGAACTTCCGCTCCAGTCCACCCAGCCCTGAGATCGTTATTCATATGACTTCCAGAAAGCAAATTTTCGATTTATTATTAATTACCTGTTTCAATCACCTAACTGTAGAAGATGTTATTTCCAATCTCTAGATAGAATCTTCAAATCCATTTCCCTCTGCGTTTCCTATTCCAGACATACAACATCTCCTTGGTATGATTAAAAGTTTCTCTCGTTACGTATTGATATAACCTGTGGGCTGCTTTCCTCCGTAGTCGCCCTGTCTGCAAGTATCCCAATTATCTAGGGTCCTATTTCCATTTTATAGCGTTTGGGATAATAGTGAAGAACGTGTGATTCGAACTGACGCTATGACAGCTAGAATCACCAAAAATTGAACCAATGCGTAACACATCAGCCTACTGGCCGTGCTTAGAATTCGGTTTTTAAACGCAAGTATATTCCACTGATGTGAATTGTTATTTTATCGCTATGGTATACGGCTCTGATACATTATCTTATTCGATTTTCGTTCGGTGTTCTTCACTATTTGCTTGTGTATTGTGTGTGTATCTGTTAGAGACACCACACTACTCCATCCTCAGTAACTTCGTTACGCTCAATTTCGTGTGCGAACGACGGAGCGAGAGATCGTCGGAGCAGGCGAGTGTGCCGGTGCACTATGCGGAAGTCATGATCGTGTGTAAAGTTCTGTTTACTACGGAAAAGTGTGTGCTGTGTGTACAGATCACGTCGTAGTCACCAATTATAGCGTTTGGAATGATAGTGAAGAACGTGTAATTCGAACTGACGCTATGACAGTTAGAATCACGGAAAATTGAACCAATGCGTAACACATCAGGCTACTGGCCATGTTTAGAATTCGATTTTTAAACGCAAGTATATTCCACTGAAGTGAATTGTTATTTTATCGCTATGGTATACGGCTCTGATGCGTTATCTTATTCGATTTTCGTTCGGTGTTCTTCTCTATTTGCTTGTGTATTGTGTGCGTATCTGTTAGAGACGCCACAACTTCACCGAACTATACAATTCTCCCTACCAACATTATCTAATGTAAACACAATCTAACCTAATAAATGACCTAAAAGCTTTTTTCAGTTCATTAATCACAAACGTTAATCCGGCAGTTATCCGACCTGTTTTTCCTTTAATTTGGGAACCCGTAGAATCCACATGTCATCGCAAACTTCCTTGCCCCCTTCTTCAAACAATCCTCCACTGATGACTTTTTTGTTTTTGACTCTTCTTATTTCAAATACTTACCTAGTTTCTCCTTTGGTCTATTTGCTTCTCATAATATTGATAAACTCACGATTGAAAAGAAACTAACTTAACTTAAAGATGAATTCACACCTGGCCCGGGTGGCCTCCTCGCCATTTTCCTTAAAAATTTGCCTCCGTTTGTTAATCTCCTATCGTTAATCTTCAATCTGTAACTTGAACGCACAAAAAGGGACCCAAAGGCATTGTCTTGAATTATCCTCCCGTCGCGAAACTTTCCAACATTTCGAAACTTTATTCCTTCCGCTGCAAAGACCTTATTTCACCCAGGCAACACGGCTTTCTTGCTGGTAGACCTACCACCCTCAATTTTGTTGAATTCGCTTCCCTCACACCCTTAGTCCTAGAGAAAGCCAACGGATACGGCGTTATTACAGCCGATTTCAGTAAAGCATTTGACAAAATTTCGCACAATCTTATTCTTTTTAAATTATTCTCCCTAGGGGTCGAACCCGCATTGACTAAGTGGATTTCTTCACATCTGAGTAATCGGTTCTGCAGAGTACATTTCAGATTCGCTCTATCAAATCCTTTTCTCATTACCTGGCGTGTGCCTCACTGGTCAGTTAGGTCACCTCCTCTTCATACTGACCATAAATGACATTGATATGGTTATCAAGAATCAAGAATATCTCTCTACACACTCCGCACACTCCCCCATCTCCCATCCTTACTTCTTACTGAACCAAACCATATCATCTTTTCATTCGTACGACTTGAGCATCGCACTATATGTGACAAGGAGCTAAATTCCCTCTTACATATCGGCGACATAATCCTTAAAGCCAGTTCTGATCTTGGGTTTGTAAAGTGTTGGCCTAAGGAATTTTCGAACCTTTACGTGATCCAATCCCTCTACATTTCTTTTGACTGTCCTCTTCTACAATGTGCCAGTCAGGTCTGGTCACCCCATCACATGACTCACATATGCAGAATTGAGAGTAATCACGGACCGTGGAGTGAGATGAGCAAACCTTGTGCGTCTGTCCCTTTATAATAACCTTTTCACTCTATATAGATTTTATCGGCGATGGCGCTTGATGTAAACTAATGTTTCTAACTGCTAACCATAAACTAGTAGACAGATGGTGCTCAAACTTTGTGTCAAAATAAATGAGTTGTCTCAACATATGGAAAAGCATTTGTTTAGGAATTCATGGCGGCAAGTTGTAGAGACAGTCGCGTCTATAATTTGGCTGAATGTATATTGCACACAGGTGGAATAGAACACAAAATTCCGGTGTTGCGGGTTGCGTGGGCTTCGCTAGTGTTAGAATAGCTGATAAATGGCTAAGTGACTCCCACTTTCGTCCCCTCGCTACATTCCCATCATGCCTTGTGGCAACTCGAACTGTGGGATTAATAACGTTAATGCCGATTTCGTATGCTGTAAAGGCATCTTCGGTAAATCTTTTCATGCCTCCTGTGTGGGACTGAATAAGCGAAATACCCGCTTAGTAAAGAAATTCCCAGACAATCTCCCATTTTTCCGCGATGAGTGCATCAATATCTGGCTTTCTCACGTTCTTCTGGTAACAAAATGCCTGAGCGACACTAACGATAGTTGCCTGAGAGTAGTCTCATATGTATCGATGACTTCGGATTCCTCCACCAAGGGACACTATCACATCCTCTACTTCTGCGACGCCCCCCGTCGACACCCCCCAATCGTGCTTTTTTTGCACATCTTGGACCCATGCTGAATGGGCCTGTCATGCCTGTATTGATAAACTGGATTATTCCAATCAACCAATTACCATATATCTGATAAAAGGCGCCCCCAAAATCGCGAACCGCGATTGGATTTCTGAATTTTTTCGGAAATACTACAGGATTCCCGTAAAAGAATGGCACTTGCACCCCGTCTCCAAAAACATACACAGTTTCCGCATAGCTCTATCCCCAGATACGGTTTTCCAACAGAACAATAAAGGCTATCTAGGGATCGGCTGGTTGACTATATACATTAGCAAGCCCAAAAAATCAACTAAACACCTGTCCCCTTCTCCTAAATCTATAGTACTTGATAATAGCCATATCTAGCCCGCTTTCCAAACCAACTGTGCCATTAAATACTATCCCATGTCAAATTATAATCTAACTCATCTCCCAAAATCGAACCGCTTTACCGCCGTCCACTCTAAACGGCCACTCGCTCTCTCTTTTTCCGGTGGTGAGCTGCAGGGTTATTAATAGAAATATAAGACCTTTTGTTAACATTATTAGAATATAAAGAATATAGAGAATATAAAGAAGAGAAAGAAAACTAACCTTTTACACTTGTGTTCACAACGCACTTCTATAATTAAATTGCCCTGAGTCCACATGCCCTGTCAACCCTTTATCGCGACTGCTTAATCCAACCCTCATCACTCCACGTCAATTTTTCCAAGAAATTCTGCAAAGCTAACTTTCGCCTAGTAAATGAGCTTCTTAGCAGAATCGCATTTCGCTTTGATCATCTAGAGGTAGAAGAAGCTACTGCCTCTCTCTATAAGGAAATCTACAATGCCATTTCCCTATATGATCCTAATTCTCGAAATAGGTTATTGGTTTCATTGCCCCCATGGTACAACCACAAACCCCACACTCTTCGGAACAAGAGGAAAACCAACTGACGAACATATTCCTAAGAACGCGTTCCTCCCTAGACTACTCCAACTATCTCAGTGCATTTTATAAATTCACCAAGCTTTACAGCACCTTCTATTTCAATTATCTCTCAAAAACACAAAACAACCTGATCAATGACCCCAAATCTTCTTTCCATTTTATTAATTATAAACGTAAATCTGACTCCTATCACAACTCTCTTTCCTATGACATGATTACTTCAACCGACCCACAAACTATTGCCACTCTATTAGCTTCTTTCTTCTTTCACGGATATCTCTTTCGTACCTAACCCATCTTACTTCAAAGACCTGCCCGAATTCTCCATTGGCCCTTTCTCAACTTATTCAGCATCACCTAGTTCAAGAAAAAGAGTTCGGTCATGGCCCTGATGAACTTCCTGCTGTCCTTTTAAAAAATGTTGCTCTTCTCTTAATCTCTCACTATCTAAGAATGTCAATCTATCCCTCGCACAAGGAGTTTTCCCAAGTATTTGGAAATCCCCTTGTCAGCCCCATACATAAAAGGGACCTAAAAACGATATTAGTAACTACCGTCCCATCACCAAACTGTCTCATATCCCAAAACTGTTCAAAGGCATTCTTTACAACGCGCTATCTTTTCGATGCAAATCCATCATCTCACACACCCAGCATGGTTTCCTTTCGAGTAGGTCGACCACCACCAATCTAGTTGAGTTCTAATCCTTTACTCTCCGAGCCTTAGAAAATGACAGTGAAGTTGATGTAATCACAACCGACTTTACCAAGGCCTTTGACAAAATCTCCCATAATCTCAACCTCTTTAAGCTATCCTCTCTTGGTTTTGAATTCCTACTGATTAAGTGGATTTTTTCCTATCTTAACGATGGAATCGACCGTGTCAGATTTAGATCTACCCTTACCAATTCTGTTCCTCCCCGGGGTAGTCATCTAGGACCCCTCCTATTCATTCTTACTATTAACGACATAGACACCAACATCAAGCACTCCTTTATCTCTCTCTACGCAGGCGACATTTAACTCTACAAAACGATCAGGTCTCTTCTCGACCCCTCACTTCTCCAAATGGATCTCGACAGCTTTTCAACTTGGTGCTAAAACAACTGCCTCGAACTAAATATTGCCAAATGTCACTCAATCACCTTCTCCCGTAAACGATCCCCCTACCCATGTCGTTCCTATTTCTTACTCAATCAACAGATATCACCTATACAATCGATTTGTGACCTTGGCATCTTATGTGATAGGGAGCTTAACTTCATCCTACCGTATTGATGATATTATCCTCAAGGCCAACTCTTCCCCTGGGTTTGTGAAACGCTGGTCGACAAATTTGTTTAACCTCTACGTTCCCCGATCTCTCTATATAGCTTTTGTCCTACCCCTTCTTAAACACGCGAGTCAGGTCTCGTCTCCTTACTACTCGTCCTATATTCGCAGGATCGAAAGCCTGCAACGTCGTTTTTTGCGTTTTGCCCTCTCGTGACGAACGGACGGCCACCAATGAAACAAAGGAAGTGAGGCTGTGGGGGAGTAAGTCAATGTGCCTGCACGGGAACTGGTTCACGAAGATCCGCCGACTGGTAGTTGACTAAAAACTCGACTTTGTTTAACGCCCGTGGTTTTTGCACTCCTCCTTGTATGAAGCGCGACCCGACTTCCGTGGCGGTTGGGAAAATACTCTCTATAAATTCGGGGGTTAAAAGACAACTCTACGAAACGATTCATACTCCACCCTTAGCTCGTGCAGAGCTCTCTCCCTACTCGGGTGAGTTTCGTGGTGGCGAGAGAAAATTTCTCTCTCTGGTGAATAAAGGGCCGGCTCTCTCAGTGTAGATCCTGGTGGTGTGTGTGAGTTGATCGTGTAGATCGCATTGTTTACCTAGGCTGGCGTGGCCAAGGATAAAGGTAATCGAACGAGGGAAAAAAGAACAAAGGGAAAATGGACCAAGGGCACCATGAACGATGAGAGTGCACCTGAATAAACAAGCTGTATCTCATTAGGGAGGGCTCCTCGACAGTATAGTGGTTAGTATACCCGCCTGTCACCCGGGAGAGCGGGGTTCGATTCCCCGTCGGGGAGCCCCTGGCGCAAGACTAATGACCTTGGCCAGACAAAATAAATCATTATGGAAAATTTAACAAGCCTCAGGACTTGCTAAATAAGGCCAAGACCTGTTCCCGGTTGTAGTGCCGATGATGATGATGATCTCATTAGGGAAGCATTGGGTGCTAATGGTGATTTAGATACTTACACAATGGGAATTGTGTATAGAATCTATGCCGACGGGAAGAATCGAATTCTTTTGTTTGCATGTTGTGTATGCTGAAGAATTCGATTTTGGCAGCTAAGTGCGGGAAGCGACCGTGGCTTGTCGGTTGGATAAAGGATCGTGGTTCGGGTACCTTGCAGTTGAGCAAACAAGTTGCGTGGTGTTGCTTTTGTCGTTGGACGAAAAGGTTGGCTAAACACGTGCATGCCTGGAACAGATGTTGTGCACATGGGGGGCTGGAATTTGCTGGCGAGGATAATCGATAAAATTCCCTGATTGCGATGGTTACATTACATGTGAACCAACATGTTTTCAGGGAAACTCAATGATGCGTTGATGCAAGGAATGATGATGGCCTTGGGGTGGATTATGTTTGCAGGTTTGGGGATGGGGAGTTGGGTTGAGAATATGGGTGGTTCTTCAGGTAAGATTAGAGAACCCCCACAAGGCGACCAGGGAGGTGACGTCCAAGATGATGCGCTATAATTTTCTTCGGCTTTCAGTTCTAAACTCACGGATGTGCAAACAAACTAGCTACACTGCAACCAACAGTGTCTATCTTTTATATTTTCGGTATTTAGCTTAGTAAAGTACATTAATCATATTTTAAGGAGTTTGTATCGATTCAGTACCGTCACGCTGTTTGCAGCCAGAGAACATGAATTGCTCAATTACGAGCGAGCGGTGCACACACAACGACGAGCTGGCAGGAACTGACCAAAAACCGTTGGTCACATTTCAAATGGGTGACAGTCCAATGGCGTCCCTAGACGATGAGTATGCCGATCGGGGAGTGTACTAGACGGTGAACGTACTAGATTCTCCCCACTGTATTTAGTTGCGAATCTGCAACACCGTCCACGGATTGAATTGGTAACTACTCGGTCCTTCCCCAATACACAAGCCATCTCCGTCTAATTCACCTTAACACACTTGAAGAGCACAGAATTTACGCCGACATTCACCGACTTCTCTCAGAATCAATCAGCTGCCTAACCCTGCTCTCCTCCATCACACTTTACACTAACCCCCGTAATCTGAGAAACCCTCGTCTTTTCTATTTGCCAGTTCATCTCACTTCTTACGGCTCTAACGAACCGATTTCATGAATCCTGTGGTGGGCAAACTTTCACACCACCTTCTTATTAATTAATTGTAAAGCATACCAGATTTTACTTATCTAAGATTTTTAAAGCTTCGTAGAAAATGAGCTCAAAAAAAAAAAAACAATAAACGAAGGTGTATATAGACTATCAGATATGCCAATATTAAAATATGTTTTCGTATGTTAATATAGTAGCCCATCAAGAACCTTTAAATTGTGGGTTTCATCTTGTTTTCATCCCGGATCATAGTCTATTTGATGCTATTTAAAATATTATAAAACTACCGCGTAATAGAAAGTAATGGATCACGAAAAACGCGCATTACATTAAAGGAATTCTACGTAAATAATACCAGATTAAGTACCACATTCTTTATAAATATTGTACCTAATCTTATTTTCTTCTCTTCCTACCTTTCCACAATTTTGTTTCTTTAATCAAAGTCTTTCGGGACTAAATGTCTGAAGTATGTTCATTTACATCATTATGGACTCAAAATCTTTAAAATAAATCCGAGGAAAACTAATAACACTTTCTTATATAAGAACATATTATACACCTTGTAAGTAATATAGAAGTGTGCAAGTTCCGAGTACAACTTGTTACAAGTACAACTTTCCTAAAACAACTTTCCGCTTATATAAGAAATATGATGATCATTGAACTCTTTATTTTCTTATTTGAAAACCATTATATATAAACTGATAGCTGAATGCGTCCATTCAGACAACATCAGCTGTTGGCGCATGTGTAATTTCAAGTAAACATTGACGTCTTGTTATAGCTACGAGATTTTATTTTGTTGTTGAATTAGTGTTATTATCATCAATTAATTGTAAAAGTAAGTTTTATTGAGCATTTTAAGTTTACTACATAACTAAATGTAACCAGGTCAGCGATTACCTGTGCATAGTATATTAACGATATTAGGTTTGATGAGTGGACAACCGTTGCGTGTAATGCTATAAAACGTTAAGGTGGTGAAATCAACAATTGTCGGTATAATTTTGAACGAACTTACGAATTCAAATTATTTTTTAATAGCTATGGTTGGTTTGCCATTAGTTCATGTTGCTTCTTTTGGATTTTGGTCAACGTCTAATGAAAACACTTTACGAGGTAGCGGGCGTGTGTCCAGAAATTAACTCGAACATACATTCCTTCGCAAATTTTGGTGGAGTAATCTGTGAATGTTTTAACCACTTGATTTTCACAATATCCAATGGGGTTATTTAATTGCAAATTTTGCATAGAAAATCAAATAGTTCATTATCCGTCAATTTTTTCGAAAATCGTTACAAATAGTTGACATTTAATTTAAAAAGTAAGAAATTGCACATCTCTACGTATGTGACGTTTCTAACAGATGGATACGCGATTAATAGTGAAAAAGAACAGCACCAAAACCACACTCGGTAAAGCCGTATACCGTAGCAATAACATAACATTTCCACATCAGTTGAGCTTAGAAATCGGATTCGTACACGCGGCAGTGGTCTGATGGGTTGAGCATTGGTTCTATCTTTTATTGTTTCTAACCGTGATAGCGTTGGTTCGAATCCCACACTCTTCACTATCGTCGCAAACACTTTAGGTTTCTTAGCTCTAGTAAAACCTTATTGCAAAATTGAAATGTTTTTTCTTTCTTTTTCTAATAGTGTATTTACTTTTAAAGATCTTTTTAATCTCCTACCTAACACCCTCTTAGAACGTTATACAAAAGAAAAATATCGGAATTTAGAGCAATTAAAACTTAAATCTGTGTGAAGAGCTAGTCTACACATATTAGAATTTTTCCAATTCAATGTAACATTTAATTTAAAAACGTACATACTTTTGAAACTGTTCGTAATGCATTCCGTCTTCATTCTCTAGTTAAATGTCTAATTTTCTGGAATAAAAATCAAATTAAGTTCCCAAGTGTATGATACAGTGGTGGAAAAATAGTAGAAACAATCTTGGTCTGCGACATTAATCGTTAAGAAAAAATGTATTTGGGGAAAAATAAGAATTAGAAATATATTTTTTCGCTTGCTTGGATTATTTCGCTTGTCCATGTTGCCAGGTAATGGGCAAACGAAAACGTGAAAAAGGTTATGATACAAGGGTCATCATAATGGTGTTATAGCGTTTTGGAATAATAGTGAAAAGAACGTGTCATTCGAACTGACGCTATGACAGTTAGAATCACCATAAATTGAACCGAAGCGTTACACATCAGGCTACTGTCCGATTATAGAATTCGATTTTCAAACTCAAGTATATTCCACTGATGTGAATTATTTTTGTTATTGCTATGGTATACGGCTCTGATGTATTTTCTTATTCGATTTTCGTTCGGTGTTCTTCACTATTTGATTGTGTATTGTGTGTATCTGTTAGAGACGCCACAGTGTGCTTGCAGCTGCGCAAATAGGCTGCAAGCAATTAGGGCAACTTGTGCCACAAGCAAATAAGATACTTGCACAACGATGATTGTACACGGTATCGATGCCGGTGGCCAGAGTCAACTCTTTGTGTGCGTGTTTACATGCAGGAGAATTCGATTCTTGGCGGCTAGGTGCGCGATGCGTGGACTGCTTTTGTCGGTTGGACAAAAGGGCCGCCGAGAATGTGGGTATACCAGGAAAGTCTGCTGCGCACGCGTGTGGCGGGGTACGCTGGCTGGCAGGGGCGCCGAAAGTTTCCCAATGTATGTTGTATGTTAGGAGTTCTTTACAGGGAATTTATAGTTATACATTATCTGCATGAAATGATGAATTCTGGTGATTCATTATCTGCATGATATTACGCCCTTGGGAATGGGAACGTTTGCAGGTAACTGCAGGTGAACGTAAGGAGTTGGGGCTGACACTGTGGGCAGAATTGTCGGTGAATAGTGGTTAGAATTGTGGGTTGGTTCTCAGCGCGATATTAGAGAACCCCCACAGTCTCTCCATTTCGGCTTGTTTTAAATGATACCACAGTGGACACGCATATGTGAGTGCGGCTCTGATTATTTGTTTATAGATCAGGAGTTTGACTTTGTGGGAGAGACCGCTGGGTTTCCACATCAGTCTTCTACAGAGATTCAGTTGTATTGTGGCTTTACGTAAAGTATTTTTAATATGGGTGGAGAATGAAAGGTCATCGGAAAAGGTTATTCCCAGATATTTTAAAGCTTTGGACGGTTTTATCTGGGTGTTATTTAGTTTGAGGGTAATTTTGTTGTGGGTGCCCCTTGTATTGTTTGTGCTGTGCTCATTTTTACCCTTAATCACTATAAGTTGAGTTTTATCAGGATTTAGGTGAATTTTCCATTTAGTAAACTATGTTGATAGATTTGGGAGGAAGTTATTAATGCGGTTTCTTGCCTCCTTTACAAACTTGCTGCTGGAGTAGACTATGGTGTCATCAGCGTAATTCAACATTACATCATCATCATCATCATCATCACATCATCATCATCATCACATCATCACATCATCATCATCATCACATCATCATCATCATCACATCATCATCATCATCGGCACTACAACCGGGATCTGGTCTTGGCCTTATTTAGCAAGTCCTGAGGCTTGTTAAATTTTCCATAATGATTTGTTTTTTCCGGGCAAGGTCATTAGGCTTGCGCCAGAGGCTCTCCGACGGGGTATCGAACCCCGGTCTGCCGCGTGACAGGCGGGTATACTAACCACTATACTATCGAGGAACCGACATTACGGTATTAGGTAATTGAGCCTGCAGTATGTCTGAAGTATAGAGGAGGTATAATAGTAGTCCAAGAATTGAGCCTTGCGGAACTCCTGCGGTTATATTATACGATTGGGGGAGGGAAAAATTTATTTTGACCATGAATTTCCTACCAGATAGGTAGATCCAAACACAGTCAAATGCTTTCGATATGTCAGAGCGATACAGGCCGTTGGGCTTTGGTTTTGAAGATTAGTTGTGACATCGTGCGTTAGTTTTAACAGAGCTTGACAGGTGGAGTGTTGTGAGCGATTCCCAAACTGGGAATTAGTAGCGTTGTCATTAGCAAATGAAAGGAGATTTCGATATATCTTGCATTCCAGTATCTTGCTTAATGTATTTAATAACGATATCGGACGATAGTTGATGGGGTTGTTGGAAGGATTGGACTTATTGGTAGGGACTATAACTGTGGTTTTCCAGTTATCTGGGAAATGTGATGCGTTAATTATGTGGTTGAGAAGAACGAAAATAGGGACTAGTTTTTACGTGAGAAGTCTTTTGTAAAGAAGGTTTGGATTTCTAAGCCTGTCGCCTTTTTGTTGTTGCGTGATGTTATAAATTCAGGTAATTTGCCTGCTGTTAGGAATGTCGCATTATCCAGAGGATGAGACGCTTTGTTTGTTTCGTTGAATTCCGCGATTAAATGGGCGAAGAATGGGATCATGGTGCGTGAGATGTAGTTGTTTACGGTAACTTGAAAATTGGAGACTGTGAGGAGCTCATTTTGTTGATGGATTTTATAAAAGTGATTAGCTAGACAGTTTGCTATGTCAACGTCTGATTGGACTGGGTGATTGTTAGTAGGGTTGATCATATAATCGATTCGGGGTTTGTATTTTCGGCCCGTTAGTCTGTTGATATTTTTGAATAAATCATGATTGGGTTTAATATTGTTAAGTATAGACGTGTAAGCCTGGTCGGCAAATTGTTGTAGTTGTTCATTTATCGGGGTAGTCAAGAGTTGGATTTGATTTTTAATAAAAGAGGAGTAACTGCTATGAGTGGCGCAAGGCTAATAACCTTGCCCGTAAAAATAAATTATTATCGAAAATTTAACAACCCTCGCGACGTGCTAAATAAGGCCAAGACCGGATCCCGGTTGTAGCGCAGATGATGATGAACTGCTATGTAGTTTTCGTCTAAGCTGTTTTTTTACGCGTAACAGTTTTGTAAGGATATTAGGTAAA
This sequence comes from Microdon myrmicae, assembly GCA_963931805.1. Lineage (NCBI taxonomy): Eukaryota > Metazoa > Arthropoda > Insecta > Diptera > Syrphidae > Microdon > Microdon myrmicae. Next base: position 108,069,749 of record OZ007496.1, read on the forward strand.
GGTTTTCCTAGGTGATTATGAGGGATGGGTGTAGGTGTGCGGCTGAAGAGGACATTTTTTAGTATTTACTCTATTCTTAAGGATGCTTGATCAATTTCAGCAGGGAGTAGGTTTGAAGGCTCTGGCAAAGTATAGTCTGTAAAACTGGGAGCAATGTCCCTATTGACTCTTTTCCAGTTTGTCCTGGAGAAATTCGGGATCGGTTTGAATGAGTAGCTTGGTTCGAGGGCAGGGATTTGGACAGTTGTGTGGACGGACTCATGATCGGATGGAAATTCGAAGGATACTGTAGGCGGGTTAGGTGAGTAGATGTCTACGGATTTAAGGAAAAAAATTATTGTTGATTTAGTAGAATTGGAGATACGTGTTGGCTGTAATCGACAGTTCGCATAGATATATGGATGGCGTTGAAGGAGTGCTAGAAGTTGGCATCCGTATTTATTGCACTTAGTGTCGTTAAATGAAGTATTCCCAGCATTCCAGTTTTCTCCTATTATGAAATTTATTTCTAATTGAATTTATGCCGGCGTACATACCTTTGATGTTCCTTGATCTAGCATTTTCTAGGAGTTTTTCGACCCCAGTCTTCTCCCAATCTGGTTTTTTGTATTTGAAGAGACTCATTGTCTCTTTCCGAATTGTCGCCTATCTTTCTGCGTTGACTTCTTCATATCTTTGTAAGTGCATCACTCTGAGGCGTTTACGTCCTTCGATCTTCGCCCTGCACTCATCGTCATACCAAGGTTTGGACTTAATTGTTTTCTTAAATCCTAATATCTTTTGGGTTGTTTATTTGATTGTGTCTCTGATCGATATCCATTTAGTGTCCACACTATTGGCTTCCTCTTCCTCACAGCTCTCATTCTCTAGGATGCTAAATCTATTCGTTAGTTCGTCTTGATATTCAGCTCTTTTAATTTATCAATGTCGAACATTTGCTCGTCTTCCGTGACTGCCTATGTGGGTTTGCTGCGAGCCGACCCTTATTTTGCCCATCACTAGAAGATGATCGGAGTTGCAATCTGCCCCTCTATATGATTTTACGCCAAGGATGTTCGAGTGGTATCTTTTGCCTATGAGGAAGTGGTCGTTACGTCGTTGGGTGATATCCATGTGGCTTTATGAATTTGCTTGTGCTTGAACATCGAGCTTTTCACTACCAGATCTTTTGACGCTGCGAACGTCATAATTCGTATTCCGTTATTATTTGAAACGTGGTGTAGGCTTTCTCTATCTATAATTGGTTGGAAGATATCTTCCTTTCCAATTTTGGCGTTGAGATCTCATTAAATACTTCCTCTAGGGTCTTATAGAACGTGTCCTTCGTTTCTTCGTCGGTAGGTTCTGTTGGGGCGTGTACATTTATAAATACATAGTTGTACCATGGGCCTTGTATTTTTAACACCGACATTCGGTCGTTAATAAATTTCACATCTTTTACATGGGGCATATTCTTCTTACTTATGATGAAGCCGGTTCCGAGGTTATATGTGTCGGTACCTTCACACACCAGTGTAAACCCGCTGGTTTCGATTACTTGGAGTCTGACTTCCTGAAGCTCGACGATGTCCATTTTATATTACGTTTCGCGTTTTCTACGACCGTCTGTATCGCCCTTGGTTTATATAACGTTCGAAGATTCCACGTCCCGACGCGTATATCTCGCTTTTCCGTTTTTTCCTACGACTTCTTTTTGCCGAGTCGGTGTTTTCTTGTTGATTTGTTCACTTATGGTAGTGTCGGCTCATCACGCCTTCTCCTACAGGTCATTATAGTGTTAAGGTATTAAAAACTAATGTAGCCCGATACCTCTCCTACTTATTATATCCTTCTCCTTCCGCCGGACTATGCTTTGACATTTAAAGGTACTTCAAATTTCTTTTCGTGTGCGCGTTTCCTATAAAAGCTCTCTCTTGACTTATTTAAATAATCCTTATAGTATCAAAAGATACAAAAATGGACTTAAATTGAAAAACTAAGAACTACTACGTGGTATGCTACTTTAGTTCTAATATCTGTAGTAGTTGACAGGGAAAAACGGCTTCGTTGATAGGTTATACAATATATTTAGCATATTCCGATCGAAGAGCCCATTCCAACAGTACAAACCTAGAAAATCACTAAGCAAACGCGAAGGCGACTGATAAGAGCCTTTAAACTTGCACACTGTCTTCTCCGGCTTGCGGTGTGTTTATACGCTTAATATTGGGGCACAGTCTGTCTGAAGAAGCATGTTTAATTTTTTTAGTTCGCAGCACCATAAGTCTGCTGTATCTAGATAAAGTATAATTGAAAGTCATATATCTATAAGTTACAATACTTGTAATGTGAATATTCCGTTTTTATATCGCAGTGTTTTCGTCGACAATTAATAACACATTCCCCAAAAAGTTGAATTCAAAAGTCGATGCTTGCACATTGTTGCGTACATTTTCAACGCATATCCCCTTTCCAATTATCTACCTCTGGTAATCATTTCGATCACGTCGATACTCCCACATTTCAATGCAGTACATATCACAAACCTTCACACCTTAACATTTCCCTTCACCAAACAAAAATTGGCAAATCACTTTTAAACCTATAAGAGATAGGTGTACATAAGCATTACAATTTTGTATTGGGTATCAACAAATGCATTGGTATTATGTGTTGCCCCTGCGACTAGTACGACACTGACAGCATTAACGCACCCAAGATACCCCTTGGTTTCCGCTTACACATTCTGACCTCGAAAACGAGCTCTCGTTTGACATGCTGACTCAACGCCATATTCGCAAGCCTCAGCAGCGAAGCCAACCAGATGCGGAAAGTCCATTCTTATAAAATGTGCAAGTCAAAATTGAAAGCCAATAACAACAATCCTGGACTGTGAATGCCAAACCTTATGGGAGAAATACGGCGCCAAAAGTGAACTCGAAACTTGCAGCGCACTATTGGGAACTGCTATAGAAATCTGTGGAACTCGAAGATGACTCGACTGCGAAAAGCTACACTAAACAAATAAAGAATACTTGCTTCTTCTATTATTATTAACATGAACAAAGGCAGGGTTTTTGTTTTACCAACAGCTCAGGTAAGAAAAATGTGAATTATAGCGTCTTGTCTTTAAAGGTGCTACCTTCAACCAAGCAGCGTTGATATTTACTTGCCCGTAGCAGCTTTTAAATTTATTGCCGTACTCATTGAGCAGCGACTCGAGGGAAGAATCTGTGGATATTTATTTCTTAACCTGAGAAAAGTGAAGGTCGAAGATCGAAAGTCTTTTCAACACTAACAGTTGGCCATTGGCATTTTATTTATTTGTACATTTATACCTTCATTTGATGGAAGAAAATAATTCCCTACTGCCTAAAAGAATCGAGTACATGAAGTGATGGAATTCTCGATTAAGAAGTTTAATTTTCAGTCGCCCCACCAGATATTTCGAAACTAGCAAGACAACTTTTCGAATTACAAGTTCTATTTTCAGTCGCCTGACATCTATCGGATATTTCAAAATTAGCATGACAGATCAAGGGCATTAGCCACCAGTTAGAACAATCTAAGTTTATTGGAATATACAGTCATTTATTTACCAATGGCCACAATAGCAGACCAATCAGTAGAATGCACCCATCCCAACAGTTCATAAAATGGCACCAACTGCTAAGATGAGTTCTGTCAAATATTTAGCTGTCAGTTCTCAACATCTGACAAGTAAAAGTACACAGTTAATAAAATTGCACCAACTGCACGTAACGGCGCCCCGAGATACTGCCAAATAACCGTTCCAGTTCTTCTTGAAAAGTCGTAGGTAACGCTCCTGGAACACTCGCGCGGGGGGAAATTACACAGCCTACCCGCTATATAACGGAACGAGTTCTGATGCAGGAATGTTCGCGCCGTCCGAGGATAAACCGCGAGTTTGTGCGATCCCTCGGAATGTCTTGTGGAGCGCATATAAACTGAATTGCGCGGAATAATACCACGAATCTCCGAAGACCAGTACCCGTGATAATATCTGTAAAACAGACAGAGATCAGCCACGCCCCCTCGATGTGATAGCGACTGCAGTCCCAAGGTCAGCGTCGTGTCTCCGTTCAGGTGGAGCGCTCGTCTCTGTATGTTCTCAAGTAGGTTGAGAGTATGTTTAAGAGCCGAGCTCCAAACATGAAAGCAATATTCGAGAGCGGGTCTAACTTGGGATTTATACAGGAGGAAAAATTAGGCCGGAGTAAAATATTACTTGGCTCTAAAAAGATAACTCCGTTTTCCCGAGGTGGATCTGGCGATGTTCGACACGTGTATATGCCACAATACATTCTCGCAGACCGTCACGCCGAGCAATGGCAAGCTTTGCCCAGATTCGAGGGCCTGGCCATTCATCATCACCTATGTAACCGATGATCCACTTTTCTTTGTGATTATTGTATATTGCGTCTTCGTTGGATTGAAGTCAACGAGATTGACCTTTCCCCGCTGCAGGACCTTATCCAGATGCCGATTCAGAGAGTCGATCTGGTTACATCTTAGCTGATGCGACGTTTCTGCAATAATCAGCCGATCACTCGAAAAACAGGAAACAAGCATACTTTCATCCGCAAAACTGAACACTTTGTTATCCGCTGACTCAAACAAATCATTCGTGTGAAGCAAAAACAGGGTTGGAGCCAAAATCCAACCTTAAGGCACCTCGGAATTAACAGGATACACATCCGAACACTCGCCGTCCACCACAACCCGGATCGGCTCGATTTTCGAGGAAGCTCATCGTCCTGTCGCAAAGCTGTCGGGAAAGTCCGTATGAATGAAGTTTGCTCAGTAATGCCTCGTGCCAGACGCGCACAAAAGTCTTGGAGATATCCAATGACAATCCAATGATACAACAAATCTCTGAAGAGGTGGAACCCCTTCAGTTAATACAGTTGAGCAAAGATCGAGATAATACCTAAAAGTACACTTTCAACGTGAACTGATGCGCATTCACAGATTGGCGGGTATCGCGGGAAATTTCTGAAGGGGCGGAACACATTCAGCAAGTTCAGTTGAGCAACGACCGTGGTAATACCTACAGAAAAGAGATAGGCATGATACGTTGCGCTTGTGTTCTAACGACGGAATTGATCGACTTACGGCTGGATCCCCAATAAGTTTCACTGCTCGTTTTTGCATCCTGTCGAGCACGTGTAGTGCAGTTTTAGATACGCCTGACCAAATATTGGAGTTGAACTCCATTTTTGGACGATTATACGCCTTGTAAATAGTGGCCAGGTTGGATGCAGTGAAGTATCTTTTGCATCTACCCGATATGCGAGGGTGGCTGAAAAGTTTCCGACCTAACAAAGATACAAGACATTTTTTCTTAAAATTTATTTTTATTTTACTACATAGTCTCCTTGTAACTCTACACACTTTTTCCTGCGATGCTCCCATCTCTCTAACCCGTTCAAATAGTACTCGGCGTTTTTCTCTGCAAAATAACTGTTCACGAATGTGATTGCCTCCTCATTTGATGGAAATCTCTGTCCTCCGAACGCAAATTTTAAATTAGGGAACAAAAAGAAGTCGCTTGGGGCTAGATCTGGTGAGTAAGGCGAATGACCAAACAGTTCAAACCTTAATTTCTGGATTTTCGCCATGGCAACCGCTGAGGAGTGAGACGGCGCGTTGTCTTGGTGAAACAGGATTTTCTTTTGTTTTTCCGCAATTTCTGTATTCAGTTGGTCAAGTAATTATGCGTAGTATGCTCCTGTAATGGTGTTTCCTCTTTGAAGATAATCGATTAAGATAACTCCATGACTATCCCAGAAAACAGTCGCCATCACTTTCCCAGCCGAAAAAAACAGTTTTTGCCTTTTTTGGAGCCGATTTCCTCTTTGCAGTCCACTGTTTTCGCTATATTTTTGTTTCGGGCATATAATGCTGTATTCAATTTCATCGACAGTAATTAATCGACGCCAAAACTCAGATTTATTGCGCCAACAGAGCGTTGGAAATGTTCATTCGAACACCCTTTTGGTCTAACGTAAGCTAACACGGCACCCAACGCGCAGGCAGCTTTCTCACGCCTATACCTTGATTTAATATGTGACAAATACGTTATTTGGACATTTTCTTAACCTCTGCTATCTCTCTCAATTTTATTCGGTGGTCGTCTAGCACTATTTGGTGAACTTAAGCGATGTTATCGTCCGTTGTTGCAGTTTATTGATGTCCGATGACGTTCATCGTTTCCCAAGCTCTCACGGCCACGTTTGAATTCAGCTGCCCAAAATTCCACGGTGGTAAATGATGGTGCAGAGTCCCCATACACAGTCCAACTCATGTTTGATTTGCGTAGGCGTATTGCCTTTCAAAAACATAAATTTAATGACAGCTCGATACTCAATTTAGTCCATTTTTACAAAAACACTCACATCGACTCACTTAAACGAGTGTGAAATCCCCCAATGGTAATAGATATATACACGGTCCATAATGCATATTATCCCGCCCGTTGGAAAACGGCTATCATTCAGCCCATCCAAAAAAAGGGCAAAGACTGTACAAGCCCAATGAACATGCGTTCGATAAGTTTACTCCCAAGAATCAGTAAAGTATTTGAAAAGACCATTAACAAAGCTCTGCTAAAATGGGTAGACGACAACAACATTATTCCAAATAACCAGTTTGCCTTTAAGGCGGATCTTGAAACCACACATGCCGCAGCTAAACTGGTCTCCGACATACAATGGAATAAATGTAGGAACCAATGCACAGGTGCCTGTCTGATCGACTTGGAAAAAGCCTTTGATACCGTATGGATCCAAGGGTTATATTACAAGCTGATCAGACACGGCATACATAAGCCTCTACTATATGTACTTTACGATATGTTAAAGGACAGGAGGTTCGTGGCCAAAAATGGTAACGTGACCTCTAATAAAACGTATAATATCAAGAATGACTTACCACAGGGAGCGGTACTTTCGACGATTCTTTTTAACATTTACAGTAGCGACTTATTAGATGCACTCCCGCAGGCTATTGCGTACGCAGACGATCTCATAATTTACAGAACAGCTCCGAAAGTTGAGATCATAAATAGTCTAATACAGCGAGACTTCAACAAAGTGCAGCGCTATTGCGATGACTGGAAACTTAAGATCAACTTTCAGAAATGTGAAGCCATCCTATTTAGAACCCTATTATATAAAGCCACGAACGACACAAGGAAAAACTGGCGAAAGCTAGTTATCGTTGGACCACATGAAGATAAACTGGAAACCAAGAGTTTAGTTAAATACCTTGGCATCTGGCTAGATCAATATCTGTATTTCAACAGACATGTAGAGGCTGCTTTGGTCAAGGCTAGAAAAACGTTTGCTATGACAAGGAGGCTATTTCATAGTAGCCAACTTGACAGCAGGGTAAACGTCATATGCTACATGACGCTAATCAGGCCAATGCTCATATATGGTTGTCCAGTATGGTTTAACATAGGTCAAAATTTGATGGAAAAGATCCGGATGTTCGAAAGGAAGTGTCTCAGAACCTGTCTTAGATTATATCGAACACCGGAATCGGAATACAAAAAGTACTACTCAAATGAGACTTTATATAATGAAGCCTACATAAATAGGGTGGATAATTTTATGATGAAATTAATCAGAGGACATATTGCCAGAGCAATGACCTAATTTTCGGGGCTTATTAGCCAAATATCCTGTACTATGAGAACGTGCGTGGCAACAGTTTTGTTCCACCAGAGGCGTTCCTTGATTTGGACATGAAAGGGCTTATACAGGATAGGTCCGGAATTCCGCTGATCTATCATGTAAGTAGATCATCCGTAGACGGGCGATTGTGCTGCGACCGCGAAGCAACGCGCATCGAAGAAGAGCTCCTGCGCTTCAGTAGGGCTATCTCCCACAGAGACCGGGACGATAGTATTATACAGCGTCAACAGTTCTGGTGGTTGAACGGCATATAAAGACCTGGATACCAAAGCCGGTATGGAATAACAGTATCATCAGCCAGCTTACAGACTTAGCTTTTCTAGAATTAGGGTGGTATAAGATTTAAGTTAAGTTCTTTTAAATTAAATATTAAAAAAAAAGTAAGTTAAATTTTAAGAAAAAAAAACCAAAAAAATTCGACACAAAGTTTTCAAAATTTTTCTTTATCATTTAAATAATTATAAGTACTGCCACAAACAAAGTTCTGTCGCCGAAAGGGAAATTATACAATAGCTATGTAATGTTTAGCTTAGAGCGTCTGTGTAGGTCCAGTAAGTTATAATATAAGATAATTAAGCTAGAATTTAAGCATTTTTTGTTTAGCATGTAATTTAGAAACTAAGAATATCAAAAGAAAATAAAAAAAAAATGTTTTAAAAATAAAAATGGAACGACTGTGAAATAAAAATTGCGCGTCCAAAATGGCTGAAATTTTGGTGAGTACCTGTCGAAAGATGCACAACTACATTCACTAGCTTCCTAACCTAATTCCGGGTCATAATTGCTTACGATGTTATATGAGATGTTTATCTCCGTCTTCGGTTAGTGGTGTTGCCCCAATGTTGTGTGCTTTGCATTATTGTGATGAGTTGCTGAATACACCGGAAAACTGTTTCCCTGCACAATGGTCACTCAGTTTTTTCTGCTTTTTGTTCACTAAATAATAAATTCCCTTCTTCCCCTCCTCATTCGGTCTGTGTCTTTTGATATTATAAGGGCTATAATAATCCCTCTTGAGAAGGAACAGTGAAAAAAAAAATCCAATAACAGTCGCAGCATACATCCGCTTATTTTAATCTTTCCTGCCTTCCAAAACGGTATTTTTCTACTCAATGCATCTAAGATTTGCATACTACTTTATAATTTACTGAGATGCGTGTGAGCACAACTCTCCATGTTTTTTTCTATAATCTCAGTTCCAAAGCATCCAGCAACATATTCATTTTCTCGGGTATTTCCTCTCTTTTATTCTACATTCTGTTGACAATCTGCTTTTAAAACTATTCACATTCGTATTCATATTTAAAACTATTTTAAACTATTCTTTTGGATACTGCTATGGAAAAAAAAAATAAATGAAATAATAACAAATGTTGACGAACCGAATTTTTGCAGTATTACAAAACATTCTTCGCATACCTTAATATCGGTCCGTCTGCTTTCTTAATTTAAACTTAGAAGGTAAAGATCGCCATAAAATAATCTCGATACAGCTCTGGTCCAATATATTTGGATTTGTTTAGCTTATCCTGTCGTAATCTGTACCTGGTCAAAGACATCGAATTGGGGGAAACCTCGATTTATAAATTCCTGTATCGTAAATTACTTTTTCGAGACTCCTTATATATTCTTTCTGGGATCGGAGGCTTTGTAAATTAATTATTGTTGCTAAAATGATAACACGAATAAAATGTCTTACAAGCATCTCGTTAATGTAAGACTATTCGAGTCGAATCCGAGGTTAAGAACATTTTAATGGCCTACAATGACTTCAAATATGTCAGCTACTGAATTAATTCTTCTGATTATTGGGACGTTACTTTTGCATTTAAATACTATGTTAAAGTGTCACGGTATGCTTACGCACGTATGGCCATTGACGTTGCAAACGAAATATTTCACCTGATTTGTCATTCTGTGTGAATGCAACCACACAAATAATTACATTATAAATGGTGAACCACATCTGTTATATAAATCTGTCGGTTCTATTTCGTTTGTATTCACGTATGTGAGATGAATTCATTGATTAATTAATTAATATGGAAGAAGGTTGCAGAGAAATGGATGTGTTTTCTCCTTTCATCTCTTTATTTATAATATTAACATTAATTTCTATTTTTTCGAATCTAAAGTAAGGACACTTTTCACATTACTTTCATTATTAAATACAAACTTAAAACATAATGATTATACATAGTGTTTTAAACATTGACTTAATGGGTCTTCGCTAATTATTCTGCTGTGTTTATTTTTACGGATTCGTTTGTTCTTAATTGTTTTAACTCTGTAGTGATTAGTAAATTATACATGAAAGGGACCACGTTATTTTTACGATATAAAAATAACTGTAAAACGGTGTTAATTCTGAAATAAAAAAGTAAAATCTATAGAAAGCTTTAAATGTTAATCTTTATCGGCAATCAGGAGACCGTGAGCGACTTAATAAAAGATCTGGTGAATACAGTGGATGGTCTATCAATTTAGACTTCAATTCCTCAATTTTAGCCAATGAAACTATGCACATATCACCTCGTGCTTTTTTATGATTTTATTCATCAGAAGAGGACGATTTTCTGGTATTTTCTCATTTAGCTGACCTAATAATGCGGTAATAATTCCACGTACACCCCAAAACACAGTAGCCATAACCTTTCCAGCTGATTTCGCCGTCTTTGGCTTCTTTGGAGCCCATTAATCTTTGACAATTCATTGTGTTTACGGTTCTTTCGTCCCGGGAGTGTAGTGGTCTATCCATGTTTCATCTAGAGTTACTAATCTGTGCAGAAACTCATCTGGGCTGCGACGCGTGCCCCCCAAAAGAGCTTTAGAAGAGACTACAAGCTTGGGTTTGTTCTCAGCTGAGAGAAAATTCGTTTCCCCTCTTCAGATATTTTGTTCATACCCACTTTATCAGATACCTACAAGGTATATATATGTAAATAATGTATTTGACAGATATCTCGTGAGGGATGATGGTTACTAAAAACATATCATTGGCGATGCTAAGAGCACCATATCTTAGACTTTCTAAAGACTTCTTGACCTGCCCTCGTATCCATTAGTATATGTACGGATAATAAAATACTCAGTCTTGTCGAAAGTACAATGTGAGTTTTTTTTCTTCAAATGAGGACGATTTTTTTTCTTAAGTTAGCAGACCTAATAATGACTCATAATATTGTCCAGTTATTGTCTATTCCTTTTCCAAATAGTCATTGAAGATAATAACACGTGAGTTCCAAAATTCAGTAGACATAATCTTTCCAGCTAATTTCACCGTCTTTGCCTTCTTTGGACCCCTTTCACCATTAACAGTCCACAGTTCTTAGCTGAGAGCAAATGCAGCACCCATTTCGCAGATATTTTTTTCATACCCAATTTAACATGCAAAATTGAAACATGAAACAAATTCAAAATTAAGGATACCTAGTGAGGAAAGATGCTTACTAAAAACAGACCATAAGCGATGCTACGAGCGCCATCGAAGGCCTCTCTAATGACTTATTGACCTGCCCCCGTAGCAGGTATGGATATATTCTTCCACGTGGTTGTCAATTTATTCCCTCATAAAGTGTCAAATGACCTTAAGGCTTGCAACCACTTCGTCTACTCCAGAACGTTATTACATCTTCAATGTAGTAAGGCCGGCTTCAACAAGTTTTTTTATTCCTAAACTCCTACCTTGATTTTTATAAATTTTATACAAGACGAAACACTTCTTTCCCGACTTGACCTTGGCTTCTCCGCCGCGCGACGGAGAGCGGGATATCGCGTGACCAGTGGTGGTCGGCGGATGTAATAAGACTCACTGAGATTCATTCGCTTACACAAGAAATTCGGCTAGTGAAACTGGCTCTCTTAATTAAGGGGTCCATTTTCCTATTCCAAGAGAGGCGTAAAGACCCCCTTTGGGGCAACCAAACAGATCTCATAGAGAAGATCGTCTCGGTACACATGTACGTGTGTACATTGGTTCTTTTATGGATCAAAGTCATGGGAACGAATCTAAAACAAAGAAAGGGAAAATGTGCATCCATGAGATGTGAGTTCGGCTAAGCAAACAAGCCGAATCTCATTGGATGTTAATTGGGTTTGTGTTTGCTTATGTGAGAAGGTCAATGGTAAACGAATCCAGGAATATGTAAGACAAAGGGATCGTTGATGATCGTTGTCTACAATATGGATAGCAGCTGTATTGACAGCCGCTATACATCATGAACATTGTGCTAATTGGTTTTAGCTTGTTTACCGGTAAATGGGGTTTATGGCATCGCTGGTATGGGTAGGTATTCAATTCCTATTGGCATTTGCCTATGCTGTAGGATTTAATTGAAGCCTTAAGACGCAAGATGCTTTTTTTTTTGTTTTTGTCCTTGTTATGATGGTTACATTGTATGTAAACCAAATCATTTTGTTCTCAGGAATTCGTCTAGGGGGAAATGCACTGGGTGAGATTGGGATTCCTGATAAGTTAGGAAAGAAGTCTTACAGGGAATTTGTATGCGAAGAGATGCATGAAAGGTAAGGATTCTTTACAGGGACTTTTAGATTATAAACTTAGTCTATTTAATGCGTAAAGCATTTAAGGCGCCAATGCGATTGCATTAGGGAATTTAAGGAAGTTGAATAGCAGTTATGGGCGTTTTTCAGGTAAGTAGGCCGTGGGGTTTGACGGAACCGCCACAGTCTCCTTATCACAAGATCCATATCCGTAGAATCGAAAGTACTCAACGTCGCTTCCTTTGGTTCGCTCTTGGAGGGCTATGATGGGAGAACCCTTTAATCCTGCCCCCGTACATCAACCGCCTCAAATTAATCAACCTCAGAACCCTTGAGGAGCGCAGGGTCCTGGCTGACATAGTGTTCATTCATCGGGTCCTCTCCGGCTCGGTCGACTGCGCTTACCTCCTTAACTTAATACCTCGGAACACAAACCCTCGATATACGCGTAATCAACGCCTTCTATACATCCCCCCCCCCCACCGCATCTCGTGTGGTTTCCCCTTTCGCGAATGCTCAGAAATGTCAACTCAATTCCACTTTGTTCGGCTTCGACCTCTTTACCCATTCTCTCAGGCACCACCTCCTAAACCATTCTCACCACCAATTTTAAGTGGCGCTTCTACACTTTACTATAACCCCGCCGCTGCTCCTGTCTTCTTATTTTGTCCTGGTTACCTTAGGTAAAGATTATTTCTCCTGAATATCTTATATATTGGTGGGAACATATTCGGGTTTTTAGTGTTTCTAGCTCGAATTCTGTTGTTCCAATACAAATTTTACATCTACATGACACAGATCTAACCAGCCAGCCAACTGACTTCCTTTGGTATTAGATATATAATTTCACGACCTCTGCTATAAAGAAGTGTTCCCGGAGCGTTACAACCTGCAACTGTTCAAAAAGAACTGCAACATTTATTTGATGGCATCACGGGGCGCCCACTCGGCGCTATAGGTTCGCCTTTCCCGAGAAAAGTCTAATAAGTCTGAAGTTAGTTCTCACGCTCTTTAGTTTTTAAGTTGTATATACTTTAGTCGTCCCGGAGTCGATTGCATACCGGCAGAGCTTGTGAAGCATGAAGAAGGGGCAACCGCTCGAAAGATCCACCAACTGGTTAAAATAATATGGGACAAGGAAGTCATTCCGGAAGAATGGAAAACCTCAATAGTCATCCCCATTTTCAAAAAAGGCGACAGATCTGACTGCGAAAATTACAGAGGAATATCATTGCTCCCAATCACATACAAAATACTAACAAATGTCATACTGGCAAGAATCACACCGTACGCAGAAGAAATACTGGGAGACTACCAATGCGGATTCCGTCGGAACCGCTCAACTAGCGACCAGATGTTCACAATAAGGCAACTGCTGGAAAAGAAGTGGGAATACGGAGAGACGGTTCACCAACTGTTCGTTGACTTCAAAAAAGCCTACGACTCAGTCGCAAGGCAAAGACTCTACCATATTGTGGTTGAGCTGGGGATCCCGAAAAAAGATGCCGCCCTCATTTAAATCTGCACGAACGAAAAGAAAGGGCGAGTTAGAATAGAAAACCACCTCTCAGAACCAATTAAAGTCCGGGACGGACTAAAACAAGGGGATGGCCTCTCACCATGCCTTTTAAACCTTGTCCTCGAGTATGTTATCAGAAAGGTACAAGACGACAACACGGCCGAATCATCCCTGAACGGGGTCACACAAGTGCTCGCGTATACGGATGACATCGCCGTTCTGGGCGATAATCAAGAAACTGTAAGTAAAAACTGTGAAACCATTATGCAAGTGGCAGAAGAGGTGGGACTAGAACTAAATGAAGACAAAATGAAATACATGATTACGACGAGAACAGGTGGACCTCAGAGAACACATATAAACGTCAGAGGCAAGATATTTGAAAATGTCAAAGAATTTAAATATCTGGGAACGATACTGAGTGCCAGTAGTGAAATGTCGACGGAAATTAACAAAAGACGGCATTCTGGCAACGCTAGTTGGCACGCAGTCAGTAAACTGCTGAAATCCAAACTGATATCACATAATATAAAGCTCCGGGTCTATAGAACCATAATCATGCCGATTGTTCTATACGGATGCGAAACATGGGCTCGCACAAAACGGGGAGAGAACAAATTCCGCGTATTCGAGAATAAAGTTTTAAGGGGTATATTTGGCGGTAAATATGACGAGGACAGGTAACAATGGCGGAGCCGAGTCGGTGAGGTCATGAACTTCCGGGTTACTACAGGCCAGTAAATAATAATAATAATAATATACTTTAGTCGTAGGTACTTATGTTGCGTGAATTAAGCTAAGTAAATGGGGTGGGGCCCCACTAAACTTAAACTTCCATTAAGACAATATGAATAGGTAATATAAATTAAGAAGGGAGAAAGGCGAAAAGAAATAAAGTTAAAAAAATAGAATAAATAATTTAATTTGTTAAATAAATAAAACTTTATGACTATTTAAATAAAGATATTTATTTATCTCCATAATATGATAATATTTTAGAACCAACAAATCACATAAACTATCATAATACAATATATATAGCATATTTAAGAAAATATATACAATAAATTTGAAGGCGTAGTTATAAGCTAACTGGTGAGTCAGGTATAATACTCAATTAAAATCAAAGAACACACGATTTTGACTGAACTTTGACTTTAGAAGTTAGTGCCATACCACTATCCAATCGCCATTCACAACACTACTTTAGTGTCTAGGGCTTGTTATTGTTAAAAGTTGAGGTGAGGCAATCATTTTCTTCACCAGAATTAGAACGCTAATTCTTGGCATGAGAATCATGTCGTGCTCAGGCGTACACACTTGGCCGTCAACATCATAAGTATTCTGAGATGTCAAAAGAGGTGAATTAACAAAGCCTACTTGTTTATCTACGGTGATGTGTAATATTGTTGATTTTATTATACAAATATATCCGATTGTCAGGTTTCACAGTTAACTATTAGCAAAGGAAATGAAGACGGCGAAAATTGCTAGAATGGCCGGTCAATAAACTCGCTTCATTAACATTAGGCTACGAAAAGTAAACAGTTTATCTATTGAGACATCGGATGTGAAAAATTGTGTTGAGCACCATTGGTTCCAATTGAGCTCTGATAACAAATCTTAATTAGTTTTGACAGATACCTGAAGCGATAGTTAATCAATTAAATGTTGATTATATGATAATATCGGTGTTTAATGACAACTATTTAAACCTATCACTGCAATTCCGTTGTTTCTTTATACAATTGGAAACTTTGTTGTAAAAGTTTCCTTCTAGTTCGAAAAACGGACACGGTTAAAGAGACATGGTGAGAGGCCATCCCCCTGTTTTAGTCCCTCGCGGATTTCAAGTGGTTCTGAGAAGTGGTTTTCTATTCTAACTCGCCCTTTGTTTTCGTTCATGCAAATTTGAATGAGGGCGGCATATTTTTTCGGGATTCCCAGCTCAACTACGATATGGTAGAGTCTTTGCCTTGTAGCTGAGTCGTAGGCTTTTTTGAAGTCAACGAACAGTTGGTGAACCGCCTCTCCGTATTCCCACTTCTTTTCCAGCAGTTGCCTTATTGTGAACATCTGGTCGCTTGTTGAGCGGTTCCGACGGAATCCGCATTGGTATTCTCCCAATATTTCTTTTGCGTACGGTGTGATTCTTGCCAGTATGACATTTGTTAATATTTTGTATGTGGTTGGGAGCAATGATATTCCTTTGTACTTTTCGCAGTCAGATCTGCCGCCTTTTTTGAAAATGGGGATGACTATTGAGGTTTTCCATTCTTCCGGAATGACTTCCTTGTCCCATATTGTTTTAACCAGTTGGTGGATCTTACGAGCGGTTGCCTCTTCTTCATGCTTCACAAGCTCTGCCGGTATGCAATCGACTCCGGGAGCTTTGTTGTTTTTTAGTCGATTTATCGCGTCTACAACTTCGTTGAGAGAGGGCTCTGGGATCTGGGGGTCGGCTGTATGTACGTCTGGTGCATTTGTTTGTGGTTGATGGGTGCGCACATTGAGCAGGTTTTCAAAGTACTGCTTCCATCTTGTCACGACATTTTTGTTTCTGTCACCAGACAACCGTTTGTGTCTCGGATTATTTTGGCTCCCCCTCGGTAGCCAATTCTAATTGAATTTATGGCGGCATACATACCTCTGCTGTTCTTTGCTCTGGCATTTTCTATGATTTTTTCGATCCGAGTATTCTACCATTCGCGTTTTTTGCGTTTGAAAAGTCTGGTTGTCTCTTTCCGGATTGACGCGTATCTTACTGCGTTGACTTCATCATATGCTTCTAAGTGGATCATTCTGAGGCGTTTACGTTGTTCCATCTTTGCCCTGCACTCATCGTCAAACCAAGGTGTGGACTTAGTTGTTTTCTTAAATGCTAATACCTCTTGGGCTGTTTCTTTGATTGTGTACAATTCTTAAGCTTCAAAATCATATATTTTCACCATAGTTACCACTGAAACAAATACGTTTCTTTCATCGTGTAACTAGTGTTTTTTTATTCCGTCACTGAAAAATTCTATAGACTTTTTTTGAATACAGGACTTGATAGCGGCCCTTACCTCATCGTCCGACGAATAAAAAAAAAAAAAAAAAAATAAATAAATAAATAAATAAATAAATAGATCAGAGAAATACGGAGGGTGTGGAATCAGTTCAAACTTCGGGTTTCGCAGACACTCTTGAGTTGCGCGAGTTACGTTTTAAAGGAAAACGACGCTATGTGTTCTAGATACTTCTCCAGACTGACTTTGGTACAAATTTAATTTTAACATTTTTCCTGTGATAATCAAATCTTTTGCCCTTGTTCGCACACTCATGTAATTGGCCCAGCACAATGTTTGTTTAAAACGTCGACAGTCAGATAATCCATATTGACACCTTATCGAGAAAACGCCTACATCGTACGAAGATCATCCTTATCATTTCTAAGGATAGGGTGAGTTCGTTTTTGTTACTTAATAGTGCACCTGTGCACGCTCTGAAGATTATATGTTAGTGATGGAAACTCTTGAGATAAGAACCGCAACGCAACGTACGATCAGCTACACATAATCCAATTCAGATATGATAGACGGTAAGGATTTAATAGGGACTATCCCAGAGGGAAAGTGTTTACATTAGCCTAACGACGGATTCATTTGAAATGACATGTGAGAATGTTTACGAAAAGTGAAAAGGACAAGCCTCATGTATTTTTGAGATCAGCCGGGAATACAACGGGCACCGATTCCCTCAATGCATCCTTCCGGACATTACAAAGTGGCCCCACTCTACTTAACAATATACAATTTTTTATTTATTTGTTTATGTTGATGCCCTTGATGGTACGTTGCAAGTTTGGATGATGACAGGGGGGCTACTGTAACTAGGGTGAGGAGCGTGGACGAGGCTTGTCATATTGCAAGATTAGTGGCGCCAGGTTGCCTCTAACACGACACACTCGATGTCGGAGGTATTTCAGAGTCTTTGTAGGTAGAGGAATTTACCGTTGCCCCTCGTTCCAAGAAATCGGTCATATAAATTCGATGAGGATATCAAAACACAGTCAAAGTAAGCTTTTTTGCAGATGGTTGTGGTGAACTTTATCGGTCGTTGAGAATACGAATGTCGATATTCAGCTATCTGTGTTTTTCTCTTCTATAGCGTTTGCTACGATAATGAAGAACGTGTGATTCAAACCGACGCTATGATGGTTACAATCACTAAAAATGTAACCAATGCTCAACACACCAGGCCACTGCCGCGTGTGCAAATTCGAATTCTAAACTCAAGTACACTCTACTGATGTGGAATTGTTATGTTATTGCTATGGTATACGGCTCTGATGCTTTTTCTTATTCGATTGTCCTTCGGTGTTCTTCACTATTTGCTTGTGTATTGTGCGTGTATCTGTTAGACGCGCCATAGACCCTTGACTCATCCCCTGGTACAATTTTCCAAAAGAAGACGGCACTTTTTCAGCAGTTTCGATAACAGAACGTTATTTAAGTTGCGTTAATATAGCACTAGAACAAGCCGCCATACTTCCCGCTCTCGAAAAACACTGGAATAACACTCGACCTAAGGCCTACGCATCCGTATCAAGAGGGAATGTTACTTTCATTTGCCGCCGCTTCTGGGGTTCAATCATTCGGGTTCTGCAAGCACGTGTGCTCTACTTTTTAGCCTGCCCTCGTACATATTATAACATATAGTTAATGCAAGAAATCAGAAAAAAGAATAGTATAACATATAAAAGGCTGTACCACCACTGCACCATTTTGTTTCACCTTACCTTTGTTTTGCAGTTTCGGTAAACACCTTGGCGTCCGGCAATACCCACAAATTGGACTGTTATTTATTAGCCTTTAGGAATCCGGAAGTGCATGACCTCACTGACTCGACTCCGCTATCGTAACCTGTCCTGTGCACTTCCACGCTTGACCATCTGATCCAATCTCCTCAAGGTCAAACCGTACATTGTCCTCCCATTGTAGTGCTCCAAAAAGCCCTACTACCTTTTTCACCCATTCCTACATCCAAATCCTAGCTATCTTAATCCAAAACATTAAATCGTATCAAAATCCTGAAAAACCAAAACTAAATCCAAAATTCGCAATAAACGAATCAAAATATTCGTTTATCGCTTTGCATTTGCCGCCGCGGCATAATTTAATCAAAAAACCTAAATTAAAATCAAAATTCGCAATAAACGAATCAAATATTCGTTTATAGCTTTGCATTTGCCCCATGGCATAATCTCAATTCAAAATCCAGAAATACATTTCAATCTGGTAATTTCCCTAGAAAATTACACAAACCAAATCCATGGCAAATCACACCAGATGTTCGAATTTGCCACAAGCAAACAATACCCAAAATATCATTTCCAATTCTCATATACAAATAGATTGATGAAGACTCAGAAAACTGAATCTTATCTAAAGTAAACACAACATCTCACTCGAAAGATCGAGATTGTTGCACGAAAATGTGTATCTTTGGGATACAATTTTCGATTCCTTTTCCTTTATAAAGGGATAGTAAAATGATCTCGAGGCCGCAGTATCTAAATGCTCATGCCACAGAGCAGAGATTTTTCAAATTCGGTCGTAATACTTTAACATATAATCCAAATAAAACTTAACCAAAATTAACGCTATCTTTCCTTGGAAATTGTGTGTTGTCACCAACGCTGGACGATTCTTTTCTGTTGTGCACGAGGACGACTCCGAAAATTGGTACAGGAACCGGTACTGAGGTCGGTATACAAGGATGTTATCCCCTAAGTTACGTCCTACGAAAATCAGGACGTTGCTCTTCCCTCTGTATCAGAGGAAGCACGGCAACGACCCCTTGCTGCTGGAGGGTGTTGTGTCAGGAACTACCTACCAAGAGATCTAACGTCCTTTTCAGGACAAGAAAACGCTTCCTGAGGAACAACCCCCACAACAGCAGAACACCATCTCCGTCGCGGCCGTAATGCCGGTCTCTTTCGTTTTGATCTACCGTCAAGAATTCTACGCATGATCCTATCGTTGCCCATTCGCGCCACATGTCCGGCCAATCTTAATCTTCGCGACCTGATTACTCTCACTATTGTACGTTTGCGGATTAGCTCTTCCAATTCGTGGTAGTGGAGTATCGTCCATTGTCTTGCCTCCTCGTCATATTTACCGCCAAAGATACGCCTTAGAACTTTATTCTCGAATACGCGGAATTTGTTTTCTTCCCGTTTTGTGAGAACCCATGTTTCGCATCCGTATAGAGCAATCGGCATGATTATGTTTCTATAGAGACGGAGCTTTATATTACGTGATAGCAGTTTGGATTTCAGCATTTTATTGACTGCGTGCCAACTTGCGTTGCCGGAATGCAGTCTTTTGTTAATTTCCTTCGACATTTCGGTACTGGTCGTCAGTATTGTTCCCAGATATTTACCAGAAGGAAATTTATCAAACCAATTATGGCAGTGCCTTTCTTTTGAGGCTTCATCGCCATACACATCATGTAACTTTTTAGCAACTTGTGCTGTGTTCTTTCTTTTATGGAAATAGAAGAGCAAAATAGGACGAAGCTGTCCTTTTGGCGCTCCTTGTTGAAATTGTTACTAAACTGACACCTGTAAATAAATTTCCAATCAGTGTACTTCTAAAGTAACAAAAGTAAGATAAAAGTAACAAACAACAAGTGCCCAAAGAAAAAGATCATAATATTGACAGAAGCCATTCAAAAAATGGCTAATGCCATCTTTGTGTAAAGTCGGCAATTACTTTCTTGCCAACCTATTTCATCATTGCTACGATATACATTATTGTTGCGTCTCTGCTATCGTCTGCTGTCATATACAATGCTGATAATTCTTCGGTTTTGCCTCGAATAAAAATAACCAATTCAGAACTTCTCTCGATTACACTTAAAAAACCAATGAATCAAAATATACAAGACATCCGTTTGCATGCCTCCTTTTCATTGTATTGACATGTTACAATTTAAACATATATATTCTATTTTCAAGGTTTATAATGAGAAAA
This sequence comes from Microdon myrmicae, assembly GCA_963931805.1. Classification (NCBI taxonomy): domain Eukaryota; kingdom Metazoa; phylum Arthropoda; class Insecta; order Diptera; family Syrphidae; genus Microdon; species Microdon myrmicae. The sequence goes on from OZ007496.1 coordinate 108,090,490, forward strand.
GGACGATACACAAGAGCTGGTTTTGGAACTGGTGTAGGTCCCCATCGTAGTCGCGGTCAAAGAGGAGGACGTAATAATTGGCGACCTTATTCTCGGTTCGGTAGCATTTCTCGAACACAACCAGGATCAGCATCTCAACCTGCCACGGGCTCATTGAATACATTCGCCAATACAAGTGGAATTTTACCACCATCAACCTCCGCTGTGGATTTATTTAACACTGTATCATCAAGTGATACATCACAAGTTCAAATCATTCACATCGTAAATCCTCTACAGTATCCAGGTTGGCGGTTGTACTTTCCAACTGAACCTTTTGAAGAATCATCAGCTTTAGCAAAAAAAATTGAAGCCTTTGAACATCATGTCACAAGACATCCGACTGCGTATGCATTACAACAAATCCTCAAGCAACAATGGTTTTATGTTTCGTCTGATATTCTTCAGAATGATCAAGAGTTCTGCGCCTCATGGGTGGAATTTCATAAAGAACTCGGAGATTCACCTAGTTCAGTTCTGCCCTGTCTTGGAGTAGCAATTCATCGTTTACTAACAGTTATGCGAATGTCCAGCATACAAAGTGACTCAAATCCGACACATTCTCACCGTCGGGTACTTAGTATTCCAAAAATTCACGTGAGACCAATAAATTTCAATACAACTGTTACTATTTCAGACATAAATCCAGAGTGCTATGATCGGCTCATTGTTATTAACGGAAGGGTTACCAGTATAAGTGCAGCCGAAACGAAATGTACGTGGATTGCATACAAATGCAAGCGATGTGGCCATGAGCAAGCTATCCGTCAGTTGGACAACTATCCCACAAAACCATTACGCTGCCGAATTCAGTGTGCTTCTAAACGCAGATTTGTTGAGATACGGACATCTCCTTATACTAGAATAGAACACTTCCAGACAATCCAGATAGAGGATGAAACCTTTAACAATGGAATTTCAATCCAGGTGGAGATTCGAGACGACTTAGTGGACAGTGTGTGTCCAGGGAATATTGTTTCGGTAACAGGTGTTTTAAAAATGAAATCAATGGATATTGGAGTCGCTCACGGCTCTTCAAAATTTTTCAAAGATGCGATCTACGTCCAAAGTGTAAGCCTGTTGAACCAGACAGCCTTGCGCTGTGAAAAGCCACCCAAGATGACTCAAAAGGATTTAGAAGTCATACACATGATTTGCGGTGAGCCGAACTGCCTCCGATTGTTGGTTCAATCACTAGGTCCAGAGATATGTGGAAATGAAATGACAAAGGTTGGACTTATTTTGTCTCTGTTAGGCGGATACAGTGACGAACGCGAAGGCGAAGTTAATGTATTAATCGTTGGAGATCCCGGAGTGGGAAAATCCAATTTTCTTCGAAATGCTGCTGGTTTAGCCGATGTAACATCTTTTGTTTCAGGAAAAAGTCCAACCAGTTTAATGCCCTTACTGCAATCCGTGAAACAACAGCATCCTGCAAATACTGGCGATTTTATTGATCCTGGACATGTACTTCGAGCGTCCCAAGGACATCTCTGCATTGATGACTTTGATAAAATGCAGTCAAGCCAGGAATCTATTCTCAATACAATGTACACCAAAATCGTCTCAGAGCGAAGTACAGATACTTCATTCAATACAGTTGTTAAGACATCAGTAATTTCAACAGTGAATCCAACTAGTGGACACTACGACAAGTCCAAGTATTTTTTCGACAATATTCGCTTAAATCCATCACTTCTGTCACTTTACCACCTAAAGTTTATTGTTTATGACAAGGCTGATAAGGACGAAGATAATATCCTTACAGAGCATATTAAAGCCTTACATTCAGGAATGAAAACTATTTTGTCTATACCCACAAAATACAACGTAAAACCTCAACAAAACAGCGAGAAAATAGATAAACTCATGTCATTGAACGAACGTGTCAGAGTTGATGTTAATGAACAGTTGGATCTCTTGCCAAATATTTTACTAAAGAAATATATAAAATACGCCAAATATAACATCAAACCATATTTGAGTAATGAAGCTCTCAAGGAAATTAAAGACTTCTACTTGGAGCAAAGGAAAGAAAAATCTGCCGAAGAAGTAACCACCCGACAGCTCGATGGGCTGATACGATTGGCACAAGCAAGGGCTAGAGTTGATCTAAGTTCTGAGGTGACTTCTATTCATGTCCAAGACGTTTTGGAATTAGTACACTTTAGCTTTTCCCAAACTTCGGCCAGTGATCCATTCAATTCATCATTAAATTCATCGGTTAACGAGAGAGGTCAAAACAGTCAGGTCAGAAAATTTATCCGCATACTCCAGCTTCGGTCGAATGCCTTGGGCAAGAAAATATTTGAATTCAAGGAGATGAGCGAACTCGCTGCTCAGAGTGGAATTACAACGAATACACTTAATCTCGTCGAAACATTGAATCTCCAAGGATACCTGATCAAAAAGGGGCCGAATATATATGAACTTGTATCATGTTAATGCTATTCTCACTTAAACTTGTTATCGCTATTATTTCTATGGAAATAAAACTTTTTGTATCAGAATCAAATTGAATAGTGATTGATGTTTGGATTACATTTTTTTTTAAACATTTGGACAGAACTTCAAAACTTTTTATCTTGTTGAGACTGATTATAAATTCTTAACGCTATAGTTCCCGCATTTGCATAGGGACTACGTCATGTTCAATGGCAGGAAAACTGCGAGAGCATGAGTCAACCAAAGAGCACTCTAGGCAATAAAGTGTGATTGACGATAAATTCAGGTGAGCACGGAAAGAGCTAATCGAAGACGTTCATTTGAAATGCACGACTTTAACCCTTCTGAACTGGCATCCAGGCACAATGATGAACAATGAAATTGGATTCTGGCTAGGTATTCATAGGAAGTTTCACAAGTTAGCAGATAAGGAGCATCGGTCGTGGAAAGAGCAATAGAGTCGAGTCTGTGGACTCGACCCATAGGTGACTTGTGGCGGTTCCGCCAAACCCCACGGTACACTTACCTAAAAACCCCAACAACCTTGTGGCGGACGGGGTAGATGTGCCGGCGTATGGCACTGGTTAACTACCGCCCCACTAAAGAGTTTGCTGTATGGGACACTGCAAATCGTTCACTGACATGGTGGAACCCTGCGTAGGCGTTACGGCGGTCGGTTCTCGGCACGGAGCGGAAACGGCAAAAAAGTAAACACTCAGGAATTGTTTGTAACTCGTCTTCATTTATTTTAGCTGGTTCTATTTTATTGTTCACATTCGTTGCTTATATTACATTTCGCTCTTTCGTTTATACAATTTTAACAAAGTATCTCAAAATGAACTATGTGCACCCCGTCTGTAAAATTATGGCGTTCGCAGACACCTTACATCGAAAGGTTATTTTATGGTAGTTTATTACGTCTTTAATTTGCGTATGTCGCGTTGAAAATTGACAGCGGCAATGTTATGACACGCGGATAACTCACGGCACCCTACTTTGGCAAGCAGAAGGGAAAAACACCACCTAAGCCGCCGTTCCGTTTGGGGGTACGTTGCATCGAATTGATTGGTAAACCGGAGAGCTCTTGTTAAGACATTAACACCAAGCGTCAAACTAAAACGCAAAACAATTAGTACGCGGAGGGCGGCGGCAAAGCGGTATTAATTCGTATCGAAGACTCCCGCGGGCACACTCCTGGTTGAGGTGCGTCTGCGCGCACTGGGGGTTATAAATGATATGCGCTCGGTGGCGGTTAGATGAAGGCTCCGTGTTGCGGCCCCGGTGGCTAGCGACTGACTTATGAATGAGAATGATTCATTCAATGCGTCGTGGCGGTGCGTCATAGCGAAATTAGGCTCGCTGCCAATTATGAAGAATTTTGGAGGAGTTGCTATGCTCGCATAAGAACTCAGTTCCAGCGAATTCTGGCCGTACAGGCTGGGTTGAATTCGTTGGTTGGGTGTACCGGGAAATTGGCTTTGGGGACGCGAGCAAGTGTGGGCATGCATTTTCGGGGGAATTGGTATTGCTTGGGTGCAAGCAAGGAATATTATGTGGGTCAAATGTTAACCGAAGTAAATTCGGGGAAATGTGCGCGGCTTGGTTAGTTGTTAATGTTCCGTTGAGGATTGGGATATGCGTTTTGTCATGGCATATGAATTTCGGGGAAATTAAGATTGCTTGGTCACAATGAGGAAATATAGAGAATTGACCTAAGCAATTTTGGGAAAATGAATGCGGGGATGATTAGAATATATTCTGTTGAATTATATTCTGTTGGTAGTTTGGAAAATGGTTTTTATTGCGGATTGGTGATATGTATACTATTGCGGATTGGGTTTTTGCATGTTTGCGGGTTAGGGTTGTGGGTTGGTTCTCCGTGTGATGTAGAGAACCCCCACAACCTCATCCCAAGTCGCATAAGTTTTTGCTAATGCAGTCGCATTAAGCACCTGAAAATGCTTCACGCATTAATTAGATCAAAGTATAATCGTAAAGTCCCTGTAAGGAAAACTTACCTTTTCATGCATCTCTTCGCATACAATTTTCCGTAAGATTTCTTTCTTTGCTTATCTGGGATTCCAACCCAATTCGGCACCTTCGGCACCAGACAAATTCCTGTAACAAAATAATTCGGTTTGCATACAATGTAACCGCCATGACAGGGACCATAAATGATCCTCCCTGTCCAATCCTTTTCTTCCCACGTCAGGGGTTCCGCAAGGCAGCCATCTAGGTCCCCTCCTATTTATCCTTACAATCAATGATGTTGACTCCATTATTAAATACTCATCCATCTCCCTCTATGCGGACGACGCCAAACTCTACAAAACGATCATCTCTCCTCTCGACTCCTCACTTCTCCAAACAGACCTCGACAGCTTCTCAACTTGGTGCCGTAATAACTGCCTTGAACCCAACGTTGTCAAATGTCACCCCATCACCTTCTCCCGCAAACGTCCCCCTGCCCCCCACGCTCCTACTTCCTACTAAACCAGCAGATATCATCCGTACCCTCGATACGCGACCTCGGGATCTTATTTGACAGGGAGCTTAGCTTCATCCCGCATATTGATGATATAATTCTTAAAGCCAACTCTGTCCTTGGGTTTGTGAAACGGTGGTTTAAAGAATTCTCGAATCCTTACGTTTCCCGTTCTCTCTACATAGCCTTCGTCCGCCGCCTTCTTGAATACGCCAGTCAGGTCTGGTCTCCACACTACTCGTCCCATGTACGCAGAATCGAAAGCGTGCAACGTCGTTTTCTGAGTTTTGCCCACCGCGACTGAACTGGACGAATCCACGGATTCTCCCCCCATACACAAGCCGGCTCCATCTGATCAACTTCAACACACTTGAGGAGCGCAGAACTCATGCCGATATCCTTTTCATCCACCGTCTCCTTTCAGGCGCAATCAACTGCCCAAGCCTGCTCTCCATCATTCCACTTCACACTAACCCTCGTAACCTGCGAAACCCTCATCTCTTCTATCAGCCCACCCACCACACTTCGTATGGCTCTAATGAACCCATTTCGCGAATGCTGCGGCGGGCAAACTCCTACCCTACCTCCTTCGATTTCAACTTTACCTCTACTGCTCTCAAACTACATCTCCTCCCCCCCCCCCCCGACCACGCCCGCTCCCGTCTACACTCTTAAATCCTGTACTAAGCGGAGTGAATGAATGAGTGATAATTGATGCATAAACCCAGTAACCAACCCGCCAAACATACCCCCCCCCCACGCTTTTTTTCTTTTTAACCATAGTTTATATATAGTTTTAAGATTATTGTTAAGTTTTATCGCTTGTACTAAGCTGAATATACGTTCTGCCCTCACTAAACTAAAAATACTGCGCCGTCTATTTTCCAACTTCGCCATGTGTACGATAAATTTCTTTACGTACACATTGGCCGGCGACCTTTTTCTCCCAGCAAAAAAATTCTCTAACTCGCACCATGTGCAAACAGAAGAACGCTGTTCCTACATAGGTTTCCTGCGATACCATAAACAATTCATATCGTTTGTGGTATCCGACAAACTTTTTTTTCATTTAATGAGCGGCTGCTATTTATTTAGCCGACCCTCATTACCGAACGATGCATAAGCAAACCCATTAGCATCCGACGAGTTCGGTTTTATTTGCTTTACCGAAATCGTATCCTATGAATGTACTTTATGCCCTTTCTTTGTTCTAGGTTCGTTCTCATCCATGAAAGAACCATGCACACACACCACTGCACTAAAGAGTGCATTTCTGTGGCGGCCACACTCTTAAGCGAAACGTTTTTTTCTCTCTTCCCTTTTCTTAACCCTAACCTAGGATGGAATTCATGTCAGAGTTCTATCCTCGGTGAGTCGTTTCACATCAGCAGACCAGAACGGTCACGCGATCTCCCGCTCTGCGCGCGGCGGAGAAGCGCAGATATACGGAGTCATTGGCGTAGTGAATTTTATTCGCCATACATTAAGTCGAGCGGTGTTTTGTCGATTTGTTTTTATTTGAACCAAACGATTTCAAAAAATTACATAAAACTCATAAATCCAACGATATGAACTTGCATTTAAGTTATCATTTCCAGTCCAGTGTTCGATCATGAAGTGTAATAAAATAAAAATTAATTAAGAACTGCGTACGTTTTACTTCCTCTTTTGTTTGCCGATGGATTTGATGGTCTTTGTGGCAGACCACCCGCACGTGCATCCGTTGGTCGGCTAATTTGCTGACGCAAATCCTTGTAACATCGTGTAGATATTTAGGATTTCCGATTGTGCAGTGCTGGAGTGCGGCGCATTTCAGTCTTTGGGGATAGGATGATTGAATGTTTTCTTTTGTTTCAGGTATGCCATATTCGAATTGTTGAGCTTGACATTGAAAGCTTTGGGACGTTCAGTTCCTTGCTTTTTCGTCTCGGGTTCAACGTTGACCAAATGTTTCAGGGCCCTAGCGGACTTAGTGGCACGCGTCTGTGGGCGCGTGTAACGTTTTCAGGGTAGGTATGTTCCTTGAAGGGTAGGAACCCTACCTGGGTGGAATTGTGCGTTCGTAGAACGCTACAACTTCATTTCATGGATCACTACAAACATCACACATCATTACGCAATTACAAAATTATCTTTATGAGATCTTAAGTACTTCTTCACGAAATGACAGTTCTCTTGTCTACGGCAATTATCTTAGCAGATAATTCCCGTTCCCATGACACGACCGCGGTACACACATTTTATGATGTATGCCAAGGAATAGGCCATTAAGGGTTTTCCTAGATGCAGCCTCGGCGGTATCGGCTTGTATTGATACATGAAATAAACAAAGGACTTAGGTAATTAAGAAAATGTTCGACCTATCACTTGCCGTGGTAAGAAAATGTATATCGATTGTAAGGATAATCCTCGTCACCATATGATTATATGAGTAGTTTTTATACTTTTATTGGAGGTACATTGGAAAGAATTTTGTTTCCGAACTGTACAACAAATTACAAGAAATTGTTAGATAGTAAGTTTTGTTTAGATTTTGTATATAAGGCAAAGTATTTTCGAAATAAAGGTGATTCTATTTTCACTGGTCGAGAGTTAAGCGTCAACACGATTTGTTTTGAATCATCATTTTCAGCATCAAAGTTGGAAACTCGGTTGTTGTTGGATCACCAACTAATCTTAGGACGCATAGGTAAAAGAGCCTAGCCGCCAATAAACAAAAATCACGTCACGGGTTTATGTGACCTGACGAAATCTAACATCATCACGTCATGGGTTTATGTGCCCTGACGAATTCAGACCGCAAGGTATTTACTACTCAAAAGAGGAAGGTCAAAAGAGGCCTTTCCTCAATAAATTATAAACAATATCCATTATGGATGTCTGGGAAATGAAATGTAGAAGGAAAATGGTAGGGCTTCTTGGAGCACTACAGACGCATACGAGGGTTGCCTTTTATATTTCGGGATTAGAGAATAAAAACAAATATTGATCATCGAAAATCACTTTATTGTTTTTCAAAATATTCCCCATGAAGATCTATACACTTTTGCATGCGTTTGAACCAAGCGTCGAAGCACTTTTGCCACTCTGATTGAGGTATCTCGAACACATGCATTCTGAATGCAGCAACCGCTTCTTCAGGTGTCGAAAAACGTTGACCTCTCAGTTTGTTTTTTACGTACGGGAATAAAAAGAAGTCATTCGGTGCCAAGTCAGGACTATACGGCGGATGACCCATCAAATCGATGTTTTGGGTGCTCAAAAATGCAGTTGTCGCAGCAGATGTGTGAGAGCTCGCATTGTCGTGGTGAAGAGTGATCCGTCTTCGGCGGTTGGTTTTCCTGATTTCTTGGAAGACAACTGGCAAACAAATGGTTGTGTACCACTCAGAATTGACTGTTCTGCGTTGTTCTAGTGGTACGGTTGCGACATGTCCAGTTTTTCCGAAAAAACAGGCGACCATTTGCTTGGAAGTGCTTCGTGCGCGAACAACTTTTGTTGGATTTGGCTCATCTTGAAACACCCAGACAGTCGACTGCTGTTTACTTTCGGGCTCATACGCGTAAATCCACGATTCATCACCTGTCACGATGTCATCGACGTGTTTCGAAGCACCGCGACCGTATTTTTTGAGCATTTCTTTCGACCAATTGACACGAGCCTTTTTTTGGGCGATTGACAAATTGTGTGGGATCCACGCGAACAAATTTTTTTGACAGTCAAATGTTTATGCAATATGGAATGTATGCTGGTCCCACTAACGCCTAAGATTGTCTCAATCTCACGATAGGTCACATGGCGATCTTCCAATATCAGTTCGCGCACAGCATCAATGGTTTTCGGAACAACAACTGATTTTGGACGACCTTCACGAAATTCATCTTGGAGTGAACTACGACCACGATTGAATTCACCATACCATCGATAAACACTGGTCCTTGATGGAGCTTCATCGCCAAAAATTGAATTAAGTTCATCCATGCACTGTTGCTGAGTTAATCCACGCCGAAAGTTGTAAAAAATAATCGCACGGAAATGTTGACGATTTAATTCCATTTTCGGGCCGAGATGAATCTTTTAAGTTACTGTAAACAACACAAATAGCGCTCGTATGTCAAAACGTTCTGAGTGCGTATAACCTCAAAAATGTCCAACTTTACGACAGAGCTGTCAATTGCCGGAATGCAACACTAGGGTTGCCAAATCCCGAAACATAAGAGGCAAGCCTCGTACCTAAACTAAAAAACCTGGGTCGTAATTTGGAAGACGAGACGGAGCAGGCCAAGGTGACTAAATAGGTGTTCGTGATACGAGGGTCTGCAATATTCCTAACGAGTGGCAGTCAGGCGACAGAAGACCGCCACGATAGTCACTACCTCCCTATAGTACGGAAGAGCGACTGGTGCTCTTCGCCGGAAACGACAAGTGAGAGACGAACCTTGTCCCACCCCCGGCCTATCTCTTACACCATCTTTTATCCACCTAGTTAAATATTCTCCTTTATAATACCTTCGTTTTAAGCTACTTGTTAAGTTTATTTATCGCTGGTGCTAGCTGAATATTCTGTAGTGTAAGAGGGTTTTGACCTCACCAAAATTAAATTAAACCTACATGGAAGTGTGCCCGATATCAAAATACAGATTTTGAACCGTCTATATGTTACTCGTAGTTGAAGTTTACGGAGCGGGCTTCCCACAAGCATCAGATAACATAGCATGACCTTCAACTATTTTTTTTTCAAATAGTAGTATGTGGGGTTCAAATAGGTGTGCCAAGACACGGGCACTGTTTCAATTGAATCCCCATCAAGTTCTGCTACAATAATTGTTCACCCGAGAAGATGGAATAATTAAACGCACTGAATGTTGTTTTGATGTTAATCCATTTTTTATTGTATTGTTTTTTTCTTTACTTATTAATATAATCGTTTTCTTTTAATTCACTTAACTTAGAGCTTATTATTAATATTACTAGATTGACACTACGTTCGTCTGACAACACTTCTCTTTTACCTCTGACTCGAGTGTGTGCACCAGCGTGCACACGGCGCGGTAGTTGAATAACGACTAGCTGAAAAGGGGATGAAGATGGGCAATTTAATTTTTGCACACTGGACAATCAATAGAGATCATGTTAACGCTTCTGCTCTCTCATGTGCCACGCCCGTCGAGATGTGGTCAATACATCGGTTAATTCGATAGTCGACGAATATGGGAAAGTGAGAGAACAGAAACACAAAGTACTATGATCTCGGGGAGGGATTGGTTGTGTGTGCATGAATCAATACAGCTCTGAGAGTAGCCCACTGACCCAATTCGGTGAATGTGGTGACCTCAGCGTGCATTGACCCGCAGGGAGACAGAATTGTGGAGGAGAGGAAAATGTAGCTGGTGCTATTCACCTGTGAAAAGAGATCATTGATCTCCAGCGAATAGAGTGTCTGGGGAAAGTCGATAGGACGCTACATCGGCTAGGGAAATATTACCGTGGGGAAAACGCTAAGGAATGCGGTAATTACCCAAGCCATTGGGTGATGATGCAACCGCGTCGTTTGATTCGACTTGGTTGTTGCTAACCAATATGAATGCGATTTCCGGTGGAAATCTCATGGTTAGAGTAATGGAGTTGCCGTATGGCAGAAAGGTAGCTGAATTAAATTATGCATTATCTGCATAGAATAATGAATTCAGCTATGCGTCCATTTGGGAAATATGATATTTCAGGTGAATAGCTTGAACGGTGGGATAGGGGTTGATGTGATGCACTGTTAGCGGTCGAAATTAGGTTAGGATTGTGGGTTGGTTCTCCATGTAATATAGAGAACCCCAACAAGTAAAACAAAGTACAAAAGTTAAGTAGTTGGTAAAGAATGTTGTTTACTGATAAATAAAGGATAATAATGCCTTTCCTTTAACAGAAAGTTGGTGGCAAATAAGCTAATTCGATTAAATGTCAGGAAGGACCCGTTTTGTAAATATTTCAAATCTTACTGCCTAACAATTTAGACGTATTGTCAAAAAGATTTACACTTTATATCAACTCAGGGAGTAGTTCACTTGTTAGAGTTTTATACGATTAGCTGGAAAGTTTTAAGCTGAACCTGTGATTTATAGAAGATAGACAAGACTATGTACAAGATTCTTCTTGACCGTTACTACGAAAATATCTTACAGACGGATTATATTCATAATTTATCCTTAAACGAAGAGAAAACTTTAAAATCACAGTTTTATGTTTGCACATTTTTGTTTACATTGTTACTATTACCCACGACAGGGTATCATGAAAATGTAAACTACGTCGAAACGTTTTCAATTTCACTTTTTATATTTGGACTCATTTACATAGAAAGGCAATTATTAATCCTACTGGATGTCTTGAGAAATTTACAATAAACTATCAACTACTCCATAAATTCATAACAGAAAAAATCACGCCAAGAAATGCAGTCGAGCAAAAACCTTCTCCTTCATAAAACCTTTAATTGACTCATGAATAAAACATGCGCCAGCTGAGGCATCTCCATCTTATAGAGATGAATACGAATACCTGGGCATGCATTTGCACTCACACTTAAGGTGAAATAGTCATTTTCGGGAGGTGAGTCATCGTCAAATCATTTCGTTATGTATTTGAAAGGTGGCAACTGTCGATTCTGTTCAATCCGATTTCAGATTTTTCTTGTACCTTTTAGTTTTGGTCGCCTTAGGTCGACCTTCGTAGAGCAGTCTGTTATTACAACTTAGACTTCGTCGGCTTCTAGTACAGTAGACACCATCAAACGCACTTTGTCGGCTGCTCTGGAACGTGACTAAGAGCACTAGAATTTTAAATGCTCTTATGAATAAGAGTAACCTATTAATTTGATTTTACCAACGTGTGGAATACACGTAATGGTAGATTTGAATTCCAGACTAGAGGTGCTTAGAAAAGGATTTGATTGACTTAGAATGGAGGAGAATATACTCCTATGTGACCGATACGTAACTGACAGCTGTAGTAGAATAAGTGCGTGCTATTAGGTTGGTGAAAAATCGGCGTTAGAGCTTTCCAATCCCACAAAGTATATGATTGTTTAATATATCACTGTTCGTCATATAAGTAAATTACATTATTAAGATAACACTTGAGTGCAAGCAGTTTAATTGAATAAAAACATCTTGTATTTTTACATTATTGCCTTTATAAAAATTGTTGATTTTCATTTTGAGTATTGTATATTTATTATACTCGTATGTAACCTACTTGAACATATAGCCTCTCTGCGTTTTCCATTTTGATGATTCTTTTGCATGTTAACAAATCTCGCTGAACACCAACGGAGCCAGACCTCCGTTTTCGACTTGCTTTTCTATATTAATAAGATTAGGAAGAAAAAGGAAAATTGTTATTATCTCAGTGTACATTAAATAAAAAATTAATAGTTTAAATAATGTTTACTAATGGCTTTCGAAGTATTGTATGAGTGAAAGTCATGCATTACTTGCGCCTGGGAGGTGTCACTAATAATTGTACACAATCTGAAAGAATGAGCAATGACCTCAGATAACTTCCGTCTTTTTTAAACTTATTTAAATCTACTTGCCTTTAGTAGTGTGTGGGAAAACTGATACCCTTTATTTTCCTTGTGTCTGTTTTTCCTCTTTTTTACACCTCTGTTGATGCCCCTCAGGCATCGATACTTTCAATTGATTTATAATCTTTCGAGTGTTTTTGGTGTTTTGAGCGCCGTAATATTCGTCACGAAAGGGATGCGACCTGGATTTCGGATCTAGTGGGCATCTCGGGGCGCCCACTCCGCGCTACAGGTTCGCCTCTCCCGAGAGAAATCTAATAAAAAAAAGGGCATAACCTATAGTGGTTGTTTTCGCTTATCTGTCGCCGGATCCAACTTGCATCCTTTTCTGAGGCGGTATCCGTTTTCTGTGTCACCATTTCAATGGATCGGAAATTTCACGTCGATCTTTGCAACATTCGTGGCCTAAGATGCAATTTCTCCTCAGTGTCTGCCTACGTCTGAAACCAGAAACCAGCAATCCTTTCACTTAGCAAGACTCAGGTAATAACTGATACAGATATGATTTTACTATATCCGGTTACAATTTAGTGCCACTGTTTTTTCCACATCGTAGTCTAGCCACATACATACGAAGTGATATTGCTTATCAGGTTCTGCCTCAATATGGGTTCTGCTCCAATCCAGAATTTAATTTCTCGTGGCTAAAACTTCACGTTCGTAGGCATACCATATATTACTGCTTTCTTTACAGAAGCCCAAACTTAGATGGAAAAGCATCCTCTAACGAATTTCATGCTCTATCTGATTCTATCGATAAGATCTTGACCCTATATCCCCACACTGAAATCGTTATTGCGAGTGATTTCAATGTGCATAGCTCTCAGTGGCTTTGCCACCCGGGACCCACGCACCTCAATCTCAGTATGTTCAGCTCTTTGCTGAGTCAAATAATTTAACTTATGGGGGTACGAAGTATTATACCGAACATGGGCACGGATTCACTTTACCCGCCAGCACAGGCGTAGTCAAATTGTTCGCAGAGAGAAAATATGAAATGATTAACACAGTTTAAATGTTGTTTTGAGGTTAATCCGTCTTTTTTATTTCACTTATTAATATAATCCTATTAAATAGTTTTTATATATATAATCCAAGTTGAAACACTTCTTTCTCGGCACTGCGACCGCGGTAATTAATAACGTGTTGAATTGTAACTCGCGCAACGACAATATTCGACTCCATGAAACAGACACGAAATTAAATTGTTTCCCCGAGCGGCGGCGTGACCTGCCCGCGGCGATAAACGACAAGCGACTGACTCGAATTAGGGATGAAGATAGGTAATTTGATTTTTGCACACAGGACAACCAATAGAGATCATACTTCTGCCCTCTCATTGCCACGCCCGTCGATGTGTGGTGAACATGTGGTTAATTCGATAGTCGACGAACATGGGAGAATGAGAGAACAGAAACACAAAGTACTATGATCTCAGGGAGGGTTTGGTTGTGTGTGCATGAATCAATGCAGCTTTGAAGATAACCCATCGACCTAATTCGGTGAATATGGTGATCTCCGAGTACATTGAACTGTAGGAAGACAGAACTGTGAAGGAAAGGAAAATGTAAATTGTGCTATTCACCTGTAAAATGTGATCGTTGATCCCAAGCAAATGAAGTGTCTGGAGAAAATGAAAAGGACGCCGACTTGGATCGTGAAATCTGATCATGGGAACTAACTTAAATGCTTTGATAATTTCCCCAGCCGTCGCATGATTAAGCAACCGCGTCGTTTGATCAGACTATGCCGTTGCTAACCGACATGATACGATTTCCGGTGGAAATCTCATTGGTTAGCGAAATGGGGTTGCCGTATGGCAAAAAGGTAGCGAAACTCAATTATGCATTATCTGCATAGGATAATGAGTTTAGCTATGCGTCCGTTTATCATGATTTACTGGTGGAATAGCTTATAAGGGGAATGGGTAGAAATGACGCACTGAAAGCGGTCGAAATAAGATGAAATTGTGGGTTGGTTCTCCATGTGGTATAGAGAACACCCACAAACTCAACTCGGCAACGAGCCAACATGGGTGCCAGATATAGATGGTTATTCCGCCAACACACTGGACCTATTTCTCACCTCCCACCCAAACAAATACACAATTGAAGTTTCTTCGCCCTTGTGCACTTCAGACCACTGTGTCGTATCAGCTAAATTTCCTCTAACCAACAGCAATGCTGACGAGAAAACTCCCAAAAGAACAATATGGTTCTATGAGAAAGTCAACTGAGAAGGTCTGAACGACTTCTTTGGAAGTTAAATAACGATATGGACTCTATAGTGCAGACATTGATAGACACGATTCTACTTGACATGTGAACCTTTATTCCACACAGTGTGAATAGTATCAAACCCAAGAGAAATATGTGGTTTGATTCCGGGTGCGGATAAGCCTTTAATGCTAACGAGTCGAACTTCCGGTTGTATAAATCAAACAATACTGAGGAAAACCGGAAAATATTCAAGAGAGCTAGAAATGACTGCAATGCGTATATTCAACGCGCCAAGTTCTTGCATGACCAGAGAGTGAGACAAAAAATACTACACTTTCCCACAGGTAGTAGAAACTTCTGGGCATTCGTGAAAAACATTCAAAACTCGGTCTCTTCATCCATTCTTTCGCTAATAGTCGATGACAGACCAGTCACCAGTGCAATAGAGAAAGTGAATCTGTTGCTGCACATTTTGCACTAAACCTAAACCACTGCGGAAACTTTTCCATTTATCTTATTCTACTGCCCGTTTCCCAAACAGATGGAAGTCAGCGAACAATCAGTCAATACCCAAAAAGGGCGACTAATCGTCCCTTTCTTCTTATCGACCAATAACACTAACTCTATTCGCTCGAAGGTAATGGAATCATTGATTGACCATCAATTTTCGAAATATCTGGAATCAAATGACCTCCTCAATGTGGCTTTCGTAGCAATAGGTCCACAGGAGAATTCATGGCATTACTGGAAAGTGGAGCTGTGGCGTTTCTAACAGATACACACACAATATACAAGCATATAGTGAAGAATACCGAAAGGAAATTCGAATATGCAAAGTATCAGAGCCGTATACCATAGTGATAACATAACAATTCTACATCAGTTGAGTGTACTTGTACTCATAGCGTCAGTTCGAATCACACGTTCTTAACTATCGTCGCAAACGCTATAGGGCCATTCCATCCACTACTTCGGAGAAAGCAAGATTGTTGCACTGGATATCTCGAAATCCTTCGTCAGAGTTTGGTATCCAGCCTTTTTATCAAAATTACATTCATATGAAGTGGACAATTCCCTGATACAATGGACAATTCTTGATGGTATCAAATCTGCCCCCCATCAAATTAATGCAGGTGTTTCCCAAGGTTCTGTACTCTCACCCACTCTCGCCCACTCTCTTCCTCATCTTTATAAATGATCTCTTGTCCATTACCCACAACCCAATTCACTCGTTTGCTGATGATAGCACATTGAGTTTCTCATACTCATACCAACATTCCCGACCAAACTCTGCGAATGTCAATACCAATCACCAAGTTATGCTAAATACACTGAATTCCGACCTCAACAAAATATATAAATGGGGATTATCTCACTGAGTAGAGTTAAATGCCTTAAAAACTCAGTGCTGTCTCCTGTCGTCAAAGGCGAACCCCAAAGCAAGTACACTGTCGATGAACGGCACTTGCATCGACGAAACCAAAGAACTATCCATCCTCGGCATTCGACATTTTTGAAGCTGCGAAAAGTGCGGCCAAATGAATGGGGTTTCTTAAGATATGCAAAAAATACTTCACTCCATCCAACCTGGCCACTATTTACAAGGCGTATATTCGTCCCAAAATGGAGCTCAACTCCCATATTTGGTCAGGCGCATCCAAAACTGCAAGGCTAATAACCTTGCCTGGAAAAACAAACTATTATGGCAAATTTATCAAACCTCGGACATCGGCCCGAAATCGGGACCGGTGGGGAGACTTGTTAAATAAGGCCAAGACCCGATCCCGGTTGTAGTACCGAAGATGACGACATTCGTCCCAAAATGGAGTTCAATTCCCATATTTGGTCAGGCGCGTCCAAAACTGCACTATACGTGCTCGATAAGATGCAAAAACGAGCAGTGAAACTTATTGGGGACCCAGCTGTGAGTCGATCAATTCCGTCGTTAGAACATAGGTGTAACGTATCGTGCCTATCTCTTTTCTATAAGTATTATCATGGTCGTTCAACTGAACTTGCTCAATGTGTTCCGCTGCCTCAGATATTTTCCCCAGATACCCGCCAATCTGAGAATGCGCATCAATTCACGTTGAAAGTAAACCTCAGACGCACAAATAAATATAGAGTCATTTTTTAGCCGAACCACACGAATGTGGAGCAGTCTACCTGATCATGTGTTTCCTCGTCGTTGTAATGACCAGCCAATAATACCAATGTACATCGATACATCCTTTTCTTATCCACTTCCTCTCCTTCCGCTCGCACTGTGCTCTGATACTTAAGGGTACTCCAAAATTCTCGTTTGTGCGCGCGTTTGTGAAAAAAAAAACAAGTGTCAACAACAAATAAGTTACAATTAACTTATCATATTCTAATATTAATCTAAGTTAATGAATGCACTTTATCTCTCTGTTGCATCATTTACTCGGGGAGGATACATAGGCTAAAAAGTCCCGGATTTTTAAGGAGAACAAGCGTTTTTTTTTTTGAGCAAAGTTATATTTATTCCTCAACATAGTTGCCTTCGAGGGCGAAACACTTGTCACAGCGATTTTCCAGGATTTCAATGCCCTTTCTGTAATACGAGAACTCCAAGCCTTCGAAGTACGCCGCGGTTTCCGCAATGACTGCCTCGTTCAATCCGAATCTCTTCCCCTGGAGTTATCGCTTGAAGTTTGGGAACAGATAATAGTGGCTGGCGGCCAAGTCTGGAGAATACGGCGTGTGTCCAACCAGTTCAAATCGTAATTGGTCCAATTTGGCCATCGCTTTCAAGGACGTGTGTGACAGTGTGTTATCGTGATTGTACAGAAATTTTTCTTCATA
Organism: Microdon myrmicae; assembly: GCA_963931805.1. NCBI lineage: Eukaryota > Metazoa > Arthropoda > Insecta > Diptera > Syrphidae > Microdon > Microdon myrmicae. The sequence continues at coordinate 108,108,080 of OZ007496.1, forward strand.
TGGGGCCATTTTTTCTTTTGTTTGTTTGTATAATAACGCTACATAATACTCTCCCGTGATTGTTCTTCCCTTCTGCAGATAATCGATGAATATTATGCCATGCACATCCCAAAAAAAAAACGGAGGTCATCACCTTCCCGGCCGAGCGCTGGTCTTTTATACCATTTGGTCGGCTTTCGTGGCCTTCCAGACACTCTACAGACGGCCTACTGGACTCAGGCATATGGCAATGGACGCACGTTTTAGTCATTGTTACAAAACGTCAAAAAATTGCACTCGGCAACTCTGCAACAACGCCAAACTGGCCGTTGAATCATCAATGCGCTGCTGTTATTGGTTGGCGATCTGTAAAGGCGGCACCCATCGCGCCGATAGCTTTTCATCTCGGAAACATCGTGCATAATGTAAAACAACATCCAATTCTAAAAATATATATCTTTAGTGTGGTTGTAACACAAGAAAACTCAAAGACATAATTCACTTGATCGCGTCTTAAAACCACTGTACAAAAATCACCTTCTCGTCCCGATTCTCAAAGTCGACCGTAGTAACTTCTCTGGGGATGATTCCATTCACCCCCTAGTTTCCCTTTCCCTTTCGCTGGTGGTGACTTTCTCTCAATCGAGAATCTCTCCACCAGGGACGATCGTGCTCACACATATAGACGCGGAGGTTATTGCCTGGTTGCTGTGGATCATTTTGTGACCGTTAGAATTTCACACCTCTAATGCATCGGTTATGCACACAATCGAATGTGTGATTTACATTAGGCGAACGTGGGATAATGTTTACTTTGCCCTATGGGAACGGCATTTTCGTTTATTGCTGTTGCTCCGCAATGGCCTTTGTTTAGGCGAAGTACATTGCGGCAGGGACAAACGTTTTGTCGACGGATTGGTTTTCCGGCAATTCGTTTATCGCCGGAGATGTGATGTTTGTCGACATCTAGCGCAGTTGTGCCAACCGTTTGTGTATATCCAGTTATTGGATCGATACGCAATTTCTGTTGGTGAGTCATGTCCTTCGATCGAAAATATTAATCGAGACTTCTGGCCCACGTACCTGTGGATACGTGGGCTTGTTGACTCCAAGATGAATGTTACCTTTTATTTCAGGTGTAAAGGAGGAATTTTGAGGACACGTGTCTGTGGGCACGTGTAGTTTGGATATAGGTGAGTACTTGGTGAAACGACGACATCTCGAACTATAGTGGTTTGTGTGGTTCGTGGAACCGCCACAGAAGTATAATTTAAAAAAATAAGTGAACAACCTAACTCGTTATGAAGAGGATAGAACTAAACCACCAATATATCAGACGACGGCCGCGTGTACATGGAGATGTATTAATTTGCTGCGTAAGTTGTGATTGCTACATTATTGCTCTAGTGTATGGTTCTGAGCATCATTTTTTCGATTGTCTTTTGGTGCTTTGTTCCTCACTATGCCTTGCTTGCGTGTGCAAACCGTAGGGATCACCACGGGTGTATCAAAACTTCCTATCGATGCGAGGAGTCATTATAGACGTGCGTTATCTGCCGTTGTCCTGATATAATACAACATATCTCCTGTTGGCCAATTCTACTCATTGATAGCTTCGAACGGTCCGATTGTTAAGCGCACTAGTCCAAATTTGGTGTCTGCTCATAGAGAAGTATCTCATGGTAGATGATTCTGTTGTTACTGCCACAACCACCCATCCCATAATACTTACCCCTTTGTCGCCAGTCTCCACCACTAATTGCGATACACGCCAAAAACATCCACTTAAAGGATGAGACCCTACCCAAGCCAGAGCATTACCCCATACCGCAAGTGATCCTACATCAATTGATACCAAGCAAATCGAACTAAACGTTCAATTTGCTCACATTAAAAAACGTAGACAGGATAATCGAACTAAAGGTTCGCAACAAAAATCCCCTAAGAGCCAAATGTGCGGACCAGATGCCTTTCTTCAAACGAAATCGTTGAGAATCATAAAATGCGATTTTATGATCCCTTGGAAAAATGGTTACCTAAAACCATTAACATCAATCAGCGTCGGTTTCCGTTTTAACCAAACCAAGTTAAAACAAACAACAGGCACCATAAAACGAATTGCACATTCGTTTAGCACTCAACAACATAGAGGATTATAAATGTGCATTAGCACGATCCTCTGCTGATTTTTGCTTTGTGTTTCCTCTTTTGATCCCAAGCCGGGAAAGAAAGAAAGTAAATAGCGGCTGGCAAAAGGGCCAAGCAGAAAAAAGGACATATCCTTCGATCTGCAGGTTGGAAAAAAAGGTCTTCGTGAAAGGAGTCGGTTCTAGACGATTCGCGGAGACGGCGAAGAGACAGTCAGACAGCGGGGTTGGACTAAAACTAAATATTTTATTGGAGAGATCTTCGTTTGAAGGTAGACAAGTGAACTGTAAATTTACCTTATAATTGAAAGTTACCAACAGTTGACATAAGAATCGGCAACCGGGAGAAGAGCCGACTTGTGTATAAAACACAGAAGAAGGGATGGTTGAAAGTTACCAATAGTTGACAAGGGTAATGAATAAAACGGGACTTAGGAGGTAATGGGATAATGTCGTGAAATCAAGGTTCTATCATCATCATCATCATCGGCATTACAACCGGCATCCGATCTTGGCCTTATTTAGCAAGTCTCTCTCCACCGGTATCCGGTCCATATCTGAGACTTGTTAAATTGTCCATAATAATTTGTATTTCCGGGCAAGGTTATTAGCCTCCTGTTCACAATTTTTTTTTAAGAAGGCGAAAATAGCGTCACTCTAACGACTGTAGCTTTAAAACGATTGGACGAAATCTCACGAAACACAACAAATGACCCTCTCGAAATGAGTCATGTTCATTTTGTAGTGGAGCTACCTATTGAAAAAGCCCGGAACTTTTCAGCCTATGTAATATCTTAACGCCTTTTTGTCACAATTCGTTTTTTTTTTAAACTCGATAAGCCGGGCATAAGAGAAACTCTATTAATCTTAAAATCTGTTAGATATGCATAAAAGTATATTCCAGTTTGATGTGCCGGCTTCCTGAGAAAGTCGTTTTATCGTGTGAAATACCAAACTTTAATCCACTTATTGAATCACTATAGGTACATCACAAAGCTATATGACTGAGCCCTATAACTAAATACTAAGTATCTTCTTCGCTTGGTCTGTAAACAAAGGAACATTAAAACTAGCAACAGCCACTCCTACTCAGTTATTCACAAAGTGATAGCTCAAAAATATTTACAACAAAAGTATTAAATTTAAGGTGGACAAGCTGAAAGCTGAATTTTTATAGGTTCTTCAAACTCTAACCTCTTCTCACACGAGGGAACCGGAAGCGTCTAACGATCCATGAGACACAAAACAGTGGAGCTTTCTAACAAGAATTCTGTAGAGCTGTTTTCACTTTCTTTACTGAAACTACTTATCATCAATTCAACCCATTTAAGCCATCGTCAGATGAGCGCTAATGGAATGGCCCGTTTCACCAAGTGGAATATGATATATTCATAAAACAAATTCCCATCAGCACATGTTTTTATTTTTTCTCCTCTTTAGCAAAATGCAAATCTGCATGTTAAAGTGAAAAGAGGTGAATGAAACTTTTTAAGTTACAATCAATAATCCATTTGAGGTCTGAAATAATGCCTTTGTAATTTCTTTTCATATGACCTTTGGATTGGCATGGTGCTGAATACGGAATCTAATTGGAGTACGCTGATAGAAGAAGGTTATGAATATGCATTTGTTGACTTTTTGTTTGTGAACCACTTTTGCGCAGTTACAGAATCGATTAAGGTCACATTGTGACGAAGTGTTTCTGAAATGCGGGTACGTTCCGACAAGTATTTCAAATATTTCCACATTGTGTTTGTAACAGTCAAGAAGTAGCTCTTGGTACTTAGGAAGATTATTGATCTGACATTCTAGAGATTGTTATTTGTAAGCATTTGACGATTGTCAAGTGATTACTCATATAAGAGTAGATCTAAATTTCCAAATGATATCTATGAATTAACCTTTTTTATTATACTTCGTTTTATATTTTATATTAGATGCATTTAATTAGGCAGACTGCATAATACATGTATTAGATAGACTGAAAGTATCTGCACTCCTATCTCACGAAATCCGTGTCTTAGATTTGGTTAGTGCAATCTGGAAAATTAAACCAACTTCGCTAAGTTCAATCCCAATTATCGATTTGTGTGATAAGTTCATGCGAAACTTGTGTGTAAGTGAGTTTAGTGTAGCACGGAAACTAATATGAAAAAGTACTTGTACTTGTGACACCTACTTTCTTTTATATTCTCACATCTCGTTACAATCTCAAGAACTACCCTCCTTCGATGAATTTTTGTTTGTCATTAGTAGGGTTGTGGATAGTTGTGTTTCGAGTTTCTCTAATGATTTTGTGTAGCCATTTCGGATTGTCGAATACATCTCCGAGGATATATTGACCTGAAACTGTCATAAAAGCTTCGCGCCCACCAGTCACCTGGGGCTTGAAGTGCAATTTATTTGCTATGGCTTCCAATATATTCAAGTACAAATTCACAACTGTTGCATTAAGTACAAACAAAAATGTCGTATTTCAATCTGAGTAGGTAAAACTTAGTGTTTCTGCCTTATTAAACCCGTTTCATTTTTATAGATTTCCGAACAATTGTTTCAAAAGTTTCCTTGAAAATCGATCATTTCGGGCTATGATGGATGTTATGTCTTCGGATCACTTTTTTATTAATTTTGGACTACCTCAAGGTTTCATATTAGCGCAAACTCTATTTCTGCTCCATATCTATCTTTTGCTACAATAAGATCATCGTACTCACCTACGAATCAGTAACAAAATAATCAGTTTTAGCGAGGATGGTACACTGATTCCTTCATTGTTGAACTGTGGGGATTCTCTATACCACATGTAGATTCAACCCACAATTCCAACCAATTTTGACCACTAACAGCGCGTCATAACACAACCCACACCTGCAACAGCACCCATTCCCAAATCTGCAACCGCATACATCCCCAAACTTGCAGAGAACCTGTGGGTTTATTCATGTTGGCATCAGCAAGGATGCGAGTTTCATAAAAAAAACCACCACCGCGGAAAACAAAAGAACAACCAGGTAAACACTGGGACCGCTCGACGACGAAGAATTTGATGAGTACAAGAAACACTGGTGTTAATTCGTTGATTTAATGTTTGTTTTATTAATAAAAAATAAGAGTTAATTAAGTCACAATTAATGGTTTTTAAAGACGGCTTTTAATGAACCGTTTCACACGAATTTTATTGTATATGTAGACGTTAGATAATTTCTTACACCGCGGTATTCGCGGTCTCGAAAATCACTTTATTGTTTTTCAAAATATTCCCCATGAAGATCTATACACTTTTGCATGCGTTTGAACCAATTGTCGAAGCACTTTTGCCACTCTGATTGAGGTATCTCCAACACATGCATTCTGAATGCAGCAACCGCTTCTTCAGGTGTCGAAAAACGTTGACCTCTCAGTTTGTTTTTTACGTACGGGAATAAAAAGAAGTCATTCGGTGCCAAGTCAGGACTACACGGCGGATGACCCATCAAATCGATGTTTTGGGTGCTCAAAAATGCAGTTGTCGCAGCCGATGTGTGAGAGCTCGCATTGTCGTGGCGAAGAGTGATCCGTCTTCGGCGGTTGGTTTTCCTGATTTCTTGGAAGACAACTGGCAAACAAATGGTTGTGTACCACTCAGAATTGACTGTTCTGCGTTGTTCTAGTGGTACGGTTGCGACATGTCCAGTTTTTCCGAAAAAACAGGCGACCATTTGCTTGGAAGTGCTTCGTGCGCGAACAACTTTTGTTGGATTTGGCTCATCTTGAAACACCCAGACAGTCGACTGCTGTTTACTTTCGGGCTCATACGCGTAAATCCACGATTCATCACCTGTCACGATGTCATAGACGTGTTTCGAAGCACAGCGACCGTATTTTTTGAGCATTTCTTTCGACCAATTGACACGAGTCTTTTTTTGGGCGATTGACAAATTGTGTGGGATCCAACGCGAACAAATTTTTTTGACAGTCAAATGTTTATGCACGCACAGCATCAATGGTTTTCGGAACAACAACTGATTTTGGACGACCTTCACGAAATTCATCTTGGAGTGAACTACGACCACGATTGAATTCACCATACCATTGATAAACACTGGTCCTTGATGGAGCTTCATCGCCAAAAATTGAATTAAGTTCATCCATGCACTGTTGCTGAGTTAATCCACGCCGAAAGTTGTAAAAAATAGTCGCACGGAAATGTTGACGATTTAATTCCATTTTTGGGCCGAGATGAATCTTTTAAGTTACTGTAAACAACACAAATAGCGCTCGTATGTCAAAACGTTCTGAGTGCGTATAACCTCAAAAATGTCCAACTTTACGACAGAGCTGTCAATTGCCGGATTGCAACACTAGGGTTGCCAAATCCCGAGACATAAGAGGCAACCCTCGTACCAACCTTAGAATGATCAAGTTTCAAGTTTGAAGACGCTACGTTTTTAATAACTTGTTTGACACCTATCAGTAGTGAACGCTTTAAGTCAATTTGTAAACATGGAAAAATTCACACATGTTCACACCCCCGTTATTGCAGTGGCCAAAATCAATGATTTGAAAAAAAAATACACATATATATATATATATATATATATATATATATATATATATATATATATATATATATATATATATATATATATATATATATATATATATATATTCATATAAACATATATATCCATATATATATATATATATATATATATATATATATATATATATATATATATATATGGATATATATATATATATCATCATTATCGTCATCATCGGCACTACAACCGGGATCCGGTCTTGGCCTTATTTAACAAGTATGAGGCTTGTTAAATATTCCATAATAATTTGTTTTTCTTGACAAGGTTATTAGCCTTGCGCCATATATATATATATATATATATATATATATATATATATATATATATATATATATATATGTATATATTTATTTATTTATATATAAACATATACAACAACACCGAACACCCATTGCTAGCATTATACACCGTTTTGAAATTAATTAAAATTCTTAAACAATATTTAACTGAACAGGTTGCACCGTAAATTGACTTTTTATTTTTATAGAGCAGTAAAATAGTTTCGAAGTCTATAGTTTGTAGCTCTTTATGAACTTAAAAAGTAGTTTTCATCTGCTTGTGCTTCTTAGATTTTATGATTCTGGATGTGCCCCAATGTACCTAACATAAGAACTTTTGAATCAGTAATATTCTATTACTTTCCTCTCTATGATGTTCCCAGTCGTTTCATTTTCTTTTCTTGCATTTTGTTCATCATTTTTCCTTAATTTTATATTTTATTGTGGGATCTTACTATATTTCGCAATTATTTATTTTTGTTTTTATTTAATAGATGTTCTTAATGCACATTTATAGTTCGTTTTAATGGACAGGGCAGGAAACCGTGGCCCAGCCGGGTAAGTGGGGTTATGAACTTTCAGTTCCTACAGACGCTTATTGGTGTAGTATAGTAGTGTATAGTAGTGTTTTTAATATTACAAGTTTGCCTTTCTTCAGGGAAGTGAACAAAATACGCCGAATAAAAGCGATTCTTCTATTTAAATTTAAACACAAAGAGTAGGTCATCGCCACACGATCAAACTGATTTTACTAGAGGTTCCTCTTCTTTTTCCAGTTCATAGTGACCCCTGATCGCCTCTATATTCAAACGCAACTTTTATAGTTCCGATGAACTTGTTTAAACAGCCGTTGGTCTCACGACAATACGCTAAAATGCTAAATAAATTGTGTGTGAGGAATCACTTTAATTGAGTTAGGCCTTTCTTTACAAAGATCAGTAGGTTTATTGTATGACCTTTTTTGATGTACGAATTTATATTCACAGCGATACTCTGCACAATCCAACCGCAATTAAATGAACAAAGTCAAAAACGTTAACTCTTGTGCATACGCATTAATACACACTGGAAAAACCCGCAGAGCACGGCGTCTATAGCATCAATAAAGTGAGAGCACATATTACTATGCCCTGCCAAGGGGTCGTTGAACGATTTTCAATGTATAGTAATGAGACTTTTGGAGCTTGTTCGCAAATTTTGGGGTGTGATACATACTGCTAAAGTAATCGGGATGCCTTAATACTTTTTTTCCGAGTTTGAATTACAAGCGCGAATCAAATATAAACGGTAATTATACTTTTTTTGCTTAGCTTGTGCGTGGTTGTTGTTTGGTTTATGGAGAGTAGGGGACCCGGCTTGGATAGCGGTTGTAGTTAGTACGGCCATGGGCGAGGAAGAGGTACTTATGTCCGTTGCGCCACGAATTATTAAAACAATTTTAACAAATGAAGGCGTTAAACCCTCGTACATTTTTTCACGATTGAAGTTTGTTGGTGATACAGTTGTTTCGTACCTAGACCACCCACCTGAACATTCATACCGGGCCAAGCTCCATTCAATTTCGGATCACATAAGGTGAATCTGTTTAATGTATCAATCCACTAGGAACAATTCTTTACCGGCATCGCTAGAGAATAAAACTATAGAGTTCACACATATGCCTGAGAACAGAACTTTATGGCGGCACCGTTTCTCTTAATCCTTTGTAAGGATACGTTTGCTAAACGGAACAAAGTGAATGAATTCTCTGGACAACAATACCTTTAAGATATACAAAATATCTTTGACACCGTTGTCCATTAAAATATAATTACCTAAAAACCCGTGGTTATCACCAATCCTAAACATTACTGAAAACTCCAGGTAATATTTAATGGTTCATGGTAATTGTCGATCTTAGGTAAATTACCACAGGATCAAACAAAATATCACTGACTCACAATAGAGATCGAAATACAAAGGATTTTATGTGAGGTCAGCGAAAAAAAAAATTACACGTTGCCTGGAGAAAACATGGAAAGATTATCCTTCGATCGATGGGTCAAAGTGAGTTGGTTCTAGACTATTGGCCGAGACGGTCAGGTGTGAGTTCGCGTACGCCGTGTGTCGGTTGGGATGGTGAATTCAAAAAAAAATTAACTGAACCTCCATGGGAAACGTATAATTTGTTCAGATACTCTGAAGAGATTTAAAAAAAATGCCAAGAGTTGAACTTAAAAGAAGATATCAATTGTCACAATCATTTGTCAATTGAGTATCTAGACCGAGGAATATACGCGACTGAAACTATGAACTAGTTTTAAGTGAGTGATACCTGAACAGTGTAGTTGATTAATAAAGTTTAGTTCCTTCATCGTAGTCTCTGCCTTCCGGCTACCTTGAGGCAATCAGAATGACACGCATCCATGAAGAATATTAGGCTCGATCTTGGGATGTTTAAAAGGGGGAAAGGTTATCTATATTGACAATTTCTGTTGAGTTAGCCCACGAAGTCTCTAGTTAAAAAGATAGTGGGAAATATAGTATAAGAAAGTCGTACATAACATATAGCCCTTGAATGGTTTTATAAACACTGATTTGGCGGCAATTGGGTCTTCTGTGATGTAAAATTCACAGAAGATCGCTCGCCATAGCAACTAGAAAAAAAGTTTATTGGTCTTTGGGATATTGGTCTTTTTATTATCCCGCTCGTTATGTCCTATTGCAGGGCTATTAGAAATCTGGCTTGCAGATGTGCAAGCCGGCAAATAGGCCGACATGTATTTTTGGTCGCTAATGGGCATGGAGACTGGTGGATGTGTAATCTTTTATTCTGCTCAAGGTAACATTCTATCGGGTGTGTGGCATTTTGAAGGACATACGATCGGTTGCAGGTAGTCAACGGTGGCTACTCTGCATATCGTCGATAGAACGATCGGCCGATGGGTCTGTAGCTACGAGGTAAGTATACAATGCCGAATGTGGAGGAAAAGCTCCTCGGCTATGAGGAGATATTAATGTCGATTGTCCAGGGGGACAACCGAATTGTTTTCAGCTATTTTAGGACATCGGTGAATGCTATGGCAAGGTTGTGTTTTCTTGCCAGGGATTCGACTTAAGGGTAGATATCGGGTTTATAGGATTTGTATGGGGTTAAAAATGATGCAAGGTTCTTCGGGCCCTGAAAAACCCCACATATCCTTGATTCATCTCCAGTTACTAATCTGCGCAGAAACTCATCTGGGTTGGGACTCATGGGCTCCATAAGTTCTCAACTGAGAGCAAATGCGGCATCAATCTCGCAGATACTTTTTTCATACTCGATTTATCATGCAAAATTGAAACATGAAACAAATTAAAAATTGCCAGATATTTAGTGGTGAATGATGCTTACTAAAAACAGGCCATTAGCGATGCAGAATTAAAACATGAAAGAAATTGAAAATTGGCAGATATCTAGTGATGAATGATGCTTACTGAAAACAGACCATTAGCGATGCTACGAGCGCTATCGTAGGCGATTCTAAGGACTTACTGAACTACGCTCGTAAATTAAAGCCGTCCGAAGCGTTCGTCCACTGTTTTCAATATTATAAAAACCATCATCAGCATCAACTGGGATCCGGTCTTGGCCTTATTTAACAAATCTCTTCACCGGTCCTGATTTCGAGCCGATGTCATCCAGTTTCGCACTCCCAGGCTCTGGGCGTCCTGGTCTATGCCATCCCTCCATCGCAGACAAGGTCTGTCTCCTTCCATACATCCTGCCACAAAGGACTTTCCGGGCAGGCTCTTCTTCGGTCATTCGAGCTAGGTGTCCCGCCCACCGGAGTCTACCGGATTTGATTTTTCTTACAGCATTAGCTTCAAGGTAGATTGCGTACAACTGGTTGTAGCGTCTCCGGAATCGTCCTCCCACATATACGCGGCCAACAATTCTCCTTAAGACCTTCCTTCCGAACGCGGCTAAGAGTTCAGAGTGCCTTTTATTAAGCACCCAGGTCTCGGATCCTTGCATGAGTACTGGTAAGACCATGGTCTTGTACAGTAGTAGTTTGGATGGTCTGGATAAATTTCGGGATTTAAAGAGCCTTAATGGACCATAGTACGCTTTGTTGGATTTGATCAGCCGTTTGCGTTTCGCGTATTGCTTCTTCCATATTGTTATCCGCTGATACTATTGACCTAAGGCAGTAAAAGGATTGCACTACTTCAAATTCGTGCTCCACTACCCAGATAGTTTGACCAACGTTAGGTCTTCTCTTCGCAGAAGTTGACACCATGTACTTACTTTTCCCCTCATTAATGTGCAGTCCCAGTTTTTGTCCCGCCTGCTCGATCTGGGTGAAGGAGTCCTGTACAGCCGAATCGGATCTACCGATGATGTCGATGTCATCTGCGTAGGCAAGTATCTAGCTGGACTTGGTGATAATAGTCCCTCTAGTTGTGACGCCAGAGTCACGGATTGCTTTCTCCAACGCCAGGTTGAAGAGGAGGCAGGCCAGACCGTCCCCTAGTCGGAGTCCATTAAAGATGTTTATTGGTTTGGGCATTGTAAAAATAGCTAAAATTACTATAACTCAGTATGTTATGGCGTTTCTAAGAACTTATTGACCTACCTTCGTAAGATCAAAACATTTTCAAAATTAACGAACAAAAATGATAAAAACTTTATTGATTAAAATTCGTATAAAATACGTTTACTACTCGTAATATAATTAAGTTCCAAATCAATCATGTAAATCAGTAACACTCGACTTAGAGCACCCCTTACTTCGATTCTTGAAAAAATGCCACCTCTCTAAAAAAAAAATCATGCACACTACAGTCGAGAAAGATCAAAGGGAACATTGGTTATGAGATATAATAGTGGCAAACACAGGTGGCGTGGTGGGGTCGATGCCCACTCTCTTATTAAGTCGCTCACGCAATCTATATTGCCAATAAAGATTAAAGATGTGTTTCTAAGGACTTATTGACCCAGCCTCGTATTATCGTCATGAAAAATCTATGAGTTGCTCTTCCATAAATTCGGCCTCTTAGAATAGACATTCTCGCGCGAATACCTTAAAACATTGAGTAATACTCTTTATTCACTGTTAGTCCCTCCGGAATGAATTCGAATTGATTTCGTAGAAATCAAACAAAACAGTCAGCAATGGTCTCATTTTTGAGCCGCTTTGGTGCAGCTTTCTCGGATTTGGCTCATTTTCCAAGCGTTGTTTGTCGATTGTTGGCTTGGTAATATGTCGTATTTATGTTTCGTCACCAGTCATGATACGATTCATGAAGTCGCCCGCTCGAGAAACCATACCTCTAGAGAACTATTTCAATGCTTTTTTTACAAGACATTGAGCTCTTTCGGAACCAGTCGAACGGCAACGCGTCTCAATTCCATATTATTTGCTAAAATTGCATTTCGTCAATGTTCAACTCTCGAGTTAAGTCTCTAACAATAAAACGACGATTTTCAAGCACTAATTGTTTGATTCTTCTAACATTGCCGTCAGTGGTAGGCGTTGAAGGCCGCCGGGATAAGACAAATCTTCGACCACTTCACTTCTCTACAAAGAAGGGTACTTTGAACGATTTGTATCACTCTGTATTTGCGTCATAGACCGGTCTCCATAAGCTGTTTTTAACATTCCTAACGATTCGACAACAGGAATCTTAAAGCAAAATTTTCATACAACTAATTTAACCATAGGCAAACTCGTAGAGCAACTCTGAGGTCTGAAAGAGGTAGTTAAGGTAGGTTCTACCAACTTGAAAAAAAATTATTTTACCGATGCGTTTTCAGCGGACAAATTATAAATTAAATATAGTAAATTAAAACATTAATTAAATTAAACACAATCTTAACTAAGCATCCAATTCGTGTGACTCATTTCAGAGAATCCTTATTAGGAATTGTTTTGTTTTATTTTCCTTTTTTGTTTTTAGTTAACGACAGAGCTCGTCTCAGTCACGTGGTGATTGAATTTTATTGTGAAAATCAACAAGCGCCAATAAATTCTTCCAATGGAAATAAGAACGTTGAGAACGCAGTGAGCTCCGTCTGTAACTACAATACTTGTCAGCGTCGCCAATAGTTGGCCTTGGAGTATTGCTTTTCCTCACTTTTGTTATTCCCCTTGAATGGCGGCATTGGCTATTTCCTAGTATTGCATTGCTTAGGTCTCCTTGTGCTGATCATTAATTGTTTTCAAGTGTAGCGAAAACGGCGGCAATGATTATCGACTTTGGAGATTTAAACAGAAGATCCAATTAGGTTGGACAACTTAAGTCAGAATGAGAAGTTTTAAGGCGCCTTGTGTACAATTGCAGGTAATTAGATTACGCCAGCTACTACAATTCTGTCGTTTACTAATTTATTTTTCTTTGCAATCCAATTTTTCCTGTATTAATGTATTTATATTTGTATGAAATAACAATTAAATTGTCTGCAAATGAAATGTATAATTGTCATATCAATGTGCTGACTTTTCGAAAGTAATCAACAATACCTGATTTGTTATTTTTATTGTTTTTGATTTATCTTAAGAAGTTATACCAATTTGAATTTATTTTTATTGGCTTATCATACTAAAAATCATATCTAGTAGCAACTGTAGTCCAATTTTTAGATGACCTTCAGATTTAAATTTCTGAATTAACCTCAGAGGCTCCGAAACGCTTGGCGCGATTATAAAAGCATTTCGGTGTAGTTTAGCCTTTTTTTATAAATGTTAAATAATCTAAATATAGATGGCACCAGTGTGGGTGTGTTAAAATTTAATTGAGGAGTCAATTTACAGCTCCATACTCAACAGAAATAGCAAGATGCTACTTTCAATTTTTCATGTAATAAACCAATTTCTAAACTTAATTCACGAGTAAACTGCAGGCGACTGAGAGAAAACAACAACAAGGCCACGTACTTTTTCGATGGCATCGCTTTTGTTGTTGTTCTTTGAGTGTGAGTCATTTGGCTTTGGCCATTCCGCCAAACCCCACGGCCCACTTACCTGAAAAGCCCCCATAACTGCTACCCAACTTCCTTAAGTTCGCTAATGCCATCGCATTAGCACCTTAAATGCTTCACGCATCAAATTGATCAAGTTTATTTTGCTAAAAGCCCCTAGAAGAGAATTCTTACCCTTCATGCATCTCTTCGCATGCAAATTCCCTATAAGAATTCTCTCCAAACTTATCATAAAGTCCCTGAAAGAAAATTTATCGGTTCATATATAATACAACCGCATAAACATAGAATCTTACCCTTGAGCTGGCTAATCCCACCCTCAACATGTGTACAATAAAAACTACCTACATACACATTGGCCGGCGTACCACTTTAACCAACGATAAACAGTCCAACGCAGCTGCATGTAATTAGCACCATATACGTTGAGACTAACTCGCACCATGTGCAAACAGAAGAACGCTGCCCTTCAAAGGTTTTCTGGCGATACCATAACCAATCCACATCGCGTATGGTATCCCAAATGCAATTCCCATTTAACGAGTTCCAGCTTATTTATTTAGCTGACCCTAATCACAAACCGATGCATTAGGTCGCTTCTCCTTTGTTCTTTTTCACTCGCCGTAGGTTTTGTTTATCCTTGCTGAAATGCATCGATAAACACGGTGATGCGTACGAACACACATACACACCACTGCTTAATAGATCGATTTCCTTGGTGGCCACACCCCTAACAGAAAAATTCTCTCTCTCTCTTCCATTCCTTAACCCTAACCGAGGATGGAATTCAAGTCAGAGTTCTATCCTCGGGGAGTCTAATTACATCCGCCGACCACCACGGTCGTTCCGCTCCAACTCCCCGGTGCACACGAGGACGCGAAAGTCAACCGCGAGTCGCGTGAGTAAAGTTTTGATATACAAGTCGTCGGTTCATTACAGCGGACGTGTGCGCGCGATTTCATCGTCTAATTAATTTACGACTTCAATCTGTAAAATTACGAATTATCCTTCACAATTTTAAAGATAATGACGAATATAACAAAATAAATGCATCAAAATACTTCGATACATCTAAACCAAATAAAGTAATCATTTAATAAACAATCAACAGTGTGCTTTGTTTCATTCCACTTACTGTGGACGGTGGGTTGCGGAATTTTGTTTTGATCTTTGTGTTAGACTATATTCGGCAGAATAGTGGAACTTTCTTTCAGTGTTTATCGGAACATTTTTGGAACCTTAGTGACATCCGGATGGGGATAGGAGTGAACCGAGTGCCCGTGTCTGGCACAATATACTCCTAATCCCCACAGAATAATTGGTTCGGTGTCGTGCACGGTTTATAATACACAATTTTATTTGAATCAAGTTAAAGTTTCAAGTTTTGTATTTGTGCTATTATACAAAAGTTAAAACTGTTGTATGTATATTAGATGTTACGAGAGTGTGTGGGGGTTCTCTGTATCACTCTGAGAACCAACCAACAGCTCCACCCATGTTTCTGTCCACAAATGTCAACCCCGACTCCTTACGTTGCCTGCAGTTACCTGCAAACATTGCCCCTTCCCAGGGGCCCCCATAACATGCATCTAACGCATTTCCAGAAACCTCCCTGGAAGCAAACCCCTTTCATGCATTTACTGCATCACCATAGGGCATTATCCAAATCCCCCGGAAACGAAATATCGTTCGCTCATATGTTACATCACCATAATTCCCTGAAAAGAATTACCAACATGCAACATACATCGGGAAACCCATTGGCGCCCCTTGTTGGTTGGCTTACCCCGCCACACATGTGCGCAGCACATTTCCCTGACTTATTTACAGTCACCCCAGCTTTTGTCCAACCGACAAAACTAGTCCGCGCATCTCGCGCCTAGCCGCCGAGAATCCTACAGGAGAACACGCACACAGGGAATGCCATCCTTCGCACGGTCAACGATTGCACAAGCAACATGGTACAAGTATCACCAAGCTCGCAGCACAGGTTGCTCAATGACGGGCAGACAATCGTGCAGCTGCACGAACGCCACCATGATGCCATTGCCACAATTCCCTTTTTCTCGTTTTCGTTTTCGTTTGCCCACGACTTGGCAACACGAGCAACCACGCATCTTCGCCATGATCAACTCGGAGAGATCCTCTCTGATTGGTCACCGCAAGAGAAACTTCACGTTTCTCACGAGTACCGAAACTCACCCTTAGCGGACGACTAACTCTGCACGGGTCTTTTACCAACGAGTCGTGTTTCATTCTTCAACGGAATCGGTCACACATGCAGGGTCACTTTCCATCCCCTGAAGAGTTTACATCTCGGAGTCGTATTTAGAGAACCCTCACGATCGGGTAACAATATTTGTGTTCCGCCTACAACCGAACGGTTTAATTGTGCTCATAGTTTGTGTCTAACCTATAACCGAACAATTCAATAGTAACTATATCCTGTGTGTAACCTACAAAGGAACAGTTTTGATTTTCAATAGGAATTATATCTTGTGTCCAATCTAGAACGGAACAGTTTGATTTTCAATTAACAACAGTAACAACATTTTGTGTTCAATTTATCACCCAGCAGATAATTGTAATCCTAGTGTGTGTCTAACCTATAACCGAACAATTCAGTAGTAACTATATTCTATGTTCACTCTACAACTGAACTGTTTTGATTTTCAATAACAATTGTAATCATAGTTTGTGTTTAACCTATGTTAATAAAGTAAAAAAAAAAAATACAAAATTCCGAGTTTTATTTCCGTCTGGCGTGCGACCAACGGAGTTTAAAGTGTATTCGCAGTGGGGCTTTCAGTGAACATGGGCACGGATGCCGCCACACAACTAAAAGAAAAGAATCACAAACATTAACACTAAACAATCATAAACCACAGACCGCCCCCATAGGTGGGCTGAAAAGTTTCCGACCTATCAAAGATACAAGTCATTTTTCTTAAAATTTACTTTTATTTTTCTACATACTCTTCTTGTAACTCTACACACTTCTCCCTGCGATGCTTCCATCTCTCTAACCCGTCCAAATAGTACTCGGCGTTTTTTTCTCTGCAAAAGGTGATCGCCTCCTCATTGGACGCAAGTCTCTGCCCTCCGGGCTCAATTTTTAAATTACGGAACAAAGAGAAGTCGCTTGGGGCTAGATATGGTGAGTAAGGCGTATGGTCAAACAGTTCAAACCGTAATTCATGGATTTTCACCATGGCAATCGCTGAGATGTGAGACGGCGCACTGTCTTGGTGAAACAGGATTTCTTTTTCTTCAAATGTGGTCGTTTTTCCGCAATTTCTGCCTTCAGTTGGTCAAGTAATGATGCGTAGTATGCTCCTGTAATGGTTTTTTCCTTTTTGAAGATAATCGATTAATATAACTCCATGACAATCTCAAAAAACAGTCGCCATCACTTATACAGCCGAAAAAAGTTTTTTTTTTTTTGTTGAGCCGATTCCCCCTTTGCAGTCCACTGTTTTGACTGCATTTTTGTTTCGGGCGTATAATCATCATCATCGGCACTACAATCGGGATCCGGTTTTGGCCTTATTTAACAAATCTCACCACCGGCTCCGATCTCGAGCCGATGACATTCAGTTTGGCACTCCCAGGCTCTGGGCGTCCTGGTCTACGCCACCCCTCCATCGCAGGCAAGATCTGCCGCGCTGTCTCCTTCCATACATCCTGCCAAAAAGGACTTTCTAGGCAGGCTCCTCTTCGCTCATTTGAGCTAGGTGTCCCGCCCACCGGAGGCTACCGAGCTAGATTTTACTTACAACATTAGATTCAAGGTAGATGGCGTAAAACTCATGGTTGTAGCGTCTCCGGAATCGTCCTCCCTCACATACGAGGCCAACAGTTCGCCTTAAGACTTTCCTCTCGAACGCGGCTAAGAGTTCATAGTGCCTTTTATTGAGCACCCAGGTCTCGGATCCATACATAAGTACTGGTAAGACCATGGTCTTGTACAGTACTAGCTTGGATGTTCTGGATAAATTTCGGGATTTAAAGAGCCTTGATAGACCATAGTGCCGCAAGACTAATGACCTTGCCCGGAAAAACAAATCATTATGGAAAATTGCCTCAGGACTTGCTAAATAAGGCCAAGGCCGGATCCCGGTTGTAGTGCCGATGATGATGATGATGATGATGATGATGATGGACCATAGTAGGCTTTGTTGGATGTTGGATTTGATCACCCGTTCGCGTCTTTCTTCTTCCATATCGTTACGTTATTTCGATTTTACGTTGATCGACTTCCACGGTTCGATCTCTGGATTGCGAATAATCCAAATAAAATTTCAAAGTTTGTTCTTTTTACTTCTCTAGCTTTGTTCTTTAGAGCTGACAGTACACACCAGCGCGGGTCGTAGTAATCGATTTTCCATAAATCGCCGCACGTTAATTCTGGTTTCACGTATTCTTTTCTATGGAACGCAATGAACAGCACCTCTAGCTGTTGATTACGCATAAAATCTAGAGCTTGCTTGATCTTTCCCACCGTATGTGGTGGCTTACGATAGCGGTCTCGACCTCCAGCATCAGTTGATTTCTCTTGTTCGGAAACAGTTGATTTACAAAACGCCTGTTTGTAAATCCATTCAGCTTCATCTTGTAGTTTATTGGATCCCTCTGGAACAGTCGCAACTGCAACTTCGCGCAATTGCATTCGCTCAGGAATATCCGTTTTACGGATTTCATTATCTAAATCCTTAAAGTGACCTCTTTCACTAGCTTCGTATACTTCCAAAATAGTCTTTCGGGTAGATTTCATTTTGGTTGTTTTCTTGGGTCGTTTTTCACGTTCCCCAACACCGTCTTCCTCTTCGTAGTCATCACCTTCCGATTTGGGTTCATATCCGTCCTCGTCATACTTAGTGAAATCTTCTTAGTCGAAATCAACATTCGAAAATTTTCTGACCTTCTTGCACTGACGCATCAGTGAAAATCGTCTTGTCTTCTTCCTCTCAGCGCTTGGCCTTCCTTCGTCGTCTATAATAAAATCATCAGCATCAGATTCCGATTCCTCATAATCATTGAAATGTTCTGCAGCCTCAGTTTCCCTGTGACTAAGTTCAGAGCGGCGTTCAACATTGTCTTCGTCGTCGAATAGCTGTTCGGCTATAGCCTCCCGTGCTAAACCCTCATCGACGTGCTGTTCTTCTCCCATTTCATCCTGCCTCGCCTGCAGTCTGGCAGAATTCCCTTCGATGCACGATCATTTTCCTGCAGTTGTGAAGTTTGTTGTGCCAGCTGGTTCTCCATACGTGAGGACTGTTTTGCCAGCTGCTTCTCCATGCGTGCGGACTGCTGTGCCATTGCTGCTAAAAGCACCTTCATGTCAAATGCTGGCGCTGGCTGCAGCTCAGCCAACTTCTCTTCGACTTTTGATGAAGCTCCTGAAGCATCATGACACAACTCATGTCCATCAACATCGATGCCTTCACTCTCCAGTGCTTTACGCAATCGTGCTTGTAGATCTGCCTTATTCCCTGTCACAGGTAATCCTCGAGACTCCAATTCTTCTTTTAAATGGGGCATTCTCCGGTCAGCAAACTACACCATGATTTAGGATTATTCCAGGTCCACAGCTACACTTCCAGATGATATAGGATTATTCAGCAATCCCACTTCTGACACCAATTGTTACGTAATTTCGATTTTACGTTGATCGACTTCCTCGGTTCGGTCGCTGGATTATGAATAATCCAAATAAAATTCCAAAGTTTGTTCTTTTCACTTCTCTAGCTTCATCATTTTTGTTATTACTGTTCACGCTTGCTAGTTTTTCCAAATCCCATTATTGACTGACACTTATTGTTTCGCCAGTTGGGAACGCAACTCCGTTGTTGCTGATGGTTCGCCAACTGGGAAGCAGCAAAGGTTGTTTTCCGCGTTGAGTTCCTCCTCGACGGGACAGCAAACTATATTGGCGTTGTGCCCAGCGAATGACTGCCGCGACGGGCAGTAATTAAACACATTTTGAATATACATTACATTAATTTAACTTTATTACGAATTTTAATATCACATGAAAAACGATTTAAAAACACCTTGAGTGAACGATTAGAGTCTCTCGTCGTTAAAAACTGTCTAGCACCAACCGTCATCTCCAAAACGTTATCAAAACAACAGGTTCTGAACGTACCGTATACAAAAAGGTCAAAAACAGTGTGAGCACCGTACAGTAGTAAAACAAGCACTGTAAACAGTAGCATGGAAACGTCACACGAATAGCCAATTTTGCTTTTGTCTATTCAGCAATAGGTGGCGTTCCGTGTGGTATGTTTTTTCGGAATGGTGTAATGTGATATATGTTGCGGAACTGCAACACTTATTATTCCGCTGTCAGTTTGCCCGCTTCTCTATGTCGTCTATCTCCCGCTAGATGTCGCGTTTAAATCCGTACCTGCTATTCACTTCGGTTATTAATTCGTCACAATATCGTTATCGGCTGATACTATTGACCCAAGGTAGTTAAAGGATTCCACTACTTCAAATTCGATTTCCACTACCCTGACAGTTTGACCAACATTAGATATTCTCTTCGCAGACGTTGCTATTATGTTCTTAGTTTTCCCCTAATTAATGTGCAGTCTCAGTTTTTGTTCCGCCTGCTCGATCTGGGTGAAGGAGTCCTGTACAGCCAATTCGGTTCTACGGATGATGTCGTTTGCGTAGACAAGTATATGGCTCGACTTGGTGATAATAGTCCCTCTAGTTGTGACGTCAGAGTCACGGGTTGCTTTCTCCAACGCCAGGTTGAAAAGGAGGCAGGACAGAACGTCCCCTTGTCGGAGTCCATTAAAGGTGTTTATTGGTTTGGACAGCAACCCCGCTATTCTGATTTGACTAGTTACGTTGGTCATGTTCATCCTACAAAGTCGTATCAATTTGTTTGGAATGCCGAACTCTCTCATGGTATTATATAGTCCTACCCTGTCTATGCTGTCGTAGGCGGCCTTAAAGTCTATAAATAGATGATATAATGGAATCCTAAATTTCAGACATTTTACCATCGCCTGCCTTCGGGCGAATAATGGCGTATCCAAATTTCATCAGCAGTAATTAATCGGTGGCAAAACTCGGATTTATTGCTCCTAAACTGCACCAGCAGAGCGTTGGAAATGTTCATTCGAACACGTTTTTGGTCTAACGTGAGCAAACGCGGCACCCAGAGCCCGGACAGCTTTCCCATGCCTAAATCTTGATTTAATATATGACAAACACGTTCTTTGGATATTTTCATAGCCTCTACTATATCCCTCACTTTAATTCGACGGCCCTCTAGCACCATTTGGTGAACTTTAGCGATGTTATCGTCAGTTGTTGCAGTTTTTGGACGTCCCGAACATTCATCGTCAAAAAATTCAGCTGCCCAAAATTTCACTTTGGTAAATGATAGAGCAGAGTCCCAATACACAGAGTCCAACTCATTTTTGATTTGCGTAGGCGTATTGCCTTTCAAAAACAAAAATATAATGACAGCTCGATACTCAATTTTGTCCTTTTTCACAAAAACACTCACATCGACTCACTCAAACGACTGTCAAATAAAAACTGCGCATCCAAAATGGCTGAAATTTTGGTGAGTCACTGTCAAAAGATTCACAACTACATTCACTAGCTTTGTTGACGAGTGCTGCTATCTTCACGTTGAGGACGGAATCTTTTCAGGCCACCCATGTAATTCGTGTTCGGCGGTACGCCCAAAAAAGACCCTGATATCGGACCAAGGAATTCGGATTAGTTCTATGCCTGAAAGCAATCTGATAGAACCCATTAATTTACTTTACATTTCTTAATGTCACGTACATTTCTATGCCAGAATTCGTATTGCTACAGAACAGGAATTTACTGGACCAGTGCAAAAAATATGTCAACAAATTAGGTTCGGCGTTATCTCAGTGTTACATCCTGGGAGTAGTATTTAAAGAAAACACATCCTACAGGAAACTCATATTGATCCGATGTATTTTCTATTCTTATTATAATTTTTTTGCCATTGTTATTCTTATTGTATTAGTGATATAGTCATTTTCATCAAGGGTGAGTAAATGGCGTGATAACCCATTTTACTTTGCAATCCATGATACTCACTGGCAAAGCAGAATAATGTAATTAAAGTGCATGATAAGATATTTATATTATCTCAGCTGTAATTCATTTCAAGTGAAATTAATTATTGTATTTTATTTATTTAACTGCAGATGTTCGGTGACAAGGTGATACAATTGCCCAGTCACGGCTTCAATGAGTTGTCGTTATTTAGTCCGTGTGTCTGGAATAAAAGTGTCAGCAGACCACACTTCTTTTTTTGTTGTAATTTTTCACTTTTTAATTCATTCCCATTTCAATGTCTCACACTCAATATAAAGCTTTCAAAGTATTGTAATTAAATGCGACTACTCAGCAGTCACTCATTTTACATTTACTACAACAAAATTCAAAAATTCTGAAGGGCGAAAGACACTTTAGCAGGCAAAAAGGTGACACGATGTTGAATTTTATTTTTAACTGACTACTAGAGACGACCTTCTGTTCATGGTCAAGGACAACACTGCAACTGAATAGTTCAGTAATACTCGGTAATACAAGGTGCCCACACTGAGAAGTAATAGTTATATGGGATCTCCTTTTACAACACTTAATATAACACAATCACGTGCATTAAATATCGTTGAACTTGTTCAGATGTATAAAACTAAAGGACGTTTGTTTTGTTGTAAGCCTTTTTTTTTTTTTTAAACTGTATTTATTAACCGTATTTATAATTTGTACATTTAAGTGATACAGTGACTTAAAATTAATTTTATAACAACTGTTTACATGTAATTATTATTATAATATATTTTCCAAACAATGTTTTAAGAGTTACAGGATAGATGTGTGTTTATACATTTAGTAGGGTGTCGTCTTCCTGGAAAAGGTCAGAAAACCAGGAATTTCTTATTTTTACTTTACTTAATCTAAACTTAACCCTAAATATAAATATAAATATAACTTAACCTAACTTAGTCTGATTATTATAAAATGAGCTATAAACAAAACAAAGTTTTATAATTAATGGGATATATGAATTAAAGGATGTGGAATGAGGTCAGTTATGGGTTTGGGGAAGAGTATTTCTTTCCGGTTGTTCGTTGGAAAGCGTAGGATGATGGAAAATGGTTGGACGTTACACTATTTGAACTGGTTAGGGGTAACTTCGGTGTTGTGGTATATGATCTCATTTGAATCATTTACCAGTCTGCCTGAGGCGAAGATAGCTCTGGAGTGGAGACAGTTGGGGTAGTTAGTTCGGATATCTAGAGGGTTCTCTAAGAGCGAGGTTATTATGGGATTGGGATTATTTTGTAGGTTTTCGATAAATTTGATAGACGGTTCGAGGAATCGTCTATCGAGGCGCTCGATACCAGCGGTATTGTAGAGTTCGACGTTACTATAGTACTTATAGGAGTTAGGACGACGATGTAACCCAGAGACATACCTAAAGCATTTTCTTTCGAATACTCGTAATTTCTCCATTTGGGAGGGAGTGATATGGTACAACAATGGGCACGCGTTCGTGAGTGTGGGCCTGATAATTTGTTTGTAAATGAGCAGTTTGAATTTGTGAGAGAGACTATTAGGTTTCCACATTACTCTTCTACAGAGATTAAGCTGAATTGTGGCTTTTTGAAGGGAATTTTTAATGTGGGAGGAAAAAGACCAGTTATTAGAAAAAGTGATTCCCAGATATTTTAGGGTTTTGGAGGGTTTTATCAGAGTGTTGATCAGTTGAATCTTAATTTTGTTGTGGCAGCGTCTAGTGTTGTTTGTACAGTGCTCGTTTCTGCCCTTGAACACTATGAGCTGTGTTTTATTTGGATTAAGGTGGATTTTCCACTTATTAAAGTATGATGATAGGTTAGGGAGAAAGTTGTTAATGCAGTTTCTTGCAGCCTTAACAAATTTGCTGCTAGAGTAAATTAATGTATCATCAGCATAATTCAGCATCACAACATTAGGAGATACGGGTTGAGGAATATCCGCGGTATATAACAGATATAAAATTGGCCCTAAAATAGAGCCCTGGGGAACACGCGCGGTTATGTTGCCGGTTTCTGAGACGGAAGAATTTATTCTCACAACGAATTTTCTGTCAGAAAGATAAGAGGCTAAGAGCTTTGTTGTGTGAGAGTTTAGATTAAATATGGAGTGCAGTTTGTACAGAAGCCCTGAGATCCAGACGCAATCAAACGCCTTAGAAATATCAAGAGATATACACACAGTAGGGCTTTGGTTTTGGAGACCAGTTGTAACATCGTGTGTAAGTTTTAGTAGAGCATGACATGTGGATTGTTGCTTAGGAAATCCGAACTGACAGTTAGGGATGAGGGCATTCTCATTGGCAAATGAGAGAAGATTTTGGTAAATCTTGCGTTCCAGTATCTTACTTAATGTACTTAATAGGGATATTGGACGATAATTGCAAGGGCTATTACTACTACCGGGCTTCTTAATAGGAATTACTACCGCAGTTTTCCAGTTCTCTGGGAAGTGCGATGCATTAATTATATGATTAAGAAGAATGAGGATGGGAAGTAGATTCTGTGGGCGTAGCCTTTTAAATAGAAGGCGTGGGATTCCATCTAATCCAGTTGACTTTTTGTTATTTCCTGATCTTACGATCTCGGCGTGGGATTCCATCTAATCCAGTTGACTTTTTGTTATTTCCTGATCTTACGATCTCGGATAATTCGTCTGCAGTTAGAAAATTTGTAGTATCTAAGGGGTGTGAAGCTATGTTCGTGTTGTTAAATTCACCGATGAAAGAAGTAAAAGATGTGAATAATCTGTTTGAGATGTATTCGTTTACTGTGTTCTCGAAGCCGGGAGTTGATAGAGAATCATTTTGCTCATGAATCTTTGCAAAGCGTTCTGCGAGGCAATTTGCTATGTCCGTATCGGACTGGGCAATATTATTGCTGATTGGGTTGATGAGATGATCAATTCGGGGTTTATATTTACGACCAGTTAATTGGTTGATGTTTTTGAAAAGATCCCGATTCGGTTTGATATTTTTAAGTGTGGAAATGTAGTTTTCATCTGCGAACTTTTTCAACTGCTCATTTATCAGAGTGGATAGGAGTTGGATTTGGCTTTTAATAAAGGGGCAGTATCTTGTATGAAGTTTACGGCGGAGCTGCTTTTTAAGGCGCAATAATTTGGTTAGGATGCTGGGCAAAGGCTTTCCCAAATAGTTATGAGGAATGGTTGTCGGGGTGTTTTTGCTGAGAGCCTCCTTAAGAATTTGCTCTATTCTTAAAGATGCGTGATCGATTTCAGTAGGTTGGATGCTTCAGGGATATACAAGTCAGAGAAACTTGTCGCTATGTCCGTATTGACTTTTCTCCAATTTGTTTTGGTGAAGTTTGGGACAGGGTGTGACGAGTAGAGTGGGTCGAGAGAGGGGATTTGGATCGTGGTGTGAACGGAACCATGATCAGAAGGAAATATAAAGGAGACTGTAGGTGGACCCACTGAGTGAACATCATCGGTCTTGAGGAAGAAGTCGATTGTTGACTTGGCTGTGCTAGTGACACGAGTTGCCTGTAATGGGGAGTCAATGTATGTATATGGATAAGATGGGAGGAGGGCTAGCAACTGACGACCATATTTGTTGCATTTATTATCATTGAATGCTGTATGACGAGCATTCCAGTCTCCCCCGATTATAAATGGAGCGGGAACAGACTGTTGGATTATCTGAGAAATGTCAGCATCTGGGAAATCTGGTTGTCGTGAAGGGTGAATATAAATGGATGCTAAGACGAGCACTTTATTGTTCTCACAAAAAAGTTTAACTGCCGTGTATTCAATGCTGAATATATTAGTGAATCTAATTTCACTGAATTGAAATTGTTTGTGTATTAAGATGCCGGTACCTCCGTGGGATCCATTAGTTCTGGGGTTAGAAACAAAAGTATAATTGGCAATGGAAACTCGGGAATTTGGTTTGAGCCAGGTCTCTGAAAGGAAGAGGATATCTGGGGAAATTTTTTCAACAAACGATCGGAGGTGTTGCTTACGTATATTAGAGTAAATGGATTCTGTGTTGAGGGAGATAATGGTTAGTTTAAAGAGAGCTGGAAAGAATATGGGAAGTTATTAGTGAAAGAATCTGACCTTTTTTTTCTGTTTCTGACATATGCCTCAGCGACGGAAGCATGGCCTGTAGGCTTTGGATGTAACCCATGATGTCCAGATTGAAATTTTTAATATTGTCGTTAGAGGGAGTGGTAGTGTTGAGGCTTCCTTTTGCTGCATCCGCGTAAGATATTCCGGGTCGGGTTAACTTTACTTCCTGCAATACTGTTGGTTTCGTTGTAGTTGGTTTAACTGTTGACATTGCTAATTTCCGTCTTTGCAGAACTTTTAGCTTCTGAGGACATTGAGAGAAATTTGCTGGATGTGGCCCTCCACAGTTACAACATTTTACTGTAATCTTCTTTGTGGTAATGGATCTATCGGCGTTGGCGGTTTGGACTGTCTCTGGTTCCAGGCCTTGTGGATTTACCTTGCATTCATCTAGCTCGTGTTCCTCTGCGCATCTGCCGCAACGCCTTTGCTGGTGGCATGAGACCGCCAAGTGTCCTGAGTCTTGCCATCGCTTGCAATGTAGAATTTCTTGTTTGTGTGGCTCCTCGATTGCGATTTTTTGCGTAAAGAAATATTTAATTTGTTTAAGTTGGTTGATCTCCTGATTTGGTGGGATTTGTATGATCCGGAGGCTTTTTATGCTGTTTGTCCTCATGTATGGCGTTTGGAAGTAGTCCAGCTTATTAATTTTTATTTGTGGACATATCCTAGCAATTTCCAGTCCTAATTCTTCATTGGTCCATTCTGGATCGATGTGCCTTATAATAAAGGTAGTTGGTTTGCTATTTGGATGTTGGGAGGTGAAGAACTGATATTGTTCCTCTAACCGTTTTTTAACTGCCCTATCATGATCGTCTAATGATCTGACTGTTATGGAAGTCCTAGATCCTTTTATATTTGTGCTGAAATTCCGGTGACCCAGAGCATTTTGCAGGGTTTGAATTATAGCTTTGGTGCTGGTCAGGTTTTTGACGTAGATTGGCGGGGGTCTTTCATTTCTCGCGGTTGATTTCGTTGGATGGCTTGTGTATGGGGGAAGAGTCCGATGATTTTCCCAATTCAATCCTCGGAGGGCGAAGCGTAAATAATGACGTTGCACTCTTTCGATCCTGTGAATATGGGACGAGTAATAAGTAGACCAGACCTGACTCACGTATTTAAGAAGGGGTTGGACAAAAGCTATATAGAGAGATCGGGAAACGTAGCGATTAGAGAATTCTTTCGACCAGCGTTTTACAAAACCAAGGGCAAAGTTGGCCTTGAGTATAATGTCATCAATATGTGGGATGAAGTTAAGCGCCCTATTAGATAAGATGATAAGGTCACGAATCAATTGTACAGGTGATATCTGATGGTTGAGTAGGAAATAGGGACTTAGGGAGGAGGGAGGCGTTTAGAGGAGAAGGTGATCGACTGGCATTTGACAATATTATGTTCAAGGCAGTTGTTATGGTACCAACTTGAAAAGCTGTCGAGATCCATTTGGGGAAGTCAGGAGTCGAGAGGAGATCGGGTCGTTTTGTAGAGAGATGGAGGTATGCTTGATACTGGAGTCTATGTCGTTAATAGTAAGAATAAATAGGAGGAGTCCTAGATGACTGCCCTTGTGGGGGTTCTCTATACCACATGGAGAACCAACCCACCATGCCAACCAATCTTGACCGCCAACAGCGCGTCACCCTACCCTAACCTGTAACCCATTTCAAAACATGCAAAACAAATCCCAATCTGCAAGCGCATCCATCCGGAACTTGCAAGAATCCATCTCCTAATCTGCAATGAAAGGCATTTCCCAAAACTCCCAACAGAATACAATTCAATAGAATACATTTTAAATCATCTCCCTCAATTACATCACCCCACATATATAATTTTTCGCAAAATTTCTTCGATCAATTCTCTACTTAATTCATATTCCCTCCTTGCGACCAAGCAATCCTAATTTTCCCCGAAATTCATATGCTGTAATAAAACGCATATTCAAACCTACAGCGGAATATTAACCATCATCACCAACCATACCGAGCCGCATACATTTCCCCGAAATTACTTCGGTTAACATCTTATCTAAACGATATTCCTTGCCTGCACCCAAGCAATCCCAATCTCCCCCGAAAACCACCTCGGTTCACTTCCTCCTTAAATCACACTTCTCGTCCGCAACCAAGCGAAAGCTAATTTTCCACGAATCAACCACAACGACCAAGACCCTTGATCATACTTGGCTATGCCAATTTCCCGGTATACACAACCAACGAATCCAACTCAGCTTATACGGCGAGGATTCGCTGAAACTGAATTCCTACGCAAGCATGGCAACTCTTCTCGAAATTCCTCGTAAGTGGCGGCGAGTTTATTTCAGCTATGACTCAACCGCCACGACGCGATGAATGGATACGTTCCATTCATTAGTCAGTCGAGATCCGCCACCGGGGCCGGACATAAAAAGTCGAATTTAGTCTTCGAAAGGGGTCAGTGGTTGTTGTCTGAGAACATCGGTCGCCGTACGAAAATTAAAAAGACTACGCGCGTTAACCTAATTAAAGTAATCTTTGAAACCAAATTATTTGTGTTAAGTTAAATGAACTTGGACTACATGTGTTAAACAAAAATAAAAGAAAACCTATATTCGATTACCCGGCATGTTTTATTTCTTCCTCCCTTCGTCGGTGGTGTATCGTCGTAGTCCATTGTTCGTGGACGACGCATCTGCGCTCATTGTTCCCTTTCACTCGTATTAACATTGCCAGCAGAAGGTGGAGAGACAAGGAAGAGCGGTATTTGTAGAGACACACTTTTCTACGGTTTTAGAAACAGTTAATCTTATTCGGTTCCAAAGAATGCGGTGACACAGACGATTCCGGGGGCGCGGAAAATAAGAAGTGGGAAGGAAGCAAACCGAGTGCCCCTGCCGGCACAATACTTCCTCACCCCCACACCCTGGGGAACCCCTGACCTGGGAAGAAAAGGATTGGAAAGGGTGCATCAGAATCTAACACGGTAGGTTCGAGCCTTAAGATAGGAAGAGATCCACTTAATCTATAGGGGTTCGAAACCAAGGGAGGATCGTCTAAGAGGGTGAGATTGTGGGAGATTTTGTCAAAGCCGTTGCTAAAATCGGTTGTGATTACATCGCCTTCGCTGTAATTTTCTAAGGCACGGAGAGTAAAGTGTAGTGTAACAACATGCCCATGAAGAATAATATCAAATGAATCAACTGCCCTTGTCACAATTGGCAAGTGTCACGTAATCAGCATTCGCTGTCGACGATAATTCAAGGTCAAATTTTTTTATTGAGTAAAAGAAACGAATTGCTCCAGTTACGATTTGAAAGAATCATATGACACCCGCTGGCGAGCTTGCCACTAGCGACTGAATCACAAATTAATTGGGTCAAATCGTGTCATTGTTTTTACACTATGCGCTAAGCTGCTGATAGAAAATAGAATAGCACGATAAGCAAATTGTATTGAGTGAATTATGAATTAAGAATGAAATGGCTTGTTAAGCAAAATTGTATGAGTAGATTAAGAAATTTGTGAATAATTGAGTGGTTAATTGGGGGTATAAATACCCCAGCAATTTCGATAATAAATCAATCAAAAACCTATTGTGGAATTTGATTCACCAACTGCGGCGATATCGCTATCCAATTTAAGCGGGCTGCTCTTAAACAGCAAACCATTAGGGAAGCCTTATCGTAGACCATCACAGATTACGAAGGTTATATCTTTCCAGCCAATTACCCTTAAAGGCGATCATATACATATCATTACATGGCAACTTCGTACAATAATTAAACGAAGTCTTACCATTTCATAACGACAAAAAATACCTGCTCTATTACAAAAGGATTAGAACTCTACTAGATTGGTTGTGGTCGACCTACCCAAAAGGAAACCATGCTGGTTGTGTGAGATGAAGGATTTGCATCGAAAAGATAGCGCATTATAAAGAATGCCTTCGAACAGTTTTGGGATATGAGACAGGTTGGTGATGGGACGGTAGTTACTAATATCGTTTTTAGGTCCCTTTTTATGTGCGGGGGTGACAAAAGAGGATTTCCAAATACTTGAGAAAACGCTTTGTGTGAGATATACTGTGAGCGTCAAAAGAAAGTGTACAGCTATGAACTGCATTTTTGCAACCCTGTTAAAGCAAGGGGGTTCGATCTTTTAGTAAAATACTTATGTTATTTTTTAAGGTAGTTTATTTTCAATGAATTGCCATACAAAACTTAACAGAATATAATGAAGTAAAAATACAATAAAAAAAATTAAAATAATATTTCAGTTTTAAAGCGTCAAAAAAAAGTGTACATATTCAATTAAAGTAAAAAACTTAAAACTAGTACTTTGTCTGCTTCCCTTTCGCCTTTAAAACAGCATCAATGCGTCTGGGCATTGGCTCTACTAGCTTCCTTGTCAATTTGGTTGGGATTTTTTGCCACTCTTCAACTAGAATTGGCTTTAGTGACT
Organism: Microdon myrmicae; assembly: GCA_963931805.1. Taxonomy (NCBI): domain Eukaryota; kingdom Metazoa; phylum Arthropoda; class Insecta; order Diptera; family Syrphidae; genus Microdon; species Microdon myrmicae. The sequence continues at coordinate 108,138,632 of OZ007496.1, forward strand.
CTCTGTCTGAAATGTTCCTCTTTCGGATCTGCTTATCCAGATACTCTCACAAATGCTCGGTGGGGTTTAAGTCTGGGGATTGCGGAGGGTGATCCAGTTGCTTAGGTGTACGGTAAAGTAACCATTCCTTGACTATTTTCGATCTGTGCTCGGGTTCGTTGTCTTGTTGGAAGACCCATGAATCACTTAAACCCAGTTTCGCAACACTACTTGGCAAATTGTCTCTTAAAATATTAAGATAATCTTCTTTTCTCATTGTACTGTCAATAAAGACGAGGTTCCCAACTCCAGATGACGCCATACATCCCCAGACCATTACCGAACCGCCTCCGTGCTTAATTGTTGAATTTAAATTTTTATGTTCAAATTAAGTTTTTTTCGTTCTCCATATTTTTGGTGGTTTTATTGAACCAAAAATCTCAAATTTGCTCTCGTCACTAAAGAGAACATTTCCCCAGAATGAAGAATTTTCTTTTTGATACTTCTTTTTGATACTTCTTGGAAGAAGAAGTCTTCGCTTCTGATTTTTTTCAGAAATGTATGGCTTTTTGCGAGGAACTGTTCCGTGTAGCCCGCTGCTATGGAGGGTCCGCCGAATAGTGCTCGCGCTAACGTTGACTCCAGAAGATTGGGTAATGTTTTCAGCAATCTTTACTGCACTAGACGCGGGATTTTTTCGCACTTCCCTGACAATAGCACGTTCATCACCTACGGACAGCTTTTTTGGCCTTCCGGAACGAGGTCGATCTTTCACATCCTTGAACTTTTGAAATTTTTTTCACCGTGTTATGGCATCTGCCCACTGTTTTGGCTATTTCGCGGTAAGATTTTCCTTCCTTTCTTAATTTAATAATAAGTTTTCGTGTTTCTACTGCACTTTGTTTACCTATTTTGAAGTAATTTTAAAAAATAATTTAAACAACAAGCAACTTTCGATGGAAATGAACTCAATAACACTTTTAATCAATTAGTTATGAGTTGTAAAGAAAACAAAATAAATTTAACGGTTGTTTTCCCGATAAGCGGAAAGTTGCACAGTATGTGTGGCAAGTTGTACACTTTTTTTTGACGCTTTAAAACTGAAATATTTTTTTTTAATTTTTTTAATGTATTTTTACTTCATTATTTTCTGTTAAGTTTTATATGGCAATTCATTGACAATAAGCTACCTTAAAAAATAACATAGGTATTTTACTAAAAGATCGAACCCCCTTGCTTTAACAGGGTTGTAAAAATGCAGTTCAATGCTGTACACTTTCTTTTGACGCTCACAGTAGATTGGGTGATTTGAATGCCTAAATATGCCAAAATAGGTCGGGAGCCGATTTTCAGGCACTACGCAGGTTCCCATAGTTTGCATGAGAATGTGGGGGGACGAGGTAGATGTGCCAACGTATGGCACTGGTTCACTAAAGTCCCACCGTCTGCTATCGTTCACCACCACGATAGTTCACTGAACAAATGAAACCCAGTTCCGCAGCGAGCCGTTGCAAGAGAGGAAAAATGAAACACACTGTGATCGATTGGTTGTAACCTTTTTCTCTTTATTGTTGTGTTTTTACTTAAAATAGTCTATAGATTACATTCACATTAAATAATCCTCTACAAGTTTGCGAATCCGCCGGCGGTTCTCTGACACTTGACCCCTTAATTGTATGTCACTTAACCGGGGTTCCGAGGGCATTTAATTTTAGTTCGATTCCCGAAGCGAAATTTCGCAAATTGGATTCAATTAACAACGAATGAGGACTTTCGAAAATAACGTCTCCAGACACTTCACAACTTTCGGCATCTGGTGGTTGGGTAAATCCGCATGCTCCTCACAGTGACTCGAGTTGCCCTGCACTATATTACAAAAGGCCGTTTGATACGCGAGGATAGCCCAAACATAAGGTGGCCAAAATGCACGTCACGTACTGACAACGTACTCCCGAAATACACTACGTCAATATCGACTGAGCGGATCGGATGGAAACATTTGAAACTAACCAAATGCTTGCAGGCGACGGTGTGGCCCTGGTGGCGGTTGGATCTCGACTGATCGGTTAAAGGCAAGAAAAAGTTCATCTCGTCTTGGCAGTGGAGTCATAGCTAAATAATCTCACTGCCACTTACTAGGAACTTGAAAGGGATTGCTATGCTTGCATAGGGAATTCAGTTCCAGCGAATCCTCGCCGTATAAGCTGAGTGGATTCGTTGGTTGTGTATACTGGGAAATTGGTTTTGGCGGCATAGCCAAGTATGATCAAGGGTCTTGATTGTTGTGATCGTTTCGTGGAAAATTAGCTGTCGCTTGGTTGCAAGCGAGAAGTATAGTTTAAGGAGGAAATGAACCGAAATGGTTTTCGGAGGAAATTGGAATTGCTTGGGTGCGAGCAAGGATTATCATTTACATAAGATATTAACCGAAGCAATTTCGGGGAAATGTATGCGGCTCGGTATGGTTGGTGGTGATGGTTAATGTTCCGTTGTAGGTTTGAATATACGTTTTATTACAGCATATGCATTTCGGGGAAATTAAGATTGCTTGGTCGCAAGGGAGGAATATAACTTAAGTAAAGAATTGACCGAAGCAATTTTGGGAAAATGTATGTGGGGTGATGTAATTGAGGGAGATGATTAATATTCCGTTGTAATTTGGAATATGCATTCATTTCAGCTTGGGAAATGGGTTCCTGGTAAATTGGGGGATGTATGCAATTGCGGATTGGGGACGGATGCTGTTGCATATTGGGATGGGTGCGCTTGCAGGGTTTGCATGGTTGCGAATGTATGTGATGCAGGTTTTGAATGGGGAGTTGGGTTGAGCTGACGCGCTGTTAGCGGTCAAGATTGGTTGGCATTGTGGGTTGGTTCTCCATGTGGTATAGAGAACCCCCACAAGAACACTAATGACAATGGACCACGAGTCATCGAACTGGCAGCATCAAAAAACTTGGTCGTTGCAAGTATCACGTTTCCGCGTAAAGATATCCACAAAACCACCTGGGTATCACCTGATGGAGCCACTCGCTATCGAATTTACCACGTGTTGATAGATCGCCGCCATTCCTCGAGCCTGATGACCATACGAACGTACCGACGTGCCAACGTCGACTCGGATCACTATCTAGTTGGTACAGTTTTCTGAGCGAGGATTGCCTTACGGAGACGTATTGCATTCGCGGATCAGGTTCGAATCAACACGGCTGCCTTACGCAATGAGAATACCAGTAACACCTTTGGTCATGCGTTAAGACGCGCCCTCGAAGAGCTCGACGGTGGGAGAGTAAGTCCTGGGGCCAGAATGCCGGGCGTAGAAGAGGAATGGACACGCGTTAAGAATATTGCTATTAGTGCTGCCAACCCCATCTTAGGCAATAGTCGTAGATGCAATTCAAAACCACATTACTCTCTGTCATGTTTGCGAATTTATTGACGAATCCCTAATATTAATGTAAGGTAAAGAGCGTCAAATATTCATAAAATGTCTTGCCTGTTATAAAAGTATTTTCTAAACGAGCAATGCTGCATTAATAACGTTACTGCATTAATGTAATAATAAGTTGCCAAGTTAATTTTGGTCACATTTCACAGAGGCTATATCCCACAACACGTTGTTATCACGGTTGGCCGTAAAGCTAAACACGAAGTATGAAATAATTAAAATACTTCACATTTCAGCATATTTTTCCAACGAATTTTAATTGCTAATAGTTTAATTTTTTTACATTTTATTTCAGGCTCCGCTTGCCAAGTTAGAAATCATGTCAGCAGGGCAATAAGCAGATAACAGTTGCCACACAGACTGTGCAACGGCGAAAATGTAAGTAATTTTAATTAACTGGTGTACTAGTTCATTTGCAAGTTAAAAGTAACATATTCGTCACTGATGCGGGTTGGCATTTTGATTGAAAACCTTATCAGGGGCGAAGTGATAACAGTCGTTTCCTATGAAGTTACAGTTCCTATTTTGTGGCCAATAAAATCACCTTTGAAAAGGAAAAATTCACTTTCCTATCTACCATATAGGAGTGGTGACTAGTTTCTAATGAAAAGGATTATATCATGTTATCAAGTTATTGTGTACACATATCCGATACTAATTAAGAGTCGTGAGAACCCACAAGTGGATTTCCTGTGATATAGCAACGAGTTTTGGTGATATTCAAAACGATAAACTTTTATTTAAGAGTGGGTTGTCTTTTGAAATGGCAATATGTATGTAAGTGTTTGGCTACGTTACCAATCGTTTTCTATTCACCGATAAATTGTTTTAAATTAACAACTTTTTTTGATCAGCTGAATAATTATAACTGGTATTATTAATAATATATAGTCATCAATTTGTCAAATGCTAAATCGCAGTTTTGTGGAAGTGTGATATTTGTTACTTCGGCTACAAAGTGAAAGATTTATTTGCCAAGGAAACTATTTATAAACTTTTTTAGACGTGTTAAGAGTGAACGATTTTTCTGTTTCAAAGAGATATTGGTAAATGATACTCAGACGACACAGAGTCTAGTAAGTTCGGTGAATGACATTGAACATTCTACCTTGTAGTAATATTTTTTGTTAGATGTGGTGGCGTTTTATTAATATTTAATTGTGTAATTATAACTAATTGAGAGTACAGATTCAGGACAGTATAGGGTGTCAATCATATTTGACATTTGTGCACTAGATAGCTGCAAAATGCAAGCAGACAAGCAATGCAGGGCGTGTGAATTACTGTCAAGCCATCATTAATCTCAACAACGAAGAGGACGATTTTGTGTCGAAAATCATCATCAGCGACGAGGCACAATTCCACTTAAGCGGTTACGTCAATAAGCAAAATCTTCGTTTCTGGGGAACTGAAAATCCGCATGTGATGCACGAAGAGCCATTACATCCACTCAACCCGACTGTGTGGTGCGGCGTTCTGCGGGAGGAGTGATTGGGCCGAATTATTTTGAGGACGCCATCGGCAATACGATCACTGTTATTGGCGAACACTACAGGGCCATGGTAAATGACTTCTTACTGCCGGAATTGGATGAGCGGTGCTTGGTGAACATATGGTTTCATTAAGACAACAAGACAACAAGACAACCGCACACACAGCACGAGCCACAATGGATATTGTGAAGGAAGCGTTTCCTGGTCGCGTAATCTCCCGTTTTGCCGATTTGGCATGGCCAACAAGATCGCCCGATTTAACCATCCCAGGCTTCTTTTTTTGGAGCTACTTGAAGTCGCGGGCTTATGCCAACAACTCTCGAACGGCATGGATGTTGTCATCTGTACGACTTGTCCTCGGGCGTCGATCATGACGTTCGTTTCCGATACGTTCTTACCAACTTATACGAGAGTTGCCTTTTATATTTCGGGATTAGAGAACAAAAACAAATATTGATCATCGAAAATCACTTTATTGTTTTTCAAAATATTCCCCATGAAGATCTATACACTTTTGCATGCGTTTGAACCAATTGTCGAAGCACTTTTGCCACTCTGATTGAGGTATCTCCAACACATGCATTCTGAATGCAGCAACCGCTTCTTCAGGTTGACCTCTCAGTTTGTTTTTTACGTACGGGAATAAAAAGAAGTCATTCGGTGCCAAGTCAGGACTATACGGCGGATGACCCATCAAATCGATGTTTTGGGTGCTCAAAAATGCAGTTGTCGCAGCCGATGTGTGAGAGCTGGCATTGTTGTGGTGAAGAGTGATCCGTCTTCGGCGGTTGGTTTTCCTGATTTCTTGGAAGACAACTGGCAAACAAATGGTTGTGTACCACTCAGAATTGTCTGTTCTGTGTTGTTCTAGTGGTACGGTTGCGACATGTCCAGTTTTTCCGAAAAAACAGGCGACCATTTGCTTGGAAGTGCTTCGTGCGCGAACAACTTTTGTTGGATTTGGCTCATCTTGAAACACCCAGACAGTCGACTGCTGTTTACTTTCGGGCTCATACGCGTAAATCCACGATTCATCACCTGTCACGATGTCATAGACGTGTTTCGAAGCACAGCGACCGTATTTTTTGAGCATTTCTGTCGACCAATTGACACGAGCCTTTTTTTGGGCGATTGACAAATTGTGTGGGATCCAACGCGAACAAATTTTTTGGACAGTCAAATGTTTATGCAATATTGAATGTATGCTGGTCCCACTAACGCCTAAGGTTGTCTCAATCTCACGATAGGTCACATGACGATCTTCCAATATCAGTTCGCGCACAGCATCAATGGTTTTCGGAACAACAACTGATTTTGGACGACCTTCACGAAATTCATCTTGGAGTGAACTACGACCACGATTGAATTCACCATACCATCGATAAACACTGGTCCTTGATGGAGCTTCATCGCCAAAAATTGAATTAAGTTCATTCATGCACTGTTGCTGAGTTAATCCACGCCGTTGTAAAAAATAATCGCACGAAAATGTTGACGATTTAATTCCATTTTTGGGCCGAGATGAATCTTTTAAGTTACTGTAAACAACACAAATAGCCCTCGTATGTCAAAACGTTCTGAGTGCGTATAACCTCAAAAATGTCCAACTTTACGACAGAGCTGTCAATTGCCGGATTGCAACGCTAGGGTTGCCAAATCCCGAAACATAAGAGGCAACCCTCGTACTACTGTTCCAACACTTGTTGGTACTTTTTGGCATCCATTCTTCCAGAAATAAAAACATCCCCACATCATAACTCCGCCTCCTCCTAATAGACTGCGTGAGTTGATTTTCTTCTCTTTTCTGAGATCATGCCAATAGTACTTGAAGCCGTCGGGTCCCTCCAGAATAGGTTTTTTTTTCTGGAAACTAATACTTTTTTTACTTTTTTGTTTACAACTTCGAATCACTTCACTAAACCGCAAGTTCGTTCGTCACTGGATGTTACTTTTAAGCGACACCAAACAAATTCACAACGGCACTATAAAGAACGTAAGCCTCACGGAAACTCGGTCTTAACACCACCGTACATAAAATCCAACCTTTTCGTCCAGGTTCTCAATGTCGACTAGATTACAATTTCCTTCTGGGGATGATTGTACTCACCCCCTCGTTCTCTTTTTCGATTTTCTCTTAATCGAGAATATCTCCGCCGGGGGTGTTCGCACTATTTTTTTTTGGTCCTGTGGTTTCCGCTTCGTCGCAGGCCAGATGTGTGGATGCACTCATAGACAGAGACGCGGAGGTTGCCGTCTGTGTGGCCGTAGATCTTCCTGGGATCGCCAGAATTTCCACACCTTCTGTTGGGTTGCTTCTGTATACATTCGGGCATGTGGTTTATTCTTCTTGGCGATCTTGGGATCGTGGTAATTATCGTTGGTTGTGAAAATCGTATTTGCCTTGCCCTATGGGAACAGCGTTTTAGTTTATTGCTGTTTCTCCGCAATGGCCTTTGTTTAGGCGAAGTGCATTGCGGTAGGGTCAAAGGTTTAGCCGACGGATTATTTTACGGCAATTTGCTTATCGCCAGGAATTTGATGTTTGTCGACATCTAGCGCAGCTGTGCCAACCACTTGTGTTTATCCAGCTAATGGATTAGCACACATTTTCCATGCTGGTCTTGTCCTTCGATCGCCGTGCAGGCATCAGGAAAGTGTTCGGGACTTGGGGCCCACGTATCCGTTGTTGACAGCAGTATGGATGTCACCTTTGATCAGGTGAAAAGGTGGACTTTGGGGCACGTGTTTGTGGGCACGTGAAGTTTAGTTATAGGTGAGTCTGTTCCTTGGTGGAACGAAGGTATCTCAGCATATGGTGATTTGTGCGGTTCGTAGAACCGCCACGAGTCCCCGCTTGGGGAAGAACTTGTATAGCGACACCATATACAAATGCCTCTGACTTTGAAGAAGAATGTCTACTACGCAAGCATCCAGCACTTGAATCTGCTGTAAGGCACTTCTTTGCTGTAAGGGACCCTATGTCGAAGACTTTAATTAATTAGTGCAACACCGCGTCCGTGTGTGGATTTGGATCCATCTTTTTGTAGCGCAATTTATGCTTCTGGTTTAGCTCTGTTTTGCTGACCAAAAGGATATCCGGCCATTTAACTTTCAACAATTTCATAAAGTTGTCTCTTCTCTCAATTCTAATAAGTGAATTTACATTCACAGCAGTAATGGCTTCACCGTAACGAATTTTAAACGGTCAGGTACCACGGACTTAAGTTCCTCGAGGATTTTCTCGGGTTAAAATTCCGGATCTACTCCTTTGAGTAACATGGAGAATGTTTTCTCCGATTTAGGTGTGTTCGTAAAATAATCGATTTCTGCTCTTTTTAAAACTGATTTGAACTCATGATACTGTGGCGTTTTTAACAAATGCACACACAGTACACCAGCTCAATAGTGAAGAGCACCGAAAGAAATTTGAATAAGCAAAAGCATCAGAGCCGTATACCATAGCGATAACATAACAATTCCACATCAGTTGAGTGTACTTGACTTTAGAAATCAAATTCGTACACGAGGCAGTAGCCTGATGCTTCAGTTCTTCGCTTCTCACCTGTTTTATGGTGTGTTCAAATTACCTTCTTCACTAGCCTTGCTAGACGAAACAATCATCTCGTGTGATCTGTACACACAGCACACTCTCCCATAGTAAACAGGACTTTACCAATATGATCCCGACTTCCGCATAGAGCACCGGCACATTCGCTTGCTCCGACGTCCTCTCGCTCGTTCGCTACTCGCTCCATCGTTTGCACATGAAGTTGATCGTAACAAAGTTACTGAGGAGGGAGTAGTGTCGGGTTTCTAACAGATGCACACACATTACACAAACCCAATAGTGTAGAACACCGAAAGAAATTTGAATAAGCAAAAGCATCAGAGCCGTATACCAAAGCGATAACATAACAATTCCACATCAGTTAAATGTACTTGAGTTTACAAATTGAATTCGTACACGCGGCAGTGGCATTGGTTCCATTTTTAGTGATTTTAACCGTCATAGCGTCGGTTCGAATCACACGTTCTTTACTTCGATACTATCGCATGCTACGCTATATTTCTCATGGGTAATTCTTTTAATTTTAAAATTAACATAAGCTAACATATCTAATTGTATAATATCCTTAAATTCCTCACTCTGTTCGAGATTTTAGTTAATTGCTCCTGCTGCTGTTGTGACGACCGCGTTAACTGTGGCTGCTGTTGGTGGCGTTTATTTTTGTTTGCCAGGTTGGTTCCTCTGGTTACTGGTTTTTCTTTTTTTCTCTGTCTCTGGTCTCATCTTTGTGTAGTTTTTTTTTCGTTTTTTCATCGTGTTGATGTACCTGTCGATGTTTTCTGTGTTATTTGCCTTTTATATGGCGAATTCTCCGATTTTGTTTCCTATCCCGGAGTAGTGAACATCATTATTATCTGTCACGCCACCTCCAGATGCATCATTTTCTTTTCCTGTTGAATTGTCGCTTAGACGTCGTTTTGCTGAACGACTTTTTATATGACACACTTTTGTTTTCGGCTATTCTTGTATTATTATTATTTTTTTGTATTATTTATTGTGTTTTTAGGTTTTGAATTGCTTCGCAAGTAATGTGTCGAAAGTATACATCTATCCACCTACACTCGTCCGCACAAGCACTCATTATATGTATTCCATTATTGTATACAATTACCACTGGAACACACACTAGGTAGTTGTACGCTAATATGTAATAATTATGTTCATAATTAGAGCCCCCCCCCAATAAGTGAGTTGATTTGCGCCCTTTTTTTTTTATCTAAAAAAAAAAAAAAGATTCCCTAAATCTCCCATACCGATTTCCCTACTATACTATTGGTATCATTTTCACGTGTTTACTTATATTGGCATTGTTTCCACATACTTGCTTATTTTTTCTCGTAATGCGTATTTATGACTGTAGTCCCAGAATTAATCGGCCTGGCCCGCCTTTTTCGAATCAGTGAGTTGATTATTGCTCTTTTTGTATACATTTTCTAGATCCAAAATACCACTTTCCCTGCCTGAATTCATCAAAACCCATCATGCTGTTTAACAATAACAAAACATGGGTAGACGACGCTGTTTCTACATAGCGAAATAGTTTAGCCATCCTCAAATTCCTTTTACACGTTCCAATGCAAAAGTTTGTCCCAAGCCAATGTTCCCCTTTAAGATATATAAAATACAGCCTATTCGCTTGAGAATACATATAGAGTTAGTGGATGGAATGGCTCCACTTTTCGGTAACGTATGCCATCGGATCTCCCGTGGACCTGTTGCAACGAAAGTCATATTGGCGGTCATTGAGGGGGTCATTTGATTCCAGATATTTCGAAAGTTGACGGTTGATAAGAGATTCCATTACCTTGGAGAGAATAGAAGTTAGTGCTATGGGCAAATAAGAAGAAAGGGATGATTTGTCGCCCTTTTTGGGAACAGGCCGAATATTCGCTGTCTTCCATCTATTTGGGAAACGACTAGTAGAATAAGACAAATGGAAGAGTTTCCGCAGTGGTTTGGCGAGTGAAGAGGAACAGCTCTTCAAGAGGATTGGGGGAATGCCCTCCGGACCAGGGGATTTGTGTGCGTTTAGCTCTTTGAGTGCGCGGGAAACAGTACGCGTTCAGAAGCGAATCTGGCTCATGGTGTGCTGCTTATGCTCAAGTTGAGGTGGAACTGATGTGGTATCAGGCAGCTTTGAGTTGGCTGCAAAATGTGCAGCAAGTAGATTCGCCTTCTCTATTGCAGTGGTGACTGGTTTGTCATGTTCAATTTCTGTCGGTATTTCGCCTTATTATTATTTTTTTTTTTGTGATTGACGATTTTTCAATTACTGTTCCGTTTGAATTTAGATCTTTTCAACACAAAATGTTTAATTGAAAAGACACACGTAAACTGGGATTACGATATAGCGGACTGAATTTTTGAATCAAGAGTCTAAAATGTTCATTCTTTCAAATGCTAACATCCAAACTCGCCACAGAACGGAGCTATCCCTCATAAGGTCTAGGGGAATACCGCACGTTTAAAATAAGAACAAAAATAGAGAGATAAATTAACGAAGACATATTATCGGTGGGTAAAATATTTCTATGATGATGTATTCTGAGAACAGTCATAATATTAAGGCAATGTCTTCTGGTCAAATATAATCAACACAATACAGTCCACAAGGTTAATAATCTCCCCCCAGTCAATCTCAGCACGGGCGTTATTTGTATCTTATTTCCTTTTCGTTGTTTTGTATTTCAGGTGACACAAAAAGCAACTTCTGCTGTCTGGGTCTGCACAAGGAAGTCAACACAGCGAACATTTTGACCGGTTTTCTGGTCAACGCTATAAGCTTTTGAACGAAAAATGATTACCATTTCATAAATTAAACATTTTGAAGGTTATCATGGTTATTTATAACTTTCCTTGATAACCTCTAAAGTGTCAACGTATTTTAATTTGTGAATTCATCTCTCACTCCAACTGCATTCACAGAGCTAATGTATACAAGACTGACTGTCATTGGCCAGAAGACAAATGAATTCCAATTTAACTACGTAAAATCAAGTTAAGTGATTTATTCGCAATGTACGAATTACAAATAAATATTCAAGGAGTCGGCTTTAAGATTGCAGTTTATGTCACTAATGGGACATGTTACCACATCAGCACGAGTTAGCTGGTTTAAGCAAAAGGACGTCTGAAAATTAAGGACTCTCTTGGTTTCCAGTTAAACCGACTTAGTCATTTAACCTTTCTCTTGACCGAGACGAGATTTCGTTCAGCTGGTGAATGTTAATTAAAAGTTGAATGTCATTCCCTCATGTTATGTCACTGTTTCTGATATCGCCCCCCATTTGTGTTTCTTTTTATGCGATAAAATTTCGCTTTCAATTTAACAATAAATAAGTTCAGACTGTTTGAGTCTGAATTATGATACTTCCATATTGACTCTGTTTCTTTGTTCTTGCTGACCCTTTACGAAGGTACGTATTCACGGTAGTGTAGGGGATCATCTCCAAATAAATGATTTCCGCTCGAGTTTCCAAATTTATAAATGAACTTGGTTGATCCTGGGCTCGTTAATGTGTTGTGGGTCTGCAGTCATAAAATGAAACTTCCCAAGAGAACGTAACTTTCACTTTCCAACGACCGAATGGATTTTATGTTTACGAATTGCTGTTGGGGAAAATCTACCCAATTGTGTTTGTCTAGATTAATGTGGAGACATCACCGCTATTATTGGAGTGTGTCTTTATCGCTGATGGGGGATATTAGAAGGAGTCACAGAAGAAAGAGTTACCTTCATTATTGAATGTTTTGTACGAGGGCGATTGGGAAAGTACAAAAAATAATTTTCGGGGTTTCGTCGGCAGTTAATGACTGTTGGAACTAGTCTATCGTAATTGCTCTATGCGGATATGAGATTTTGCATAATTAAACAGAGTTTCGAACATGTGCTCGATTACATGCTGCTCTGGAAATTGTCAAAGGTTAATTTATTTCAACATAGTGCACCATCTTGGTCTAACTGATAAAAATTAATTATTTTAAGTTGTTGTCCTTTCGTAGATTATTATTTTGTATTATAATATTTCATTTTGTTACTTCATTTGTTAATTTTTGCTTTAAACAATTAGTACACTTTTGGGTTAAATCTAAGTGAGTTCATTAAGTTTTTTATATACTGTAGCGAGGTTAGGGTTCGCTGGATTAATTATTTTTAATAAATAAGAGCCGTTAAATCGATTTTGAATTAATATAACACTTTATTAGTCCGTTAATAACAACCGTTACTTATACCGTACACTTAACGATTTCTTTACTTATCGCTTCCGTACTTATCGCGTCTTTTACTTCTTACTTATCGCTTGCTTCACTTTCATACTTACTACTCCTCGTCTTGATCTGTGTGCGACGTATTTATACCGTTCCCTTATTCTGATTCGGCGTTTCGTTTCCGTCCGTTCCATACCCTTGAATGTTCTACTGTTCCTAGTCTCCAGTTTTCCAGTACTTTATAGAATATTCTAGTACTTTGTAGAATATTCTAGTACTTTGTTTCGAATATTCTAGTACTGATTGTCATATGCGTCACACTACCCACCGCCTAGATTAGTTCGTCCCGACCTAAGTTCACTGGTCTCCTGGGTTAACAAAAGTCGCCAGTCGGTCACGATGTACCACTTTCATCTTGGCGTTCGGTCTTCGCTGAATCCTATAGACAACGTCGTTAATTCTTGTAAGAATCTTATACGGTCCCTCCCAATGTTGCTGCAACTTCGGAGACCTTCCCTTTTGCCACATGTTATCGCCTACATTAAATCCGGATGCGTTGGCTCGAACATCGTACCTTGTTTTCATCCTGTCACTGGATACCTTGATTTGCTTTCGAACCAAATGATGAATCTCATCGAGTCGATTTCTCCATTCGGCTACGCAGTCTTCGGTCTTGTCTATGGCGTCTGGCGGTATTCCGAATCGCAGATCGGCTGGTAATCGTATCTCTTGTCCAAATATAATTCTTGCTGGAGAATGGCCTGTCGTATCGTGATTAGCCGATCTATAGCTCATGAGAAAGGTTTGTACATATTTGTCGCAATCTCGTTGGTGATCACTAACGACCTTCGATAAAAACTCTTTCATTGTTCGGTTGAACCTTTCAACCATTCCGTCTGACTGCGGCTGTAAGGGTGTGGTCCTGGTTTTCCTTACGCCCAGTGCCGCACAGATGCCTTGAAATATTTGTGATTCGAAATTTCGGCCTTGATCGGAATGAAGCTCACGGGGAACTCCATATCTGCTGGTCCAATTATTGATTAGCTGCTCAATGACGGTTGTTGCTTCTTGGTTTAGAATTGGAAGGACTTCTACCCACTTGCTGAAGTAATCCATGATAACTAACATGTATTTGTTGTTGTCGTTTGTTTTTGGGAATGGTCCTGAGATATCAATCGCAATTCGCTCGAAAGGGGCACCCACGTTGTACTGCTTCATAGCGCTCCTTGGTTTTGCTGTTGGTCCTTTGGTCGCAGTGCAAGTTGTGCACTTCCTACACCAAGACTCGACGTCGTCTCTCATGTGAAGCCAGTAGAATCGAGAACGTAATTTTGAAAGTGTCTTGTTAACTCCCAGATGTCCACCGGAGGCCCCGTCGTGCATTTCTGTTAGTACATCCTTCACTTTTGATGGTGGGACTAGAATCTGCATTCGATGGGATTTTCCGTCCGCGGCTTCCCATTTACGCTTTAGAATTCCATCTTCCACCAGCAAGGAGTTCCATTGTGCCCAATATGCTTTAAATGTTTCACTCTTGTCGGAAATATTGTTCCAAGTTGGCCGCTCCTTCTTTTCTTTGTGTTCCAGGATTAGCGACATATCTTCATCCTGAAGTTGAGCTGCGCGTATAACATCACTCGTCCACCCATCTAGTACTTCTACTTGTACATTTCGCAGGTCGTACGCCTCTTCTTTCTCTTCCGCTCTATGACAATGTTTACAATCTGGCTTACATGGTCTAGAGAGTCTAGAGTCTAGAGAGTCAGCGTTATTATGCACCTTCCCTTGACGGTGGGAAATTTGGAAATCGTACGTTTGAAGGCGTTCGATCCATCGAGCTATCTGTCCTTCCGGATTCTTAAAATTTAACAACCATTTCAGGGCGGCGTGATCCGTTTGAAGGTGGAATCGACGCCCGTAGAGGTACTTATGGAAATTCTTAACGGCATCTACGACACCCAGCAGTTCCTTTCTTGTTGCGCAGTAGTTTCTCTCTGGCTTAGATAGAACTCGACTATAATATGCGACAACTCTCTTCTTACCATCGACTTCCTGTGACAACACTCCCCCGATTCCTGTGTTATTTCCATCAGTATCCAATATAAATGGGCGATCCGATCTTGGGAATGCGAATGTTGAAGTCTTACATAACTCGGCCTTCAATGTGTTGAATGCTGCCTCACACTTGTCTGTCCAATTAAATTTTTTGTCTTTACCCGTTAGTTCGTGTAGGGCTTTAGCCACGTTAGCGAAACCTATAACAAACCGTCGGTAATATGTGGCTAGTCCCATAAAGCTTCTTAACTGTTGCTTATCTTCTGCAGTAGGCCACTCTTGGACAGCTGCTATCTTATCAGGATCCGTTTGGACTCCTGCAGATGAAACGATGTGTCCCAGGAATTTTACTCTCCTTTGGAAGAGTTCACATTTCTTCGAATTGAGCTTTAAGTTGGCCGTCGTTCGGAGACGGAGCGCAGATTATTAATGTGTTCTGGTAAATTCCTTCCGACAACGATGATATCGTCCAAGTACACAAGACACGTCTTCCATGTAAGTCCCCGTAGAACACTTTCCATTAGTCGTTCAAACGTTGCTGGAGCATTACACAATCCAAAGGGCATCACGTTGAATTGATAAAGTACGTTTCCGGTAGTAAACGCTGTCTTCTCCTTGTCCTCCTCCTTCACTTCCACTTGCCAGTAACCGCTTTTTAGGTCCAATGTTGAAAACCACTGAGCTCCAGAAAGGGTATCTAGTGTGTCGTCGATTCGAGGAAGTGGGTAACTGTCTTTCTTCGTAACGTCGTTTAACCGGCGGTAGTCGACATAAAATCTAGTTGTCCCATCCTTCTTCTTGACGAGCACTACCGGCGAAGCCCATGGGCTCGATGATTTATCGATGACTCCTTGCTCTTCCATCTCTCGAATCATGTTGCCTACTTCTGATTGTTTGGCCAACGGTAGTCGACGAGGTGGCTGTCTTATAGGTCTTGACTCACCCATGTCAATGCGATGTTTAACTATACCGATGCGTCCGAATTTATCATTTCCTGTCACAAAAATATCAGAAAAATCGTTCAGCAGTGATTCAACGCTTGTCTTTTCTCCGTCTGTTAATCCGATTTTCTGGGGCATCAGCCTATTAACCATAGGGGGTGCGCCAGAGGGCTGTTGAATTGAATGGTCCTCTCCCCTTGTCTGAATTGAGCTTATCATTGACACGGGTGCACATTCTGCGATTACCTCTCCTTTTCTTATTGCGATCGGCTCCTTGGACGCATTTAGTACTCTGATGGGTACGATGTGCTTCTTCGCATCGATAAGGGCTTTCCCAACAAGGATGTTCCCCTTACGCTGATTTTGTACAGCTTCGGTAATGTAAAATCGATTGTCACCGGGATCACTCTCGAGACCGGTCCAAATGACCGCGTCCGAACGAGCTGGGATCTCATCCTCCTCACGCGCATAACATTTCAGTCTTCGCAATTGTTCGTCCTGCAGTGTAATAGCAACCTCCAAGTTACCAATTCGCAGTGTTCTTTGCCTGATATCTAGAACAACTTGGTGCTCCTTCATGAAATCCATTCCAAGAATGCATTCGTCCGTAATATCGGCAACCAAAAATTTGTGGGAGATGGAAATATTGCCCAGCACTATTAAGCTCTCGACTTCTCCGTACACTGTAGAGCATTCTCCTGTAGCAGTCCTCAAAGCGTATCTTCTATTTTTATTAAGGGCAATTTGGCCCACGACATCCGGCCGAATTATGGATCTCGTTGCTCCAGTGTCGATTGTCACTGTTGTCGTCCTTGCATTAACAATCGTAGATATAACCAAATTTTGGTTATTCTGTTGGAGTTGTGATACAGTTATGATGCTGGGGCTGCACATTCCACCAGGCGACTTTCGCCCGGTAAAGTCTGTCTTTACAAGTTTCCCGAGCAATTCGCCTCAGGTTGTTCCATTGATAGTCTCCTCTTATGATTAGCGCATGAACACCAGTTCTCACTTGATGTTTCATTCGTTCGTCGACGTTTCCTACAGTCAACAGAGATGTGGCCGACTTCACTGCATGTCCAACACTTCATATCAGGTCTCGGGGTTCTCCGTTGTACATGCCCGATTCTTTGGCAGGAACATTCCTCGACGGACGTTTCTCCGACTCTATATGTACTCCTGGTAGCCAGTTTAGCAGATTCATATGCCAATGCGAACGCCAGTATTTCATTAGTCGTCTTCTTTCCCGCTAAACGAACGGTTTGTTGCAAGTCCCGATCTTGGAATGCGTTTATAAATGCATCCATTGCTAACTCGTTCAGAAATTCCTTAGTCATATTTGAATAAGACAAGTTTGCCAATCGCTCAATGTCTGCCTGCGGTAGACCTGCTGCATGTGGTTGTCTCCATACCTAGCTTCAAGGCCGTCTCTTACTGCTTGGAAAACCGTTTGCTTCTCTGATGGTATGGTTTGTAGCAATTCTGCAGCCGCCCCGCGGAGTGACAAGATTAGTGATGTTGATTTTTGCTCATCCGACCACTTATTATAATTGGCCGCGGCGTCAAACTGACGTATAAATACGGAGAAGGGTCCCGTTCCATCGAAGGTTGGCGGTTGCATCTTTGTATCTTTGTAGTCATGTTGATTGCTAGGCGATGTCTTATTTCTCTCAACACACGCAAGTCTCTTTTCGATTCGTGTTATTTCATCGGTGACTTTCTTGAATTCAGCTTCGTTTTTTAGATCTAGATTTTCTACTTCGTTTCGAATTTCGTCCTTAAACTGTTGAAAATTACATTTCATCCACTGCGTTTGGGCATCCAACTTTGCATTAACATCTGCAGCTTGCGCGTCCAATTTTGAATTTTGGGCATCGAATTTTGAATTTACGGTGTCGAATTTTGCATTAACATCTGTAGCTTGTGCGTCCAATTTTGAATTTTAGGCGTCGAATTTTGCATTAACATCTGCAGCTTGCGCGTCCAAATTTATCATCATCATCCTGAGCATCTCCAATATGTCCAACTGTGGCGAACTCTTCTCCGTTACATTGGCACCATCTTGACCCGGTGTTTCTTCTCCAGCCGGACAGTCTGGCCCAATCGTAAAAACATATGTGTCGACATCAATACCCTCTTCCTCCATTGCTGCTTGTAGACGCTGTCGAAGAATTTGCTTCTGTCCTCTGCTATCCAGATTCCGGTCCTCAAGTTCCTTCTTCAACTCGAGAACGCGAAGATCCTCCAAATGTCGATCTGACATCGTCACAACACACTTTCATACACTTATTCACTTAAACAATAATTAATCCCACTTCTGACACCAATTGTAGCGAGGTTAGGGTTCGCTGGATTAATTATTTTGAATAAATAAGAGCCGTTAAATCGATTTTGAATTAATATAACACTTTATTAGTCCGTTAATAACAACCGTTACTTATACCGTACACTTAACGATTTCTTTACTTATCGCTTCCGTACTTATCGCGTCTTTTACTTCTTACTTATCGCTTGCTTCACTTTCATACTTATTACTCCTCGTCTTGATCTGTGTGCGACGTATTTATACCGTTCCGTCATTCTGATTCGGCGTTTCGTTTCCGTCCGTTCCATACCCTTGAATGTTCTACTGTTCCTAGTCTCCAGTTTTCCAGTACTTTATAGAATATTCTAGTACTTTGTTTCGGACTTCCTCGAATATTCTAGTACTGATTGTCATATGCGTCACAATACAAATATTACTAAGCTCAATTCTGACCGTAGCAAATTGTAATAATCTTAATCTAGTTTACAATTATTCTTAGTTTACCGAGTTAGTACCCGAAGTTGTCGGGTGTTTCTGGTGGTTACAATTTTACAAAAACAGCATGTTTTACAAAAAAATGCTCCAGTTTGGCGTTGAAACGCAGCACATACCCGAGGTGTCTGGCTTGACGCGGTGATTCCTTATGGTCGGCGAATATCGTGAATTCTCGGCCTTCGAGGATTCACTCGAAGTGTTTCGCCGCTGCGTATATTGCCAATGGCTCTCTGTCATAGGTGCTGTAGCGCTTTTGGGTATCCGAGAGTTTTTGGGAGAAGAAGCCTAGGTCGCCATGTGTCGTCAGGTTGTTGCTGCTCTAGCACGGCCCCTACTGCGGTCTCGGAGCGTCCGTCCTCAACGCTAAGTTCCTATCTGTACGCAAGAAGGCGGTACAAGCTGCGTCGGCGATGGCTTGCTTGCACAGATGGAAGGCCCGGTCCGCTTCGGCCATCCACGTTAAGGTTGCGCTTTTGGCAAGGCCCTTGAGGAGATCGTGGAGTGGTGCTTGTAGGCATGCGGGACGCACCGCCGGTAGTAGTTCGTAATTCCGAGAAACGACGAATCTCTGTTGAAGTGGTTTGTTTGGGGAAGGTCCCGATGGCGTCCACTTTTGCCGAGGGTGGTTGAAATCCTTCCTCCGAAATTTGGTAGCCCAAGTAGATTACCTACGGCTGGCCAATGGGCATTTTTCGCTGTTGATTCGCAGACTGGCTCCTCGGATGGTGGTTAGCAGGTCACGCAGATGTTCGAGGTGTTGGTCGTATCCGCCCGATGCGACGAGGATGTCGTCGATGTATCCTCTGACGAACGCCAGTTTGCGGAGAACGTGGTTGAGGGCCCGCTGCATTGACTGCGACTACGGCGCATTCCTCAGGCCTAGTGATGTGCCCACGAATTCGAAGAGCCCGAAGGGCGTTGTGACGGCCGTTTTTTCGATATCTTTCTCGGCGATTGGCACCTGATAAAATGCTTTGCGCAGGCATACCGTCGATACGGTTGTTCCGTGGCTCTCCTGGAGCAAGTGTTCAATGCCTGGGAGCGATCAGTGGTGCAGGCGTTAAGGCGGCGGTAGTCGCCTGTTACTCGCCAGGAGCCGCCTGGTTTGCCGACCATGTGGAGTGGGCTGGCCCATTGCCTGAAGGAGGGCCGCGAAGGTCACCTTGGCGGCATCGAGCTTGTCGCCGCTCAGCTTGCGTGGGCGTTCGATGACCGGCGGACCTGTGGTACAAATGGCGTGCCTTACCATTAGTCCGGGGAACTGGACGGGGCCGCCGTTAGGGGTGAAAACATCACGGAATTCCTCCAGTAATTTCGTGTATCGTTGTGCTGTTTTGTGGTTGCCGAACGGGCTGGCGATAGTGGAGACTGAGTGCAGTGCTGCTGGGGCGATGGTCCGTTAGTTGGTATGAATGCACTCACCACGTGGGGTAAATGTGATGACATACTTTACGTTAGTCAACCTTTGAAGGGAAGACTAGTTGCACAACTGGTCGTTGCATTCCTTGATCGCAAACGTTCTTCCCTTATTTCATGAACTTGTGGGGGTTTCCAGGGCCCGAAGAACCACCCATCGCTTTAACCCCATAGAATCTATAAACACCATACCTACCTGTAAGTCGAATCCCAGGCAAGATTACATAACCTTGCCATAGCATCAATTTCGGACATAAATAAAGCTGAAACCAATTCGGTTGTCCCCTTGGATAACCGTCATAAATATCCCAACATAACCGAGGAGCTTGTCCTCTACTCGCGGCATGAAATACTTACCTTTTATCTGCAGACCCATCGACCGATGGGATGTTACAGTCTGAGCAGAACAAAGGGTATACAAACACCGTCTCCATACCCACTAGCGTTCAAAAATACATGCCGGGCTATTTGCTGGCTTGCACATCTGCAATAGCCCTGCAATAGGAAATGAAGTGCGGGATAAACCAAAGACCAATAAACCTTTTCCCTGGTATTGATTGCGAGCGATCTTCTGTTGATTAAACATCACAGAAGAATCCACCACCGCCGCCTGTAATATCCCTTATATACCGTCCATAAAATGCTTCTGTCCATTCAATCTAAACAGAAGAAAATATTTTCGCCTAGACAGCAATGTCTTACACAAATAATGTAGCCTAAAAGAAACGTGCATTCAGGCAGCATCGAGGTTCAGTGATATCATATCAATAACATATGAAACCAATCCTATGATTTACGACCGCATTGTCTGCCAGCTTCAATACCCGCCACTTCATTTTGGCAGATGTGTATTGGAATTTCCTTGGTACACCACCAGGTGTCCGATAGTCATTGCTTCCAGCGAATGAGCGTGCCTTTTCGGCCTGTACGGCTGCCGAAGTTATTCTATTGTTGGAGTTTCCAGTTCGGCGGCCATTGGTTACAGCCAAAGAAGCGTTCGGATTGGTTTCCGGACTGGGCAGCATTTCGTCCTCTACACTACAAGGAATGTTGAGGACGAATTCTCGAGGAGTCTCATAGTAACCTTTACGGTGTTTACACTTCTTCTTTGAGAGTCCGATATCATTCTTAATAGAGTACGGTCCAGTGGAGTCGAATCTAATCTTTTCAAGGTGCACACAAGCATCTCTAGCGTCGCGAGTGGAGTTTGTAGACGGTCGGATATTGGGTTATCTTTTCCCCTCTTTTGTTGAGTCGCTGTGCGTCGATGTGTAACGTTCGGCGCCATGCTTCCTCGGATGAGGGAAGAGCGGGGACGTTTTATTATTATTGTCTGCTCACAATATGCTTTTATTTCATTAAATTAGGGATAATTCAAAGTATTTATTTTTACAAGATTTATTTTATTTATTTTCTTCTTCTTTGTGTTACTCTTCAAACTGAACTGAACTAATTACTTAACTCAATTGCTACTTGATTTGAACTAAACTTCTACTTGATAACTTAATTCTTAAAACTTTCTGACTCAACTTTTTAATCTCAACTAGTACTTAACTCTACTGTTTCTGATACTCCACTGATTTTACAAATGAATTTTTTCTCTACTTATAGAACACTGTGTTCTAATTTACTGGAAATTATAACATGAACAAAACAACTTTTAACAAAGTCTCTGTGACTTTTAACTTGAATAAAATTTGGACGAAAATCAAAGTTACTATGTTTTGAATGAATAAAAAGGTGCAGGTTATTAAATGTGCTGTAACTGGCAATATTGTGAATGTTTATGAATGGTATGTATTAAGTGAGAATGTAATATATGTTAAGGGAAGTTTTTAAGGATGTGTAAGGAGATTCAGTGTTGAATTTAATAAAGGGTAGTATTCTGGAATACAACAGATGTGTTATGAGTGTAATAAGGAACTAATTAATATTCGTGATCCTGCTAATGAAAACGAATCAATCCATATTTGTAATCCTGTTAACGGAAAGGAACTAATTTTTATGTGTGAACCAAATTAATAAAGACACCTCATTAACGTTTATAATTCAGATTAATAAAGAGAACGTGGAGTTCCCAGAGTACACCGTGTTTTATTCTATGTTCGGGCGAACGATTCTTCGATGGTAGTTCACTCAATCAGTATCCTTGCCGATACCACAGGTGGACTCACCACAAACTGATCAATGGTCAGACTTATTTCTCGAAAATTTGTAACATTTCAGAAATCTTCAATGTTCATACCTCTAAAAGGTTCAAAACATTTTCGATTCTGGCTCCAAACCCCACATCATATTTCTGAATCAGAAGGAACTGGTTTCTATATACGTTCGCCTAAAAAAGTTCAGAAACCAGAAACTGTAAGGTTATAAAAATGTTGAAGTTAAATAAGGAACTTAACGTCAGATAACACGAATTATAGCCTAATAGAGAACAATAAACACGAACTATATTCTTTTGGTGTATTCATTTGAGTTCTTAAATTAATTGTTCGTGACGTACTTGTGCGCGTGAGATTTGTATCTGTACCACCGTTTGAGGGTGAACTATGGTATTGGTGAATACTAGAATTACCAGTTTCAACCGGTTGTTGTTAACATTCGCTACAAAATAAATCCCATAATCGCCGAATCATGAGACACTAGTTAATGAATTAATTATCGGCTTTTACTAGATCCATTTTTGTCTTATATAGTAAATTCGCACCTTCAGAATTGAAGCCCACTCCAGTCATGCTTCGATTTCGCTAAATTGTGAAATTAATTTAATTTAATTTGTTTGTGAAATTCATGAAGTTGTCTATCAAATTTCTACCATCACTACTATTAACATTTTCATCAATACCATAAGTACATTTAAATAAAACTAAAAACAAAATGTTAAACTTAATAAGTATACTATTCATTGATACGCATCGATTTCTAAGACCGCCGGAATGGACATCTCGCGCGATCACGTGGATGAGTCACTTCGGCTCAAACTATTTCTGAATACTAATGGTTTTTAGTTCAACGTATATTTGGGACTCGAACGGCTGGTTGCTGAGGTACACCTCATACCTGCAACATCAACCTAAACCTCAAGGATAAGAGAGCCGAGAATAAACCGCAAAAGTATTTTCTAGGTTCAAACATGCCTTGCCCCCATTGGGGGCATTCTGTTCGAGTTTACCGAGCAAAACGAAAAACCAAGAAGCCGCAAAACGGATAAACAACCGACCATACTAACAACCTTTTGACCCTTTGTCCAATTGAGCATCAGTATCTGACATATGGCTCAAAATCGGTAGCATTACTTAAAATAAACTGGTTACGGCTAACTGCTGTGTGCAAGAAACATTTTCCTAGGCGAACAGTGTTGTGGGCACAAGCCTAAGTAGGCATAATCAGAGCTGCAATGTCTGACCATAATTGGCTATTCTCTGGCACGCCGGACAGAGGTGCCAGCTTAGAAGTCATCATAATTCAATTAATACGCAAAAGAACACCGAGTCGGTTCTTTTAGTACCACTGCGTCGCTGGCTCCCTGACAAGGGGAAAAGATTGCTTAGTGTTTTCACTCATGCTCTAGTGCCGAAAGGAAACTTTCACCCACAACCAGGGCTTAATTGGCTTCAATGATTATGGCCTCTATTTATGGTTGACTGTAATGCATGGAATATAAATCGTAAAAAAATGGGAGGAGGGAAGTACGAGAACAGCGTAAGGTTCTCAAACTTAGATTGGAGTTTGATCTTTAGTTATTCTAATTTATTTTTAATTTTTATTTTTAATATTCTCTTCTTACCAAAAATATTGTGAGATCTAAATGAGAAGCACTAATAATGCAAACGAAGATAGAATAGCCAGAAGAGATTTTGTTTAGATACTGTAGGTTTCATTCATGATAGGGCGGCACATGCGTAATTAGGGCACATGGGACAGTCGTTTTGGTGAGGGCAGAACTTCTTTTTATTCTGCTTATAAACAATCTATACATACATAACTTTAAACTAGCGTACATGAATATAATTGTTATAATTTGAGTATATAAATTTCACAAATTGTAATGAATATGAATAAAATTTTGGTGAAGGGTAAAGGGGGAAAGTCTAAAA
This sequence comes from Microdon myrmicae, assembly GCA_963931805.1. NCBI lineage: Eukaryota > Metazoa > Arthropoda > Insecta > Diptera > Syrphidae > Microdon > Microdon myrmicae. The sequence continues at coordinate 108,162,638 of OZ007496.1, forward strand.
TAGGGGTAAAGGGTGCGTGTGATGTGTGAAGGGGGTGGTGGATTCACGGGGCTTATAAGGGGTCGGAGTTTAAAAGCAGAACTGTTATGGTTAATGCCAAAGGAGGTGAGTTAAAAGTTGGCACTCCAAAGTACATATTCGCGAGATGGATTCGTGAAGACATAAGGGCTGTGACGGGCTGGTAGATAAAATATTCAAGGGTTTCGTAAGATACGGGGGTTGACTGACATTAAACTGGGCTTACACATTCGACCTGAGAGAATACGGTAGATGGAGAGAATGTTAGCGTGAATTCTACGCTCTTGGGGTACTAAGTAACTACATTGTGGGTCCTGAGATGGCGAGAAAAGGATTTGGGGTCACAGATCGGAAACGTACTCTGTAGAGCGATTTACTCAGATACGAGAAACCCACTCTGTCAGTACGGGAGCGAAGCCCACCAAGGAAAATTTAAAAAGTATTAGTTTGTGCGGGATTTTGTCGAAGGATTTACTGAAATCGGTCGTGATAACGTTGACTTCGTTGCCATTCTCTAGCGCTCAGAGTATGGAAAGTGAATTCAACTAAATTAGTGATGGTAGAGTAAAACATTCGCACTATTTTAAGGCACTGTCTTCTGGTGTCACTCCATCACCGTCCAATTTGTGAACTTCACAAATGTCAAAAAAAGTAAACCGTGTTTGGCGTTTCGACGTCGTTCTCAGCTGACTTTGCAAACCCATAGCGTTTTCCGAAGTAGTGAAGAGCTTGATGGCTCTTCGATAGTATAGTAGTTAGTATACCCGCCTGTCACACGGGAGACCGGGGTTCGATTCCCCGCCGAGGAGCCTCCGGCGCAAGACTAATGACCTTGCCCGGAAAAAAAACGAATCATTATGGAAAATTTAACAAGCCTCAGGACTTGCTAAATAAGGCCAAGACCGGTTCCCGGTTGTAGTGCCGTTGATGATGATGATGAAGAACTTGATTAGGAACAATGCCATGAAAAGTTATAGGCAAAGTTTGACGCATCAAGTCATGGTGGCGTATAAACTCGCTGCTTAAACTGGGTGCTGGGTGCGTGAATGCTCTGGTATCGAACACTGATAACCTTTTCCAACTCTCATGTTTCATCATCATCATCGGCATTACAACCGGGATCAGTTCTTGACCTTATTTAACAAATCTCTCCACCGGTCTCGATTTCGAGCCGATGCCATCCAGTTTGGCATTTCCAGGCTCTAGACGTCCTGGTCTACGCCATCCCTCCATCGCAGACAAGATCTGCCGTGCTGCCGTCTTCCATGCATCCTGCCACAAACGACTTTCCGAGCAGGCTCCTCTTCGCTCATTCGAGCTAGGTGTCCCGCCCTCCGGAGTCTACCGGGCTTATTTTTTCTTACAACATTAGCTTCAAAGTAGATCGCGTACAACTCATGGTTGTAGCGTCTCCTTTAGACCTTCCGCGGCTAAGATTGCAGAGTGCTTTTTATTGAGCACCCAGGTCTCGGATCCATACTTGAGTACTGGTAAGACCATGGTCTTGTACAGTAGTAGCTTGGATGTTCTGGATAAATTTCGGGATTTAAAGAGCCTTGATAGGCCAAAGTCGGGCTCCTCGATAGTATAGTGGTTAGTATACCCACCTGTCACGCCTCCGGCGCAAGACTAATGACCTTGCCCGGAAATAACAAATCATTATGGAAAATTTAACCAGCCTCAGGACTTGCTAAATAATGCCAAGGCCGGTTCCCGGTTGTAGCGACGATGATGATGATGATAGACCACAGTAGGCTTTGTTGGATTTGATCAGCCGCTCGCATTTCGAGTATTTCTTCTTCCATACTGTTATCCGCTGATACTATTGACCCAAGGTAGTTAAAGGATTGTACTACTTCAAATTCGTGCTCCACTACCTCGTTAGTTTGACCAACGTTAGGTCTTCTCTTCGCAAAAGTTGCTACCATGTACTTCGTTTTTCCCTTATTAATGTGCAGTCGTAGTTTTTGCGCCGCCTGTTCGATCTGGGTGAAGGAGTCATGCACAGCCGAATCGGATCTACCGCTGATGTCGATGTTATCTGCGTAGGCAAGTATCTGGCTGGACTTGGTGTCAATTGTCCCTCCAGTTGTAACGCCAGAGTCACGGATTGCTTTCTCCAACGCTAGGTTGGCAGACCAGACCTTCCACTAGTCGGGATTCATTAAAGATGTTCATTGGTTTGAACAGCAATCCCGCTATTTTTACTTGACTAGTTACGTTCGTCATGGTCAACTCGGATCAGTTTGTTTGGAATCCCGAACTCTCCCATGGCATTATATAGTTCTACCCTGGCTATGCTGTCGTAGGCGTCCTTAAAGTCTATAAAGAGATGATATAATGGAAACCTAAATTCCTGACATTTTTCCATCGCCTGCCTAAGGGTGAATATCTGATCAATCGCTGATCTGTCGGGTATGAAGCCACACTGATATTGACCAATGATGTCTTTAGCGTATGGGGCTATCCGATCTTGAAGAATAGAGGAGAGTATCTTATAGGCGGTACTCAGTAATGTTACACCCCTATAGTTGCTACAGAGTGTGATATCCCCTTCTTATGTATGGGGCAAATTACACCACGACGGCAATCTTCCGGCATCTCCTCTTACTCCTATACGTGCATCACGATCTCATGAATTGTGTGATGTAACGCTGTCCCTCTTTGTTTGATCAGCTCAGCTGGTATGCCATCAGCTCCAGGGGCTTTATTTGATTTGAGCTGTCTTACGACTTTTACTGTTTCCTCAATGCTTGGTGGAGGCAGCATTTGGTCTTGATCTTGCATTGGTGGAGCCTCCAATTCTTCTGTGAGCTGACCATTTAGGAATTCATTGAAGTGCACTTCCCATTGCTCCAGAATGCCTTTAGGATCGGTGATCAGATTACCCTCTTTATCCTTGCAGTAAGTGCAGCGTGGTGTGTACGCGTCATACTGTGGATTATTTGGCAGAACTTCCGCGCCTGGTGCGGATCTCGCTCTCTACTTTTCTCTATTTCACAGACGTGCAGGACAACTCGCAAATTGGCCCCTTGCATCCGACCAGGTCAAGTAGTTCAATCAGTCCCAATATCAACCGCAAATACAATCGGCTATTGAATGAAATTGTCTTCGGCAACAGTAACAGCAACAACAGCAACAGATATTTTTCTTTTATCTGTGAAGCCTTTTTTCAGATCTTCTGAACTCTTTGTATTTCTCCTCGCGTATCCGCGTCCTATGAGACTGCTGCATTCCCCGGTATGCAGCATTCCTACGTTCAGTCGCTAGTTTGTACTAATCATCAAACCAGTCTTTCCGATCTCTGCCTAAGATGGAGTTGGCAATACAGATGACAGTATTCTTAAGGCGTGTCCATTTCTCTTCTATGCCCGGAATTCTGTCCCCAGGACTTACTCTCCATCCGTCGAGCTCTTCGACGGCGAGTCTTAAGCCATGACCAAACGTGTTGCTGGTGTTTTCATTACGTAAGGCAACCGTGTTGATTCGAACCTGATCTGCGGATGCAATACGTCTCCGTAAGCCATTCCGCACTTGGAACACTATACCAAAAAGATAATGATCCGAGTCGACGTTGGTACCTCGGTACATTCGTACCGTCATCAGGCTCGAGGAGTGGCGGCGATCTATCAACACATGGTCAATTTGGTTGCGAGTGGCTCTATCAGGTGATACCCAGGTGGCTTTGCCGATATCTTTACGCAGAAACCTGGTACTTGCAACGACCAAGTTCTTTGATGCTGCCAGTTAGGTGACTCGTAGTCCATTGTCATTAGTGTTCTCATGCAAACTATGGGAACCTGCGTAGTGCATGAAAACCGGCTCCCGACCTATTTTCGCATTCAAAGCACCAAGACCAATTTTCACATCGTATCTTGGACAGGCATTGAGGGCTCGTTCGACGTTCTCGTAGAATTCATCTTTTTCGTCGTTAGAGGACTTCTAGTGCCCTACCATTTTCCTCCCACGTACATTTCTACCCGCCTACTTTATCATTAATCCATATCCCCAAACTAATATTCAATCCAATGTTAGACAAATTGAATTGTTCAATTATCATACTCAGATTTCCAAATCCTTCCTATAAAACAAACACCGTAACGCATATCTTCATATGCAAACAAACACATGTTGCGTCTCCAGCGCCGTGCTTCCTCTTTCGAGGGAAGAGCGTGGAGGTTTTATTTTTCCTTTTTTTTTATTATTATTTTAATTGTTGAAAATGTTTGTTAGTGGTTTTGAAAAACGAAAGTTAGTTTTGACAAACAGTCGAGAATTCAAAGAACCGCAATAGTCAAAAAAAAACTATTCCTTCTCTTTGATATTAGTTAGTTATTATTTTAAACTCCTTTCAAACTGATAACACAAAAAAACTTTACTTAACTTTACTTTACTGCTAACTCAAACTAATACTCGCTTTTATGAACTCACAACTCAAAACTGATTTTACTATTAAAATTTCTCGCTTCTTATGCTACTTATTGTTCTAATTGGTTGGAAATTATAATGCGAACAAAACAAATTTTCTCAAAGTAATCCTTTTGTCTCTGTGACTTTTAATTTTGAATAAACTTTGAACGAAAATCAATGTGCTATGTTTTGAATGAAAAGGGGCATGTTATGAAATGTGCTGTAACAGGCTTGATATAGAATATTGTGAAAGTTTATTAATGTTATGTATTAAGTGAGAATTAGATATGAACAGAGGTAGTTTTAAATATGTGTTAGAAAAGTAATGCGATTCAGTGTTAAAAATCTAATAAGGGTAGTTTGGCGGATTGGAGGTTGTTTAACTTTGGCGAATGAACCTGTCTATAATTGGTGCAGTGTTCCGCCGAACACTGTTCGCAAGAAGAAGAGAGTCGCCAACGGCACGCCACAGCACACTAAATGAAACATGCAGCACTTGCTTTAAACTTTATTTATTGTTTTCTTTTTGTTTGTAGTCAATTACACGTATTAACAAAGATACATTTTCGATTGATGTTCTGTTGAACTATTCGCGTTTACAATTTTTGCACACTGAATTAAAGCTCGATCGACACGAAACTAACACCTTCTCGCAACGCGTGTACTTGCTAGCGCCTTCTTTATTACCGCGTCTTGTCGACCTCCTCGATGGAGTTCTCTATCGTTCTCCTCTCTGGACGGACATTCGAACTATCCTTCTCGTCCCGGTGACGATCGAAAATGTACTTGTCGTCTCTTTGACGATCGAAATCTGACTAACTATCTCAACCCCAAAAATATCCTGCTACAGATCGTATCTATATCTGCACAGAGAAATTTCCTATTCGCTCCGAATATATTCCGAATCTCTGTTAGCAGCATGTTATTAAGTCCCAGGGGTGATTTATCATTCCTGAAAGAAGAAACTCGCTCATCATCGAACATCATTATCACCATCCGTGGTGGTGGTCGAAATTCAGTTCGACGGTTGTCGATTGTGTGCCGCCTTATTTACATAACACATCTGGCGCGAAGGCCGAAAGATATCCTGCAATTTGAATGGACGTATGGTTCATGGGTTTTGTTTGACTTTTGTCAATACACCCGAAATCCATTAGATCTTTCTAATGGGTGTGAAATACAAAAAAGGCACCGTGGGATAGGAGTAGTTCCTTTGTAGGTTTTAAACCTCATACATTTTTTTCGAATTATCTCGTTGAGATAATTACGGTTGCCGTTTCTTTTGTTTGCCGATAGATTTGGTGGTCTTTGAGGCACGTGCATCCGTTGGTCGGCTAATTTGCTGGCGATAACAAATCCTTGTAACGTCGTGTAGATGTTCAGGATTTCGGATTCTGCAGTGCTGGAGTGCGGCGCATTTCGATCTTTAGGGTATAAGATCAATGGATGCTTTTACCTTTGTTTCAGGTATGCTACAATCGACTTGTCGCTTGATATTGAAAGCTTTGGGACGTTCAGTTCCTTGCTTCTTTTTATATCGGTTTCGCATTTTGCAGCTTCCTATGACCCTTGTTACAGGTATGATTAGGAGCTTTGGGACACGTGTCTGTGGGCACGTGTAATGATAAGATAAGTTAAGATAATGTTCCTTGAAGGGTAGGAACCTTCCCTGGGTGAAATTGTGCGTTCGTAAAACGCTACAGTAGTATTCTGGAATACAACACACACATTAAAATATATCCATTTCGTTCCCATACACATAATTCTAAAATCCTTATCTCCATTTGGATTGCAGCCAGATGTGTATATTCCAAAACTAGATATCCTATTCCTTTTCTCCAGTACTCGACTCCAGTTGAACTACATTTCGATGCATCCGCGATACAAAATCCCGATACGATTTTGTATAAAAGGGCGATGGATTTCGGATTCGAGGATCAGTCTCTAGGTTGGCGTCCGGCGGTTAAGGACAATAAATATATATATATATATATATATATATATATATATATATATATAAACATATAAAAACAAAAATAAAAGTATTCTTATTGGATTCGGCCGAATCTCAGGCCTATTTTGGAGCAAACGGTTGTCACTCTTCCGGGATGCCCCGAAAGCACGGTGGCGACCGCAACTGGTCCTTTTCAGGACAAGGAGACATGCTCCCTGAGAGAACGGCCACAACAGACTCATCTGTAGGTCCGTGAACGTTTATGTGGCTTATGTTCTTAAAGTTGCCTCGCACGCGAAGAGTGCATAGCCTTACATCTATAGCATTAAAGCATACGAGGGTTGCCTTTTATATCTCGGGATTAGAGAACAAAAACAAATATTGATCATTGAAAATCACTTTATTGTTTTTCAAAATATTCCCCATGAAGATCTATACACTTTTGCATGCGTTTGAACCAATTGTCGAAGCACTTTTGCCACTCTGATTGAGGTATCTCCAACCCATGCATTCTGAATGCAGCAACCGCTTCTTCAGGTGTCGAAAAACGTTGACCTCTCAGTTTGTTTTTTACGTACGGGAATAAAAAGAAGTCATTCGGTGCCAAGTCAGGACTATACGGCGGATGACCCACCAAATCGATGTTTTGGGTGCTCAAAAATGCAGTTGTCGCAGCCGATGTGTGAGAGCTCGCATTGTCGTGGTGAAGAGTGATCCGTCTTCGGCGGTTGGTTTTCCTGATTTCTTGGAAGACAACTGGCAAACAAATGGTTGTGTACCACTCAGAATTGACTGTTCTGCGTTGTTCTAGTGGTACGGTTGCGACATGTCCAGTTTTTCCGAAAAAACAGGCGACCATTTGCTTGGAAGTGCTTCGTGCGCGAACAACTTTTGTTGGATTTGGCTCATCTTGAAACACCCAGACAGTCGACTGCTGTTTACTTTCGGGCTCATACGCGTAAATCCACGATTCATCACCTGTCACGATGTCATAGACGTGTTTCGAAGCACCGCGACCGTATTTTTTGAGCATTTCTTTCGACGAATTGACACGAGCCTTTTTTGGGCGATTGACAAATTGTGTGGGATCCAACGCGAACAAATTTTTTTGACAGTCAAATATTTATGCAATATTGAATGTATGCTGGTCCCACTAACGCCTAAGGTTGTCTCAATCTCACGATAGGTCACATGGCGCTCTTCCAATATCAGTTCGCGCACAGCATCAATGGTTTTCGGAACAACAACTGATTTTGGACGACCTTCACGAAATTCATCTTGGAGTGAACTACGACCACGATTGAATTCACCATACCATCGATAAACGCTGGTCCTTGATGGAGCTTCATCGCCAAAAATTGAATTAAGTTCATCCATGCACTGTTGCTGAGTTAATCCACGCCGAAAGTTGTAAAAAATAATCGCACGAAAATGTTGATTTAATTCCATTTTTGGGCCGAGATGAATCTTTTAAGTTACTGTAAACAACACAAATAGCGCTCGTATGTCAAAACGTTCAGTGTGCGTATAACCTCAAAAATGTCCAACTTTACGACAGAGCTGTCAATTGCCGGATTGCAACACTAGGGTTGCCAAATCCCGAAACATAAGAGGCAACCCTCGTATAATGGCAGAGTTAAGTTTTTGACTGACTAGAAAGCCTATCCGGAGCATATGATGTTTTCCATGACAGCTATAATAAATGTCATACTCGTTTCTTTGAATAACACCACTCCCCGTCCATTTTATTTCTTGTATCGCTGTTATGTCAGCCTTATGTTCAGTCAGGGCATCGGCTAGGTGCTGTATAACTCGAGATCTGTATAGTGAGCGGACGTTCCATGAGAAAATTCTCTTGGCTTGATAAATTTGCCATCATTGTTTTGTTGTTTTTCCGGGCAAGTTTATTAGCCTTGCGCACATTTTCTCAGGCTGTCGCTGCATGCATTGGTTTACTACTTGGCGGGTGCCAAAGTAGCTATCCAGGGGTGTCACGTGGACACTGCATGTCAACTTGAATTGAACAGGGACAAGGATCGTCCTGGCCTTCGTCGGATTGAAAGCAATCAGTGACTTTGCTCTGTATGTTCGCTCCCATCCCCCCACTCTCATGTATATTGCCTTCATTATGGTTGCGCGTGTGCGTGGCGGCAGGTTAATCTTTTTAATATTGAATAAAAGACGAACTACTTGAATTATATTTTTATTAAAGACATTTTTAAATGGAGAAATGTTGGGGATCTTGTGGGGATGAGAAGTCGTGGCACCGGCATGGGTGCGAGTTCTACTTCGTCCCACTAACAATCCGCTGTTCGGACAAGGTTCCGCCAAACCGAATCGTCACTTTGCCAAGAGGTTCGCCGATGAACACCAAAGAAAAAAAGATAAACACGCATGGTAGTCACCAGAAATAAAACGCAATGTCCACCAAAGGTGAGAGGAAAAGTAAGACACTGAATGATTTTTAGTCGGCAAAATGTTCTCTTTATTTAATTAGTTGATAGATATCTTTTGTAATTACTCAAACGTACACGTGTATTGGATGTCACCTGAAACCTTACGAATATTTTAATTTAAGCATTCTCATGGCCATTGTTCAAACGGTAACAATACACATACTATCTAAACACTTCGCACTGTGATTCAGACTATTCAACTAACTGGGGAGGAAAAAACGACTTGTGGCGGTTCTACGAACCACACAACCCACTATAGGTTGAGATGTCCTTTCCGCCAAGGAACATACTCACCTTTATCCATTACACCTGCCCACAGACACGTGTTCCAAAAGACCTTACTCCCACCTGAAACAAAGGTAACATTTCAGACACCAACGTTGAATTCAATAGAAAAAATCAATCGAAATTAACGTTCAAAATTCCCTAATGTTGAATTCAATGCATCCATCCAATGTGTCCATTCGATTCATCCATTAAACGCATTTTTCTGAAAACAAACACAATAATCTCCTCATGTAGCTAATAGCAATTAGCACCATAAATTCCTCGCAAGATCCCAAACCGACAAGCGCACGTGCGCAAACAAAGGCCTAGCGATTCGCCCGCCGACCAACAATTCTTGCGATCATAAACTTCGTAAGCGCCTATCCCACGCTAGATGTTTATGATTAGGAAATGCGATCTACAAACCAAATCCCACGGTTCCTTTGTTTCCCACCCGAAGCACACAAAAACTCTGTTGTCGTTAGCCAGATGGGTAACGTAAACAAAGCCCATGATAGGATCAAGAAAGAAATGGCGGCACGCTTGATCCTTCGAAACAAGATTCGGTAAGAAGTTGGAATCGAAAACCAAATGGAAATTTTCTCTTGAAGATAAGAGACAGATAGGATGGATAGGAAAATTTAGATGGGGCAGTCGTCTTAGGAAAAAATAATTCGAACAAATAGTCGAAACGAGGAGTCCATTTAGAGAGTTCGCAGGAACGTGTGTCTAAAAACTAGAGTGTGATCCAACGTCGAAATCGAATTAATATGCTACCGAAAAGCTCGTGGTTAGATCGTTAATTTGCTATCCGTCATATGGATACAATAGAAGACAAGTGTAAAAGGGGAAGAAATCCGATGCGGACCAGATGTTGTAAAGAAAGAAAATATTATAAAAAAGGCGACGGTTCAATCTTAAGTATCTGACTCTTATGTGCGTCCATAAGTGGATAAACTAATCATAAAGCTGTAATAATTTCGTCGGATGCTAATGGGTTTGCTTATGCATCGTTCTGTAATGAGGGTCAGCTAAATAAATAACTGCCGCTCATTAAATGAAAAAAAAATGTTTTTCGGATACCACAAACGATATGAATTGGGAAACCTATGTAGGAACAGCGTTCTTCTGTTTGCACATGGTGCGAGTTTAGAGAATTTTATTGCTGGGAGAAAAAGGTCGCCGGCCAATGTGTACGTAAAGAAATTTATCGTACACATGGCAAAGTTGGAAAATAGACGGCGCAATGTTTATGGTCCCTGTCATGACGGTTACATTGTGTGTAAACCGAATTATTTTCTTTACAGGAATTTGTCTGGTACCGAAGGTGCCGAGTTGGTTTGAGATTCCTGATAAGGTAAGAAAGAAATCTTACAGGAATTGTATGCGAAGAGATGCGTGAAAGGTAAGTTTTATTTTCCAGGGACTTTTAGGTTATATAAATTTGATTGTTTTAATGCGTGGAGCATTTAAGATGCTAATGCAATTGCATTAGCTAAAGCTTGTGCAGACTGGGTAGCAGTTATTGGGGTTTTTTCAGGAAGGCGAACCCAATGTCTTATCGTATATTTACACAAGGGCACTGTGGCGGTGCCCGTCTGTCACACGGGTGACCGGGGTTGGATTCCCCGCCCGGGGAGCCCCCGGCGCAAGACTAATGACCTTGCCCGAAAAAAAAACGAATCATTAGGGAAAATTTAACAAGCTTCAGGACTTGCTAAATAAGGCGTAGACCGGTTCCCGATGATGATGGTGAACAGTGGGGTTTGGCGGAACCGCCACAGATCTATTTGATGCGTGAAGCATTTAAGGTGCTAATGCATTAGCGAACTTATAACATTGGGTCATAGGGATGGGGGTTCTTTAGGTAAGTAGTCAGTGGGGTTCGGCGAAACCGCCACAATCTCACTTTTTAAGAAGAATATCTGTTAAATGTCTTCTATATCAGAGCTTCATTTTTTCGCCACACTTTGCTCTGTGAGCTCAGTTAAATGCTGTTAATTTCAAGAAGATAAGAATCGCCACCTTTCGATAGCGAATACTCAATGTTCTCTCGACCACTGCGACATCGTGGCCGAACTACCCGCATCCTCCGCGAAGCGAATAATGTAATCCCCTCCACCGTTTATTACTTTTTGAACTACTCGCCTGCCGACAGACTCCATTTATGAACACATGTTCCAGAGTGTGAGAATTAATTTCGAGATTGGTTCTGGAAAACATTGAATAGTTAACGCTTTCATTATTCCAAAAATTCTCTTCTGGTTCGAAATACTCGTTACAACGATTCAATAATGATTCATATGTGTTTTCTAGATCGTTTGGTGAAATCGCCTCAATTGTGTTATAGCTGTTTTCATTAAAAAACCACATTTTCAATTTCAATTTTAATTTGAAAAATAAAGAAACACACACGAGGCGGATTCAACGCACAATACAGAGTTGGTTAAGTATTTGGAGTGCAACGGTCTTCTGAATGATCGTCAATACGGATCCCGTGGCAGGCGGTCCACAGGAGACCTTTTGACACTTATAACCGATATATGGACATCTGCGATTGAACGGCATGGTGAGTTAAGGGCGGTCGCATTAGATATCTCCAAGGCTTTTGACCGCGTCTGGCACGGGGCATTGCTGAGCAAACTTCGTTCATATGGACTTTCCCAACAGCTTTGCGACTTGGCGAGGAGCTTCCTCGAAAATCGATCGATCCGGGTTGTTGTGGACGGCGAGTGTTCGGATCTGTATCCTGTTAATTCGGGGGTGCCCCAGGGTTCTATTTTAGCTCCAACCTTGTTCTTGCTTCACATAAATGATTTGTTGGAGACAACGGATAACAAAGTGTTCAGTTTTGCGGATGATAGTACGCTTGTTTCCTCCTTTTCGAGTGATCGGCCGATTGGTGCATCAACGTCGCACCAGCTGAGATCTAGACAGATTGACTCTCTGAACCAGGATCTGGATAAAGTCCTGCAGTGGGGAAAGGCCAATCTTGTCGACTTCAACGCAACGAAGACCCAGTATACAACATTCACAAAGAAAACTGGATCATCGGTTCCACAGCTGATGATGAGTGGCCGGGCCCTCGAGGCTGGGGAAAGCTTGAAATTGCTCGGCGTCACGTTTTGTGCGAATGTATCATGGCATAAACACGTATCGGGTATCGCCAGATCAGCTCAGGAAAACTGAGTTATCTTTTTAGAGCCAAGAAATACTTTACTCCGGCCCAACTTCTTCTCCTATATAAATCTCAAATTAGACCCGCGCTCGAATATTGCTCTCATGTTTGGAGCTCGGCTCCTAAACATACCCTCGACCTACTTGAGAGCGTACAAAGACGAGCGATCCGCCTGATCGGGGACTCGGCGCTGACGTCGGGACTACAGTCGCTATCACATCGAAGGCGCGTGGCCGACCTCTGTCTGTTTTACAGATATTATCACGGGTGCTGTTCTTCGGAGATTCTTGGCACTGTTCCACGCAATTCGGTCTATGTGCGCTCCACAAGACAATCCGACGAATCGCAACCGTTTGTGGTTCATCTTCCGACAGCGCGAACATCCCTGTATCAGAACTCGTTCCGTTACAGAGCGGGGAAGCTGTGGAACTCCCTTCCCACGCGAGTGTTCCCGGAGCGTTACAACCTGCAACTGTTCAAAAAGAACTGCAACAGTTATTTGATGGCATCTCGGGGCGCCCACTCGGCGCTATAGGTTCGCCTCTCCCGAGAGAAGTAAAAAAAAAAAAAAAAAAAAAAAAAAAAAAAAAAAAAAAAAAAAAAAAAAAAAAAAAAAAAAAAAAAAAAAACACGTTTGATTTTGAGCCAAAAATTGTTGAACAATGGTATGACTCCGTGCATTAGGGTGCAACGGAGACCACAGTCTTCGGATTATGATATTCGGGTGGAATATGATGATTCTGGCTATCGGAGGCTTCAAGACTTCGAGGTAATATGCGACAACAGTTGTTTGGCGAGTTGAAATGAGTTCCCTGTGAAAAAACCCTTTCCCTTTGTACAGTGCAATAATGATTGTTTTGATTTTTCATGGATCTTTTCGCGATTTTTTGGCTTAGGGTGATTTTCTCCACAACCAATTCACACTTTGACGACTAGTTTTTCGAGCATACTGAAAGCATCGTAACAATTCGTCACCTGTAACAACTATTTTTATGAAATTGGGATCATTTCTGATGGCTACAATGATTTTTTTCGAATATTGACACGCACCGATCATTGATCATCCAGCAAAGAGTGTGGAGCCAATTTAGCACCTTTGTCTTGCCCAAATCCTTGTAAACAATGATTCCGATTGTTTCTCTTCTGATGTTTAAAGCTGCTCTTATCAGAAGTGAAGCATTGCTTTAATTCGCCTTTTCGATCATATCGGGTATCTGGGTTCAAAATGGCCTTCTGTCATGTGCGCGTATTATAAAAATGAGCAGGTCCCACTACTATGGCCATCACTTAAATTCCATGGCTTTGAAATGTTTGTTCATTCCAAGGTTGTCCATTCAAATTAAAGTCACGTTCGAACTTCCAAAACAAATTTAATTAGTGCCCTTTGTTACAAATTGGAAATGGATCACTTTCTACAATATCAATCATATTAATAATCAATCGCGCTCTAAATGTTACCAGAACCCGAGGTTAATATCAAACCTGCGTGCATTCCATGAAAAGTGCTGTCAACATAGAAGAAAAGGTATCCACCCGTGTGGCATAGAATTTTCTTTTTACAAATTGCTGCGCTTCCGGTGGCTGTTTAGCATACTAGATTCCATTGATAGAGTGACAGCTAACGAATACGAATCGAAAAAGGAAATGAAAGCCAAATTAAACAGTACTGTCATTCGAATTAGTTTAATGCGGTCGGTATTTCCTCGTAGAAACTAGCACAATACACCAGTTTGGTTGAGAATGAGAAGAGGTAAATATGTACATTAAAAACGTATTTCAAGGAGAGTTCAAGAGTTTCCTCCAAGGAAACTAACTGACCGACAGCGTAATGATGGATTTAATGGATACATAAAAGCAAAAACAAGTAAATCGATGTGAACCAGTTCAAAATTCTGCGAATGAAAGCAGGAGGGGAATGCAAATCCACCAAAACCATGATGAATAAATTTGGTTATTAAAATATAAAAAGTATTACGCAAACGTACTCTTTTCTCAAGAGCTATCCATTAACCTGAATTTATGTCCAAATGGAGAGAAGTAACGAGGTCTTGGCGTTTTTACTAATTTTAACATAATTTTTGAATTTTCAGAAAAGAATATCTGTATATTTCATGCAACCCTTAAGCGGTGTTAACCTCTGGCATATTTCTCGCAATACACATAATGCATAATAAAATGACGACTTTTAATTTCAGTTGCAAATTTGAATTTGTTTTCTTGAAAACCCATCCCAACTTATATCACATAATGAATTTTAATGTATCCTTTGAAAGGAAGGACTTTCAACAAACACCATAACCAACGAGCAATGTTAGACCCCGTGGCGCAAGGCTAATAACCTTGCCCGTAAAAAACAATTATGGAAAATGTAACAAGCCTCAAGACTTGCTAAATAGGCCAAGACCGGATCCCGGTTGTGGTGCCGATGATGATGATGATAAATGTTCGACCCCAGTAATTTTTTAAATGCGGAACTGCATTTAAATCGTTAAAGGTACTTTAAGTCTAAACATTATCTATATTAATGAAATGTTAACTCTACGTGATGGAACTTTAGAATACCCAAGCAGGCAGGCAAGTTGTCGTAAAACATGACCAGTAGTAAAAGTTCCCAAGATGTCGGAACCATTCTAAGTACACTGTGAGGTTGTTCTCGCTTGAACTTTGTCATTAGTGCGTCGTGTTTTTATTTGTATATGTGCATAATAGTATTACAGTTATTTAATTGGAAGACCAGCTCACTTTATCGGCACAACTTACTTATAAGGCGATCCATCCGGTCTACGCCTCCAGTAGTTCTACTCACAATGATTCCGAAAATACGGGATGTTGTTAAAAGTTTTATTCAGCAAACACTATTTTATAGTTTAGCGTCTAAGTCAGTGTTACAACCGGCAATTATCTTGTAGTACTCGAATACTTTAATGTTGATGGTGATTGGGGAACGTACTATGTGAGTAATGTCTTTGAACTTATAGCAAGACCGGCTTATCACAAAAGGCGACTGAAGTCTGAGTGGTATTCGGAAATATACCATTCTTTAAGCTATAGGCTCCGTGGAATCCGTAACCATCTTTCGGAACTTGGTTGATGGTACTAAGTAACTGAGATAGGACTAAAAGAAATCTTGAATAAATATCACAAGGGAAGATACTACCCAGTCACGCTATACGCTCTGCGATATGATTGTGTGGGATAATTGAGTATATCCTGGATGTTTGGCAAATGGCCCGGACTACAGTTGTAACAGTGGCATGATGGTACCCTTTGGGAGAATTTTGGGCGACGTTCCTTTGAGATCCATTCATGCTAAAGAGACAGTCGTTCCAAATTAATATTAATTTTTTTTTTCATTTTTTTTAAGCACAGTATGATCGGGACAAATCTTTGACGGATATTGTCTGATAGTATAGAAAGAAGCTGAAAAAATGACATCGAGACCATCTGAGATGAAAAATTCCAGAGGCGAACTAGATCTCAATTTTCATCTCCGTATGATCCAGCTACGCGCCTTCGATGTGATAGCGACTATAGTCCCGACGTCACCGCCGTGTCTCCGATCAGGCGGATCGCTCGTCTCTGTATGCTCTCAAGTAGTTTGAGGGTATGCTTAGGAGCAGAGTTCTAAACATGAGCGCAATATTTGAGCGCGGGCCTAATTTAGGATTTATACAGAAGAAATAGTTGGGCCGAAGTAAAATAATTCTTGGCTCTAAAAATATAACTCAATTTTCCTGAGGCGGCGATGCTCGACACGTGCTTATGCCACGATACATTACCATGACCATGACCATGACGCCGAGCAACTTCATGCTTTCGCCAGATTCGAGGGCCTGACTATTCATCAGCTGTGGAACTGATGATTCACTTTTCTTTATGAAAGTTATTTATTGTGTCTTCGTTGCATTGAAGTGATTGGCATTTTCTCCCCTGCAGGACATTATCCTGATCCCGATTCACAGAGTCGATCTGGCGACATCTCAACTGATGCGCACTATCATCCGCAAAACTGAACACTTTGTTATCCATTGACTCGAACAAACCATTTATGTGACGCAAAAACAAGGTTGGCGCCAAAATAGAACCTTGAGGCACCCCGGAATTAATAGGATACAGATCCGAACACTCGCCGTCTACAACAACACGGATCGATCGATCCTCGAGGAGGGTTTTCGTTCAGTCGAAAGGCTTCTGGAAAAATCCGTATAAACTTAGTTTGGTCAGCAATGCTCCGAGTTAGATGTCGCCAAAAGCCTTGGAAATATCCAATACGACCGCCCTTGACTCACCATACCGCTCAATCGCAGATGTCCATATATGGGTTATAAGGGTCAGAAGGTCTGCCACGGACCTCTTGTCACGGAATCCGCGTATTGAGGGTCATTCAGAAGTCCATTGCACTTCAAATACTTTATTAACTCTGCATTGATAACCTTTTCCATCACCCTAGATAACATAGATAGTAATACTATCGGCCGCTAATTTTGTTGGCGACACCTCTTCCCCTTCTTTGGGAATGGCTGGCCTGGAGCGATCTTCCAACAGGTAGGAAATGTCCTTCGTGCATAAGATAATGGAAGAGCGTGCCAAGAACCGGCGACAGTTGTGGAGCACAGTTCTTAAGGACTATTGCTGGTGCTGTGGCGTTTCCGCCAAACCCCACTGTCTACTTACCCGAAGAACCCCCATAACTACAACCCAACTTTCATAAGTTTCTGTTAATGCAATCGCATTAGCACCTGTAAATGCTTCACGCATCAAGTATCTAAAGTACTTATCTAAAAGCTCTTGGAAGAGAATTCTTACCTTCATGCATTAATTCACATCCAAAATTCCCTACAAGAATTCTATCCAAACTTGTCGGATCATAAATCCAAAACCAATTCGGCACCTTCAGTTGCCAGGCAAATCCGAATCTTATCATACGCATTTTCCCTAGACGAATTCCTGAAAACGAAACAATTTGGTTTACATATAATGTAACCATCATAACAGGGATAATAAACATCGCGTCGCCTATTCCCAGCCTCATCATGTGTACAATAAACCCCTTACATACACATTGGCTGGCGACCTTTTTCTCCGTACTATAATCAATCCAACGCAGCTGCACACAATTAGCGCAAACGACGGTGAAACCAAAACCTATAGCATAGGCAAATGCAAACAGGAATTGTATACTTACCCTTGGCAGCGATGCCATAAACACCAATTCTCTGTGAATATGCTAAAACCAATTAGCACCATGTCCACCGGCATTGCGGTCTATCAATACAGCTGCAAGGCACACCTTAGACAATGATCTATACGATCCCTTTGTCCTACAATATTTCTAGATCTACTCCGCATGACCTCGCAGCACGAGCAAAGAGAAATCCATTACTAACCAATGAGATACGGCTTGTTTACTTAGCCGAACTCACATCTCATAGATGCATATTATTCCTTTCCTTTGTTTCCAGATTCCTTCTCATGGCCTTCTCCCATGAAAGAACCAAGGTTCACACATACATGTGTACCACCTCCACCTTCTCTATGTGATCAGGTTACCTAGCCACAAAGAGAGACTTCACGTTTCTCTTGGGATGCAAAATGCATCCCTAAATTAAGAGAGCCAGTACCACTGGCCGAATTTCCTTAGCCAGCGAATTGATATCGCTGAGTCGTATTTCAATCTTCAATCACCATACTGGCGCCGGTACGTTGTGGTGGGTTCTCTAGGAGTCGTTTCTTCCCTCGCGCCCCGGTGCGCGCGGCGGAGTGTTTAGTTAGGTCGTGTATTGTGTACGTTCGAACGATTCAATGAGGAATATTAAGAAGCGCGAATTTATATTGCAAACGAAATTGTACCGTACTTTAAACAACTTGAATTCGTATTTTAACAATTGTTTTAGTCTGAGTTGAAATTAATAAAAAAACATTATCATTAGAAATTACACCAGTGTGTTTCAATTAATTTCTCCTGTGTGTGACGTTTTCTCTTGGTAAACAGTTTTATTTTACGGCGCACCTTTTGGAACTAGTAGTCCAGTCCACGTAGAATCCGTTGAATAGTACGCGAGCGGAACCTCAAATCTCGCATCGTAGACCGTATTGGTGCGCTCACAGGTGGCTCCAAAAGAGTGACATCGAGGTTTTAATACGCGGAAAATAAATTCGCGAACACTATATTTTGAATTTGCAACTAGTCTCCCGCCGTCCGTCACTAATGAGGGAAAGGGAGAGGATGCGAAATTATTGCTGACAGCCCTTACCATTGACCAGAAAGGGCGCGAACCAAATTCGTTCTGTTAACCTCGGTGGGATTGGAGCGCTATTGCTTAAAAGCTCAATTTTTACCGCTGTAATCTGCTCGCATTTTTTATCAAACCGAGGTTTATTACATGAATTTCGTTTGATGTAATGTGGAATGTAAATCTCCATCCCAAGAAGAATAATCTCCGTGAGCGACTCCGCGCATGCGTTAATACCGGGGTCTCGATGGGAAATCATCATGAAGTTGATATCGGTTCTCAAATAGCGACGACAACTCATGGCCGCATTATACCCTCATCAAACCAAGGTTGGGTTCAACGACGTCGACGGCGGAATTACCAATCAAGTCATGAAAGCCATAGATCAAATTCTAAGGTAACCGCTTATACTGGTGGACGACTTTCCACGAACCAGTATCAAGGGAACAATACAAAGAATTCTGGACTTAAAAGAAATTCAGCGAAGTCCAGCAATTCGAAGAACGCAGCGACTTCGTCTGGTCATCAAGGCCAACACGGTTATCCCTATGGCTGCCATCATAGGAATCACCGAAGTGATCATTCTGGACACCATCAGTCGACATATGGATCGAATTCACCGTCAAGCAATACTGGCAACACAAATGTTAATCGCCGCCGAGAGAATCGCCCAAGGCCAAACAGTGGCATTAGCGGCGTAAGTGCGACACAGCCCCAACTGCAACGGCATCAGCCACAGCAATCACGTCTGATTCTGACAGATGGTCCTATGCAGTTGGTGAATACCTTAACCTGTCGAGCCTCAAAACGGGCTAACCGTCCGCAGCAGATGGCGAACGTAAAAGCGGCCAAGAACAACATCACACGACCGGCTATGGCCAAATTAAGTGAATGCCATGCTGAATCAGCAGCCTCATCTAGGGCATCTCGATCTGTTATAGACAACAACATTCAAAGGCAAGGTATAGTTGCACAACCACAAGGGTTTCAGCTTAATTACAACCACATCGCTCGAAAACAAAGGCCAACTAGTCGCCAGGGTCCAGTTGGTCTACGAAAGGTGAAGCCAAATTCACAACACACCAGCAATAGCAAACCAGCGAATGTGTTCCACAATCGCCAACAGAGACGCACGAGAACCCCATACACAAGGTTAGATGGCGGAATCCTCAACAGCGTGTAGGGAATAAGAAAACAACTGCTCCTACTGTAGATGTATCAACACAGTATCTAAGTGATGCGCTCAACAACAACAATGACGGCATACCTCGAACTAAAGCGTATGCCAATTCTGTTAATGATTTAACAGCCATTACATTTGTCAACAGTAGCTACAATGCTACTACTCAAAGGCCAATGGGGCCTTCTGCCACAAACACACACACACACACACCAACACTGATAACTCAAAATATGAATTAAGTTCAACATAACTATTACTCAATAACAAATTACATTTAATTTTATCAATATAAGACTAATAATTGCCACCCCTCTGCCCACCCAACGCTCACGCTGATGAACAGCATAAGTGATGGCGGGGACCCTTGATAACACCTAATGATGTTTTTGATATACACAAAGTTGAAGCCTAGGTCAAGCATCTCCGTGCTGATCTCATCGTCGGAACAAGAGCAACAACCCTTTGTCTAAGTATCTTCGCCGGCCCGGCAAGATGTTGCAGCACTAGGTAGCAACAGCCAACAATAACATCCAGATGAATCAGTTCATCAATGGAGAAAATTCAAAAATCAAGTCATTTGCCATCAGCACCTTCCAAACTCACCTCGCGGCAGTCATTACCACCAGAAGGTATGCAACAGAGATCGGTCGCACAGGTTGTCGTTTGTGCTAAAGTGTTCCCCTGGTATTCAAATGCACTCAAAATAAGGTTCTATAGAACAGTTCATTTGCCTATGAAAAGTTCCTGTTGAAATACGGTGCTTTTTTGGTCGGTAAAATCTGCTGTTCCAACAAAAGAACGAAAAAAAAAAAACGGTGCGAGATTGCCTATATAAAGGGGCATTACAACATAATTTTGCTTTTCTTTTGCTTTGTGTGTTTTAATGAAATTAGTTTGCTGAATTTAAATTTTTTTAACCTTTGTTTTAATTGTGAAACGAGTAATAAACTGTAAGAAATGTCGTACTGAATTCATACTAATTGGAAAACGAATAATAAACTTCAAGAAGTGTAGTTACAATCTCGCCAACATCTTTTATTCAACTTTATCAGTGGTATTGAATGAGTTAAGACGAATACGAATTCCGGTACGTCGAGTGTGACCTTTGCTGTTCCGGTCCCTGCTGTTTTGTTGGCTGTTCCCCGTGTATCCTTTACAAAACTTCCTTCATCACCGCCATTCAAAAACGAGACCCAAAGATGATATCACGAACTACCGCCCCATTGCTAAACTCTTCCACTTACCCAAGATTTTCGAAAGCATTCTTTACGAATCTTTTAGTTTTTAGAACGGAGAAGTTAAAGTCGCCAATACAGACTAATTTTGTTTTTAATGTAATTTATTTTTTTCTTCACATTACATTAACGACGTTTCGATCATGGTATTTGATCGTCATCAGGTCATCAACAAAATGGAACCGGGAAATTATAATATAAATTAATTTCACAACAATATTGAAAATACAATGAATTAAATTTACTCTGACAATAAATTTAACACAGAAGTCAATCACTAAAAACACGGTAATCAATAATGTTACTCAATAACAACATCTTTTAGTTTTTGTTGCAAAACGTTTATCTCACAAAGGCAACATGGTTTTCTAAACGGCCGATCAATTACGAGTACAACCAATCTCTTTGAGTTGACATCCTTTACACTTGTAGTATTCCAGAATACGACTGTCCTTATGATTATTAACTTTAACACTGAATCTCATTACTTATCTAACACATCCTTAAAACATTCTCTTAATATATCTAACATTCTCACTTCTTATATATCCTTAATAAATATCCACAATATTCTATATCAAGTCAGTTTCAGTACACTTCATACATGCCCCTTTTTTCATTCGAAACATAGGTCTTTAATTTTCGTTCAAAGTTTGTTCAAAATTAAAAGTCACAGTAGATTAAGTAATACTGTGATAAAATTGTTTTTGTTCAAGTTATAATTTACAGTAGATTAGAACACAATGTTATATAAGAAGAGGGAAAATTTCATTGTAGAGTTAGTTGAGAAAAAGATAAAGTTGAGATTGGAAGTTAGTTGAGAAAAAGTTAGTTGAGAAAAAGATAAAGTTGAGAAATACAGTTGAGAAAAGTTAGTTTAGAAATACAGTCGAAGGAGTTGAGAAGAAGTCGAGTGAGAGTCGAGAAGAAATAGAGAGACAGTCGAGATTAAAGATTTGTAAATAGAAAAAGAACGAAATAAAAAAGAAAAGAAATAAAAAGAAGAAATCAACAGTTTTATTAATGTTCGCGAAAGAAGACAGACAGAAAGACTGAGATTGGAAATTTAAATAAAAGGTCCACGCTCTTCCCTCTAACGAGGAAGCACGGCGTCTCGGACATACAACACACTCTTAGCACTAGAGCATGGTAAAGGAGTCGACATGATCTCGACCGACCTCAGTAAAGCTCTTGCCAAAATCTCCCACAACAGTACACTCTTTAACTTATCCGACCTCGGATTTGGACCAAGACTGCTGAATCGGATCTCATCCTATCTTAATGATAGACTTTATTTCGTCCGGGTCAGATTCGTGATATCGCACCCCTTTCCATGCTGCCTCTGGAGTGTCTCAAGGAAGCCACCTGGGCCCTCTCCTATTCATACTAGCTACCAAAGAAATTGATAAGGTCATCAAGAATTGCCTCTTGTCTCTATATGTTAATGACGCTAATATATATATATATATATATATATATATATATATATATATATATATATATATATATATATATATATATATATATATATATATATATATATATATATATATGTATATATATTGTATAAGATCGTGTTCTGCTGCAAACTGACCTGGACAGCTTCTCAGCTTGGTGTGATTATAACGCTTTTATACTTAATATTTCCAAATGCCAATCTATAATGTTTTCTCGAAAACGTATCCACTCTTCTCCGCACCTTTATTTTCTTCATAACCAGCCGCTCACCACTCTCCGCATTATTCGAGATCTCGGAATCCTATGAGATAGAGAACTTAATTTGTTCTCTCATATTGACGAGATATTCCCGAAAGCCAACTCGGCCCTCGGGTTCGTGAAACGCTGGTTAAAGGAATTCTCTAATCCCTGGGTAACCCGATACCTTTGTCTTTCCCTAGTCCGCCCCCTATTAGAATATGCCTGCCAAGTAAGGCCGCCTATCGACAGATTTATATCCGTAGAATGGAAAGCATCCAACGCTGCTTTCTACGGTTTGCTAATCCACTGATGAACCACTTCACATGAATCTACCTCGGAACCCTTGAGGGGTGTAGAGCCCAGACCGATATTCTATTCATTCATGGACTCGACTGCGTCTTCCTTTTTGAACCTTACTCTCCTTAATACAAATCCTCGTAACAGACGTAATCCCCGAGCTTAATCGTGTGTATGGAAAGCTATTCCGAATTGTATTCGCCGCCACATCCATACCACAGGGTTGCATCTAGGCCCCATCGTATTTAATATCTACACCTCAGATATTCCTCGCCCTGTGGATGGGAGAGTAAAGCAGATATGCGATGCGAATGACGTCCTAGTGTATACGTCATTCATAAGTCCTAAACTCGCAACAAATCATCTCAACCGTCACCTGAACGAACTGTATCAGTATTACAATCGTTGGAAAATCCAACTCCATCCAACTAAAGCAGTTGCCACAATTCTAACTAATAAATACTCCCAACTTGCTTCTCCATACCTACAGAATATTCACATACAAATAGGAGGTGCTACGATTAGACCACAGGACAGGATGAAATATCTCGGGGTAACTTACACCCCAAAAATTAATTTCATCAAACATGTGATCCTACAAAAAGCCATCGGTCGGCCTAAGCAACTGCATAATATTTTTAAGTGGAATAACGGTTAAACTTCTTTGCGATAAGCAGCTAATCCAGTCTGGAATATCGTACTTTTCCGAATGGTCGTGCATGTCTTGGGCGCAAATGGGAAGACTTCGAATGTTTGAAAAAAAAAATCGTGGGAAAGTGCATCAACTATTCTTGGACGCCTAATTGTAACCATTATCCCATCTCGCACCTGTACAAAGGTGCATCCATTACCTCTATTGATGAATACTTCCTACAAATAGCATATAACTACCTCGAAAACATTCAGAACAGCGAGAACCTACTTTCCGTATATTCTTACGTTTTTGACAATTCTCTCCTTCCATCTCTTCGAATTCAGCCAACATAATACCTCCTTTAGTACAAAACTGAAGACAGCAGCCTTCCCAACTTCGTTCCTCTTTTTAATACAGAATTTCTGGACTTATCTCAAAGGATCCACTGTTGTCTTACGACAGACAACCGAACTTTTGTTCGTTTTTTTTTTCATTAACGCGGTCCCACAAAAGGGGATTTTGAAGTACCCTTAAATGTAAGAGCACAGTCCTAGAGGACTGTACAAGACAGCACAATTACACCCACATACACCGACCGAAACGTAGATTATTAGATGCCAAAGACGTAATCTGCGTTTATTACCACATCGATGTCCGACCGGTCTTGTACGATTTCATTCCTAACAACCCTCTGTCAGGAAACTTAGAGACCGCTTGAACTTGTAGGGACTATCCGCAGATTTTCACCTACACCTTTTTTTGTCATATATCCCGACACCGTCCCTACATTCTAACGGATGTGAGTGACTCTGGTTATCGCACAACAACCAGAAGCCGGTGAGATGATATACGATGTAGTTGTCTTTGTCTCGTTTAACTCTACCTACCCTCCACTCTTTTTTTTTGTTTTTTCTTACATCAGCCTCTTTGGCTCTCTTGGCAGTTATCATCATCCTCTCAACATTCATTACATATACGATTAATTGTAATAAATAAAAATATATGTTAATCATTACGCGTTGTCCTTTCTTAAAACGGATTCACCTTCAAACAGATGAGATAGAAGCAGAATCGCCGAAGGATAACATCAACTAAATTACGTTCCAATATTGGAAAGAACTCTTGCACTTGGCGGTATATGTTCTTTGAGGGGGATCACTTTGGATATGACAAAATTGGTTAATTTTAAAGGATAATTAATATTTAAGGGGAGATTCTCACCTGGAGACCAAAAAAATGATGTTTTTTGTTGAATTTTTTTTTTTTAAGACGGAAGCAATTGTACACATATTTATTAAGTATTTAGGTATACATAACAATTTATTTAGCGAAAAATATTAAAAATTGTCAATTTAAAGAAAAAGTATTATAATATCCCCGTTATTTTTTTAGCACATCTCTTGAGTGCATTTGAATTCTACGTACATAGTGTCACAGTGTTCCTTTTTTTCCCCTTATGTATGAATAAGATAACTACTACTATTACTATTTATTGGCCTGTAGGAACCCGAAAGTTCATTACCTCACCGACTCGACAACGCCATCGTCCCCTGTCCTGTGCACTCTCCTTCCACACTTGACCAGCCGATCCGATCTCCTCAAGGTTAAACCTTACATTATCCTCCCATTTCCGTCGCGGCCGTCCTGTCGGTATCTTTCCCATTGGTCTACCATCAAGAATTCTACGCACAGTCCTATCGTTGCCCATTCGCGCAACATGTTCGGCCCATCTTAATCTTCGCGACTTGATTACTCTCACTATTGTAGGTGGTACAGCGGTATCATCATCATCATCATCATCATCTTCGGCACTACAACCGAGATCCGGTCTTGGCCTTATTTAACAAATCTCTCCACCGGTCCCGATTTCGAGCCGATGCCATCCAGTTTGGCACTCCCAGGCTCTGGGCGTCCTGGTCTACGCCATCCCTCCATCGCAGACAAGGTCTGCCGCGCTGTCTTCTTCCATACATCCTGCCACAAAGGACTTTCCGGGCGGGCTCCTCTTCGCTCATTCGAGCTAGGTGCCCCGCCCACCGGAGTCTACCGAGCTTGATTTTTCTTACAACATTAGCTTCAAGGTAGATTGCGTACAATTCATGGTTGTAGCGTCTCCGGAATCATCCTCCCTCACATACGGGGCCAACAATTCTCCTTAAGACCTTCCTCTCGAACGTGGCCAACAGTTCAGAGCACCTTTTATTAAGCACCCAGATTTTGGATCCATACATGAGTACTGGTAAGATCATGGTCTTGTACAGTAGTAGCTTGGATGTTCTGGATAAATTTCGGGATTTAAAGGGCTTTGATAGACCATAGTAGGCTTTGTTGGATTTAATCAGCCGTTCGCGTATTTCTTCTTCCATATTGTTATCGGCTGATACTATTGACCCAAGGTAGGTAAAGGATTGCACTACTTCAAATTCGTGCTCCACTACCCTGATATAGCGGTATAGCTCTTCCAATTCGTGGTTGTGGACTTTCCTCCATTGTCCTGCCTCTTCGTCATATTTGCCACCAAAGATGCCCCTTAAAACCATATTCTGGAATACGCGGAATTTGTTTTCTTCTCGTTTTGTGAGAGCCCATGTTTCGCATCCGTATAGAGCAATCTCCATGATTATGGTTCTATAGACACGGAGCTTTATGTTACGTGATAGCAGTTTGGATTTAAGCAGTTTACTGACTGCGTGCCAACTAGCTTTGTCGGAATCCAGTCTTTGGTTAATTTCCTTCGACATTTCGTTAGTGGCCGTCAGTATCGTTCCCACATATTTAAATTCTTTAACTTTTTCAAATATCTTGCCTCTGAGGCTTATATGTGTTCCCCGAGGTCTACCTGCTCTCGACGTAATCATGTATTTTGTTTTGGCTTCATTTATTTCTAGGCCCACCTCTTCTGCCACTTGCATGATGATTTCACAGTTTTTACTTACAGTTTCTAGATTATCGACCAGAACGGCGATGTCATCCGCGTATGCGAGCACTTGTGTTACCCCGTTCAGGAATGATCCGGCCAAGTTGTCGTCATGTACCTCTCTGATAATTTACTCGAGCACAATGTTAAACAGACATGGTGAGAGTGCATCCTCCTGTTTTCGTCTGTCCCGGATTTCAAATTGTCCCGAGAGGTGGTTTTCTATTTTAACTCGCCCTTTGTTTTCGTTCAAGCAAATTTGGATGAGAATGAATAAAACAACAACATTTACAAAATTAGGGAACAAAGGTGATTAAAACTCTATTGATTACAATTCGTATAACATATGTTTAATAATATAATTTACTTCAAAATCAATTATGTAAATCAGTAACACTTAGAGCACCCCTTACTTCAATTCTTGAAACAATTGCACAGCTCGAAATATATCATGTACACCATAGTCGAGAAAGATTAAAGGGAACATTGGTTATAAGATACGAGGGCAGGTCGTCCCGCCCTGCGATGGAATATCTAAAAGGAAGTTCCGCGGGGATCAACGGGAATATGAGCCTGGCGGTAGGTGGTTTTAGTCGCTAAAAACCCGACATGCCTCTGGATCGGTCGAGAGGTATCTTTTGAAGATTTCGACCTTGTTCAGTAGCACCCAAAAAAAAAAAAAAAAAAAAAACGAGGGTAGGTCAATAAGTCCTTAGAAAATCTAAGAGATGGCGCTCGTAGCATCCCAAATGGTCTGTTTTTAGTAAGCATCATTTTTCGCTAGGTATCTGTCAAATACAGTATATAAATACCTTGTAGGTATCTGATAGAATGGGTATGAAAAAAATATCTGCCAGATGGGTGCCGCATTTGCTCTCAGCTGAAAACAAACGCAACTGCATGGTCTCTTCTAAGGCTCTTTTCGAGCGCATGCGTCGCAAGCCAATTTAGTTTCTCCGCAGATTAGCAACTGTAGATGAAACATGAATACACACTACACTCCCGATCCGAAAGAACAGTCGAATCAGTGGATTGTTAAAGGCAAATGGTTTCCAAAGAAGTCAAAAACGGGGACATCAGCTGGGAAGGTTTTAACTACTGTATTTTGGGGTGTACGTGGAATTATCTTCATTGACTTTTTGAAACAGGGCAGACAATAACTGGACAGTATTATGCCTCATTATTAGGTTAGCTAAATGAGAAAATAAACGAAAATCGTCCTCATTTGAAGAAAAAAATCCCCCTTTTCCAGGATACTGCACGAGTGCATACGTGCACAGTTTCAATGGCTAAAATTGGGGAATCGAAGTTTGAATTGATAGATCATCCACCGTGTTCACCAAATCTGGCCCCAAATGACTTTTTTTTTCAAAATTAAAAGAAAATGGCTCAGCGGACAACGGTTTGCATCAAATGAGGAAGCCATAGCACACACAGATGGTTATTTTGAGGAACTACCACAATCATACTTTTCTGAAGGATGAAAAAAAGTTGGAGGGACGTCTGTCAAAGTATATTGAACTAGAAGGAAATTATGTCGAAAAGAAGATTTACTAAACAAAATTGTTTTTCTATCCTTTTTGAAAGACTTCTTGACCTACCCTCATATAATAGTGGCAAAGACAGATAGCCTGATGGCGTCGATGCTCACTTTCTTATTAAGTCACTCGCGGCTTCTACATTGCCAACAAAGATTAAGATGTAAAGCTTGCGATAGATTATTCTCCTTTATTTTAGAATTAACACCATTTTACAGTTATTTTTATATCGTAAAAATAACGTGCTTCTCCGTGTGATGGCCTGCAAAAGTAAAAATAAACACAGCAGAATAATTAGGGAAGACCCATTATGTCAATGTTTAAAACACTATGTATAATCATTATGTTTTGAGTTTGTATAATAATAAAATTAACGTAAAAACTGCGCTTACTTTAGATTCGAAAAAATATAAATTAATGTGTATACTACAAATAAAGAGATAAAAGGAGAAAACACATCCATTTCCCTGCAACCTTCTTCCATATAAATTGATTAATTAATTAATTCATCTCACTAACGTGAACACTAATGAAATAGAACCGACAGATTAACATAACAGATGTGGTTCGTCATTTGACGTATTTATAATATAATTTTTTGTGTGGTTGCAAGCACACAGAATGACAGATCAGGTGAAATAATATTTCGTTAGCAACGTCAATGGCCATACGTGCGCAAGCATACCGTGACACTTTAACATAGTATTTAAATGCAAAAGTAACGTCCAATAATCAGAAGAATTAATTCAGTAGCTGACATATGTGAAGTCATTGCAGGCCATTAAAATGTTCTTAACCTCGGAATTTGACTCGATTACTCTTACATTAACGAGATGCTTGTAAGACATTTTATTCGTCTTATCATTTTAGCAACAAAATTTATTTACTCGGATCCCAGAGAGAATATATAAGGAGTCTCGGAAAACTAATTTACGATACAAGAATGTATAAATCGTTGTAGTCGGTTTTTAAGTACTTTACCCCAATTCGATGGCTTTGACGAGGTAGCCATTACGGTAGTATAAGATAAGCAAATGGGATTAGAGATTTATCGAGATACTTTAGGTTCTAAGTTTAAATTAAGAATGCAGATGGACTGATATTAAGGTATGCGAAGAATGTTTTGTAATACTGCGAAAAATTCGGTTTCTCAACATTTTTTGTTATTATATCTATTTTGTTTTCCTTACAAATCGAAATACGATTACGAATACAAAAAAAAAATACAAATACAAATACAAATACAAATACAAATACAAATGCAAATGCAAATACAAATCCAAATCCAAATACAAATACAAATACAAATACAAATACAAATCCAAATACAAAACAAATACAAATACAAATACAACTAGAAATACAAATCCAAATACAAATCCAAATGCAAATGCAAATGCAAATTAAAATACAAATACAATTCAAATCCAAATAGCCTTTATTTCTGATACTGGCAAGTGTACAGTTTACTTGCAATAATAATAATTTTTATTTTTTTAATTTCTAATTTTACCTAATCTTCGACATCGGTAACACCGGTGCCAGCTTGCCCTCCGGCATAGGCCTCCCCTATGGTGTGCCATAATTTTCTGTTTGTGGGTTTTCCTTGCCGTGTTGTTCCAGCAAATTTTTTAAATTTCGTCATCCCATCTCCTTCTTTGACGCCCTTTTCTTCTTTTCGCATCTCGGGGGTACTACATAGTGACATCATTTGACCATTTATTATTTCTGTTTCTTATCATGCGACCTACCCATTTTGCAACATTTTTATTTCTATTTTATACTCTTAGATTCTAAATTATAGACTAGGAAAAAAATGATCAAATTGTAGCTTAATTATCTTATATTATAACTTACTGGTCCTACGCAGACGCTCTAAGCTAAACATTATATATTCTTGTTCAGTTTACCTTTCAGGAACAGAATGGCCTACCCATTTCCATGTTAGTTTCTTCACGGTATACGTGACATCTGTAACTTTTGTCTCTCTTATGTTTCTTAGTTTGATTGTGTCCCGTAACGTTATGTTTAGAATACTTCTCTCCGTTCTATTTTGACAGACTCTGACTGCTCCACTATGTTTGTTGGTAAGGGCCCAGTTTTGTGATCCATCGGTTAAACATGGCAGTTCACATGAGTGGAATACTGTATGTAGTCTTGTTCGTCATGGGTATATGGGGAATCTTCAGAATCGCTTTAAGGGTCTAAAATCTTTTCCAAGCACTGCATATTCTGATGTCTATTTACTTCTGTACTTGATTTTCGGGTGGTATAATTTCTCCTAAATATATATATTGATCAACATATTCTATTTATCCGACATCCAGGGAAATAGGTAGTTTTACTTGGTTGGACATTAATTTTGTTTCGTCCAAGTTTATTGTCAATCTCATAATTGTGCTTTCTCTTTTTAATTCCACAGCCCCCCCCCCCCCCCTCCCCTCATCAGCCTACTTGTCCGCCGAACCCAACTTAAGACAGAATTTCGCCTCCCCCATCCCACATCCACATCTCTCCCTTGCCCGACCCCCCATCCCCGACCAACGCCCCCTTCCCGCCGACCAATTATTGATCACCTCTTACCTTCCATCAATCCATCGATTCATCTGAATGTCGTTACGTCTTATCAAAACTTAGAAATAAATCGACCTACGAAAATGTCCGCCTCTATCTTACCTCCATGACAAATCTATTCTGTCTATTATGAAGGTAAAACGAAAACGAGCGTCGCGGTTTCCATTCAGCAGGGGGATCTACCTACCGACTTCCCAGGCCTTCGCAACCTGTTTATGAAATTCTACAAACATTGCAATATGCTCCCACAAAAAGTATCAAAAGATCTCTCGGCCTTTCATTAATATATTCACAAGAAAATGACCTCTTCCAATAATGACAAACCGTTTTGATCCTAATCGACCGCCCTCTCCATGCCCCTCCAAGACTTTCAATACTCTCCCTCTAACCATCTACTATCAAAATGTCAATAGTCTCCAATCAATGCAAAATGCGCATTCCCACCCTTTCGATATGCACACACTGACCGAAATCAACCTTATCCCCAGTATTCACAGTCAAGAACTATTCCCTTCCACCTTTAACATTTTGCATGATGACGATGGTATATGTCCAGATTCTCCTTGCCGTGGTGTGCTGCTTCCCATCCAAAATAGGCTCGCCCCATCTCTTATTGTCATCTCTTCTTCTCCCAATCTAGACTATGTCGGAATAAAAATTGACCGACGCCCAAAGTCTTTATACGTCATTTGTTTCTATATACCTCCTTCTCAACTTATCGTATACTACGAACTCACGCCAACAGCGGTTGATCACCTAACCCCAGTTAAGTATTTCCGTAGACGGTATCGTTGCTATTGGCGATTTCAACCTCCCCCATCTCCAATGGACGTTGCCAGGCGATTAATTCTTTTACACCTCAAACCCCACTAGTACCAAGGAATGTCTCTTTATAGACGGTCTCACCAACGTAAGCCCCCGTCAAATAAGTAATGTCCCAAATCATACGGAGAGGCAAATTGACCTTGTGTTTACAAGGGACCCCTATAATTCCACAGTTGCCCTTAGTCCCCATGCCCCCTCAACCATCGACAATTACCACCCCCCGCTTCTCGTATCCCTTTATCGTGACAGCTCCCAAATCTCACAAACCCTCGTCAACTTTTCCTACAACTTCCACAAAGCTAACTTTCGCCTATTAAATGAGCATCTTAGCAGAATCGCATTTCGCTTTGATCACCTAGAGGTAGAAGAAGCTACTGCCGTTTTCTATAAGGAAATATACAATGACCCCGCTTCTCGTATCCTTTAATAATGACTGCACAGCTCGACCCCCACCACCCCACATCAACTTTTCCTACAACTTCTGCAAAGCTAACTTTCGCCTATTCAATGAGCATCTTAGCAGAACCGCATTTCGCTTTGATTATCTAGAGGTAGAAGAAGCTACTGCCACCTTCTATAAGGAAATCTACAATGTCATTTCCCTATGTGTCCCATGACATAGGACATCGCTTTCATCGCCTCCATGGTACAACCGCAACTCCGCACTCTTCGGAACAAGAGGAATAATTTGTGGAACATTTTCCTAAGTACACGTTTTTCCTTGGACTACTCCAACTATTTCGGTTGTTTTCCAATTCATCTGAATGTCGTTACCCTTTTGCTAAATTTAGAAATAAATTGACCTACGAAAATTGCCGGCTCTATCTTCCGTACCGCCATGACAAAACTGATTTAGTTTGCTATGAAGGTAAAACGAAAACTAGCATCACGGTTTCCATTCAGCAGGAAAGTCTACCTAAGTGCAACTTCCCTAGACTTCGCAACCTGTTTATGAAATTCCACAAACATTTTAATATTTTAAATTCACCGAGCTTTACAACTCCTTCTACTACAACTATTTCACAAAAACAATACAACATGATCAATGACACCGCATTTTTTTTTTCCACTTTTTAAATTGCACACGTAAATCTGACGCCTATCCCAACCCTCTTTCCTATGACACGATTACTTCAACCGACCCACAAACTACTGCCAACTTTTCACTTCTTTCTCTAAAAAAATCTTCACGGACAACTCTTTTGAGCCTGACCCGTGTTACTTCAAAGCCCTGCTCAAATTTTCCCTTGTTCCCTTCACATCCCATATCTCTCGTCTATATTCTTATTCAGCATTACCTATTTGAAGAAAAATTAAACTTACTTAAAGACGTGTTCGGCCCTGCACCTGGTGGGCTTCCGCCTGTCCTTTAAAAAAAAAAACGTGTTCCTCTCCTCTTTCTCTCCCGCTATCAAATATCTTTAATATATCCCTTACACAATGCGTTTTCCCAAGTATTTAAAAATCCTTTTTTGTCACCCCCATAGATAAAAAAAAGAAATATTAGTAACTACCGTCCAATCGCCAGACTGTCACATATTCTAAAACTGTTCGAAGGCATTCTTTACAACGCGTTATGTTTGCGCTGCAAATCCATCATCTCACACAACCAGGATGGTTTATTTACGAGTAGGGCGACCACCTCCAATCTAGTTGAGTTCTCATACCATAGTCTCCCTGCCTTAGAGAATGGTAACGAAGTCGATGTAATCACAACCGATTCCAGCAAGGCCTTTGACAAAATCTCCCATAATCTCATTCTCTTAAAGTATTCTCCCATGGTTTCGAACCTCTACTGATTAAGTGGATCTCTTCCTATCTTAAAGCTCGAACCTACCGTATTATATTCAGATCCACCCTTTCCAATTCTGTTCTTTCCTCGTCGGGAGTTCCCCAGGGCAGTCATTGTGGACCCCTCCTATTTATTCTTACTATTAACGACATAGACTCCAGCATCAAGCATTCCTCCATCTCCTTTTACGCGGGTGACACTAAACTCTACAAAACGATCCGCTTTCCTCTCGACTCCTCACTTCTCCAAATGGACAGCTTTTCAACTTGGTGCCACAACAACTGCCTCGAACTAAATATTGCCAAATGTCACTCGATCACCTTCTCCCGTAAACGATCCCCCTACCCGTGACGCTCCTATTTCTTACTCATTCAACAGATATCACGTATACAATCGATTCGTGACCTTGGCATCTTATGTGATAGAGAGCTTAACTTTATCCTACATATTAATGATATTATCCTCAAGGCCAACTCTTCCCCTGGGTTTGTGAAATGCTGGTCGAAAGAATTCTCTAATCCCTACGTTCCCCGATCTCTCTATGTAGCTTTTGTCTGGCGCCTTCTTAAATACGGGAGGCAGTTCTGGTCTCCTCACTATTCGTCACAGATTCACAGGATCGAAAGCGTGCAACGTCGTTTTTTGCGTTAGACCACCATCAATCTACATTAAAATCATGACCATCATCATCATCATCGGCACTACAACCGGGATCCGGCCTTATTTAACAAATCTCTCCACCGGTCTCGATTTCGAGCCAATGTCATCCAGTTTGGCACTCCCAGATTCTGGGCGTCCTGGTCTACGCCATTCCTCCATCGCAGACAAGGTCTGCCGCGCTGTCTCCTTCCATACATCCTGCCACAAAGGCCTTTCCGGGCAGGCTCCTTTTCGCTCATTCGAGCTAGGTGTCCCGCCCACCGGAGTCTACCGAGCTTGATATTTCTTACAACATAAGCTTCAAGGTAGATTGCGTACAACTCATGGTTGTAGCGTCTCCGGAATCGTCCCCACTCACATACGGGGCCAACAATTCTGCTTAAGACTTTTCTCTCGAACGCGGCTAAGATTTCAGAGTGCCTTTTATTGAGCACCCAAGTCTCGGATCCATACATGAGTACTGGTAAGATGTTCTGGATAAATTTCGGGATTTAAAGAGCGTTGATAGACCATAGTAGGCTTTGTTGGATTTAATCAGTCGTTCGCGTATTTCTTCTTCCATATTGGAAGATTAGTATCGGCTGATACTATTGACCCAAGGTAGTTAAGGGATTGCACTACTTCAAATTCGTGCTCCACTACCCTGATAGTTTGACCAACGTTAGGTCTTCTCTTCGCAGAAGTTGACACCATGTACTTAGTTTTTCCCTCAATAATGTGCAGTCCCAGTTTTTGTGACGCCTGCTCGATCTGGGTAAAGGATTGCTGTACCGCCTAATCGGCTCTACCGATGATATCGATGCCACCTGCGTAGGCAAGTGTCGGGCTGGACTTGGTGATAATAGTCCCTCCAGTTGTGACGGCAGAGACACGGATTGCTTCCTGCAACGCCAGGTTGAAGAGGAGGCAGGCCAGACCGTCCCCTTGTCGGAGTCCATTAAAAATGTTTATTGGTTTGGACCGCAATCCCGCTATTTTTACTTGACTAGTTACGTTGGTCATGGTCAACCTACAAAGTCGTATCAATTTATTTGGAATGCCGAACTCTCTTATGGCATTATATAGTTCTACGCTGGCTATGCTGTCGTAGGCGCCCTTAAAGTCTATAAATGGATGATATAATGGAATCTTAAATTCCTGACATTTTTCCATCGCCTGCCTAAGGGTGAATATCTGATCAATCGCTGATTTGTCTGGGATAAAGCCACACTGATATTGACCAATGATGGCTTTAGCGTATGGGGCTATCCGATCTTGTAGGATAGTGGAGAGTATAGGTGGTACTCAGCAATGTTATACCCATATAGTTGCGCACAGTGTGATGTCTCCCTTCTTATGTATGGGGCAAATTATACCACGACGTCAATCTTCCGGTATCTCCTCTTGATCCCATACGTCCACCACGATCTCATGAATTGCGTGATGTAACACTGCCCCTCCTTATTTGATCAGATCAGCTGGTATTCCATCAGCTCCGGGGCTTTATTTGATTTGAACTGTCTAATGGCTTTTAATGTTTCCTCACTGCTTGATGGCGGCAGCATTTGATGTTGATCTTGCAGTGGTGGAGCTGTGGGGAGTAAGTCGTGGCACCAGCATGGGTGCGAGTTATACTTCCTCCTCCATCATCATTAATAATGCCACCGAACACTAAACGATTACGAGGAAGCAGTGGAAACATCAACGAAAGCAAAACACACGGCTATGGATTTGTTGCACAAAGTTTGTTTTTATTTATTGGACTACTTTCTCCTTATGGTACACTAGTTAGTAGAGCGCCGTACCGTTTGCACGGTACGGCGGAGGTGAAGACGACCCGACCGACTCCTGGGATAGTTGGATTAAGACTCCAACGATATCCTCTCCAATCAGGATATCGTTTTTTTTTTACCTACCACCAGGGAAACGTAAAGTCTCTCTTGGTGGTATAGGAAACCAGATCTTGTAATAAAGATCATGGTGGTATGTGTGGGATCGTTGAGATCAATGCTATTCACACGTGCAGTGGAACAACGAAACAGGCAGGCGGCAAGGACAAATGAAAAGGCGACCAAATGGTTCGCTCTTTAATGAGGGTCATGTTTATACGATGCCTCGTCGCTATTTTCGACGTTAGGAGAAAAAGGTGCTAAAAGCAAATTGGATGTTTATGGCATCTCTGGCTGCAATAGAAACCGGGTTCATATTTGCATTAGGAAATGCTGGAGAATTGTATGAAAAGGTATATGACGCGGCTGGGAAAATAGACGGCGCGATATTTATGGTCCCTGTCATGACGGTTACATTGAATGCAATCCGAATTATTTTGTGTACAGGAATTTGTCTGGTGCCGAATTGGTTCAGAATACCAAATAAGAAAACAAAGAAATCTTATGAAAAATTGTATGCGAAGGGATACATGAAAGGTAAGTTTTCTTTATAGGGATTTTAGGGTTATACTAATTGGGTCTGTTTGATGCGTGAAGCATCTAAGATGCTAATGCGAATTGCATTAGCGAAAGCTGGTGCAGACCCGGGTTGTGGTTATGGGGGTTTTTTTTCAGGAAGGCGAGCCGTGGGATCTGGCGGAACCGTCACGGAGCCTCCAATTCTTCTGTGAGCGTACCATTTAGCAATTCATTGAAGTGCACTTCCCATCGCTCCAGAATGCCTTCAGGATCGGTGACCAGATTACCCTCTTTATCCTTGCAGTAAGTGCAGCGTGGTGTGTACCGCGTCATACTGCGGATTATTTGGTAGAACTTCCGCGCCTGGTGCGGACCTCGCTCTCTACTTTTCTCTATTTCACAGACGTGCACGACAACTCGCAATTGGCCCCTTGTACTAAGTCAAGTAGTTCAAACAGTCCCAACATCAACCGCAAACACAATCGCCAATTGAATAAAATTGTCCTCGGCAACAGTAACAGCAACAACAGCAATAGGCACTTTTCTTTTGTCTGTGAAGCCTTTTTTCAGATCTCCTGAGCTCTTTGTATTTCTCCTCGCGTATCCGCGTCCTATGAGACTGCTGCATTCCCCGGTATGCAGCAATCTTACGTTCAGTCGCTAGTTTGCACTCATCATCAAACCAGTCTTTCCGATCTCTACGACTACTGCCTAAGATGGAGTTGGCAGTACTGATGACAGTATTCTTAAGGCGTGTCCATTTCTCTTCTACGCCCGGCATTCTGGCCCCAGGACTTACTCTCCCTCCATCGAGCTCTTCGAGGGTGAGTCTTAACCCATGACCAAAGGTGTTGCTGGTGTTCTCATTGCGTAAGGCAGCCGTGTTGATTCAAAACTGATCCGCAGATGCAATACGTATCCGTAAGTCAATCCCCGCTCGGAAAACTATACCAAAAAGATAATGATCCGAGTCGACGTTGGTACCTCGGTACCTTCGTACCATCATCAGACTCGAGGAGTGGCGGCGATCTATCAACACGTGGTCAATTTGGATGCGAGTGGCTCCATCAGGTGATACCCAGGTGGCTTTGTGGATATCTTCACACGGGAACCTGGTACTTGCAACGACCAAGTTTTTCGATGCTGCCAGTTCGATGACTCGGATTCCATTGTCATTAGTGTTCTCAAACAAACTATGGGAACCTGCGTAGTGCCTGAAAACCGGCTCCCGACCTATTTTGGCAATCAAATCACCAAGAACGATTTTCACATCTGTCTTGGGGAGGCATTGAGGGCCCGCTCGACGTTCTCATAGTGTTCTTCT
The DNA here is from genome assembly GCA_963931805.1 of Microdon myrmicae. Lineage (NCBI taxonomy): Eukaryota > Metazoa > Arthropoda > Insecta > Diptera > Syrphidae > Microdon > Microdon myrmicae. Next base: position 108,200,218 of record OZ007496.1, read on the forward strand.
TTTTCGTCGTCAGGGAACTCCTCTGTAGGTCCGTTAACGTTTATGAGGCTTATGTTATTAAACTTGCCTCGCACACAAAGAGTGCATAGCCTTTCGTTTATTGCGATAAAGCCGATGATAGCAGACTTCAGTTTTTGGGTGACTAGAAAGCCTACCCCGATCACATGGTGTTTTGGATGACAGCTGTAATAAATGTCATACTCGTTTCTTTGAATAACACCACTCCCCGTCCATCTTATTTCTTGTAATGCTGTTATCATCGTCATCGGCAATACAACCGGGAACCGGTCTTGGTCGTATTTATCAAGTCCTGAGGCTTGTTAAATTTTCCATAATGATTTGTTTTTTCCGGGCGGGGTTATTAGTCTTGCGCCAGAGGCTCCCCGACGGGGAATCGAACCCCGGTCTCCCGCGTGACAGGTGGGTATACTAACCACTATACTATCGAGAAACCTGTAATGCTGTTATGTCACCCTTATACGAGGGTTGCCTTTTATATTTCGGGATTAGAGAACAAAAACAAATATTGATCATCGAAAATCACTTTATTGTTTTTCAAAATATTCCCCATGAAGATCTATACACTTTTGCATGCGTTTGAACCAATTGTCGAAGCACTTTTGCCACTCTGATTGAGGTATCTCCAACACATGCATTCTGAATGCAGCAACCGCTTCTTCAGGTGTCGAAAAACGTTGACCTCTCAGTTTGTTTTTTACGTACGGGAATAAAAAGAAGTCATTCGGTGCCAAGTCAGGACTATACGGCGGATGACCCATCAAATCGATGTTTTGGGTGCTCAAAAATGCAGTTGTCGCAGCCGATGTTGGAGAGCTCGCATTGTCGTGGTGAAGAGTGATCCGTCTTCGGCGGTTGGTTTTCCTGATTTCTTGGAAGACAACTGGCAAACAAATGGTTGTGTACCACTCAGAATTGTCTGTTCTGCGTTGTTCTAGTGGTACGGTTGCGACATGCCCAGTTTTTCCGAAAAAACAGGCGACCATTTGCTTGGAAGTGCTTCGTGCGCGAACAACTTTTGTTGGATTTGGCTCATCTTGAAACACCCAGACAGTCGACTTTTTACTTTCGGGCTCATACGCGTAAATCCACGATTTATCACCTGTCACGGTGTCATAGACGTGTTTCGAAGCACCGCGACCGTATTTTTTGAGCATTTCTTTCGACCAATTGACACGAGTCTTTTTTTGGGCGATTGACAAATTGTGTGGGATCCAACCAGAACAAATTTTTTTGACAGTCAAATGTTTATGCAATATGGAATGTATGCTGGTCCCACTAACGCCTAAGGTTGTCTCAATCTCACGATAGGTCACATGACGATCTTCCAATATCAGTTCGCGCACAGCATCAATGGTTTTCGGAACAACAACTGATTTTGGACGACCTTCACGAAATTCATCTTGGAGTGAACTACGACCACGATTGAATTCACCATACCATCGATAAACACTGGTCCTTGATGGAGCTTCATTGCCAAAAATTGAATTAAGTTCATCCATGCACTGTTGTTGAGTTAATCCACGCCGAAAGTTGTAAAAAATAATCGCATGAAAATGGTGACGATTTAATTCCATTTTTTGGCCGAGATGAATCTTTTAAGTTACTGTAAACAACACAAATAGCGCTCGTATGTCAAAACGTTCTGAGTGCGTATAACCTCAAAAATGTCCAACTTTACGACAGAGCTGTCAATTGCCGGATTGCAACACTAGGGTTGGCAAATCCCGAAACATAAGAGGCGACCCTCGTATTCGGACAGGGCATCGGCTAGCTGCTGTGCAGCTCGAGTTCTGTATAGTGAGCGGAGGTTCCATGAGAAAATTCTTAAATCGTTTAGCCATTTTCGTTTCCGTGGTCGTCGTCGTCTATCCGGTACATATCCGAGGCTTGTTAAATTTGCCATAATAATTCGTGTTTCCGGGCATTGTTATTAGCCTTACGTCAACCTTTTTTTGTTTTTTGTTTTATATCCATATTTATTCAACAATTCAATTACATATTTCACTTAAGACTAAATGTTAACATCTATTTTACAAATAACATTCTTACATTAACTTACTGGCTCTTCGCAAGCACTCTAAATCATCGTTTGGCGCGAGTGCAAGCTTACGCCAACCTTTCTCAGTATGTCGTTGCATGCATTGGTTCACTGCTTGGCGGGTGCCAAAATAGCTATCAAGGGATGTCACGTGAACACTGCATGTCAACTTGGATTGAACAGGGACAAGGATCGTGCTGGCCTTCGTCGGGTTGAAAGCAATCTGTGACTTTGTCCTGTATGTTCACTCCCATCCCCCCTATCTCGGATCTATATATCACGATAAATAGTCTGGCTTAGGGGACACGGTGTTTCCGTGACGGGTCTATATATGGCAGGCCGCTAACATGAAAACACTTATTTGGCAAGATTAGGCCTTTTTCGAATTTTGACCTCGATAGTCATCAGAGTCGGAATGACACAATCAGTCCAGCGTCGCTTCGACATTTCTATATCTTTCCTACACAATGACTTGTCCAATTCTTCAAAATACGTTTGAGTTTCAGCGATCACATCTTCATTGTCAGTCATACCGCAGTGCATATTTCAATTGCCCTTGCTGGCACATTGGAAGCAGTATTGTAATTTTAAATTAGAGCCAAATTGTTCGTTCACGCAACAATTTCTGTTAATTTCAACAATATTAGACATTTTACTCCATTTTTATTATGTTATTATAATCACAAGTAAATTTTAAAAACAGCTCTATAATTACTCCTCTTCCACCTCTTCTCTATAGGATCAAATACTATGCGATCAATAAATAATCTGCATCATCATCAGCTGCAGCCCATCGTTATGTCCAAAAGTCAAAAGGTTACAACGAATAGCTAAGGCAATTGTAAATAAGAAAGTAAAAGTGGTGCCAGAAGACCGATGAACCCAGAAACCACACGCACCTCAAATTTCCTTGAAATAATAAAATAACGCATTTGCATCGTGCAACAATTCCGGAAACCAAGAGATTTCACTTCTTATAAGGCGACAAAATTACGTTGGCGGAATAGGATGTTCAGCTTATTGAACCCAACGCAGATTTATGGGTTACAAGATACAGAGACCAAAGCCGTGCACGACAACTCGCAAATTGGCCCCTTGCATCCGACCAAGTCAAGTAGTTCAAACAGTCCCAACATCAACCGCAAAAACAATCGCCAATTAAATAAAATTGTCCTCGGCAACAGTAACACCAACACCAACACCAACAACAGCAACAACAGCAGCAACAAAGTCAGGAACACTGATGGCGGAACTGGTGGAAGTGGCAGTGGACTGGCCGGTGGTTTAGTACATCACTTTCAAGGAATGAAAGTGCCAGTTAATTTGATTGAGAAGCTCATCAAAAGCGAATTCCTCAACAGCTACGATGCTGTCAAGCATTTCAAGAATTTCCACCACAGCAACCGCACTTATGACCATCAAACACTTCAGCAGTTAGGAAACACTCAAAAGAACACAAATTGCGAACATTTACATGGCAATTATCGTGTCAGTGATTTCACGGAGGAAAACATTAGCGACCGAACAAAAATGACTATTAGCGAACAACCGAACCCGATGCAACATCAAAGCCACCAAAAAGAAAGCCATGACACGAAAAGGATGGCCCATGACAATTCTTTGACCATGGCCCAAGACATTCATCCGCGGAGAGAAGAAGACGCTACACTTCAAAACACAAGTGATGCGGTAAGTAATTCAAATGTTACAAGGTTTAGGGCGAACGGTGGAGACATCTTTCTACTGATGAGTAATGCACTTCCCGTGTTATGGTTTGATGCATATACGTTCGATCCTGCCTTAATTCGATTCTTTTTTTGTAACAATTAGCATCATAAAGTAGATAGCAATTATGGAAATATAAATATGATGATTAATTGTGTTTTAAGTCGGCGAGGGTTGATTTAAATTAATTATTCAATTCAATTCAATTCAATTTTTATTTGGTAGATAGTTACATTTATGGCATATTTTACAACTAGTACTTAAGAGATTTAGGATGGCAATTCCTTTACAACTATAATCTTAAATCTATATAACGACAATAGCACAATTTTAATGAATAACAAATAATAAATTAAGGGAAAACTACAATAAAAAACCCTTATTTGAATCTTAAGACTAATATTGCACGAGCTTCCGGTTATTTTATATAGTAATGGCCTCGATATAATTTTCATAGACAGAGTACATATGTAGTGATTTAGGATAACGCAAGACGGGAAACGAGAACATTGTCAGAAAATGAACAATTGACGAAGAAGTTTCGATTGATTTTGTCAATAAGGAACTCTACCGGTTTAACGTTAGCGTTTTCATGTAGTTCATGTGTCGAATAATGCCATGGCAAATTCAGCAACATTTTCAATATTTTATTTTGACACATTTGCAATTTTATTTTGTGTGTGCGAGCACAGTTACACCATACAGGGGCCCCGTACAGGAGTATCGCTTGAAAAATGGTTTTAAATATTATAATTTTATTTTCGATGCTAAGCTTTGACTTTCTACACACTAATGGATACATAACTCTTACGACTTTGTTTATTTTGTCAATTGTGGTAGTGATGTGTTTTTGAAAGATAAGTTTTTTATCTAGAATAATACCTAGATATCTACAGTCTTCGGACCAATCAATATCAACTGCACACATACTGAGTTTAGTGCCATTTGGTAGGTAGCAGTGTTTCCTACATCTCGAAAACCAGACAGCTTGTGTTTTATTACCATTTATTTTTATTTTCCATTTCCTGTAATATACTTCTAGCTTGTCAAGAGCTGCTTGCAAAGAGTTGTAGACATTAGTGAATAAGGCACCCGAAGAGAAAATGGCCGTATAATCGGCAAACATAGCTACCTGAATGTTTTCACCTAGACATGGTAAATCTGCGACAAACAAAGTAAATAATATGGGACCAAGGACCGAGCCTTGGGGTACACCATGGTGGATTTGGTGAGTAGAGGATATGTCGGTTAATAAACCCACAACATATTTTCTCAAACGAAGAAAGCTCTGGATAATTTTGATAAGCGGTATTGGTAGCTTAAGTTTTAGTAGCTTATAAATCAAGGCATCGTGCCATACCGTATCAAAAGCTTTTTCGATGTCTAGAAGAACCAGTCCCGTTGACTCCTTGTCGATGAATTTACCAGCTATGTGGTTTTTAATGCGCAAGACTTGGTGGATTGTGTTGTGACCACTACGGAAACCGAACTGAAAGTTTGGTAAGATGTTATTGTCTTCCACAAAGCGATCAATCCTTTCCTTAATGATTTTTTCTAAGAGCTTACTTAGACAGCTAAGTAGACTAATAGGTCTGTAGCTTTCGGGGCTGTTCTTCGGTTTGCCGGGTTTCGGGATAGGTATTACTTTTGCTGTTCTCCAACAGTCCGGAAAATAACAATTCTTAAGACAAGCGTTGAAAATGAACGTTAAATAGTTACTTGCAGCAGGTGGAAGTGCTTTGATTAATTTGTTGTTAATATTATCGAGACCCGCAGCCTTTTTTGATTTCGATTTTTTTATCAATTCTTTAACTTTGCTGATATTAGTTGCGTAAGTACTTTCAGCTGGTGTTTGAGAAAGTACATGGATAGTGTTAGCAACTTCAGCTTCAGTATACGCGTCGCTTAGATGCATAGATATGGAGTGGTTCTTACTAAACGTGTTAGCAAGTAGGTTCGATTTCTCCACTGAAGATATAAACAACTTGTCGTGAACTTTAAACGGACGAATACTTGACCCTCTCTTTTTCATAATTTTTGATATTTTCCAGAACGGTTTGCTTGCTTTGTCAAGAGAGGAAAGGTGTTTATTCCAACACTTGTTCCTATATGTTGAGATTTCGTTTTTAATGATATTATTTAAGACTTTAACATTAACTAGCAAACAATCGATTCTATAACGCAGCCATTTTCTTCTTTCAGAGTTTCGTAGCCTAATCAGATGTAAGATATTTTCAGGAAGCGGTGCCTTATCAACTGGAGCAGTGGAACATTTAGGTATCGCAAGATCGGCCGCTCTATTGATAACAGAAACAAAATTGTTGCATAGGATATCAATGTGCTCGCTGCAGGTTATAGAATTTAGGCTGGTATCACCTAGAACCTAGTTCGTGTTTATATATGATTTATAATAATTCCAGTTGGCGGCGGAATAGTTGTGGTATAAACTGGTACGATTTACAACTTCTGTATGATTCACTGTGAGGCTGATCGGAAGGTGGTCTGAACTTAACGCATTTAGAGTTAATGGTACTGTGCAGTAATTTGGAATATTAGTGATGTATAGATCAAGAGTTAAGGGGTTCTTGTTAGCACTCGCTGGGATATAGGTGGGGAGAAGTGGATAAAGTATGGAAAAACTTGGGCTGGATTCAGTAACATCTAGTAAAATGTTACCCCAGCAGTTTGCCCTAAGACAATTCCACGACTGATGTCTGCAGTTTAGATCACCACCAATAATTACCTTGTTTCGAGTGTTGACTCTATACAATTTTTGCAGATCCCGCTTAAAGTAAGTAGATTTCTCTAGGTTTCTATTTCCTCCAGGGAAATAGACCGAAAAAAGACTCACCTTGGAGTTGTCACTTAATGTTACATCTATACTTATTTCCTCAATTAACTTAAGGTCCAATGAAGGACGCAAGGAATGTTCTATACATTTTTTCACAACAATGGCGACACCTCCACCACCAGCATGTACCCTGTCTAGGCGATAACAAATGTAATTTTGATGTGAGAAAGAAATGTCTTGTTTGAGCCAGGTTTCTGAAACAAGTGCAATGTCAATATTAAAATTTATTAAGAAACTAAAAAATGCATGCTTTTTGTTTTTGATGCTTCTCGCATTCCAAGTTATGATGTTAAGAGAGTTTCTTAACATGTTTTTTCCGAGTATATGTACTTAATAGCTAATGAAGTAATGACGTTAAATTGGTCAGCTTTGGTTTGACAAGCACTAAGCTTGTTTACAACTTCATTAAGAAGAGAGTTTATCTCGCTAAATGAGAACAGGTTATCATTAGTTAAAGTTTCTGACGGATTTTTCTTCGTGTGTGTCGTATCACTGTTGGAAGGTTGCTGGGTTTGATGGAGGCCAGAAGCCCAGGTGGATGAAGGAAGTGAAGGTTGACGCACAGATCGGGGTAGTGGAGGAAAATTATCAATGGATAATCGGTCGGGCACTGGCTGCTGTTTGTCACTCGGAGGCTGTAGGAAGGTTGTATTTCCTGTACCACGTCCGCGTGGGGATAAGTTGCGGCGAATATCTATATACTGTTTTCGGCTTATGCATTCTGGATCGGTGGATTTATGTGGCCCACTACAATTTGCACACTTGATGACCTCATTCGTTTTGCAGTCGGATGTTTTATGGTTTCCCGAACATATTGCACAGAAGCTATTTATATGACAATGCATCGAGCCGTGACCGTAAAGCTGGCAATTGTGACATTGTGTGACCTTACCTGGATTATGTTTTTTAAAGTCCCAGCGAACGATGGTTTTGAACAAGGTTGAGTAGTTCCGTTTTAGTTCGTTTAATTTAACAGTACCGCGTTGAATGTAGACGATGTACAAGTAGTGTTTGTACAGGGCTTTTGTTGACGGATTTAATGTGATGGTTTTAACATCTAGGCACTTTATCCCGAGTGCAATTAGTTCATTTTTCACTATATCGTTGCTAATTAAGTCTAGTCCGGATAACACTACCTTTAATGGGCGATTTTCCTTACGCGAGTGGGTGAAAAACTCACATTTTAACCGTAAGAGTTCGGTTCTGATTTTATTATATATGTCCATTGTTGGGGCACATATTTTTTGCCCAAGCGAAATGTTTTTGATTAAGTATTTGTCCATCTTAATGTTGCTCAAAATATCACGCACTTGAGCACTAGTTGTTTTTAATACCACAATTGGCGGAATGGTTTCTTTGGGAAGTTCTGCGCACTGTTCGTCATTGGTCGGATCCATTTCAGGAGAGTCTTCCATCAGACTTTGAAGTGGTTGAAAAAAATTAGTGTTTGAACACATTTTAGATTTTTCTAGAACTTCATTGTTCACTTTTGAAAGTTTATCGGGAGGAGTTTGGCCTCCAATAACGGGGTCGTAACGCAACCGTTTGCGCTTGATTTTATTTAACACACGTGGCCCAGGGGCCATAACTTGACGGTTATAAAACTTGTTCAAATTTTTGTATGCGGAAAACGAGGCAAAGAAAACAAGATAATGATAATTAAATTGTGAAAATAACGGTTGATTAAGATAAATAGCACGAGCAAAACTGTGAGACAAGTTGTCTGTTTGAAAGTCAGCCAGGTACTCCGAAATTAATTATTATATCATATTTTTCTTATTTATGATATTACGCAAATTATTATTTTCTCGTCAGTAGCGCGGATAGCTAAACACATTGCCTATTAACTTCTTGACTTTCGTGTCAATAATAAATAATAAATAACAGTAAAATGTTAGTTGTTTTTTGATAACTATTAAAACGAATCCAGTTGTATAATGTATAATTTACTAACCGAATCATCATCATCATCGGCACTACAACCGGAATCCAGTCTTGGCCTTATTTAGCAAGTCTCTCCACCAATATCCGGTTCTTATTCGAGACTTGTTAAATTGTGCATAATAATTTGTTTTTTCGGGCAAGGTTATTACTAACCGAATACACGGTCTTTAACATTAGAAATATGATATACATTCTGTCAAGTTCCGGGAATTGTTAAATAAAGCACAGATTCATCAACATTTACTGGATCGTCTTCAAAGTGTGCTCGCACGATTTCAGTTTTGTGAAGAAAAGAAGTCACACGGTGCCAAATGAACTGAATAGGTTGAGCTTTTTATATCGGTAGGAAGGTGGAAATCCATGCTGTTGCTGCAATTCATCTTGCGATAACCAGAATCACCCACATCCGTGAGGATGTTGGGCTCGGTCTCGCGATATCTGAAAGGAACAGAAAAAAGTGGGGGTATCCAAGGTTAGTGTGGACAGTGTTATTCCAGGTGTTCTTTAACTACTTGTATAGAGGGATGGTGGGAAAGAAATCGTACAAGACCGGTAGGTCTAGGGTGCGGTAGTAAACGCAAATCACGTCGCGCGTCTGCGCTTTGGTCGGTGTGTATGTTTGTGTTTGTGCCGTCTTGTACTGTGCTTTCTGTGTGTGGTTTGTTAATAGTAGATCCTATGGGGTGGATCCAGGAATCCTCTATTATAGAGGGGCATGTTATTGGGAAGGGTGCTTTCTTCAGTTTTGTACTGAAGAAGAAATTGTGGGGGTTTGATTCGAAGAGATCGAGAGAGAGAAGGGCCAAGAACGCAAGAGTCCCGCACAAGTGAGTTCTCGCTGTTCTGAATGCTTTCGAGGTACTTGTATGCTAATTGAAGCAAGTACTCGTCGATAGGGGTAAGGGAGGCGCCTTCGTATAGGTGAGAGTTGGGGTAATGGCGACCGTCAGGCCTTCTAGTGTGATTGGTGCATCTTCTGAGGAGTTTCCTTTCGAAAACTCGAAGTCTTTCCATTTGGGCCGAAGATATGCAGGACCATATGGGAAAGGCGTACAATATTCCAGATCGGATTAGTTGCTTATAGCAGAGAAGCTTAACTTGGTGTCAACTTTGTTGCTCCACTTCAAGATGTTGTGCAGTTGCTTAGACCGACCGAGGCCCCTTTGAAGAATGTGGGTCACATGTTTGATGAAATTCATTTTTGGGGTATAGATGACCCCAAGATATTTCCTCCTGTCCTGTGGTCTAATCGTAGTACCTCGCATTTGTATTCGGATATTCTGTGAATATCGAGAAGTAGGCTGGGAGTGTTTACTACTCAGAATTATAGCTACTGCTTTGGATGGGTTAAGTCGAATTTTCCATCGACTGTAATACTGATACAGTTCGTCCAGATGACGGTTGAGTCGGTTTGTTGCGAGTTTTGGGCTTTTAGATGACGTGTACACTAGGACGTCATCCGCATAGCAAATCTGGTTTACTCTACCATCCACAGGGCGAGAAATATCTAAGGTGTAGATATTAAATAAGATGGGGCCTAGAATGGAGCCCTGTGGTACACCTGCAGCGGCGTTGAAAGTTCGAGAAAGCTTTCCATTCACTCTAACTTGGAACGTTCTGCTTAAAACAAAGTGGTAGATGATACTACACAGCGTTTTACTGAAGCCAGTATTCAGTAATTTAAAAACGAGACCTTCGATCCAGGTTGTGTCAAAAGTCTTTTCAATGTCCAAGCTCACCGAAATGGTGGGTTCCTTATTAAAGAGGCACACGCAAACGTGGATTTGAAATATGTTGAGAGCCATAGTGGTGCTGTGCGCTCTTCTAAATCCAAATTGGAAGTCAGGTATTAGGTTCCTGACATTGATAAATTTATTTAGCTTCTCGTATATGAACTGTTCATATATTTTGCTGATGCAGGCGAGGAGCGAAATAGGACGAAAGCTTGAGGGGTGATAATTTGGTTTCCCAATTTTTGCTATTGGGCAGACAACAGCATGCTTCCAAGCTTGGGGAAAATACCCCATGTTGTAGGCATGGCTGAGCAGAATGGAGAGCTTTATAAAGAATAAAGCAGAAAGCCTTCGCAACGAGTGGTATGACATATTGTCGATACCGGGTGACTTCTTGGGGTTTCGAGATTGAACTAGATTCTGTAGGGTATTTGGTATGACAAAGGCGGGACTATTATCACGTGTGTCGTCGAAGTATGCACTGTTAGCTGAGTTAAAGACAACTATTGGCTCGTTAAAGTTGTTTAATTTGTTGTGAACGTCTGAACTAATTATTGCATGAGTTTCCGGGTCGCCATCCTCGAGAGTGAACTTGTGATTATTTTCAAAGGTCTCTCCGATGATGTTTGCTTTATTGGTGTCATTATTGACAACAAGATCGTTGTGCATGATTGGTCCAGTGATACGAGAGGTGCCACATATCTTTTTAACATTTTTATAAATGTTCTGGTCCACCTGAATACCCTTCAGTTTTTCTTCCAATTGTCGGGTGCGATTGTTTTGGATTCTTTGTTTTATCAGTGTGCCAATATTGTGAATAATGGGTCGCAATAATGGCTCCCTTTGCGTAAAGCGGTGACGATATCTCATTCCGCAGAACTTTTTACGCTCCCGGATGAGACGAAGAGTGAGGTCGTCAAGGGGAATCTGATAAGTCTTTTCAAGTTTGTACTTCGGGACATGAGTCTCAGAAGATTCAACTAGACTCTCGTGACGTCGAATTGCAGCGTTATTTATCTCAACCGTCGTTAGGTTCCTGTCAGTGGGGAGAGAGAGTTGGTGGAGTTTTTCCTCAATATCAATGTAATATCGAAGTTGTCCCAATTTGTGCGCCCATAATCGGGTATGTATCTGACATGAGCCCGGGATGCTCGATAGCCGCGGATGAACATGGTCACAGCGTTGTGGTCAGATACACCCGTCGATACTTGGGGAGGAGTGATTTGGGGAAGTAAGTCTTTGGACACAATAAAGATGTCCAGGATGGAGTTACCTCGGGTACCACCCGTAGGTGCGACTATTTCGAAGTTGAGGGCATGACCGTTTTAGCTGTACCATTGGAACAACTTTGTGCCGTTTGGGCAAGAGACGGAGTTGTTCCAGTAGGGATGTCTGGAGTTGAAATTGCCGCCTATGATGAAGGGTGTATGCCCCGAGGACGTTATTAATTGGCTGATATCTTCGGGATTAATGGGGCCATTATTGGTTTTATGCGAGTGGTATACGGAGTATATGTTCATCATCATCATCATCATCATCGGCACTACAACCGGGATCCGGTCTTGGCCTTATTTAACAAATCTCTCCACCGGTCCCGATTTCGAGCCGATGTCATCCAGTTTAGCACTCCCAGGCTCTGGGCGTCCTGGTCTACGCCATCCCTCCATCGCAGACAAGGTCTGCCGCGCTGTCTCCTTCCATACATCCTGCCACAGTTCAACCCCGGAGACCTGTATGGACTCGAAGTGTAGGAGGTCAATAGCTTCATGGCGAAATTCGCTATTAACTAGAATACGGGTGCCACCTCCGTTGATGGTGGGGCCGCCAGTGAGGGTTCGATCTCTTCGAATCATGAAAAGTTTGGGAAAGTGGGACGGTGACATGGATGTAACCTAGTTTCGGTTACAAGAACCACGTCCGCACGGTTATCCTTTATGAAGTCAGAGACTATCGCACGCTTTGATAGCGAAACAAGGGAGTTGACATTTATATGGATAATTTTAATTTTGGGATCCATTTTGATGCGTATGTCTTACATGTGCCATGAAAAGGAGTGCACCCCTCTCAGCCTCAGTTGTTAATTTTTCATATCGGGGTCGAATATCCTCAATCACGCGAGAGAGACTAAGTCTCCTGCTGCTTCACCGATGTGCTCACCTTATATAGGCCCGCAGCTGTCCCCTCCTTCGCTCGTTTCCTGGGGGCTGCTTTTCTTAGTGGCTTCCTGGAATCCGTGGGCCGCTGATCGTTGTTTCCCTGGAAATGGTGGGCTGGCGCCTGCCTTGCCTTACCTGGGAATTCGTGATGCATCGTCAACACATGCGGAATTTTTACCGACTAAAACCACCTCCCTCCAACATATATTCCAGTTGTTGCTCGTGGAACTTTCTTTTAGGTATTCCATTGCGAGGCGGGACGTAGTTTACTGTTACTCCCCACCTCATGACGCAACTGCTGCATTTTTCCCCAGTTCTACGGTTTCGAATCTCACAAACTCTGTACAAGTGTACTCGCTATTCATTACTATTATTATTTTTTTTTTTTTTTTTTTGAATGTTTCGTTTTTAACACGAATCGAAACACGGGCACGAAAAGGTGTTTGAGGCACTCATAAATGAAAAAGCAAAGTTAGACGAACAGGAAAGAAATAATAAAAGAAAATATCGATGTACCTTGATCTTTAATACGTGGGGATTGTAACAACTGGAAAATATATATTAGGTACATTCTCATCAGTAAGACCGAAAAATAGGCTATTTTCATGTTTTTTTTTTTTTTTTGAGGAAAGTAATAAATCTAGACACGCGATTTTCAGGTATATTTATTGTACTTTTAAGTAGCTTTTAAAAAATTTTCAATTAATTTCATGATAACCCCGAGGTAGGGGCACGTTGCGCCGTAGACCGCTGCGAAATAAAGGACCTCGATGGCGACTGTCCTACAGGTCATAAGATTTATCTGAAACAAAAAATCGAAAAAGTTTACTGGTTAGTATGAGTATGGTTATGGCATGAAGCACGAAAAATGAAATCTATCCAAAAATAACAAAATGGCGACGTTTTGAAATTTATGTGCGCTTTTAATGAATGTTTTCGTTCTTTTTTTTTTGTTTATAAAAAAATCAATTTACAACGTATCGGCATTCGTGCGATAGAGAGTTCAATTGCGTGTATTTAAAAAAAAAAACCTTAAGATTTGTTGAAAATTGACTGAGTTATCACAGTCGCCAACTCGAAAAACGTTGTTTTCCAGAAAATGTGTTTAAAGTTTTAAGTGTGCTCGCTACCTGCTTTGACTCAGTCGGCTCGGAAGCTCATATCTTTTTAACCGTTACGAATTTTCCTTTTAACATGATATTCTAGACAGTTATAACTATCGAATTCCGCAAAAAAAAAAAAATGTTGACCAAAATTTGACCCAACTGATGAGAATGTACCCTTAAAGCAGGGCATCCGCATTCAAGTGGTTCGGCCACAGGACAATTCTCTGTCCTCACGTCCGAAAGTATCAATTTGACGTGCTTTCGTTGTCCCGCATCGGAAATTTGTGGGCGAGATTCCAAGTTATCGGTGCCATCTATGCCTGCAGACGAAATAAAACACGAATTTAAAGAGATTTTGAGAACAAGAAGAGGAAGAGGATAGGGAGAAGAGGTATCGATTTGCATAGTTCTACAAAGCCTAAAGATTACAAAGCCGGGGAAATACACGACTTCAATAGGTTGGCTGACCCAGGATTCCTATTGTCCATGTTTTAAGGTTAACGTGATAACAGAAAGTCTGTCTGAGTTACTTGAGTTCTTCCATTTTTTTAAAACACATTCCCGGTTCCTTTTTTTCAAAATTGTCGGTTCAATTTAGTTATGCATATTTACAGTAATTTTATACGTTTATTGAAGTATGAGACGACGTTTGAGACGACAAATCATTTACATCACACGTGCTCTATTTCTACAGGGTGTCCCAATTTTGGCAACTGCTCACCTAAGTTAAGCCACCCTGTACTTGTTATATATCACATAATTATCATCAACATCGGCACTACAATCGGGATCCGGTCTTGGCCTTATTTAGCAAGCCTCTTCACCGGTACCCGGTCCATATCCGAGACTTGTTAAACTGTCCATAATAATTTGTTTTTCCGGGCAAGGTTATTAGCCTTGGCCCAACCTTTCTCAGGATGTCGCTGCATGCATTGGTTCACTACTTCGTGGGTGCCAAAGTGGCTATAAGGGGGTGTCACGTGGAGACTGCATGTCAACTTAGATTGAACAGGGACAAGGATAGTCTTGGCCTTCGCTGGGTTGAACGCAGAGACTTTGCCCTGTATGATTGCTGCCACCTCCCCATATATCACATAATGCCATTGATAAAATAACTTTTAAAAATTATAACTCCGCGCCCTTTAAATATTTATTAAATTAAAAATAAAATTAACCCAACTTAGGCGTGCGCTCGGTCTAGGAAAATTGTTACAATTACTGAAATGATTACACAAACTAATCATATTCATGAGTGTTCAAGGGCAGACCTTGAAACGCAAATCAGGGCCTCAGATCATTCAAAAGACATAACCGGATCAATAAAAGGTTTGATCTCTCCCTATAATGCTCTTCTTCCGCCCCCCCCCCCCCCCCCCCCGTCTCCGGGGGAACCCTTATTATCCGCACTGTAGGTACTGACCGACAAAATGATTGACATGGGAAACGACCTCACTCTTATGTCCTGATCAGCGACCAAAGTGATGAGATTAAATCCATGTCAGTCCATGTTGGCGATGGATCACGAATTCCCAGGAAAGGCAAGGCAAGCGCTAACTTCCAGGGAAACGACGATCAGCGGCGCACCGATTCCGGGAAGCCACTAAGAAAAGCAGATTCCGGGAAACGGGCAAAGGAGGGGACGACTGCGGGCCTATATAAGGCGGGCACTTCCGATGGAGCAGCAGGAGACGTCGAAGGAACTCCTACCCAATCGGTCTTGCTCAAGACCAGAATAAAGAGATCACACAGAATAATAAATAATAGATTATACAAGGCAAATAAAGAGTTGCGAAGATTCTCGTTTCTGACCGTATTGGCGCGATTTTTATATTGTCATCGCCTTGTTTTCATCGTTTGGCTAGTCGTGTTGTCCACTTTTGGCAGATGAAGGATTTGTACTGGGCAAGACTCAAACGCCCGCCAATCCAGAGAAGAGTCCGGCTCTGGAGGTACAATCCCCCGAATCAAGAAAACATCGTTTGGCCGGCCAGCGCCGTAATACAGGCCACTAAAGGAGAGACTGAGGCAGCGCTAGAGAAGCGCCGTTTGTTGTTTCGGTTTTCTCTTTTCATTGCAGCAACAGTCCGTACAGTTGAAGTTCAGGAAAATGTCTTCCCTCCGTCAAACAACCTCTCAATACAAGCCGAGATAGAATCTGCTTATTGTTTTACTACCGATTCACCGATCCACAATTTTCCTCTCGCGGCTGATGGGGTTCTCGCCTTGGTTGAAACTAGCTCTGCGAACACTGACCCTCTGACCACCCCCGCCCCCCAACTATTCGTCGCATTGGATTAACTTGGTCACCCGAAGAGTGGAATGAGAGGATCACCAAATTAAGTAAAGACAACTTCTCTGCTTTTACTATCACTGGCATCCCCACAAACGTTGATGCTTACTGTGTATCCAACTTCTTTCTGAAGAATTACGCAATCAGCATCATTGACGTTAACAAGGTCCCAAACCAGCCTTCCAACTCATTTTGTTTTTACATCCCTTCTCCCTATGAATGGCTATAACCTCACCCAACCGCCGATGCTCTTAAACTGGGTAAATGTTCCGTTTTCAATAACGATACTAACTTCAACACTACCCTTACTCATAAAAATAGCCCCACTCGTTAACGTCCCCACCCCTTCATTGTAGTTCAACAAGAACCCCACCTAAAGGGTCTCACCAACATAGCTATTTAGCACGCCGCAGCCGAACCTCCGAACTCGCTATCACACCACACCCTATCCCAACCCCCGTCCCTAAATCTACCAACCACCCACTGCTCACTCTCGACTGCACTCGTCGTACTGGCCGCTCCAAATACAGACTTCCGCTTTCCCCACCTAATCGAGACAACTCTGATTCCCCAAAAAAACGGAAAATCGATTCCCACAACCACTCTCGTAAAAAGAGGTTTCCCTTCAAACTTCCCCCTAATAGAGTCTCTTTTATCCGTAACCCCACTCTTCTCGACGCCTCAAAATCCTTAAGCCACACTCTCCCCGCTCATAAGCCCCCGCCCTCACCATCAAAACCTCGTCCTCAACCCATTTTTGACCCCGTCTTCTCTCCTGCAATAAAAATCGCGCAGCTTACTTCCGAAACAGCTGATTGCCGGTACGCACTGTCCAAATTTGGAGACAGAAATACGTATGAAAATATTCGTCTCTTTCTATGGTATCTTCACGACACATGTGATCCTGTCTCCTATGAAAGCAAAATCAAAATCAGTGCCAAACTCTCTATTCAACAGGAAGGTTTGCCTACTGACGTTTCCAGTCTCTACAAACTATTCGTAAAATTGTACGTAATTTTCAATTAATCCCATCATAAAGTGTGAAATGACCTAAAAGCTTTCGACCACTTCATTCACTGCAGAACGTTATCACATCTTCAACGTAATAAGTCCGACCTCAACAAGTTTTTTCGTTCCTAAACTCCTACCTCCCATATCCCCTCCCGAAACCTACAGTATATCTTCCGTTACCCTCTATTATCAGAACGTACGACGTCTTCGCTCAAGGACCCAATCCATTCAGACATTTTCACTTTAAGCGAAACGAACTTAATTCCCAGCATTCATAACCTGGAACTGTTTCATCCCACGTTCACCATCTTCCGCGATGATCTCCTCAATCATCATCATCATTATCGGCACTACAGCCGGTCTTATTTAGCAAGTCCTGAGGCATGTTAAATTTTCCATAATGATTTGTTTTTTCCGAGCAATGTCATTAGTCTTGCGCCAATCCTCAATCATACTACTGACTTTTCCCCCAGCAGAGGAGTGCTCATCGCTGCCCATAACAGTCTCGAGTCGTCACTTAACGCCCTCCCTACCTCCTCCAAGCTGGACTTTGTGACTGTCAAAATCACTCTTCTTTAGAAATCAATCTTTGTCATGTGCTTTTATATCTTGCCATCCCAGTCTATTGAAGTTTACGGGCTAGCTCTTGACGCTATCGACCACATAATTGAGCTGAGTAATTGCGAGAACGACATCATCGTCTTCGTAGATTTTAATCTTCCACCACTCAATTGGGTTTTATCTGACGATCAATCACACTTCACCTGCCACCCCACCTTTGCCAAGAAATCTCTCTTCATTGGTCGACTAGATGATTCTTGCCTCTGTCAGGTCAGCAACGTTCAAAACCTTTTTGATATGCAGCTAGACATCATCTTTACAACAGACCCTATCAATACATCTGTCTCACACATCTTGTTCCCCCTTACATATATAGACCACCACCACCCGCCTCTTCTCGTCACCTTCTTCCGAGTTCACCCCTCGCCGCCTGTCCTCCCTTCTAATCACTATGCCCACGATTTCCATAAAGCTAATTTTCGCCTCATCAGCGACTACCTACGCCACCTTTCGTTCAACTACGATCACCTATCCGTTGAAGATGCTATCAACCTCCTATATACCGAAATCCTTTACTCTAGTTCGCTATTCGTTCCCTACTCTAGACAAAGAACGTCAACCTTTTACTCTCCATGGTACAATCACAAGCTTCGTTCTCTATGTAACAAAACGAATAAGTTATGGGTCACCTTCTCTCGGAATCGAACTATACCCAACTACTCCAACTTTCTTGGGTGTTACCTTCAAATCACGGAACTTTTTAACACCATACATCGTAACTAGCACACCAAAACTCAAACCAATCTCAAAAATGACCCCAAAACCTTTTTCCAGTTCATCACTCATAAACGTAAATCCGATGGTTACCTCATATCGGTTACCTTAAACTCTCATACCTCATCTGCTCCTGCAACTATTGCTAACCTCTTCGCCACTCACTTCAGTCCGTCATTCACTAATGACTTCTTTGTTCCTGACCCGTCATACTTCAAACTACCTACCTAACTTTTCCCTCGGCCGCCTTTTCCACAATTTCTTTGAACCGCCCTTAATTGAATTTGAGCTACTATAACTCAAAGACAAGTTTACACCGGGCCTTAGTAGTATCCCTGCAATCCTCATCAAGAAATAATCATCTACTCTCCCCTCTCACTGATCCTCAATCTCTCACTCCCTCAAGGCGTATTCCCCCACATTTGGAAAACCTCCTTCATCACAAGAAGGGTCCATCAACGACATCAATGATGTCGCGAACTACCCGCCAACGTCAAACTGTCCCGCTTACCCAAGATTCTCGAAAGCATTTTAAATGAATCTCTTAGTTTTCGTTGCAAATATTTTCCCACAATCTAATCCTCTTCAAATTATCCGCCCTTTGCTTCGTACCTGGATTGCTGAAACGGATTTCTTCCTATCTAGAGAATCGATTTTATTCCGTAAGGTTCAGGTCCATGATATCCAACCCGTTCCTTGCCGGCTCCGGGGTCCCTCAAGGAAACCGCCTGTGCCCTCTTCTATTTATACCGGGTTTTCCAAAAGGGACTTGACAACTTTGAATTTCATTTGTGAACGCACCCTTTCACTAATCATCAAACTGTTACTGTCAATTTATTCAGTAAACTCTACATTATGGTTAAGTACACGAACGAACAACGTCTGCAAATTATAAAAATTTACTACCGAACAAAATTTGGCAATTCCCTATTGGAAAACCCTATACTTGCCACTAATGACATTGATAACGTCATTAAGAATTCCAGCTTGTCTCTATACGCTGATGACACCAACATATACAAGATCGAGTCACCACTTGATTCTGCACTGCTGCAATCAGAGCTTGACAACTTCTTGAATAGGTGTGACAAAAATCGCTTTGTACTTAACATCGCCAAATGCCAATCTATACCCTTTTCCCGTATGCGTATTCACTCATCCTCACCCGTGACCACTGCCCAATCTATTCGCGATCTTGGGATCCTTTGCGACAGGGAGCTTAACCTCCTCTCTTATATGGATGAGACGACCCGGAAAGCCAACTCTGCCCTCAAATACGTGAAACGATGGTCTAAGGAATTCTCCTCAGGTTTGATGCTTTTATCCTCGCTCTCAGTTTTCTGATGGGTGTTCTCAAACTGTTGAGAAAAAACGCGTTGGTGTCATTCAAGATATTCTGTGATTTTGCGATGATGTAAAATTATACTACACGACCATGAATCTCAAAGACGATGTGACTTAAAGCTGCTGCCGGTTCACTCTAAGCATTAAAATTTTCTACGAGTGTCAAAGTATACCCGCCTGTCACGCGGGAGACCGGGGTTCGATTCCCCGTCGGGGAGCCTCTGCCGCAAGACTAATGACCTTGCCCAGAAAAAACAAAATCATTATGGAAAGTTTACAAGCCTCAGGGCTTGCTAAATAAGGCCAAGACCAGTTCCCGGTTGTAGTGCCGATGATGATGACGAGTGTCAAATATGTGATGTTAAGCGACCAAAACGTTGCGATAGTAACGTTTTAAACTTCTACACGGCTCTTCCTACAACTTCAAAGATCACAACGCCGCTACTCTCCATGGAAAAGGATTATAGCATAAAATTTAAAACAAGCGGTCCTAAGCGAACCGGGACCCAGCCAAGTTTTTCAGCGGTATCATATGAACGTAAAATGACCGATGGAACATAGACACATTGTACCCATATCGTCCTCCTCTTCTGCTATTTATGTTAATATTTAAGAGTATCATTGTCGCCTCAAAGGCTGAGTTGGTTTCATTTTGCACGCTTAGGTACAACTGACGACTCTATTATGGCGGTTCGGCGTAATTACTGAATTGTAGGTTGAGTCCCAATGTACAGCCGCCCGATGAAATACCAACCCTTTAAACTACAGCCCCCATATAATGGGTGAAAGAAATTCTTGACTATCTTTCGGAGTCGAGAAAGCCAGCATCTCAAGCCGTTGATTCAACATTATAGGTTCGCCTTTCTTGAGAGGTGTAAAATAAAAAAGAAGTCATAAATGCCCTTTTGTACTCAAGTATTCTACTATAATGCCGAATCCACTCAATTTTAATGTATTTCGTCTATAATCAAATTTCGTTTGCGAGATAAGGCCATACAAAGCGTTCTATCTTATCTTTGCCGTCTCTTTAGATATCTGACAATTTGCAAAATAATTGACTAGTTGTTTTTGTGGTATCTAGCTTTTAGTCTTAAAAACAATTGATACAACACAAACTTGTATTAGACACGACACAACTTTTTGAGTCAAGAGCTTCATATTGGTTTTGGTTTATATAATTGCAGATATCAGACGAATCGTCCACATCCAAGTCAAATGATCCCTCGTCATCATCGCCAGTGGATAGCCCAGAAACAGAACGAAAGAACTCCCCGGTTAGTGTTGTCATTCCAAATCAAATACAACGTCATAAGCTCTTTCAAATGATAACGTTTTTGGACCAACAAAACCTACGGCTTCAAAAGGAGCTAGCCCGGGAAAAGCGTCGTCGCAATGAAGAACTTTCACGGATCATAAAATCTCTACTCTGCATGGAGTCAAAACTAAAAATTGATAAGAAGCAAATAAATCAGCGTTTATTAGAGAAAGATAATGAAATATGCCGCTTAGTAAGTATAAATCGAGCTCTCCGCAAAACACTTAACACAGGTAAGGGATATTCGACGTCGGAGAAAGACAGCGAATCCGAGTGTTTGGCATTAGAAGCGTTACAGTGCCTTAATTGTAAACAAGACTTTTATGCTATTGAAACTAAAGATAATGCCACGCAAACTGTTAAGGACGGGAGGAATTCAAATGGTATGTTTATTCGTCACTCTCGTCACCAATTGGATGTAATTTTCTTTCATTTTTATTCCAGAAGATCCAACAACAGAACAAGGCTCGTCGAGTGATGATACAGTTTCATCATCGTTCTACGGTGCTCGGCGTAGTGTCAGATATACCAGTAAACGTACCTTTGGCACCTTCAGGGACTATATGCGTTCTCGCGCAATGAATATTGATGATGCGAATGTTGACAACTCTGAGGAGAACACCAGCACCATTAGTCGGGACGAAAGTCACAATAGCTATGAAAAAATGAATCTCTATTCAAGAGCTATGGAAACAATGCATGGAGTACATAGAGTGTCTTCCAATGAAGGCGACTTGGATAGTGAATATGACAATGGTTCTCTTAGGAAAAATCGAGGTCACACGTCTGGCATTGAGGAAGACGATATCTTTTCACCAACCGAAGAGGATCATGAATTTCCAGGTCATGACAAAATTGTGGTGTCTTCCAGTAAAAACAATTCGTTGAATAAATCAAAGGATTTCTCTGAAGCTTCCCCAAAGCAAGCATTTGAAACATCCACTGATGATTGGTATGCAAGCGCCAGTGAAGGAGACGAAGAAGTCGAAACTGTCCCCCCGAAACCATACGGCTATAATACGGCAGTAAATCCAGTGCTTGAATGTGTTAATCAAATTTTACTGCAACAGTGCATGGAAGAATCTGCAAACGAAAGCATCGCAACATCTTCGGTTGCAAACGATTCTCAAAATAATTCAAGTTCCCAACGAAGCGGTGAGCCAAGTCGAAGCAATAGTAGTGGTAGTGCTAAAAATCAAGGCAACACTGGAACAATTTCCAGAAAACGCGTACATTTCTCAACCAAAAATAGTATGGTTCATGTGCCAAGGGATGAAGAGGAACATGACCACAATATACATCACGTTCCCTCACCCATATCTTCACCGTCTTCATCTGTGATAGCTGGTCAAATTAAAGACAACATCCTTAACTATGAGAGTATATATAGTAACGAATACGAACCAATTTGCAGTGAAAATAATTCCTCAAACCTCTACGTCGACATGGAAGGAAAGCTAACCCCAGAAGAGCGAAGGAATCTCGAGAATAAACCCCCAAAACAGCCTCCAGCATTACCCCCAAAGCCTGCAAATCTAATCAAATTCAAGAAAGCCCTTAAAGTGCCCATAGTACCTCTGCAGTCAACTAAAATCGAAAACATTACAGATTCCGATGACAAAGGCACAACCATTGAACCCGACTATTGTTCCATCTCGGAAGTGAATGTATCTGTAACCAGCATGCAAGTGGTTGCCGATGTGCACAAAGAGCCCGAAATCGATACTTTAATCGAAACTGAAACAGATAGTCTCAAGAGTGACAAACAATCCATCAAGACTGATGAAATCGAGGAAATATTCGCCGACATTCCCCGTTTGCCCAATGTCGCCGCAATCATAGCACCGAAAATCCCACCATCTATCAAGATCTCCTCTATAACGCCGGAACGAAATACCGAAGTTCCTAAGCTCCAACGATCTCCACGTCAATTTAAACGCAAACATGTTCCTAACATTTTAGCCGAAATTAATAAACGTTTAATTAACACAAACTCCACAACGCCAACGAAGAACAGCAATCAGTCAATACCTGCAGGCATCCTCACCCTATCTACACCCATGAAAAAGACACCTACATCGATTATTAAAACCCAACCGACTTCTAGTCCAATTATCGAAGAGAGGCCATTACCGCTCCAGGCAGAATTTGATTGGTATAACTTGGATGTTGAATATGGCAAATCATCATCCAATCAACCAGATATCATTAGAGCCTCTGATATAACAAGCCCAGAGGCGAATGAAGACGATTTACTAAGACTCCATGGCGTCGAATATAATTTAGATGAAGAATTCTCCTTGACTGGTGGAAATCAACCTGATATAATAAAAGAAAATTTCAGTGAATCACCAAAGGCAGTCATAGACACGAATTCACCGAAAACAGTTTGTAAAAAATTTTCCCCTTCACCTACACCCTGTTTGAAGAAGATTAAAAAAATCGACAACTTCGACAAATTCATCGACAGTTCTGGATTGAGCACGAAACCCCTTCCAAAGCAGAGGAAGATATACTTCTCTGGACCGTTTGTGTGATAAAGGCTGCTTTAACCGAGGTATGCAGAATTTTAATTTATTCGTCCTTAATTGTTAATGTAACATTCGGAATTGAAAAACACTAGAATATAAAAGGATTTAAAATTCGGTTTAGGGTAAACAAACACTTATCTAATTTACGTATCCTAAGTGAACATTGAATATAAGTTAACGAATACTTTCGTTATTGTCTTTCAGTCTTCACTTATCTAAAGGTGAAAAGTTCCCTCCATAACCCTTCGTAATCTTCCACTTACCTTCTATTACCAGAATGTCGGAACTCTTCGGAAGAACTTTCATTCCCCTCAAACAAACCTGAAACCTAGTATTATGATTTAGAGCCAAGCAATATTTCACTCCGGCCCAACTTTTTCTTCTGTATAAATCCCAAATTAGACCCGCACTCTAATATAGCTGTCATGTTTGGAGCTACACTCCTAGGCATACCCTCAACCTACTTGAGAACATACAGAGACGAGCGATCCGCCTGATCGAGGACACGGAGATGACGTCGGGACTAGAGTCGCTATCACATAGAAGGTACGCAGCTAACCTCTGTATATTTTACAGATATTATCACGGGTAATATTCTTCGGAAATTCGTACTATTGTTCCGCGCAATCCGGTTTATATGCGTTCCACGGGACAATCCGACGGATCGCACCACTTTGCGGTTGATCTCCCGACGGCGCGAACATCTCTGCATCAGAAGTCATTCCGGTACAGAGCGGGAAAGCTGTGGAATTCCCTCCCCAGCGAGTGTTTCTAAAGCGTTGCAACTTGCAACTGTTCAAAAACAACTGTAACCGTTATTTGGTGGCATCTCTCGCTCCGGGTCGGCGCTGTAGGTTGCCTCACCTGAGGGAAGTATTATTATTATTATTATTTATTGGCCTGTAGGAACCCGGAAGTTCATGACCTCACCGACTCGACTCCCCCATCTTTCCCTGTCCTGTGCACTCTCCTTCCACGCTTGATCATCTGATCCGATCTCCTCAAGGTCAAACCTAACATTGTCCTCCCATCTCCGTCGCGGCCGTCCTGCCGGTCTCTTTCCCGTTGGTCTGCCGTCAAGAATTCTACGCACAGTCCTATCGTTGCCTATTCGCGCAACATGTTCGGCCCATCTTAATCGCGACTTGATTACTCTCACTATTGTAGGTTTGCAGTATAGCTGTTCCAATTCGTGGTTGTAGAGTTTCCTCCATTGTCTTGCCTCCTCGTCATATTTACCTCCAAACATACCCCTTAAAACTTTATTCTCGAATACGCGGAATTTGTTTTCTTCCCGTTTTGTGAGAGCCGATGTTTCTCAACCGTATAGAGCAATCGGCATGATTATGGTTCTATAGACGACACGGAGCTTTATGTTACGTGATAGCAGTTTGGATTTCAGCAGTTTACTAACTGCATGCCAACTAGCGTTACCGGAGTGTAGTATTTTGTTAATTTCCTTCGACATTTCGTTACTGGCCGTCAGTATCGTTCCCAGATATTTAAATTCTCTAACTTTTTCAAATATCTTGCCTCTGACGTTTATAGGTTTTCCCTGAGTTCCACCTGCTCTCGCCGTAATCATGTATTTTGTTTTGTCTTCATTTATTTCTAGGTCCACCTCTTCTGCCGCTTGCATGATGATTTCATTCTTTTTACTTACGGTTTCTAGATTATCGCCCAGGACGGCTATGTCATCCGCATATGCGAGCACTTGTGTTACCCCGTTCAGGGATGATCCGGCCATGTTGTCGTCTTCTACCTTTCTGATAACAGACTCGAGCACAAGGTTAAAAAGACACTGTGATAGGCCTTGTCCCTGTTTTCGTCCGTCCCGGATTTCAAATGGTCCTGAGAGGTGGTTTTCTATTCTAACTCGCTCTTTGTTTTCGTTCATGCAAATTTGAATGAAGGCAGCATATTTTTTCGGGGATTCCCAGCTCAACTACAATATGGTAGAGTCTTTGCCTTGCGACTGAGTCGTAGGCTTTTTTAAAGTCAACGAACAGTTGGTGGGTGAACCGTCTCTCCATATTCCCACTTCTTTTCCAGCAGTTGCCTTATTGTGAACAGTTGGTCGCTTGTTGACCGGTTTCTACGGTATCGGGAACTGTATTAAAAAAGCCCAACTGATGGTGGATGTGTAACGAAGAACCGATTTTACGTCCCCAAATATAGTAAGCCTCTCAAGCGTAACGCTCTTATTTCCCTTTTGTAGAGGCTACCCCCACCGACTATTTCCAATCTATCGCTTTCTCAAGGAGAATTCCCTAATATTTGGAAAACCACGTTTATCATTCCCGTGCACCGCCCAAGGGCGATGTCTCAACCTACCGTCCCATCGCCAAACTTTCCCACATCCCCAAACTTACTTTTTGAAAGCATTCTGTATCAAAGGTTATGTTCCACTACAAATCCCTAAGGCAACAAGGCTCTCTTGGTGGTAGATCTACCACCACTAACTTAGTTGAATTTATTTCCCACACACTCCCAGCCCTATAGAACGTCATCGAAGTCGACGTCGTCTGATTTTAGTAAAGCCTTCGATAAACTCTTATACAGACTAATACATTTTAAATTATCCTCCATGGGCTTCGAACCCATATTAACAAAGATTATTTCTTCATTAATCGGCTCAACGGAGTACGTTTCAGATCCGCTCTCTCAAATCCTTATCTCGTCACCTGTGGAGTCCCTCGGGGCAGCCATTTTGGACCCCTTCTATTCATATTAACAATGAACAACATCGTTGTTTGTTCTACGCTTAATTCTTTTCACATTTTCGGTATGGTGCCAGAAGAATTGGTTGGAGCTTAATATTGACATATCATCATTATCATCGGCACCACAACCGGGATCCTGCCTTGGCCTTATTTAGCAAATCCTGAGGCTTGTTAAATTGTCCATAATAATTTGTTTTTCCGGGCAAGGTCATTAGCATTGCGCCAAAATATTGACATATGCAAATCAATTATGTTTTCATGGAAGAGCATCCTCTTCCCTCCCCGCCCGCACTTTTTATTCAACCAACCTTTATCCCCTGTTGATCCGATCCGAGATCTTTGCATCATATGGGAGAATTAGCTAAACTTCCTCTCACACATTGAGGGCATGAGCCTTAAATTCAGCTCTCGCATTTGTGAAACCCTTTTCTAACTCTGACTCTGATCTGACCCGATCGCTCTACATTACTTTCATCTCGCCTATTTTTGAATATGCTAGGCAGGTCTGGTCCTCTTATCATATGTCCCATATTCGCAGAATCAAGAGGATTCAACGTCGGTTCTTACATTTTGCCTTCTGAGAACAGTCTGCGGAAAACACCCTATCCCCGCCCCCTTACACAAGTCGTCTCAAACTAATAACCCTTCCACTCTAGAAAAACGAAGAATTCATACTCACATTCTCTTCACCCATTGTATTCTCTCAGAATCAGTCGACTGTGCAAGCCTTCTCTGCTCTATCCCCTTCTGTACCAATCCCCGCAACGTACGAAACCCCCGCCTATTTTATCTGGCAGCCTATCGCACCTCTTATGGCTTTAACGAACCCATCACACGAATGCCACGGAACGCCAACTCTTACCTCACCTGCTTTGAATTCAAGCTTAACACTTCCACTCTTAAACTCCGTCTACTTATATTCCCCTTGGAATACAGGTCCCGTCGTCCACACCACACACTACTTTACAACAACTTTAAACTTTTTCCTTCCCCAAAATGTCCACCCATTCGTGTTATTTTTGAATCAACCATTAACTGTTTCACATTTTAAATTACAACTGAATCGTATATCCTTGGGGTTTCTTGTCCTCAAATCATGTTTCACGTCGGGGCCTTGATACCTCCGGCTGCGGCTGATGTCCGGTGCGGGAGGGAAACTGCAGCCGCTGGGGTCACCTTCCTTTCGGTCGCTAGAAGTGTTGGGTATTCGGCGAAGTCCTCTTCACGGGCGAGTTGCCGCTGCTTGGTTGCTCTTGATAAGGGAATGGTCACTACTGGTGGCCGGGTGCGTTCGTCCACTTTCGGCGGCGGTTGATATCGAAGTGAGATGATATTCCCGTCAATTATCCTCACATTTGTTATGTGCCACACGAAATTGGCGGGAAAAATTCGGCGTCGGTTCCCGTTCTACGCGTGAGCGAGACTCACGTAGTGCCGCGTCAATTCAGCCGTGACTTTC
The DNA here is from genome assembly GCA_963931805.1 of Microdon myrmicae. Lineage (NCBI taxonomy): Eukaryota > Metazoa > Arthropoda > Insecta > Diptera > Syrphidae > Microdon > Microdon myrmicae. Next base: position 108,227,800 of record OZ007496.1, read on the forward strand.
CTTTGTGTGGAAGGGTGCCCGAGAGGACGCTAATCAAGGAGGGATTGATTTAAAAAGAAGAGATTAATTTAAATTTGCCCGTGACTGCTTAAATTATACTGTCCCCAACTCTAAAAAAGGGCGGGAGGTTGACTTAAACGAAACAAGGACAAATGTGCCCTTCCTTTCCTTCTGAATAAGTGGGGGAGGTATCTAAGGATAGTGTAGACAGGGTTAGCTCAATTGTTCTCTTACTACTTGGATGGAGGGATGGTGGGAAAGAGATCATGCAAGACCGGTGGGTCATGAGTGTGGTAGTAAATGCATTTTTGGCGTCTGATAATCTGCCCTTTGGTAGGCGTGTGTGTGTGTGTGTATTTGTAATGTCTTGTACTGTGCGTGCATTTGTAGTGTGTCGGCAGTATACCATATGGGATTGGTCCAGGAATCCTCTGTTATAGAGGGGAATGTTGTTGGGAAAGGTGCTTTCTTCAATTTTGTACTGAAGAAGAAATTGTGGTGGTCGGATCCGATAAGATCGAAAGAGAGCTGCGTCAAGACTCCCGTACAAGTGGGTTCTCGCTGTTCTGGGTGCTTTCGAGGTACGTGTATGTTAATTGTACTAAGTACTCGTCGATAAGATTAATAGAGGAACCCTCGTACAGGTGAGAGGTGAAGCAATGGGGGCCGTCAGGCCTTGTAGAGTGGTTGATGCATCTTCTGAGGAGCTTCCTTTCGAAAACTCGAAGTCTTTCCATTTGAGCCGAAGATGTACCAAACCATATGGGTAAGGCGTACGAAAATCCAGATCGGATTAACTGCTTATAGCAGAGAAGTTTAATTGTTTTGTTCCACTTCCAAATGTTGTGCAGTTGCTTATACCGGGCGAGGCCCCTTCGAAGAATGTGAGTCACATGTTTGATGAATTTCATTTTTGGGGTATAAATAACCGCAAGAAACACTTAACTGAATTCGTTTTTATTTCTGTTCATTCAAGTTATTACTACTGATTGGCCTGTAGGAACCCGGAAGTTCATGACGTCACCGACTCGACCTGTCCTGTGCACTCTCCTTCCACGCTTGACCATCTGGTCCGATCTCCTCAAGATCAAACCTAACTTTGTCCCCCCATCTCCGTCGCGGCCGTCCTACCGGTTTCTTTCCCGTTGGTCTACCGTCAAGAATTCTACGCACGGCCCTATCGTTGCCCATTCGCGCCACGTGTCCGGCCCATCTTAATCTTCGCAGTCTTGAAATAATCGTTAAAATAATGGATTTCTTTTTCCCCAAACAAAGATTTTTTTTTGTTATTATTTATCTTTCTCATCATTAAAACATCATATAAATTCTCCTGAATTTTATCAAATATTCATTCTCTGAGTTTTCCAACCAAATTCCTTCCTTCTTAAAATGTTGATAGCATTTACATTTAATATATTTAATTTTAAACTTAACATACAATTTATTCTTTTATTATCTTGTAGATATGAGATCAAATCTGAAAAGCGAAGTTCGTCTGCTGAATGGGTCTGTGGGAACCTAAACATACGGTGCTGTGCCCAGGAACTTTGAAATATAGCAAAATTAAATTATGTTTTTATTTAAAACTTGTATTGAATGTATTTAATATTATTGTGCGTTTTAATATATAAGAGAAATAAATGTTCACTATTGAAATAAAGCGTACGAAAGGTTGATTGAATTTTAAGTACTAAAAAAATCATTAGGATATGTTTCATTTAATTTTTTCTTTTTTATAAACTTTCTTTATTTTCCCTTTAACTTATTATTTTATAATAGTTTATTATGTTATAAACTACTTTATGCAAATTAGCTACTTGACGATATTTCCAATTTACCGGTAGAGAGGGGAAATTAAAGTCGTGGGGATTAGTTGTTGGGCGAGGGCATGGACACGAGGTCCGTAACAATACCTTCCCCACCCAAATAAAGGTAGCTTCATTCTTAGAAGAGGAATGAAGCTCGGCTACAAAAGTACAGAATGTAGCGATGAAACCTGCACCGGCTGTGGTGCGTAACTTTTCTTTGTTTTTCGTGGTTTGTCTGCTTTTGGCCTCCTCTATTCATAGTAGGGTTTCAGTCAGTTATTGTCACCACGTTTCTTCTTTTTCTACCTTGACTAACGTAAACGTCCCGGTATTGTCACCGGTCTGTTCAGAAAAATGTCTACCTCCGAAGGGTTTGGCAGTGAGGGTTCTGTAGTGCTCTGAAAAGCCCTACCACCTTTTTCCCCCACACATACATCCAAATCCCATAATCCTACACCTAAACCTAGATTAACATAAAACAGTAATCTAAATCTAAAAATTCGCAATAAACGAATCAAATATTCGTTTATCGCTTTGCATTTGCCCCACGGCATAATCTAAACTCAAAAGTCACAAACACATTCACCCAATAAAATAAAATCCTTGATAAACGAATCAAATATTCGTTTATCATATACACCCAATCCCTAAAACAAACCAAACCCATGGCAAATCGAACCGAATGTTGAATTTGCCATACGCAAACAAAATGCTATATCCTCATATGCCCTATAATTTCATATATATCCTCATATGCCCTATAATTTCATAAGAATTCATAAAACTGAATTCTTATCTCAAAACAAACATTGGGCACCACACCCAGTGTATCTAAATCGTGATTTTGCATCTGAAATGTTCGTTTCAAGATACAAATCTCGATTTGTTTCCGTTTAAAAGGGACATGCATCGTGATCTCCGGGCCGCAATATTTTGATGTTCATCGTCCCTGGAGGAAGTACCCCAGGAGACCAGCTGTAAGAAATAAAAGGAAAAAGCTCTAAAAATCGTTGTTTTATTTTTAGACTGGTAAGTTGAGCTGTGGTCCATCCACAAACTAGCTTTTTTTCAGTACCGCTGTGTCGAGCAACCCCAGCGGAGGCCGGTGACTGTGGAAGCTGGAAATACCTTACTTTCGAAGATCGGTCACTACTCTTCCCTCAGGTTTGAGGAAGCACGGCGGCGACCACAACGGGTTACCTCAGGAGCGGTCTAAAGAGATCCCTCATCCTTTTCAGGACAAGGAGACACGCTACCTGGGAGCGAGGCCAACTATACTACAACAAAAGTTCCACCAATACATCATCTTCGTTTGTCTTCTTCGGCTTGTGGGATGTTATCTTGGGGTTGGTGTAATTGTAGTCTGACAAGTTTTCGCAGCCTTTCCCCTGTGTGTGTAGCGTTTCCGGTTTACTACCGACCGCGGTCTGGACCTCTTCGGGTCCCCTTGGTGCGGGTTCCCGACTGGCTGCCTTACGTTCTGGCATCCGCTTCCTGTCTTTTGTAAACTTAATGGAAAAGCTTACCGGATTTAATCTTGTTTGAGAATATTCCGAAAATATAGATTCCCGGTCCATTAACTTTACAATTCCTAGACAGGAAATCGTTCCCTAACAACCCACATGCTAATAATACCAGTAGGGACTCTATCACCTGAAAACGATAGGAGAATTGTTGGGGTAATTTGAATTTCCCCTTGCAGTAGCCTCTAGACTTGCCCTTACCAAAAAGAGTTTGGAGGGTAGTTACTTTTTCTGTATCCAATGTGGTTCCATATTGGAGTGCCTTCGGCTTAATAAGGCTGATCTCCACACCTGTGTCCACTATTTGACGTGTAGTATTTCTACAACCAATGTCTAATGTGAGCTGCAGAACTGGAACTGTCGTTGGTGGGAGCTGAGGACAGGTTTCATTAGTTGGTCAATTTAGTTCGGTCGGGTTGGGTAATTCCGACCGACTTCTGGGAGTTTTTCGAATTCTCCCATTTTTCTCTTTGTCGACACACTGCCGTGTGATTGTGTCGCCTGCAAAAAGTGCACCATTGACCGTTTCTCTGTCGCCTGTGTCCCTGCTTTGGGGTCTCTGACGCGTCCGTAACGGTTGAGTTCGATTAGATACGGTTCGATTCTGGTCGACGGCGTTGCACTCGGTGCCGGCGTCGTTTCAATTTTCGAGCCTCAACATGTTCAGTACTGTTGGAGCTAGTACTGCTCTTGGCCCGTGCTTGTTGGCCGCCTTTGTCCCGCGAATACCTATTGTCCTTCGAATTTTTTCTTGTTTGGTCTGTCTTCCATTCTGTGTTGACCATGCAGGTCGGTGGGGTGTGGTCGTGGAGTACGGGCTTAACCACTTTTTTGGTTGCACCTATTGGTGGCTTTGGGGTTTGTACCCATATTGCCTTGCAATGACATCTCGTCTCACATGTGACCCTTTCGGCCACAAAACTCACAACAACATCGAATACTGTACACTCTACGATTTGATGCTGTTGCTTGTTTCGAAGTAGATGGTCGCTCTTGCCCTTGATTTGAGGTATTCATGGGTGCCCTCTGTTGGTTCTGTGACCTTGGACGTGGAGGCTCGGGATTATCTTCCTTCATTTGTGTGCTTTGTACACGACAATCTTGGGCACACTTCGCGTACAATGGTGTGTTCCGGCGTCGCAGGCACTCTTCATATAAGTGTCCTTTCCTTTTACAGAAGCTGCATGTCATACGTGCAATCCATGGGTGTGGTGCACGTTTATCCCGACCTTGACTGGATAAGTCACTTTGATAGTCACCTCCGCCTCCCCGATGGGGCCGTGGTACCCCAGGCTGCTTTATGTTAGACCCTGTTGGTCTTCTAGAAGAACGCGGCGGTGTGTATATCCTGAACGGGTTTTTCCCAGGTTGGGGGCGTGTAACAGGCTGGGGTCGTTCTGTGAACCTAGTATTTGTGTTCCTATAACCGGTCTCGACTACCTAAGACGCATCGTTTATAGGTCTATATTGCATGTGTCTCAATCCCTGTGGGTTTCCCCATGTATTCCCGTAATTCCGGCCCGAAACCCTACTTGTTACCTATGGGGGATCTTGTTCATCCTCCCAATAATAGAACGGGTTGTTCCTTAAGATTGTTTCCCTATTCGATGAGATAGGGTATGATGTGTGTCGTTCATTTCAGGTGAAGGTGACTGGTCACGGTATGTGTCTACCCTCGTTAGTCATCATCATCATCGGCACCGCAACCTGGAACCGGTCTTGGCCTTATTTAGCAAGTCCTGAGGCTTGTTAAATTTTCCATAGTGATTTGTTTTTTTTTCGGGCAAGGTCATTAGTCTTGCGCCAGAGGCTCCCCGACGGGGAATCGAACTCCGGTCTCCCGCGTGACAGGCGGGTATACTAACCAGTATACTATTGAGGAGCTACCCTCGTTGGTATTCCCCTACTATTCCATCCACTGTTTCTCCTCATCTCATTTTGGGTTTTCTCTATTTGAATTAGTTTGGCAAAGATCCTATCTAGTGGGTCCTTTCTTCTTGGCAGAAGTGGGGATTTAAGTGGACAAGCGCCCCTGTTTGGCATACAAACTTATATCCCCACAATATCTCCTAAGGAGATGGTCAGGATTAAATGCGGTGAAATCAGAGGCTAATTGAAATCGCTTCTGTGTTCAACAAAGATATCCATTAACGAAGCCATTGAGTCCCTTGCAGTATGCGGTGTTTTCAAAACAAAATTCGATAAACTTTGTTAGTTCGACTGTGTCGTACCTCAGCATATTTCTCCATGATTTAATTTGTCTATATCCTCAAGGTTGTTGGGTGTTATTAGTCTTTTATGGCGATTTTTAATCTGTGGGGCTCTGAAAAATCCTACCATCTCTTTCCCCCACACAGGCATCAAAATCCTTGCACTTAAACTCAAATCCATCATTCAAATTCACAAATCCATTCTCCCGATCAAGCAAAATTCATGAAAAACGAATCAAATGTTCGTTTATCACCCATACACCCAATTCCCCTTAATCACCAAACTAAAACAAACGCATGGTAAGTTGAACCAGATATTCAATCACCATACCCATATCCCAAATTTCCAGGAATTCGCTTAACCGAATTCCTAACGCAACTTTCCAGTGCTCGACTCCACCCGAGGTACTTTATCGAGATTTTGCTTACATCTCGATGCATCCGCGGTGTAAAATCTCGATAAGATTTTGTTTATAATGGGGTATGCATCGTGATCTCAGGCGCATCGAGGAGCCTCATAAACAAAGTATCCTTCATTGCAAGGGATGCCAAGGCTCAGGACACTTGGCGGTGGCTTGCCACCTAAATATACGATGCGGCAGATGTGCCGAAGAACATCAACCAGGAGACTGTAAGGTCAATCCACAAGGTATGGAACCAGAAAAAATCCAAACCACAAACCCCGATGGATCAATTACCACTAAGGAAATCGCTGTAAGGTGCTGTAACTGCGGAGGCCCACATCCAGCCAATTTCTCGCAGTGTCCGCATAAATTGAGAATTCTCCAAAGAAGAATAAAACCAGCAACAACCAACAAATCCGCACCAACCAAATCCACATCGCAGAACACATTACCACAACCTACAAGGCCAGGAACATCATATGCGGATGTCATCAAGAACAATCAAAACACGCCGACGTCAAACAACCCCAACTCCATTGGCCTCAACCTGGACATCATGGGCTACATCAAGAGTCTACAAACTTTGCTTCCTACATTGAAGCATATGTCGGATATCGAAAAAAAAGGTCAGATTCTCTCACTTATAACCTCCCATATTCTTTCCCTCAATGTCTGAATTAACTATAGTTGACCTCAACGCAGAGTCTATATACTCCAACATCCGTAAGCAACACTTACGGTTGTTTGTTAAAACCTTCTCCCCAGACATCCTTCTCCTCTCAGAAACGTGGCTTAAGTCCAACTCCCGAGTATACATCCCGAATTATACATTTATTTCAAACCCAAGAACTACTGGATCCCATGAAGGTACCGGCATCCTACTAAATAATAAACTTCAATTCACCGAAATCAGGTTCGCCTATGTTTTCAATATTCAATACACGGCAGTTAAACTTTTTTGTGAAAACAAAAAAGTAATCATAGTAACATCCGTTTACATCCACCCAACACGAGAACCAGACTTTCCTGACTCTGACATATCTCAAATAATCAGACAGTCTCTCCCCGCACCATTCATAATCGGTGGAGACTGGAACGCTCGACATACAGCATTCAACGACATAAAGAATAACAAATACGGCTGCCAACTTTTGCACCTCCTCTCATCTCACCCATATACGTATATCGACAGTCCACTGCAGCCAACTCGTGTCACCAACTCGACGCGGTCAACATTTGACTTCTTTCTCAAGTCGGCTGATGTCTACTCAACGAGCCCCCCCACAGTATCCTTCCTCTTTCCCTCTGATCATGGTTCCGTTCACACTTCGATCAAACTTCCCTCCTTCGAACTGCTCTACTCACACAGTCCTGTCCCGAACTTCTCCAAGACTAACTGGAAAAAGGTCAATAGAGACGTCGCCGCAAGGATTTCTAATTTGCAAATCCCCGAATCTTCTAACCTAATCCCTGCTGATATTGATCGAGCAGCTCTAAAAATTGAGCAGACACTCAAGGATGCCCTCACCAGCAATACACCCACCACCATCCCTCATAATCATCTAGGAAAACCTTTACCCAGCATCCTAATTAAATTGCTGCGTCTCAAAAAACAACTCCGCCGAAAACTTCATATAAGATTCTGTCCCTTTATTAAAAGTCAGATCCAAATCCTGACCACCTTAATAAATGAACATTTAAAAAAGTTCGCGGATCAGACTTATACCTCTACACTTAACAATATTAAACCCAATCGTGATCTCTTCCAAAACATCAACTGACTACCTGGTCGGAAGTTTAAATCGCGAATCGATCACCTTATCGGCCCACTCAGCAACAATCTTATCCAATCCGACACGGGCATAGCCAATTGCCTCGCTGACCACTTCTCAAAGATCCATCAACAAAATGATTCCCTCTCAGTCCCTAATTTTCGAAATACTGTCAACGAATATATTTCACACAGATTACCCGCATCTTATACTCCTTTCATCGGAGAATTTAACGACACAAACAAGGCGTCACATCCTTCAGACACCACCACATTTTTAACCACAGATGAACTCATCAAGTTCATAAAAACACAACCCAACAAAAAATCTACTGGTATAGATGGAATACCACACCTTCTATTTAAAAGACTTCACCCGCCAAATCTACTTCCCATTTTAGTCTTTCTTAACCACATCATAAATGCTTCACATTTCCCAGAGAACTGGAAAATTGCGGTAGTAATTCCCATTAAAAAGTCCGGCGGTTCCAATAACACCTCCAACTATCGTCCGATATCTTTATTGAACACCCTAAGCAAAATATTGGAATGTAAGATCTACCAAAACCTTCTTTCGTTTGCCAGTGATAACGCTCTCATCCCTAATTCTCAGTTTGGCTTTCGTGAGCGACACTCCACTTACCATGCGCTACTAAAACTTACACACGATGTCACAACTGGTCTAGAAAACCAATGCCCTACCGTAGGCATATCTCTCGATATTTCCAAAGCATTTGATTGTGTCTGGATCTCAAGACTTCTTCATAAGCTGCACTGCTTATTTGGTCTGAATTCCAATATCACAAAGCTCCTAGCATCTTATCATTCTGGTAGGAAATTCATGGTCAGAATAAATTCTTCCCTCTCACAAACTCACAACATAACCGCAGGAGTTCCCCAAGGATCCATTCTTGGACCACTTTTATATCTTCTATACACATCCGATATTCACCAACCTCCACCTAGTGTTGTAATGCTAAATTATGCTGACGATACTTTAATCTACTCTAGCAGTAGATTTGTCAAAGCGGCAAGAAACCGCGTTAACAACTTCCTCCCGCTCATCTCAGCATACTTTAACAAATGGAAAATTCGCCTTAACCCAACCAAAACCCAGCTAACTGTGTTTAAGGGCAAAAACGCTCACTGCACTAACAACACTAAACGTTGCCACAACAAAATTAAACTAAATCTTAATAACACCCTCATAAAACCTTCCAAAACCCTAAAATATTTAGGAGTAACCCTTTCCAACAACTGGTCATTCTCAACCCACATCAAAAATTCTCTTCAAAAAGCCTCAATACAGCTTAACCTGTGCAGACGAGTGTTATGGAAACCTAAAGGCCTCTCTCTTAAGGTCAAACAGCTCATCTACAAACAGATAATCAGACCTACTCTTACATACGCCTGTCCATTATGGTACCACATCTCACCCTCCCAAATGGAGAAATTACGAGTGTTTGAACGAAAATGTTTCCGGTTTATCACTGGCTTACACCGCAAAACCAACTCATATAGGTATCATTGTAACAACGACCTTTACAACACCGCAGGCATCGAACGACTGGATAGACGGATCCTAGAACTGTCGATAAATTTCATGGAAAACCTTCCTAACAATCCCAATCCGATAATTACGGACCTACCATCACCCTCCTCCAATACGGGAGCACACTACCGTAATTGTCTCCAAATCAGGACCCTCTTCGCCGCAGGCAGACTGGTTAACGATCTAAACGAGATCGTGTACCACAACACCGAACTGGCACCCAATCATTTCAAATACAGCAACATCCAAGCATTCTCCAAGATCCTTACCTTTAACACAGAACCGAATGGCTCTCCCCTACTTCAGGAACTTACCTGATCCTATCCCTTACTATCCTCAATCCCAACGAGAAATCCCACATCCATAACTAAAAATTGTAAATATTATTTTTAAGTCAAATTCGAATTGTCACTACCATTGCAATATCAAATATTGTAAATTGTATATAAGATTAGACTAAGTTAGATTAAGTTATGTTAAGTAATTTTAAGTAGGCTAAGTTAAAATAAACAGAGTTCCTGGTTTTTCTTCTGACCTTTTCCAGGAAAAACAAAATTAACAATATATATCATCATCATCGGCACTACAACCGGGAGTTGGTCTTGGCCTTATTTAGCAAGCCCTGAGGCTTGTTAAATTTTCCATAATGATTTCTTTTTTTTCCGGGCAAGGTCATTAGTCTTGCGTCAGAGGCTCCTCGACGGGGTAACGAACCCCGGTCCCCCGCGTGACAGGCGGGTATACTAACCACTATACTATCGAGGAGCCCAACAATATATATAATCACATTAAATCTTAAGCACATCTAAAACGAATTGTTTGAAAAATGTTAACAAATAGCATGTAAACACTTATTATGTAACAAATCTATTATAAGTTAGCTGTATTACTTATTGTAACTATTCATTTTTGGTCAAATAAATACAGTTTTGAAAAAAAAAAAAAGTGATCTCAGGCGGAAGTATCTCAAGATTTATTATCCCTGGAGGAAGTACCCCAGCGAACAATCTTATGAAGTAAATAAAGTTCATGTTCATAAAGTAAATTTAGTTCAATAAAACCATTATATACTAAAGGAAGAGAATACTTTAATAGTTTGTTTAAGTTTTTGGCTAATAACTGGTTAGTAGAACCGTGGAACTCCCACAAAAACACTTAGCTTCGTCGTTCCCGAGTATCACCTGCGCCACGGGAGCCAGCGGAGGCCGCTGGGGTTGCTCTGAAAATGTTGACATTAATTCCACGAACGATTGGTCACTATTCTTCCCGGTTAACTCCGGAAGCACGACGGCGACCGCAACGAGCCTTCTCAGGAGCGGTGTATTAAAAGACCCTCATCCTTTTAACGACAAGAAGACGTGAGGCGGTTCCGCCAAACCCCACGATTCGCTTTCCTTAAAAACCCCCATATCTTCCATCCAATCATATAATTTCGCTAATGCAATTGCATTAGCACCTTAAATGCTTTACGCATCTAGGATTATCTAAGGTATAATCTAAAAAGTCCCTGTAAAAGAAAACTTACCTTCGTGCATCTCTTCGCATATAATTTCCTGTAAGATTTCTTTTCTACCTTTCACACCTGCACCGCAATCTCCACCCAGCATACCTGAAACATTTCCTTTTACAAGGACATTTCATGCATACAACGCGTTAGATAAAATTCCTAGAAATAATCCTTTAAATTGCATATGGCATCATGAATCCCAATCCAGTCGGCACCCTTTGTCTGTGTTAAAATCCTATGTCGGACAGCTTGTTTTTACAGATGCCATAAACCATATTTCTACGCATGTAAGCATGCATGAGATCCAACTCATCGTTTGTTTTTCCACTACCAAACAACCTTTAATTTCTTTCCCTGCCGCAGCTAATTACCCGGCATATACAAAGGCATGCAAGGGATTCGTTCGGCCACCAATCCCCCCATGTTACAGGCCAGTCCACCTTAACGCTATTTAGCGTCGCGGCTCAGCCACCAATCCCATTAGCACCTTTTTTCCCAATGTCGATAATAGCGACGACGCATCGCGTAAATAATGAATCGCATTTGGTCATATCTCCCTTTTGTCTTTGCCGCCTGTCTGCTTCGTTTACCCATTGCCCTCGAGCACGTGTAAACAACTCAGATCTGAACGATCACACACATACCAACACGATCTTCATTACAAGATCTGGTTTCCTATTCCACCAAGAGAGACTTTACGTTTCTCTGGTGGTAGGTAAAAACGATATCCTTAGTGGAGAGGATATCTACTCCGACACCACAAGCTCACCCCATAAGCGAATCATCTCTTCACGAGATGATTTTCGCTGAGTCCTTTTCCATCCACTGACCACCACGGTCACTCGATCTTCCGCTCTCCGCCCGCGGCGGAGAAGCGCAGATATACGAAGTCTTGTGGTGTTGAGTACGTTGACCAAAAATTATCATAGCCACCGAAGCTGATATTTCATACAGTTCAGTTCATAACAATTAACTTTGGCGTGTCGGTAAGTGTGTAGTGTAATTGTTCTTTCCCTCCCTCGCTGGGAATGTTCCCCCAGGACCACTCAATACGTGAAATAAAAAATTAATAAATCAAACCTGTGTTTAATTTTCCGTGCTGCAATATCCTGTTTAATTTTTCCGCGTTGTCTTGGTGAACAGTTTTATTTCTCCTGTTTGTGCTTTTCTTTGGTGCACGTTGGAACTTTGTCTGTGATACTGGTGGAAGGAAGTGTACCCGTTCCTAGCACAGTACTTCCTTCCCCACAGACGCGCTCCCTGAGAGCAAGGCTTTCTACAACAAATCTACCAGTAAGTAGCATCCCTCCAAATCAAACTTCTAAAGCGCCAGACGAATCCTTTCTACGCCAATAAATAATAAAATCTTTTAAGTGTATATTTCCATCTACAATGGATTAAGTATGTTTTTATTTCGTTGGCAATTTATTAGCTCGCATATAAATAAATAAAATCGATAACAAATCGTATCAAGAGTGCAGTCACGCGTGCTTCTTAAAATCCTAAACTGTTAAGGTGTTTTGTTGATACTACCAGAAGAGAAGAGACACCATAATTCGGAAGTGATTCAAATGCGCTGAGATCAGGGAAGTTATGAAAATCGTTGGTGAACAACATGGTTAACTAGTATAGACTAGTTTTCTTCATAATTCTAAGGAATTCTTCTTGACTGACTTCGCCGTCGTTGTCCAAATCAGCTTCGTCAATCATCTCCCGTAGTTCTTCATCTGTAAGATTCTCACCGAGTTCACGAGCGACTCTTTTTAGATTCTTAAAGGATATTTTCCCGGTGTCATCATCATCGAATAGACGAAACGCTTTCAAAATTTCTTCCTTAGTGTCCTTTTCGGCCATTTTCATAGTCATTAAATGCAGAAAGTCGTTGTAAGAAATCTTTCCAGCACTGTCCTTATCGATTTCTGCGATCATACGTTTAATCTCCTCCTTTTTAGGCTCAAAGCCGAGTGCACGAATAGCTACTTTCAGTTCTTTCACCTCAATAAATCCAGTTTGTTCAGTATCAAAAAGTTCGAATGCCTCCTTGATGTCGGTTTTCTGTTCATCTGATAGTTCAAACTTTGGACCAGACTTTTTGCGTCCTCCAATTGGTGCTGGAACTTGTTTTTTAGTATTAGCAACACCCTTTTCCATGTCTGCCGTTCGGATATGTATCAAAACAACTGTAATTTATTGAATTTATTTAAAAATGTTTAATTTATGTTAATCGAACTGTTGAGAGTTCACTACCAATTACCTAAACTTCCATTAAAGCCAAGAAAGAATATTTTCACAGGCCTGCTAGGCAATCCTTGTTTAATCCAGTAACAGGTATTGGGTGTTATGGAAACAGCTGTTATTTGCCAGAGGATTAATTGTTGGTTCTTTGGCGGATAGATGGCACACCATTGCCAGAGCACGGGTTCGGATATTTGATTTCCTATGTACGTTATGACTGGAGTTCAGGTTTGAATTTCCGGAAGAATTTACTCGCTTATCGTAATTATGTGTATGACAGTAATGTGGCATGCTACTAGTGTACTTACTATAAAACGAAATCTATTTATAATAAATACATAAAGAAAATAAATAAATAAATAAATGAAACTCTATGTTGCGGATTGGCAATTAAATGTGCTGGAATGTACTGGAGAAATCTAGTACATTCGCATGTATACCAGTTGCAAAGCAGCTGGTACCAACTAGCCATCATTGTCACCACGATGATGTCATAGCGTCGCTTTTTGAATTGGCAGTTATGCCAATTAGTCAGTCTGCAATCAGCCTTCAACGGGCTCGTTACAATCATCGTCTACAAACAACATTCACCGAATAAACACCATCGGTCAATAATTGTCCTTCAACACGTCTATTAATAAAGCTGCCTTCTAGTTCACTTCTGCCTTTTGTTGTTCTGTCTCCTACGACAAAGTTATTAGTTTGCACGCGGACTACGTAGAGTTATCAACAAACACTCTACCATAAGGAAATTTTAATTTTCCGCGTCTTTTTTATGAATAAAGTATTTGTCGATGCATATGACAATCAGTACTAGAATATTCTAGAAAGTCCAAAGCAAAGTACTAGTATATTCTAGAAAGTACTGGAAAACTGGAGACTATGAGCAGTAGAAAATTCGAGGCTATGTAACGGACGGAAACGAAACGCCGAATCAGAATGGGGAAACGGTATAAATACGTCGCACGCAGATCAGGAGAAGTAAGTAAGAAGTAAGCAGAGTAAGCAAACGATAAGTCAAGGAATCATTAAGTGTACGGTAAAAGTAACGGCTGTTATTAACGGACTAATAAAGTGTTACATTAATTCAAAATTGATTTAACGACTCTTATTTATTAAAACTAATTAATCCAGTGAACCCTAAGCTCGCTACAATACCAACCGAATAAATTGGGATACCTACCACCACGTCTATAAAAACGTAAACCCATAGAAATATCACCCTCCCTACCCAACGAATCTAACTAAATCTAAAATCACAAATTTTGTAAGACTGCGATTAAGTCATACGTCCACTACTCATCTTTACGTACTCAGCAGAAATACACCCCCAATCTGCCAAAAATGCAACACAATACTTACAGTCGTTCATATACTGTATATAGACTGTCCTCACCTAAAACTTATAAAAGGCCATCTATTTCGTAACATAGATAACTACAAAATTCTTGAAGATCCTAACTCCGATGTTAGGTTGAAGTGGTACGCGTTTGGTTGGCCGCCGATGGACGGTCACAACGAACAATGCCTGTCGCACAGGAGAGAGAGCAGCGCGGTCAATGTAGAAGAGCACGTCACCAATTGAACTGGAACCAATCAAATAAAAACACGTTGTTCTCTATTGTAACGTCAAGTTGTTCTTTATTGCTTAAGGAACGCTATTATGCACAATGAATGGTATTTTGCGGATGACAACGACTGGGAATGGTTTATGAGTCCGTTGACTGTGTATGCGTCGTGAAGGTTGATTGCAGACTGACTCATTGGGCATAACTGCCAATTCAAAAAGGGACGCCATGGGGTCATCGTTGGTGACAGTCGGCCAGCTGGTGACAGCTGCTGCGTAACTGGTATACACTGCGAATGTACTAGATTTCTTCAGTACATTCCAGCACATTCAATTGCCAATCCGCAACATTCCGCCCGCCTTCGGCAATCATTGGCGAATCATTAATTTCGAGGGGACGGTGGCTAGGGGCCGGGAGTGTGCGGTTGGTCTTGGTCGTTGAGTCTATGGTGGTCGGATGTTGCTGTCCGCATTCACGTGGATGGTCGGTTAGGATGGGGCCGCCCGTCCTGAGGAGCACTGACGTCCTGGCGGTCTGAGATGGCGACAGGATGATCCTTTCCACTGAGGGCGTCCGGTGACTTTTGTGGTCACGGGACCGGCCAATTGATCTGGGTCGGATTTGTAAGGTCGCAGCCCACGGGCAATGGCCACGTGATGACTGGTGATGGGTCTCGCTATGTCGAGGCCAGTGGTGGTGAAGGGTGATGCGCCCGTTGGCGCCCGTCCGAAGTTAGTAGCCGGCGGGATGCGGCCGCAGGCGTGTGAGGCTGTCGTGTGGAGTGTGGTGCGATGTCGTCCCTGGCATTGCCCGCGTGGCTTGGCGGAATGGCAGTCACGGGCCAAGTGCCTTCCGGAATCGTTGGGGTGCAGCCTCTGTTGATGCCTTGAGAGGCGTGCTTTCTTGTTGGAGTTCGAGAGACCGCTGGTTGCTGGGGAGCGCCGCCCGCCAAGGGGGACATTTCGCGCTCCTGGCCCTGTTTTGGTGGCTGCACGTGGCAGCGGTTGGCCTGGGTAGTTTTGGGCCCGGGCAGGAGCTTGACCACGTGGTGTCCTGGGTGTGGTGGGATGCCTTGAAGTGTTCGAGTGAGTAAGCTCCTGGTTCCTCGATTGCCTCCTGCCCCTGCAATGGTTCAGCAGGCGGGGGGTATGTCCTGTAGTTGGGTCGCGCAAGTGATCGGTGGCTGGTAGTTGCACGGGCCTCGTATGTGGCCCCTGGGGCTGCCGCCGGCGAGACCTCCTTTTGGTCTTCTGATGGGAGCTGCGATCATCAGTCGTAGGGTCGGCCAGTTCCTCTGGGTCGGAGTTGTAAATTCGCAACCCACGAAGAATGGCCATATGGTGGCTGGTGACAGGCCTTGTCACCTTTAGGCTGGATGATATGGTGGGTGCTGCGCCTATTAGCACCCACCCCAGGTCAGTGGCTTGCGCGACGAGGCCGGACCGTGGGTTCTTCCTTCGACCCTCCAGAATGAGAGTGGGGTACATGTCTCTTCCAATGATCATGTCCACCTTATCGGCGGAGGCAATGTTTGGATCTGCAAGTTCCACATCCGCCACGAACGAGAGATCCCTCGTCGTTGATTGTGGTGGTGGTGCATACACCGATATCGCGGACAGGATGAAGGGCGTCAGTGTCCATTGTTTCGAACTGTGGAGGCGAGGAGTTATGTTGATGGCGGTTTGAGTCCTTGTGGCAAGGCCACGAGTACCCCCA
The DNA here is from genome assembly GCA_963931805.1 of Microdon myrmicae. Lineage (NCBI taxonomy): Eukaryota > Metazoa > Arthropoda > Insecta > Diptera > Syrphidae > Microdon > Microdon myrmicae. The sequence continues at coordinate 108,244,094 of OZ007496.1, forward strand.
ACACCGTAGATGGGGACGGATGATGCTTGGCGTCGGAGGTGCAACCTCCGGCCGAGTGACGACAAAATGAAGGTGCCGCTGGAGCAGGGGTCCAGGAGTGCACGGACTTCAATTCTCCGTTGGTTCTCCGACGTCACAGTGACTTCCGCTGTTGGTAGCAACGCGGAATACTGTGAAGGGGTGCTGACTGTGTGTGCGCAGGCCCCTTCGCGACGGTCGATCCGGGGGGCGGATCCTTTGGTCCGGAGCGGCGGTGAGATTGTCCCGTCGATGGCGGTAGTCAAGACATGCAGCAGAGTGTGATGTCTCCGCCGGCATCGACGGCACCTCTTGCTGGAATGGCAGTCGCGTAAGTGGTGGCGACCCAAACAGTTGGTGCACAGGTTTCTTTTGTGTGCGAAGGACTTCCGACGGCCAGGTGTGGGTGATCGGAAGCCCTCGCAAACGTAGATAGGGTGTGAGGCCCCGCAGAATGTGCATGGAGCCTGTTGCCTCAGGGGTTCCGCCGGTAGTCCGTGTATCGGGACACGGGTCTGGTTGATCATTGGGGCGGCGGCATTCTGGTCTATTTCTTGGTCGGGACTCACTGGTCTGGGGTGCGGTTCCTTTTCCGCTGGCTTGGTGGCGACCATTGGCAGCTGCACTGGGGGCAGCTCGCTAGGGTGGCGGCGATTGGCGCTGTTGGCCATGGTTGGGGAGGCTGAATCGAGAGCGTGCTGGGCCTCGAGGAGCTCCGTCTGTTCCTCGAGGTATATTCCTTCGCTCTCGCCGATGAAGTCCTCCACGAAGTAGTGATGCTGTTGGTACTTAGGGGGTGCCATGTAAATGATTTGGTTATGCCGCCTGCGGATGGCTTCCCATTCGGCGTGGAGGTCTCGTTTTGTGGTTTCTATGCTGGTAGTCGTTAGTTGCCACTTTTCCTGCATGTTGAGGAAGGTGCGAGCGATGGTAGTCTGTGCCGCGAACTGAGCGGCGATGAGTTCCTCAATCGTGATATGTTCATTGATGGGTTGGTTGGGTTCATTGCCCTTCTGGGGTTGTTCCGCAATGGTTGTCGTCACGGCTTCGGTGTCCCTACGGGGGGAATTTTCCGGGTGCATCATCCGTGATGACGACCCGGGTGGGGGGCCGGGCGACATGCGCATGTCAGGTGTTGGTGGAGTTTCCGGGCGTCGTAGAGGTGGCCGGAACATCATTGGCGGCGAAAGACTTGCTGGCGGGGAGATGGCCGGTGCACCAGTCCGAGGAGGATCGTTACCAGGTTTCGGCGTCGAATCACTTTCCCCGTCACCGGTTTCACTCGATGTATCACTTTCTTCCTGCTTGCCACTCTCACTGTGGTTAGGCTTAGGGTCCTGTTCCTTTCCCCGTTTCCTTTGAGCACTCTCCGTTCCCTTCAGGGATTCACCAGCATTTTGTCCGGATATCGCCAGCATTTGCTGCTGCACTGGGCGCAATTTTTAATGCTCGTTCTATTTTCAGGTGACGTAATCTTTCCTTTCAGTTTTGTATGGATAGATACATCTGTATGTACTTTATTTAAGGGATGATATTAAAGTGGTCACACTTTAAGGGCACTTCGAAGTTTTAATGATCTTCTGACGTGTGGACCTGTCACAGGTATGTTGTGCCGCGAGCTGGGCGGCGACGGTGTAGGTCCAAATAGGCTTTGGATCCGGCTCGAAGGACTAGAAAATGTTAGTTGAAGTGGTACACGTTTCGTTGGCCGCCGACGGACGGTCACAACGAACAATGGCTGTCGCACAGGAGAGAGAGTAGCGCGGTCAATGTAGAAAAGCACGTCACCAATTGAACTGGAACCAATCAAATAATAAAACGTTGTTCTCTATTGTAATGTCAAGTTGTTCTTTATTGCTTAAGGAACGCTATTATGCACAATGAATGGTATTTTGCGGATGGCAACGACTGGGAACAGCTTACTGTTCCGTTTGACCGTGTGAGCGCCGCGAAGGTTGATTGCAGACTGACTCATTGGGCATAACTGCCAATTCAAAAAGGGACGCTATGACCTCATCGATGGTGACAATCGGCCAGCTGGTGCCAGCTGCTGCGTAACTGGTATACACTGCGAATGTACTAGATTTCTTCAGTACATTCCAGCACATTCAATTGCCAATTCGCAACAACCGACAACATTGAAAACATAGATAAGTTTATGAATAGCGTCAACATTAAATTATAATTTAAAAGTACAGAGCCAATAGTCTCAGCTGCAAGGTTCATTATGTTAATTTATTGATATGTAATTTTAAATTACTCCGGGGTCCATCGGTTCGGCTGACAATGCGATTTCCACGGAACGTTGAGCGTTCATGCGACGACGCTGGACGTGTAAGATCAGCAATTTGCCGATCACCCAATGTAACTCCAACAGCCCGTAGGTTCATTCGCCTATCCGTGTCGAATGATCGGGTCATGTCCCACCGAGACACGTCCTCTATCTTTTGGTCTTTCCCATTTCCTGTTTCTTTTGTAAAAATGTTCTGTTTTAGCTACGAAAGCTAGTTTAAGTTGGATGGTAAGTTAATGAATAAATGCAAGTCAGTCTTAAAAAAGAATCAGTACAAGAAAGACCTCCTACGTAAATTCTTAAATTAATACCAATTTAAAGACAGATTCCGATCCTTTTGTGTACGTTTTCCTTTTTGAACTTAAATAAAATTGGTCGTCCCGCGGAAACGGAGAAAAGAAGTTTTGTTTTGCAGTCGGTGTCCTCTCACAGCAGGTTGAGACGTTATTAGTCTGAAAGGTCAGTCATTCATTTGTTGACATTATTTATTGCATAATGCAACTTTTCGGTTGCTGTAATTTCATTATCATCATCATCGGCACTACAATCGGGATCCGGTCTTGGCCTTATTTAGCATGTGTCGAGGCTTGTTAAATGTTCCATAATAATTTATTTTTACAGGCAAGGTTATTAGCCTTGCGCCGGAATGCTGTAGTTTGCGCACCTACAATTGGCTTGATAGCCGTATCTTCAGCAAAAGTGACCATTAATGTGTCTTCTGTGATTGATATGTGCGGTGTAGAGAAGACACAGGAATGATCCTAGAACATTTGCTTGACGTATACCTGCTGTGATTCGGTAGAAGCTTGGTAATAATAAGTACGATAAGTACGGATCAAGCAGTTGACAATGGCTTATTGAAGTGCGGTGAAAAAGGCCACAAAGCAATGGGCTGTAAAGCACAACCCAAATGTATGTTCTGCGAATCAGGGGGCGAAGGCGGTAACCACCACTCAACAGGAAGTTACAAATGCGGAGCATTTAAAAACACCATGTCCCATCTTCTCAATAAAAATGGACAGGTTTAAGTGCATTCAAATCAACTTTAAACAAACGGTTAAGGAATATGGTGCAGATGTGGTACTCATCAACGAACCATACAGGATGCATAGCACTTGTACAATTACATGGGAGGAAGACGATAGCGGAACAGCGGCCATCTGGACAACTGGAAATTCCCCCATGGAATTCAGAAATGTCCAGCGGCTGGAAAGATTCGACTATGGTAAAATCAAAGGAACTCATTTCCACTGTTGTTACGCTCCGCCAAGATGGGAAATAAAAGAATTCAATTGCTTTTTGGGCAGGGTAACACAAGAAGCTAAAGATAAGAGTCCTCTTATAGTTGCTGGAGATTTCAACGCTTGGGCAGTAGAATGGGGAAGCACAAGGAGCAACAATAGAGGCCAGGCACTACTTGAAGCCTTCGCAGTCCTAGATGTGATGTTACTTAATGATCGTGTTGATGACACCTTCATAAACAAGAGAGGCCAGTCCAAAATCCACATCACATTTGCCAGCTCCATGTTGGCAGGAACTATGGAGTGGCGAGTTTTGGGCACCTACACCCATAGTGACCACCAAGCCGTGATGTACGAAATTTTACCACAGAGGGGATTCATCACTGGCCAATTAGTGAAGAAAGCCCAGAAAAATGGGTGGAAAGAGAAGGACCTCGATGCGGAACTGCTCGATTATATACTGGAATTCCAAATCAAACAGTTTGAGGCAGAGGCCGATGCGAACAGGCAGGTTGGAAAGGTCATGAAGTAGCTAACCGCCGTATGTGATGCTTCAATGCCACGACAAAGACAACCAGCAGGGGCTATCAAGCCAGTGTATTGGTGGAACTCAGAAATCGCCCATGTGCGATCGGAGTGCAACAGGTTAAGACGCTTGCAACAAAGAGCAAGAAACCGTAACAGCTACTGTTGCACGGTGCGTTTACCGCGCCGGGTCAATTCGGAGCGACACAGGACGACGACAAATAAAACGATACACGATGAAATGATTGTATAAAATGCTTCTTTATTTGCTCTATTATCGAAATCAAAGTAGATGAAACCAAAACGAAATATTAACTATACACATGCGAACGACTACGGCAAAAACAGTATGTTTAACGATATAAACAGATATCGTCCTTGCGCTCCATACAACACGATTACACTTGAGCGAATTGCACGATAATATAAAGAAGATGAAAAAAAAGGCTACAAACAGAAAACAAATTGCTTTTATAGTCGTTGAAGAGGGCAGCCCTCCTTTAGATATTAATACAAAATGGTGTTGGAACTCAGTGGCAACGAAACACTTTACATTACGAGAAAATGGGCGGAGCATGCGTGACCGCGTGGTTTTACAGGAGGTTGAACGGACGTAATAGAATTTCAATGTGAGATTACAAAATAAAGGCGATAATGGAGAAACGGCTAGACAGGCCTACACGGAATACAAATTATAACAATTAAGGCGGTAACACAAATGAAGGAAAATCCCTAACTACGTGTATTCTTCCCAGACCGGCAAAATGTGGCAAAACCAAGCATGCTGCTACACTAAGCACACTGCGACAGCTACCCACAATTACACGCGGAATTCGTCAACAAACGAAAGGAGTTGAGGAATGTGATTCACAAAAGTAAATATGTCGCGTTCCGGTCCCTAAGGGATGAATTAAATAATAACCCATGGGGCAGCCCTTACAGGATAGTCATGGAAAGACTTCACAACAACAGCAGTCAAATGCAAAAAGGTTAAAGTGGCATGGCCAGAATCGTTGCTGTCCTCTTCCCGCAGTGTGATGGGGTGTTGAGAATCAAAGATGAGTGGAGTATCGCTGAAGGAGAGATACCTCCCGTGACCACCGAAGGGGTGCTCTTGGCTGAAAGGGTTGTTTAAAAAAAACGATATCCTGGGACTGGATGGTATTCCTAACGCTCTAGTGAAGACTGTTTTAACAAAAAAGCCGGAAGTCTTCAACTGTATATTTACAACCTGCCTTCAAACAGTTACATAAAGTGTTACATTAATTCAAAATCATTTTTAGCGGCTCTTATTTATTAAAAATAATTAATCCAGCGAACCCCAAGCTGGCTACAATTGGTGTCAGAAGTGGGATTAATTATTCATCATCATCGGCACTACAAACCGGGAACCGAGTTTGGCCTTATTTAGCAAGTCCTGAGGGTTGTTAAATTTTCCATAATGATTTGTTTTTTCCGGGCAAAGTGATTAGTCTTGCGCCAGAGGCTCCCCGACGGGGATTCGAGCCCCGGTGTCCCACGTGACAGGCGGGTATACTAACCACTATACTATCGAGGAGCCGGGATTAATTATTGGTGACGTAAATAAGTCTGTGAAAGTGTGTTGTGACGATGTCAGATCGCTATTTGGATGATCATCGCGTTCCTGAGTTGAAGAAGCAACTTCAGGACCGGAATCTGGATACCAGATGACAGAAGCAAATTCTTCGACAGCGTCTGCAAGCAGCAATGGGGGCACATATGTTTCCACGATTGGGCCAGACTGTCCGGATGGAGAAGAAACAACGAGTCAAGATGTTGCCAATGTAACGGAAAAAAGTTCACCACAGGTGGACATCTGGGAGTTAACCAATCTTCCAGAGGTGAAGACAATTTTGGTGTGGAGACAATTCAGGTAGTGAGCCCTGTTATCTAGAGGAGTTGGTAGTAGTGGAGTTATTATGGGGTTGGGATTATTCGGGAGGTTTTCAATAAGTTTGATAGACAGCTCTAGGAAGTGTCTATCGAGACGATCTATATCAGCGGCATTGTATAGCAAGCTGTTATTGCAATACTTGTAAGAGTTGGGTTGTCGGTTGATGCCAGTGCCCAGTCTGAAACATTTCCTTTCGAAAGTGCGTAGCTTCTCCATTTGGGCTGGTGTTATATGATACCACAGTGGACACGCATATGCGAGTGTGGGTCTGATTATTTGTTTATAGATGAGTAGTTTGACTTTGTGGGAGAGACCATTGGGTTTCCACATCACTCTTCTACAGAGATCCTATGTTTGTTTCCCTATGTATGTTGTATGTTAAGAGTTCTTTTCAGGAAATTTATAGTTATGCATTATCTGCATGAAATGATGAATTCCGGTGATGCATTATCTGCATGACATGACGCCCTTGGGAAGGGGAATGTTTGCAGGTAACTGCAGGTGAACGTAAGGATTTGGGGCTGACACTGTTGGCAGAATTGTGGGTGGAATTGTGTGCAAGAATTGTGGGTGAATAGTGGTTAGAATTGTGGGTTGGTTCTCAGCGCGATATTAGAGAACCCCCACAGCCTCTCCATTTGGGCTGGTGTTATATGATACCACAGTGGACACGCATATGCGAGTGTGGGTCTGATTATTTGTTTATAGATGAGCAGTTTGACTTTGTGGGAGAGACCGTTGGGTTTCCACATCACCCTTCTACAGAGATTCAGTTGTATTGTGGCTTTACGTAAAGTATTTTTAATGTGGCTGGAGAATGAAATTTCATTAGAAAAGGTTATTCCCAGATATTTTAAAGTTTTGGAAGGTTTTATCTGGGTATTATTTAGTTTGAGTGTAATTTTGTTGCGGGTGCGCCTCGTGCTGTTTGTGCAGTGCTCATTTTTATCCTTAAACACTATAAGTTGGGTTTTATCAGGATTTAGGCAAATTTTCCATTTAGTGAAGTATGTTGATAGATTTGGGAGGAAGTTATTAATGCGGTTTCTTGCCTCCTTTACAAACTTGTTGCTGGAGTAGACTATGGTGTCATCAGCGTAATTCAACATTACGGTATTGGGTAATTGAGGCTGCGGTATGTCGGAATTATAGAGGAGGTATAATAGTGGTCCAAGAATTGAACCCTGCGGTTATATTATACGATTGGGAGAGAGAAGAATTTCTTTTGACCAAGAATTTTCTACCAGAGAGGCGGGAAGTGAGAAGTTTGGTGGTGTGGGTGTTTAAGGGGACATTCCGGTTTGTTCGGTTCAAAAAATCATTATTTTCGCTTAATCGATAGTTTTATCCTTCAAAAATAATATGTTAAAATTTGGAAACGAAATCTTGGGCGGTTCCAAAGTTATAGGTCATTAAAAGGTCGGGTCTCCCGCGGATACAAATTCGTATCATAGGTGGCAACTACCGTGTATTTAGAAAGATGCAGAGTATCAATTTATGGGCATTAATTTGCTTCGCTGTTGGCTTGGGCCAACTGCCACTTCTTTGAATATGTCGCAATCTTGTGCGACTAAACAACATGTTCATAAGCGGTAATGGATAGCCGCTCCTGTGTATGTTGTTTTTACATTCGGGCATACTGCCAGAAACGCGTGCAACCAGGCGATTGATACCGAGAAGTAGGCTCAGAACGACAGGGTGATCAATAAGCTCCTTCGGTGCCCAACTGGTTCGCGCTCCTTCTGGTCAATGGCAAAGGCTGTCAGCAGTAACTTTGCTTCCTCCTCTTTCCCCCCGTTGGTGACAAACAGCGGGACGTTGGTCACGAATCCAAAGGATAAAGCTAATGTGTTCGCGAATTTATTTTCCGCGAACTCAAACCTCGATCCTGGCCTTTTGGACCCACCTGTGATCTCGCCGGTACAGTCTTCCATGCGGGATTCGAGATTTCGTCCGCGCACTATTCAACGCATTCTACGTGAACTGGATTGTAGGAAGGCAACCGGCCCGGACGGAATACCAGCAATAGTACTTAAGAACTGTGCTCCAGAACTATCGCCGGTTCTTGGCAGACTCTTCCGCTTATCTTATGCACGGAGGACCTTTCCTGCCTGCTGGAAAATCGCTCGAGTTCAGCCAATCCCAAAGACGGGAAAAAAGTGTCTCCCACAGGGTTACCGTCCGATAGCATTACTGTCTATTTTATCTAAGGTAATGGAAAAAGTCATCAATACAGAGTTGGTTAAGTATTTGGAGTGCAGCGGTCTTCTGAATGATCGTCAATACGGATACCGTGGCAGGCGGTCCACAGGAGACCTTTTGACACTTATAACCGATATATGGACATCTGCGATTGAACGGCATGGTGAGTCAAGGGCGGTCGCATTAGATATCTCCAAGGCTTTTGACCGCGTCCGGCACGGGGCATTGCTGAGCAAACTTCGTTCATATGGACTTTCCCAACAGCTTTGCGACTGGACGAGGAGCTTCCTCGAGAATCGATCGATCCGGGTTGTTGTGGACGGCGAGTGTTCGGATCTGTATCCTGTTAATTCGGGGGTGCTTCAAGGTTCTATTTTGGCTCCAACCTTGTTCTTGCTTCACATAAATGATTTGTTGGAGACAACGGATAACAAAGTGTTCAGTTTTGCGGATGATAGTACGCTTGTTTCCTCCTTTTCGAGTGATCGGCCGATTGGTGCATCGACGTCGCACCAGCTGAGATGTAGACAGATTGACTAGGATCTAGATAAAGTCCTGCAGCGGGGAAAGGCCAATCTTGTCGACTTCAACGCAACGAAGACCCAGTATACAACATTCACAAAGAAAACCGGATCATCGGTTCCACAGCTGATGATGAATGGCCGGGCCCTCGAGGCTGGGGAAAGTTTGAAATTGCTCGGAGTCACGGTCTGTGGGAATGTATCATGGCATAAACACGTATCGGGTATCGCCAGATCAGCCTCAGGAAAACTGAGTTATCTTTTTAGAGCCAAGAAATACTTTACTCCGGCCCAACTTCTTCTCCTATATAAATCTCAAATTAGACCCGCGCTCGAATATTGCTCTCATGTTTGGAGCTCGGCTCCTAAACATACCCTCGACTTACTTGAGAGCGTACAAAGACGAGCGATCCGCCTGATCGGGGACTCGGTGCTGACGTCGGGACTACAGTCGCTATCACATCGAAGGCGCGTGGCCGACCTCTGTCTGTTTTACAGATATTATCACGGGTGCTGTTCTTCGGAGATTCTTGGCATTGTTCCACGCAATTCGGTTTATATGCGCTCCACAAGACAATCCGACGGATCGCACCCGTTTGTGGTTCATCTCCCGACGGCGCGAACATCCCTGTATCAGAACTCGTTCCGTTACAGAGCGGGGAGGCTGTGGAACTCCCTTCCCAGGCGAGTGTTCCCGGAGCGTTACAACCTGCAACTATTCAAAAAGAACTGCAACAGTTATTTGATAGCATCTCGGGGCGTCCACTCAACGCTATAGGTTCGCCTTTCCCGAGAGAAGTCTAATAAAAAAAAAAAAAAAAATACTGCGGGTGACCTGCGATTGCCTGAGTTTTAGTTAGTTTCATATATATGAAACTAACTTGCCCGTTGCACGGTGCTGGTGGTTTTTTTCTTTATGCTCACTCTGCTGAAGAAATGGCGAAAGAAATTTGGGCAACATACTACCACAAAATATCAACCGATGAAAATCCGCAACATCAAAACTGTCCAGAGGGCCCGGAGTCATGGTGCAAATGGAAACGCGCGGAAGCTGCGAATGAGCTGTCAAAGTTACACCACGACAAACCTCCCTTGGATCCTTAAGTACGAACAGCTATTTACCCAGTTTACGTAAAACTGACAGATCCCGATTTGTTGAAAAAATGCGAGGGAGGTTTCACGCAAAATAACAAGGAAAGTTTCAATGCTACTATCTGGCAAATGGCGCCAAAACACATATACAGTGGTAAGAAAATAATTGAAGTTGCGGCTCTTACCGCAGCATGTATGTTTAATGAGGGGTTTTTATCCGTATTGCTAATAATGCAAGTCATGGGCATCAAAATTGAGTACGCTACAAGAGCGTTTGCGATCGAGAGGGACAGAGATCGGCTGCAAGACGCTGACCGCAGCCTAGTATACAACTCGCACGAGGCACAAACAGCGGGGAAAAAGGCGAAAATGCAACTGGAGGACCAATTCGAAGTCATGGAAGGAATTGTTTATGGTCCAGGAATACATGTCTAGCTGTTAGTATAAAAAATCCCGATGATTTCAGGAAAAAAAATCACTTTTATCTTTTGTCTAATTTATCTTGAAACATTGAATGCGTTTTTCTCGAAACGACTTTTTTGAGTGCGGTGTAAGCGATAATATGAAAACGCTGCATGCGATTCTTATGAAAGTTCGCACACATTTTTTTAACAAGCACACGCAAATCGTGAGCGAATTACTTTTTTATTTATTTATTTTTTTTTTTAGTTATAACTAAAAAATAGAGTAAAAAAGAGCCGAAAATCAATTTTTTTTCAATAGTCCGCCATTTTGTTGTTTTTTATCAATTTTAAAATTGTTTTCACTCACATTGGACTAAATGTATTTAAGTTTAATAAACTTTTTTCATTTTTCGTATTTTTTCACCGGGGACGAAAATAACCCTTACACGAGCAGAACGGATGGCTAACTTTGAACACCTGGAGGGGGGGTTTCCGATTCCGGGGAATAAAATGTTTAAAAAAAAATTATTGTTATATCTTTAATACTTTCTCTTTAAAAAAATCATGAAAATAACCTATTTTTTGACCCGACAAACCGGAATGTCCCCTTAATCCAAATATGTAGTGCAGCTTGTAAAGCAGTCCTGAGATCCAAACACAGTCGAATGCTTTCGATATCTCGAGAGAAATACAGACCGTCGGGCTTTGGATAGCTATAGGTTCGGATATAAACGTTACCTCGGAGCAGGGATCAATCAGGGCACGGGCCTCCACCCGGCGTTAGTCCCCTGATTTGATGATGACACGTACAGTAGCAAGGAAGGTCTCCCGCGGTTGATGGGCGGTTAGGGTATGCGACGACACTCCAGGAATCTGGCAGTCCTGATTAGGGGCAGTGTTCACGTTTGGACGTGGCGGAGATGCTGTCGTACTGGTTCATTTTCATTTTTAAAATATTTTTTATTTTCTTTTTATATTCTTAGTTTCTAAATTATATGCTAGACAAAAAATGCTTGAATTCTAGCTTAATTATCTTATATAATAACTTACTGGTCCTTCGCAGACGCTCTAAGCTAAACATTACTTAACAATTGTATAATTTGCCTTTCGGCGACAGAACTTTGTGGGAGTACTTATAATTATTTGAAAGACAAAAACAAATGTGAAAAACTTTGTAAATTTTTTTTGTTTTTTTTTCTTTCTTAAAATCTAATTACTTAACTTACCTATTTTTTTTTTTAATTTTATTTAAAAGCACAACTTAACTTAACTTAAATCTTATACTACCCTAATTCTAGAAAAGCTAAGTCTATGTAAGCTGGCACTGTCGTACTGGTGTGGAGCAGGGTATGGTGTCGTCCTTGGCAATGCCGGCACCGGCTGGTGGAGTGGCAGTCGCGGAGCAAATGTCCCACCAGGAAGTTGAAACAGCCTCCGTTGGTTGACATGGACCCGTCGCTGGTCCGGACTGAGCTCCTTAAATTCACCACAGAACCCTAGATAATGCGATGCGTTGCAAAACGTATAGATGAGCCGGGGACTCTGGACTGGGGGTGAGGCGATGTAGGCCGAGACACGCGTCCTTTGGATGTTTGGCTGGTGATCGCTCTTAGTCCGATGAGGGTGCTCGATGTTATTTCGGGACAGCTCCACGAACTCCAACGCCTCAATTCTTGTTTTCAGGAACGCGTCCAGTTGCTTGAATGTAGGTGGTTCCGTTGTGCTGCCCTGTGTAGTCTGCCAGTCACGACTTGTTCGGGGGTCCACGCGCCGGGTGGTCAAGTAGACCAAGATATCATCCCAGGCTGCGACGGGGCAGCCAAGGTCATCCAGGCTGTCAATCGCATCGTTGGTGGTTTCGCGGAGAGTGCGCAGGCCTGCGGTTGACTCCTTAGCAAGGGCAGGTACGTTGAGGAGCGTAGTCAGGGCAGAGTGGACCAAGGCGCGAGTGTTGTCGTAATGATCCACCAGCTTATTCCAAGCTCGGTGGTAATTTTCCTCCGTCACGATAATATTCTGAATGGCTCTGGCGGCCTCGCCCCGGAGACTGGACTTCAAATAATACAGTCTCTCCACATCCACAAGTTCGGGGTGGTATGCCAGTACCGCCAGGAACAGATCTTTAAGGGGTCGCCATTCCGAATATTTACCTGAAATGTTGGCATCTGCACCTGGGGAAGTTTTCTTACATGTGGCCGACTGAAGGTGTCTGTCGCAGCCCTGGACGTGGTCGGACGTTCGGCGGTGAGGGCGTGTCTTGCCTCGGCGAACTTGGTGGCCTCATCCAAATACGTCTGTGGCGACTCTAATAGATACACACACAATTCACAAGCGAAATAGTGAAGAGCACCGTACGAAAAATCGAACAAGAAAATACATCAGAGACGTATACCACAGCGATAACAAAAATAATTCACATCAGTGGAGTATAGTCGAGTTTAAAAATAAAATTCTAAACACGGCCAGTAGTCTGATGGGTAACGCTTAGATAAAATTTTTTGGTGATTCAAACTGTCATAGCGCCAGTTCGAATCACACGTTCTTCTTCACTATTATTTCAAACTCTATACGTCTCCTCTGCCTGGTCGATGAACCCTTCGTCAAAGTATCGATGGCCGACGGTCGTCCTTGAAGCTGCCGAGCTAAGGATGACCTTCTGCCGATTCCGTATGGCTGCCCATCCTGCATGTGGACTACGCTCGCGTGTTTCCACCGTGGCCAGCGTTGATGGCCCTATCATCTCTAAATTTCGGAAGGCGCACGACATCTTCTTATGTGCGGCGAACTGGGCCTCTATGCGCTGTTCCGTCACGCCTTCGGCATGGCTCCCACAATCCTGGTCATTGTTGTGCTTCGGCTGGGCAGGGAGCATAAACTTGGCGTTCAAGTTCCGATTCCATTCTCGTCAGGCTTCGACGTTTTTGATTTGGCGGTACTCGATGAAGCCGGCATTTTCTTATTGCTGACGAAGTTCCTTTATTCTTAAAGTGAACCAAATCGCGATTGTTTGCACCGCGAACTTGGCGACGATGGGTCTTGGCGTCTGGACTCTGGTGTGGCCCGCGACCTTTTAATATGCTGCGAGCTGGCAGCAGTGGATTGGATCCACAGACTGGATCCGGCTCGAAGGACCAAAATGTATTGGCACTCGTTCGGCCAACACGTAGCACGTAGTTTGATCTCCGCCGACCCAGGAATGTCGTCTGAGAAGATCTCTATAAGTTCCGCCGACCGAGGAATGTCGTCGGGGAGGATGTCTATAATGTTACAAAGCAAAATGTATTGGCACTCGTTCGGCCAACACGTAAACTCCTGTGTACTGCCATTTGCGTTTTCTACGTGTAGTGATGTTGATTGTCGCTCTGAAATAATGTAATGTATGAAATGGGAAAAGAATACCTAAATTTGCGTGCAGCAATCCTAGAAATACTCCTTCTCCAGACTGCAATAATAAAACGGCTTGGATTATCGTATTAAATATTTCCTTTATTTACTCGATTCTTTGGATTTTCAACTGATTATAAAAATATGATCTTTGTCGCCCGAATGTTTAACGAAGAGAAGAAAGTTGGTTGTTGTTTGACAACCAACAGAATTTATTTTAATATGTCAGCTGATTGCTGACATTTGTTATGTTATTGCTACGGGTAGCATTCAGTTGCGAATTCGCTGGTTGTGTCCAGTGCGAATCCTCAACAGGACTTATTTATAGGGACTAGAACTGTGGTTTTCCAGTTATCTAGGAAATGTGATGCGTTAATTATGTGTTTGAGAAGAATGAGAATAGGGACTAAATTTGACGGGAGAAGTCCTTTGTAAAGAAGGTTTGGAATTCCATCTAAGCCTGTAGACTTTTTGTTGTTGCGTGATGTTATAAATTCCCGTGTGATTCGAACCGACGCTATGGCGGTTAGAATCACTAAAAATTGAACCAATGCTCAACTCATCAGGCCACTGCCGCGTGTACGAATTCGATTTATAAACTCAAGTACACTCAACTGATGTGGATTTACTATGTGATTGCTTGGTATACGGCTGACGCATTTTCTTGTTCGATTTTCTTTCGGTGTTTTTCATTATTTGCTTGTATATTGTGTGTATATCTCTTAGAAACGCCACACTGCTCTCTCCCCAGTAATTTTGTTACGATCAACTTCGTGTGCGAACGACGGAGCGAGAAACGAGCGAGCGAGAGAACGCCGGAGCAGAAGAGTGTGCCGGTCTATCGGGAAGTCGTGATCGAGTAGTAAAGTTCTGTTTGCTTATGGGAGATTGTATGTTGTGTGTATATAGATCACGTCGCGTTGCTGCGTTAAGCAATGATAGTGAAGACGGTGATTTGAACATACGATGAAACGGGTAAGAAGCGAAGCAATGAAGCATCAGGCCACTGACCGCGTGTATGAATTCGATTTGCAAACTCAAGTACACTCAACTGACGTGGAATTGTTATGTTATCGCTATGGTATACGGCTCTGAACCTTTTCCTCATTCGATTTTCTTTCGGTATTCTTCACTATTTGCTTGTGTATTGTGTGTGTGTGTCTGTTAGAAACGCCACACTACTCCCTCCTCAGTAACTTTGTTACGATCAACTTCGTTTGCGAACGACGGATCGAGAAGCGAGCGAGAGAACGTCGAGGCAAGCGAGCGTGCCGGTGCTCTATGCGGAAGTCGTGACTGTAGTAGTAAAGTTCTGTTTACATATGGGAGATTGTGTGTTGTGTATACAGATCACGTCGGATTGCTGCGTTAAGCAAGGATAGTGAAGACGGTGATTTGAACGATTAAACGTGTGAAAAGCGAAGCATTGAAGCATCAGGCTGCTGCCCCGTGTGCGAATTCGATTTATAAATTCAAGTACACTCAACTGACGCGGAATTACTATGTTATTGCTTGGCATATGGCTGATGCATTTTCTTGTTCGATTTTCTTTCGCTGTTCTTCACTATTTGCTTGTACATTGTGTGTGTATCTGTTAGAAATGCCACATGATCATTGCGCATGAGATGTAGTTGTTTACGGTAACTTGAAAATTGGAGACTGAGAAGAAGTCGTTTTGTTGATGGATTTTATAAAAGTGACAGTTGCTATGTCAATATCTGATTGGACTGGGTGATTGTTAGTAGGGTTGATAATATAATCGATTCGGGGTTTGTATTTTCGACACATTAGTCGGTTGATGTTTTTAAATAAATGACGATTGGAAAGGTTTTCCTAGGTGATTATGAGGGATAAATGTAGGTGTGTGGCTGAAGGGGGCATTTTTTAGTATTTGCTCTATTCTTAAGGCTGCTTGATCAATTTCAGTAGGGAGTAGGTTTGAAGACTGTGGCAAAGTATAGTATGTAAAACTGGCAGCAATGTCCCTGTTGACTCTTCTCCAGTTTGTCCTAGAGGAATTCGGGATCGGATTGAATGAGTAAAGTGGTACGACCAATGATGAGGAATGTGACTGAATGAATGATCCTCAGCAACTCCTCAACTGCCGCCGGTTATATTCTCTTTTGCATCGATGTGTTCCCGTTCGCATGATCATCGACGGAACAAAGAGAACAACCGCTAGCCGGCAGTCAGTCACTCATTTGACACAGTCGATGTTACATTAGTTATACAAATCGTTATACAGTCTATGTAATGATTAGTATCTAGTTAAAAAACGGAATTGTGCTCAGTACTAGTGCCATTAGTGCTTTGCTGAAGTACTTTTAGTGAGGTTGTGGGGGTTGATATATGTACCAGACAAGGGCACTAGATCCCCAACACTTACCGTTTCTTTCACTGTCAATTGTCCACCAATAAAACACACTCCAAGCAAACAGCCAAATGAAAAGTCACGTAAGTTACTTAGTTGATTAGTGTTCTTTATTTTTATCCAAGATATGGCATCGGCACATGCGCTTAAAACTGGGAGTTCACAATGTTAATCACTTTGCGATGACGCCTGCACTCCTTCAGGATCGTTGGGAGATTTAACACAAAGTTCACTTAAAAAGAACAACGGATTTCTTGACTTGATGACAGAAAGGAAAAACGGCACTTCAACTCGAATATTTTAACGGTGGAAAAACGAAATTGGCTACTTGGTAGCGGGGCTGGTAAAAGGGGGAACTCTAAGCGGGTGTGACTGTCCGCTGTAGTAATAGGAATCTGACTCCTCGATGTCATCCACATCCGTCAGATTCCACGGTGCTGGATCACATCGATGTAGGGGGAGCGAAACAGATCAACTTGACAGCAGCCAATGGTGATCGAGAACGGGGTTAAATTGGAGGATTCCCCATGTGTCCGTATAGGACAAGTACGATGCCCCTAAACCTGCAATACAGACAACGATCGCCGACACCTGATGAAACAATTGTACGAACATCAGAGGCTGAAGGCAATGTGGTCATAAATCATCGATGATCCACGCCTGAGAACGGAATAGGTTTTTTGCTTCAAAGTAAACAAAAACGCAATTTGCAGGGTCAGGTGATGAGATGTACTGGAGATGCTAGGTCAACTGGAGATTTGGGTTGTGTTTGCTTTAGCCGCATGACTCTGGAGCACAGGGCGGAAAATTAATCATGCAGATTTGCAGGCTAACGTCTCACCCAGGTGAACCATGGACCAGCGGTTAGTAAACAAAACAAACGCAGTGAGGCACTGTGTGTTTGCTTTGATTTGCTGGTGGCTCATCATAAGGCTTGGCATGGGTCAGATTGTCTAAACAATGATCATATACATGACCAAATTCCATGATCGGTGGATAACCGATGAAGGGGAATTGGTCGCAAGTTTTGCGAACCTCAGGATATGGGCGTAATATAAGATTACCAAGTGGAAGGGAAACTATCGGCTGCAGCTGTATCTGGTGAGCATGGAGGCAGTGTTTGTTTACACTTTTGCCATGGTGTGATGCGTCATTTTGAGTCTACTCGAAATGTAACGTCTCCTAGGTCGATGCATCGAGTGTGTGTTTACTTTAAATAACACTCGATCGCTTGTGGATAGCCAGCGATGGCTATGCTGTGTATTGTCGATAGGACGATCAGCCGATGCATCGGCCGATAAGGCAAGGGTAAGCATGACGTGCCGAATATGGGGAAAATGCTCCTCAGCCATGCGCGTTGACATGTTCGGATGTCTATGTCGGTTGCACGCTGGGAAAACCGAATTGGATTTTAGGACATGATGGTTTGTATGCAAGCATGCCCCTTGTGAACTTCTATAGATGCCAATGCGATAGCAAAATAGCAAACGGTAATCGTTCTAGATGATTTTGCCACGGCTAAAGTTTTCCAGGTAAGTATTGTTGCGGGGGAGCTTGATCGCGCATCTGGAGGTAAGCTGCTTATGGTAGGCAGGTAGGGGAAAGGGGAGTAGGGTTAGGCCGGTGGGAGGTTCTTCGGGGGCCTTAAAGAACCCCCACAAAGTACTTTTAGTAAAGATTTGCTAGAAGCAAATCTGTCCGAAAGAAAGGCCAGAGACAGGATGAAACAATCCCTTGTTTTTCAGCAGCAGGCTGTTGTGTATTGCTTCATCTCCAACACTTAGTCAGTGAGAAAATGTTTGTGTAAAAGAAGCTTCAACATCACCACGAGAGCAGAATAGAAACACATAAAATGACGAAAACTTCATACAAACCTTTGTAACTGATGATGAAATATTTCAATGCGCACAACAAACAAAGCGCCAGAGTGCTGAATTAGGGGTCACCAGACAAAAGAAATAAAAAAAAAGAAAAGAAATCAGATGACGACCGTCCTTGTCAGTCAATAGTCAATAGATGCACTTGTCGAACGAGCAAATCAAGATATTCCAGCTCAAGGAGATTATTCCAATAAATAAAATGGTTTTGGTTGAAATTAATTACCTATTCACGTATTGTTTTTCGTTCGTTCCGTTTTATTGGGGGACAGGGGGTGTATAAATACGTATCTTGTATTTACGATGCATTTTCCAATAAAGTAAGTCTTATAGGGTGACATTTGTGTATTTATTTCTTTGCACGGCATTTTCTTTTACCAGCTAGCACTTCGGCTTCCTCCCACATTGAGCGGTTGTTATAAAGAATCTTTGTAGAAGATCAGATTATATCTTCTGTAGACTGTCAGACAACAAAAATTGCAATAACTACTTTTTTTTTAAATAAAAAAAACTACAATAAATTCCAAACTGATATAAGATGTTAATCCTTCTGCGTCATGGATAGCAACCATTTGAGAGAAAACTGAATAAAGAAAAATAAAATCACACACTAGAGTCTTAATTTAATAAATAGATTTATATTTTGTATTATAAATATTAAAAGGATACATTTATTTTTCTATTTGATTTGATTTGGAAAGCTTTTCATGGAATTGATTTGAGTTTAAAATTCTCGATTCTATAAAAGAGCTGCACATTTAATACATATAAACATTAATACAATTACTACTGTTCAGAGATTGACACCATACAATAGAGATTCATCTCCAGCAGTTCGGAAGTGAACAGTTGGTTCGGTAGTATCTACAGGTCTAAACATAGTAAACATACGACGCAACCATCGTTTGTTGTACAATAACCAGCCGAGAAAGAGGAGAAGAAATACGGAAATAACCACTAACACCACTACATAACCCTTAATCTGTAATCCACAAGTAGTAACATCAACCCATTCACTTAGTGAACTTAATCCTAGAGACGTCACTCTAACCGCAACTTGAGTGTACTCATCGAGGCTTTCAAAAATATCCTCAAACTGCTCCTTGAATTTAGTACCGTTGCTGATGCACTTTGTTTCACCTACAAAGGAACCGTTTGTGTGGTTTTTCCCTTGAAAGTGAATTACATAAAAAGTGATGCCTCCATTTGGATGCACAGGAGGTGTAAATTTCACATGGTATTTATTAGTATTTGGGTCATGGCAAGCTTCCAAGTCTTGTAGTTGATCTGCTTTTTCATCTATGGTGGTTCTTTCACTATGCAAGGTAAATGATCCGCAACCTTCGTTATTGCACGCATAAGCCTGGAAAGTATACACTGTGTAAGGCTTTAGGTCCTCTAGTCGCACAGAATTTAGTCCTTCGCTTATGTTTCGCCTTTTGAACCCTGGCGGTACTTTTCTTTCAAAAAGACAGTATTTTTTATTGTCGATATTGCAAGAATATTCAACCTGCAAATTGCGTAGAAGTTGCTCATCTTCAGCTTCTTGTTGGATTAGTGTACAACAATCATCATAATCTAAAAAGCCAACAGGGCTGGGCGGTACGAAAGAGGTCTGTTCACAGAAACCGCTGTGGTTTAAGGTTCGGTCATCTACTGGCTGCTCAAAGTAGTCAATAACATATGAGGTGACTACTTGATTCGCATCTCTTGGTAAAATCGTTAGCGAGAGTAAATTGGGCTTCTTGTCATTGACCAATATCTTTGGTGGTAGAGGGATATCCGGCAATGTAAGAAATTGTACTAAACGTGTCCTTATGGGAACGGTACTGGATTCGAAGTAGCCTTTAATAAAGAAATCATACGCAGTGTGAGGTACAAGGTTGTTTATAGTATAGCGATAACCGTCCATAGGAGAGTCAATAATTCGGAGTTCTTCTTTAAGCACAAGCGTTCGTTTCCATGTTTTACTAAAAGAAAGTTAATAAATATTTGGAAACTACAATTGAAAGCACTATAACAATACCTGTTGCAATTATCATCAATCGAATCCTCACTAGTGCCGAGGGATTTGTGTTGTTCTCGAAAAGCTATTTCTGCCATCACAAGACGCTCATAAGTCGTCCAAGCAAATAATATACTTGTATGGTGGATATTCTGTAAGAGTAACAATTATTAATAAATAAATCAAATAAAATTTAAAACATTGAAGCAAAATAAAATTTATTAAACTATTATAACAGCTCGTTTGATTATTGTAAAGTAAAAATTTTAAGCGGGGATCGAAAGAAATGGGCAATAAACGTACGGCCTCATGTAACATACTTGTCATTTTACCTCCGCAATTGCCTCCCCACTCCGCGTTCAAGGATATATTGGGTTTCTACCTCATGAAATGTCCGCTTTTATAGTGAAAATTTAAAAGTCAATATGATTTTTCTGTAAATGTTTATTCAATCATTTTATTTCTACCTCATGAAATGTCCGATTTTATAGTGAACATTTAAAAGCCAATATTATTTTTCCGTAAATTTTTATTCAATCAAAATAGGATCCGTAGGCATCTATGACATTCTTCTGGGATATGATGCTGTGGGGGTTCTTTAGGGCCTTCCTTAAGAACCACCCACTTCCTTATGACAATCTGCCTTTCCCTCACTCCACAAGCCACTATACTTACCTGCAATCGAGCAGCGTAAGCTATCTTTCAGTAGCTTTCACCTGAAAGTAAAACTTCACCGATGGCATGCATAACACTGAATGCTCGTTGTTCATAATACATGAACCATTTCATACCACATATCGGCTCAGCTCGCCACCAATAAACAAT
The DNA here is from genome assembly GCA_963931805.1 of Microdon myrmicae. Classification (NCBI taxonomy): domain Eukaryota; kingdom Metazoa; phylum Arthropoda; class Insecta; order Diptera; family Syrphidae; genus Microdon; species Microdon myrmicae. Next base: position 108,264,767 of record OZ007496.1, read on the forward strand.
AAACACACGCTGGCCAGCGTATTGTGGACACAGCTGCAGGCGATATTATTCCCACGGTCCATAACTGAACCATTGCCCCTATACCCTTAGGTTCCCAACACTTGCAACCAATTCCCTATTATCGGCTATTTACCGATCATGGGATTTGGGCACAAATATGATTGACGTTTAGACAATCATACCCATGATCATGCTTTATGATGCTCCGGCCTGTAAACCAAACAAGCACACAGTAGCATCACTGTGCTTATGCTATTTACCAACCGCTGGTCCATGGCCACCCTGGGCGAGACGTACGCTTGCACATCTGCAAGGCTAATTCCTCGCCATTGTGCCCATTTACCAGCATTATCATGTAAACAAAACCCAAATCTTCGGTTGACCTATCGTCAACGAAGAATGTATAGCCTACAATGGTATTACCATGAACACGATGACGACCCAATGTAACATCGGTAAAACCACGAACGATGTGCATCTCATCGTGACCCTTGAAATAGCGTTTCTGTTTACTTAAGATACAGAAACCTATTTCGTTCTCAGGCGTGCAGCATCGACGATTTATGACCACAATACCGGCATCCCAATATGCTCGTTCATTTGTTTGAACAGGCGCAGGACTGGTCGTTGTCAGTATTGCAGGCGAAGGGGCATCGTACTTGTCCTATACGGGCATATGGGAAATCTTCTCTTAATTAACCCCTTTCTCGATCGCCATTGGCCGTCGCCAAGTTGATCCGTTTCGCTCCTCCTACATCGATGTGATCCGCCACCGCTGAATCTGACGGATGTGGATTGCATCGAGGAGTCAGATTGCAACCCCCGTCGCGTACACATACGCTGTCGAGTAAAATTTTAGCTTCCGCAGAGTGCGTATCGATAGTGGAAAAGTTGAGATACATCATTTCCGAGTGCGGTTAAAGGTTGAATGAAAAGAAATCGTCGCTTAGTTAAGTCAATACTAAATCCACCTAATCTCTTTCCGCGCTGTTTCGCAGTTTCTCTCAATTACTATTCGTCGTCATCCAACAGTTCGTTAAATAGAATATTGTGCCATTCACGCGTAATTAAATAAACAGTTAAAACTTCTCCAATGAAATGGGGTTCAACGTTAAATACTTCATACAATTTAGCTCTACTTAGACAGTTCTAGTGCCATAGTTCCGGAGATCTCAACAGTAGCTGTGTTTCCTGATTCATGTTAAGGTGTTGATGCTGCGTTCCTGAATGCACCACTGTGACTTTAAGAGAGTGAATTTTGTACGACATATTAAACTTCTTTTGACTGCAAACAATAAAGATAAAAATATAGTAATTGTTGAGCGTTTTATTTCTGGACATCCAACCATTTAGGTGTTTCGTTTTCCAGTCCTGTGTCTCCTCGAATCCAAAGTGAACAATCCGTGCTTGGATAAGTGATGGGGGATTGCGTGAACAGTGTGCCCGTGTCTGGCATATAACCAAAAACCCCCACAATGCCATGAAAGGAAGAAGAAGGACCAAAAAGTAAAGAGAGTGAGAAAAAAAAAACGGAGACTAAGGCCAAGTCGACGATCCAACCAAAGATGTGCGTAATAAGAAAGAAGTTCCTGCCGATGAAAAGCATAGTCCCTATCATGACGAGAAAATGACAGGAAAAACTGAGAAAAAAGGTAGCAAACTTGTAAATTAAGGCATGGGCTGAAAGAAAACGAAAGTAGACAATAAAGCTGCTGAAGAAGCTAAACTGACCCTGGAATCAAAACAGAATCAACAGCAACCAAAGGATGCCAATAAGGTTACAGCGAAGGTGTCCAAAAAAACAAAAAACAAAACGAGGCAAACAAACAACCTCTAGTTGAGACACCAACAGTTGAGAAATCCGTTGAAGAGGTTAAGGTAGTTCCAGAAAAAACCCAAATTGAGCCAATTTTGTCACCAAAACCAACTCAAAATGAAAAGGAAACTAAGAAAGCCACAGTCCTTGTTAAACCTTTAAACAGTTCGAAAGATGATGAGAAGAAATCAGAAAAATCGCCAATCAGAGCTGCTGATTCCGATACAGATGCTTCGAAATCATTGGAAAGTCCAGCATCTATAGCAACAGATACCTGATGCTCTACAGGTGGATAGTTCAGTCAGTTCCACGAAAGCAAAAGACGCCACCAAGCCTACCGATGCTGAAAAGAAACCCCAAGACTTAAAGGATTTCCAGAACCAGGACAGCGCAAATCTTCCAACAAACAAAAGTAATCGGCGAAACAAGGCAAGGGAGGAAAACAGGCTTGAAACACTCGAAGTTAGTTCTCAACAAACGTCCGACTCTAAGCCACAACAGTCAAAGAAGCCAGATGACGGTAAGAACATCGTAGAACCTCCAAAGTCGGCACAATACTCTAAACTAACCACTAAATCAGAGAAGGCCTGATGACCCGAACCAAACACATATAAAAACAACTCAGCAGAAGCAGTCACAACGAGGAAATCGGGAGAAGCCAACAGATACAAAGCCCTCCAAAGGACAAAAACAGACACAAGAAGCTAAAACACCAATATCCGACACCAGGTATACCCAAGATGGATGAACCAGTGACGACAACTATTCAAGTATCTTCGGTGGTCAAACCTGCCGAATCTTCGAAGCCCAAAGGTGCTAATGAGAAGGTGGATATCTTGAATTTAGACTCATCCAAATCTGAGACCGGCCTAAAACCAGTGGAAGCTATACGACCTGAAGAAAGCAACGAAAGGAGCAGTTCAAATGCCACCTCAAGCAGAGGATGCAAATACGAAGATATCCTCTCAAACGGAAAATTATTCTAAAAGTGATCCGCAATTAGAAACAAAGCAAACTCCATCTTTGGTGTCGAAAGTAAAGTTACTTGTAGTTCAGCCAACTGCAGGTGGCAGCGTTTTTTTTTTTTTGGTTTCGGTAGGAAGGTGGAAATCTTAAAAAGATACCTCTAGACCGATCCAGGGGCATGCCGGGTTTTTACCGACTAAAACCACCTCCCGCCAGGCTCATATTCCCGTTCATCCCCGCGGAACTTTCTTTTAGATATTCCATCGCGGGACGGGACGGAGTTTACCTGTTACTCCGCTCGTCACGTCGCAACTGCTGCATCATTTCACAGAGAATACCACTGGTTACGGACCATGCCTGTTTTGAACTAAGCAGTTGACAGTGTAGCGTTCTACGAACGCACAATTTCACCCAGGGAAGGTTCCTACCCTTCAAGGAACATGCTTATCTTATCATTACACATGCCCACAGACACGTGTCCGAAAGCTCCTAATCATACCTGTAACAAGGGTCATAGGAAGCTGCAAAATGCGAACCCGATATAAAAAGAAGCAAGGAACTGACGTCCCAAAGCTTTCAATATCAAGCAACAAGTCGATTGTAGCATACCTGAAACAAAGGTAAAAGCATCCATTCATCTTATACCCTAAAGATCGAAATGCGCCGTACTCCAGCACTGCACAATCGAAAATCCTGAACATCTACACGATGTTACAAGGATTTGTTGTCGGCAGCAAATTAGCCGACCAACGGACGCACGTGCGGGTAGCTGCCATAAAGACTACCCAAATCCGTCAAGCAAACAAAGGCAGCGACAACCTATCCGCTACCAAATTGCAGGCAACCGTAATTATCTCGACGAGATAATTCGAAAAATGTATGAGGCTAAAAACCTACAAAGGATCTATTCCGATCCCACGGTCCCTCTCGATTTTCACACCCATTAGAAAGGTCTAATGGATTGTTAGTTTTAACCGAAAGAAGTTAAACAAAACCATGGGCCGTACGTCCATTCAAATTGCACGATATCCGTCGGCCGCGCGCCAGTTGTGATATGCAAATAGAGGCGGCACACAATCGACAACCGTCGATCTGAATTTCGATCACCACCACGGATGGTGATAATGATGTTTAAGGATGTATGCAATGAATGACTTCTCCTTTCAGGAATATAAGAAATTTCCCCTGGGATAAATTGGCATGCCGCTAACAGAGGTATTGACGATTCTGTTAGTGGGCAGAATGGGAAATTGTCTCTGGGGAAGAGACAGATACGACCGGTATCTAGATGCTTGTAAGATAGAGTTAGTCAGATTTTGATCGTCAACGCGACGAGGAGGATAGTCGAGAGTAACACAATCGAGGACGTGTTAATTTGTAAACTCAAAACGTACGTTAATAGTAAGAGCGAGTTGTGTTTATAGTGTCGTTGAGAGTGCATGCGCGGCGAATACCAGGAACAACACAATCGGTGTTGAATGTCTCATTACGAGTTGGTAACCTACTGTAAAATCTACAAACCGTGACAATAAAAAAATAAAATAAAACAACAGGTTAAGAACAAACATCCTCGTGTTTCATTGGTGCATCATATCCTTCACTCTGGCTTCATTTCCAGTCGTTACCAACACATCAAAGAGATAAGACGTATACCTGACAACAGGAGAAAGCAAAAGAAAAAAAAATAAATAAATAAATAAATTCGTCGCGCGAGTCTAAGTGAACAAGTGTGGATTACACAGTGTGGCCGCCACTGAGAGCGGTTGTTCAAAAAAAAAAAAAAAAAAATTAAATAAATAACAAATTATGGAAACAAACAAAGTGCTAAAGAGCTCGTCGCCTTTCATGAAAAGGGGCCAGGCAGACCTGAAAGCGATGACACGGAGCCGACTCGAGCGACAGCCGAGTATTATAACAAAGCGGCACAAGCCAAATTCAGACGGCGAAAAAAATGCAAAAGGAAAGAAAAACGAATACACAGGCGCAGCTAACCAATTCAACGAATTGGTTGACCATGACCCAAGTGAAATCGAATTACCTGCTGAGGAAGAAAACAATATCACAGGTACTGCAACAGATCCGGCGGAATTAGAAAAACTCCTTGCGGATATTGACACAAAAAAGAGGAACTCAATAAACAAAGAGAAGCAATCCTCAAATTAAAAGACCTGGTCCAGCAACAACAAAGCCAAGAAAATACAACAGCACAATGGAAAAATCAGGAACAACATCAGGAAGCAAACAAAAGGCAGCAAACAAAGGAGATGCAGAAGCAGCAAACAAGCCAGCACATCGTAACCAACAAAAAGGAAAAGGCGCCGCCTATAATACTTACGTCCATGGAAACAAAAGACGTTATAAAATTAGGTGAGTTAACTTGTAAAAATTTCAAAACAAAAAAAATTAATAATTCTAAAATAAAATTAATGTGCGATGATATTGAAGGTTATCGCAAAGTAATGACTACTTTGGGTAGGACAAAAAGCGAGTACTACACGTACACCCCGAAATCGGAGAAAATAATCTCCATGCTCCTAAAAGGCGTTGATCCATGTTTTTCCCCTGAGGAGGTATTAGAGGAATTAAAAAATGTCGAAACCGACAATTTAAAATTACAAAACCCTTCTCTACCGCCAACTCCAGAAAACGAAATTGCAAATTGCCTTTCTTTATTGTATCACTGAGTCCCAACAGTAAAGTTGATGCTCTCCGATACATCAAACATCTCAAGCACCAAACAATAAGTTGGGAAAAAATTAGAAAAATCGATCGCGTATTGCAGTGTATGCGTTGTCAACGCTTCGGGCACGCGGCATCAAACTGCCACATGCAATTCAGGTGCGTAAAGTGCCTCTCCGACCATATCATTGGTGAATGCCCCTTGGGCAAGGAACAGCTTCCAGATAGGAAAACACTGTCCTATGTCCTCTGTAAAAATACAGGTCACACTGCTAATTTTAGAGGATATCCTAAATTTCAACAAATGAAATTAAAATTGGAGTCCAAAAAGAAACAAGTTGAAGAAGAGAAAAAATGAAAACTCGTTCTTACAACAATTTCGTGGCTCCTTGTGTCTCATATGCACAAATGGCCGGTGCTCCTAAGCAACCAACATACATACAGTAATGGGAAAATGCCTGCACCAGAGGCACATTCAGAAATAATAACAATGTTATTAACCATGCAAGGGCAATTTGTCGAATTTCAAAAAACACTGACTGAACAAAGAGCACGAATAGATACTCTCTATTCAACCCTGTTCTCAAATAACTCTCCACTTCAAAATCTTCAACCCTCCGTCTGAACTTAACCTAAAAATTATAGCTGTGAATGTAAATTCACTAATCCACATCGAAAGAAGGGATAGTTTAGGCAATCTGCTCCAAGCCGAATGCCCAGATGTGCTCCTGGCAAGCGAAACTAAGCTAAACCAAGGGCACAAAATGGGCTACAAAAATTATAACATAATTAGACGAGATCGACCACATTCTACTCGAGGGGGTGGGGTCGCTATCTTAGTTAAGAAAGGTCTTCACCATAAGGACGTTTACAGCACGGAAGTACACAAATTCCAGGTGCTAGAGGCATGCATTATAGATATTCCGCTAAAAAGTCAAAGGCATCTATATATAGTCGCTGCTTACGCTCCTGAATCTGTTCAAGGTACCCAATTTATCAGTGAAATCGATACGCTTTTCCGAAGTCTCAAGTTAGATTTGGAAAACAATTACTTTTTAATGGCAGGTGATTTTAACGCCAAGCACAGTGCCTGGGGCAATCTGACCTCGAACACCAGAGGCAATGCCTTGTTTGATTGGTGGCAAACAAATGCGATCGAGCATAAACTAGAATTGTACGCTACAAGTACACCGTCTTATCGAAGAGGTAACTCCTTCCTGGATTTACTTATGACAGATGATCGAATTCAGTTACCAGATACCGAGGTAACCACTCGAAATTGTCTTCGCACAATTGAGTACGATAGCGATCATTACGGGCTTGGAGCCATAATACACGTGCCAAACGAGTACCATCTACTTGAGCAGTACGACCAGGTACACTCTTTCGATTTCCGAAAAGCACATTGGTCGCGTTTCGATCGCATAGTAAAAAGAGAAATACGCAACATTGGCATAGACCCACCGACTAATAGAAACCTTCGTAATGATGAAATCGATCATTACCTCCTAACTATGAACGATATTGTTACTAACACAATGAATCGTTCCATCCCCAAAGTAGCTCATATGGATGGCTATACCCACCGATACAGAAATGCAACTATCGATGCTTTGTATAGGCAAAATAGCACCCTGCTCTCAAAGCTGAAATTGTGCTATAGGCAGTTCAGTGACCCAAATAGCAATGAAATCAAAACAATCAAGTCCTTAATTAAAAATCTTCAAAAACTGATCCGGGATAATTACCGAGCAGTAATAAATGAGGAGTGGAGCAACAGAATTCGAGCTGTCCAAGCAAACGGACCGAACATGTTTTCACAAATCAAGAAAATATGTCGAAGAAAAGATCACAATGACATTCCCTGTCTCCGAATTCCACGGACTCCCGAGAATTGTCAGATAATGCTGAACGCAGGACTCACCTTAGAGCACATCAACTCCAATGATGAAATAATAGTAGTCGAAGATCCGTAAAAGAAAGCGAATTCAATTGGAGCCTGTTTCGAAGCAGTGTACAGAGTTAACGAATCAGTTCATGCTAACACTGAAATTGAAAGCAATGCCCGTCAAAGACATTGCTCACTGCGCAATCAACTTCACAACTGGCGATCCGAAAACCATAGTTTCATCACATTCGGCGAAAATAATAGAGCGGATTCTCCCGTCAGAAATGAAAATACAAATATGTTTGTGCGCAAGGATGAACTTGGAAACATACTTAGCTCAATAAAAAAAAAAGGAATCATCTGGAATAGATAGCATTCCAAATGTGGTTCTAAGGCATTTGCCTTGCGAAGCAGTGAACATATACACTACTTTGTTTACCAACGCTCTAAACAATGCACACTATCCAACCCATTGGAAGACTGCAGTAGTCCACCCTATCGCCAAAAAGGGTAAGGAGAAGAGCAATCCAGCTAATCTGCGCTCGATCAGCCTGCTTCCCAACATCAGCAAGGTATTCGAAAAAATTATAAACGAAGCACTGATAGGTTGGTGTGATGAAAACGATATCATCCCCAACAACCAGATTGGCTTTCGAGCGCGACATGATACAGTTCATGCAGCGACGAAACTTGTTTCCGATATACAGTGGAACAAGGTAAAGCGACAATGTACAGGCGCCTGGTTGGTTGACTTTGAAAAGGCTTTCGACACCGTATGGTTAGAAGGACTTGTCTATAAGTTAACAAACCCGGGTATGCCGCAATATCTGCTATACATTATTTATGATATGATAATGGACAAACATTTTGTGGTGAAATGCGGGGACATACTCTCCAACAAGACCTTCCAAATTAAAAATGGCTTACAGCAGGGAGCTGTAAATTCTCCCATTCAGCATCATTCAATGGCTTGGGTAATTACCAACATTCCTTAGCGTTTTTCCCACGGTACCATTTCCCTAGCCGATGTAGCGTCCTATCGATTTTCATCAGATCATCCATTCGCTTGGGATCAATGATCTCTTTTCGCGGGTGAATAGCACTGGCTACATTTCCTCTCCTCTATAATTCTGTTTTTATACGGTTCAATGCACTCTGAGATCACCACAGCCGTAACACTAGCGCAGTAAATCATGCTCGGATGCTGCATTTGATACCAGCACACACAACCAAGCCACCCAGAGATCACAGTACATCGTGTTTCTGTTCTCTCATTCAGTTACCACACTTCGACGAGCGTGACGATGAGAGAGAGCAGAGGCGTGATCTCTTTTGATTGTCCTGTGTGCAAAATCGAGAACACAGAATTTCACCCCTAACCAAATCAGTCACTATCCAACTGATACCGTGTCAAGACACGCCGCTCGTGTTCAAATTTAATTTCGAAAATTAAAGTCAGTCGTTATTCAGTCAGTGTGAACACACGTTTTATTGGAGGCAACTCTGTGCGATAAAATAAATTATTTTCTAATACTACATCAACAGTGTACCAGCGAATCAAAAGGAATAATAATTTTGTGATGGTGTGATACGTTTAATTCATAATTCAAGTGCCTAAAACCTAGGAAGACAAAAATAAATATTAATTCTTACCTACCTATACTCCATAATTCTTACCTACCTATACTCCATAATTCTTACCTACCTATACTCCATAATTCCTACCTACCTATACTCCATAATTCTTACCTACCTATACTCCATAATTCTTACCTACCTATACTCCATAATTCTTACCTACCTATACTCCATAATTCTTACCTACCTGTACAAAACAACAAAATCTGTTTGAACCAACAGATGTCAAATCATTTAATTTTAAATTTCCCATCTTGTAGTTGTTTGAATAGTTATACCAAAGAAAATAGAAAAACGTTAGTATCGAAACAACACAGTGCGTTATATTTTCTTCTTAACTGGTGAAGACTTCTTTCGTCGGAACGTCGTTGGGGAATTAGTGAAACTAGTGTCGTACGCCGGCATACAACTATACCCCCACAAGACTCTTCCGTAGTAGTCTGCTGGACCCCAAGGTGAAAATAATTTCATACTCGGCATTCATCCGACCAATATTAGTGTATGGCTGCCCGGTATGGTACAACATATCCCCATTTTACATGAAGAAGTTTCGGGTGTTCGAGAAGCAGTGTTTGCGTTCCTGCCTCGGAATGTATAGAACCCCAGAGTCGCAGTATAAGAAATACTATCCCAATAAAGTCCTATATGACAAATCAGGACTAAACAAAAATATATAACTTCATTATCAAGACTATTCGTGGTCACACAACAAGGGCAATGTGCAGTGAAAATGAACTCTTGCCGGGAGCATTCTACCCCAATGATATGTATATGGAGAGTACCCTCCAGAATTGGTTCATTCCCACAGAAGAGTTTCCTTTCTTGGATAAAAAAGGACCTATCCAAGACAAACATGGAGTCCCTATTATTTACCACGCTTTCCGTGGTGCCAGGGATAAACGAATTCTCCATGATAATGGTGTCTCTAATGCTCCAGATCCCCTGCATTTTAGTATGGTGATCGGTGAAAGAGATAAGTCAATAAAAGGTCGATCCCATCCCAACTGGTGGGGGATCAGTGATGAAGAAAGGACTATACGTCCCCAAACATAGTATGCCTCTCAGGCGCACCGCTTTCTTTCTCCCTATCCCCAATTCCCAAATATATTAATTTTTTTTTTAATTTTGTTTTTGATTTTTTTAAATTTAATTTATATTTTTTTTTATTTTTAGTTTTTATTTTTATTTATATTCCTTGTTTATGTTTGTCCGTTTTGTTTCGTTTTTTTTTTTTTTTATTTTTCGCTTGTCAACCCCCTATATATGTAATTAAAAAAAAAACAAAATTGTAAATAATACATAATGTAGAAAAAATAGAATAAATTTTTAAAAGAAAACATCAATTATTGTGGCATGTTATAAAAATAGTTATTGTACGCCGAAAGGCATATAAAATATGATAATGTATAATTTAGAGTGCTTGCGAAGAGCCAGTAAGTTAATGTAAGAATGATATTTGTAAAAATAGAAGTTAGCATTTAGTCTTAGGTAAAATCTGTAATTGAATTGTTGAATAAATGTGGATATAAAACAAAAAAAAGCAAAGTTACAACAAGTACTAAAGGAAGATGCGAATGTCAAAACAGTGCCACAGGAAATCACGGTTGAGTGTCGTGATTTAGATGATGTGGCCACTGTGGAGGAAATTCTGACAGCGATCGCTATAGAGTTCCCTGCGCTGAACGCGATCCCAAAGGAAGCGGTAAAGAGTTTAATAAGGAAAACAGATGGCACACCGGCTGCCATGATCCGCTTACCAAGAGAAAAGGCTAGCATGTTGCTGGCTACAGGTTTCCTACGGGTTGGATGGGTGAGATGTAGACTTCGAAAACATATCGCACCTGCACGATGTTTCAGATGTTGGCAATACGGTCATGTGGCGGAATCCTGCAAATTCTAAGAAGATCGTTCGGAAAACTGTCTGAAATGCGGTGAAAAAGACCACAAAGCAATGGGCTGTAAAGCACAGCCCAAATGCATGTTCTGCGAATCAGGATGCGAAGGCGGTAACGACCACTCAACAGGGAGTTGCAAATGCAAAGAATTTAAAAGCGCGATGTCCAGTCTCCTCAATAAGAATGGACAGGTTTAAGTGCATTCAAATCAACTTAAACCATTGTGGAGTCGCACAAGATGTAAGAGTGGGGTTTTTTTTTTGGTTTCGGTAGGAAGGTGGAAATCTTCAAAAGATACCTCTGGACCGATCCAGAGGCATACCGGGTTTTCACCGACTAAAACCACCTCCCGCCAGGCTCATATTCCCGTTGATCCCCGGGGAACTTTCTTTTAGATATTCCATCGTGGGGCGGGACGGAGTTTATCTGTTACTCCGCTCGTCACGTCGCAACTGCTGCATCATTTCCCAGAGAATACCATTTGTTACGGACCATGCCTGTTTTGAACTCAGCATGTATTCTATTACTCTTGCCGGTCTCTATGTGGGTCTGATTATCCGTTTGTAGATGAGCTGTTTGACCTTGTGAGGGAGACCTTTAGGTTTCCACAACACTCGTCTGCAGAGGTTAAGCTGTATTGAGGCTTCATGAAGAGAATTTTTGATGTGGGTGACGACCAGTCGTAGGAAAGGGTTACTCCCAAATATTTGAGAGATTTCGAAGGTTTTATGAGGGTGTTATTAAGCTTCAGTTTAATTTAGTTTTGGCAACGTTTAGTGTTGTTTGTGCAGTGAGCGTTTTTGCCCTTAAACACTATTAGCTGGGTTTTGGTTGGGTTGGGGCGAATTTTCCATTTGTTGAAGTATGCTGAGATGTGCGAGAAAAGTTGTTATCGCGGTTTCTTGCCGCTATGACAAATCTACTGCTAGAGTAAATTAAAGTATCGTCAGCATAATTTAGCATTATAACACTAGGTGGAGGTTGGGGAATATCGGATGTGTATAGAAGATATAAAAGTGGTCCGAGAATGGATCCTTGGGGAACTCCCGCGGTTATGTTGTGAGTTTGTGAGAGGGAAGAGTTTATTCTGACCATGAATTTCCTACCAGAAAGATAAGATGCTAGGAGCTTTGTGATATTGGAATTCAGACCAAATAAGCAGTGCAGCTTATAAAGAAGTCCTGAGATCCAGACACAATCAAATGCTTTGGAAATATCGAGAGATATGCATACGGTAGGGCATTGGTTTTCTAGACCAGTTGTGACATCGTGTGTAAGTTTTAGTAGCGCATGGTAAGTGGAGTGTCGCTCACGAAAGCCAAACTGAGAAATAGGGATGAGAGCGTTACCATTGGCAAACGAGAGAAAGTTTTGGTAGATCTTACATTCTAATGTTTTGCTTAGGTTGTTTAATAAATATATCGGACGATAGTTGGAGGTGTTATTGGAACTGCCGGACTTTTTAACAGAGATTACTACCGCAATTTTCCAGTTCTCTGGGAAATGTGAAGCATTTATGATATGGTTAAGAAGGACGAGAATGGGAAGTAGATTTGGCGTGCGAAGTCTTTTAAACAGAAGGTGTGGTATTCCATCTAGACCACTCGATTTTTTGTTGGGTCGTGATTTTATGAACTTGATTAATTCATCTGTGGTTAGAAATGTGCTGGTGTCTGAAGGATGTTACGTCTTGTGTGTCGTTAAATTCTCCTATGAAAGGAGGATAAAATGCGGGTAATCTGTGTGAGATATATTCGTTTAAAGTATTTTATAAATTAGCGACTGAGAGGGAATCATTTTGTTGATGGACCTATGAGAAGTGATCAGCAAGGTAGTTGGCTATGTCCGTGTCGGATTGGACAAGATTGTTGCTGAGTGGGTTGATAAGGTGATCGATTCGGGGCTTAAACTTCCGGCCAGTTAGTCGGTTGATGTTTTTGAAGAGATCACGGTTAGGTTTGATATTGTTAAGTGTAGCGGTATAGGTCTGATCTGCGAACTTTTTTAAATGTTCATTTATTAGGGTGGTGTTACGGCAACAACCACCCATCCCATAAAACCTACCTTTTTGGAGCTAAATCTCCATCATTAATCGCGCAAACAGTAAATATCGCGATAGCAATTCAATATAAAACAAATTGAACTGCACGTTCAATTTGCTTATATTGAATTTAAGTTTAGGACAAGTTTACCACCATATTTAAAAACAAAAATATGTATTCAATTTTTATACAATTAAACTTACAATAATTTTAAGGTTCATTGTTGTAGGCTCACATATCATATCCAAGTCATTGTGCTGAATCGAATCCATGTTTTGATCGTGCCTAACGCGTTGACGAAATTCTTTAATGACACTCAAGCACAACTTATGATTTGAATAAGAGTAAATGCCTCCATCTATGAATTCAACAATTTCACGTCTACCAATATCCCAGAGTTCTTGAAGCTCTGGATTTCTGTAAATGACAAAAGCGTACCCTCCATTGTCTGGTTGCGCTTCAATTCTCTTGATACTCTTCAGAAATCCCAAAGTATTTATATGCGGCGATCTGAAAACATTACATCTTAAAATTCGAAACAACAATTCAATTTTCGAAAGCACAGCATACCCGGTGACAATAACTTGTCCAATAACTACTTCAATCTTTTGAAATGCATTCTCTAAAAAATTTTCGTGAATCTTATTTGTTATCTCTATGTAGAGTGATCCATTGAGAGTATGACATCCTTGCAATAATTCCGCATCTGCTATGTTATTGACCATAAACGTGGAGTATCCCTCATCCGGATTACAAACTCTTTTACAGTTAGTAGCACATTTAACACACCCATTCACCTTTCTACTGCTAGAATATCCTTCAGGACAATATTTACTGCATTGACCACTGAAGGCGTAGTTTCGTAATTCGCCGCATTCTTCTTTTGTGTAGCATCGCTGGTGGTGCTCTGAAACGTATCTACAAATAAATAAACAAGTTTTTTTTCGGGTTTGAAAAATTAAAATTTGTGTCTCTCTTCTTTCTTACAAATGCTTCGCGCACTTGGGAACGCATTTTCCGTGATCAGTTAGACCCTTACACACAGTACATCCAGTACTTGATCGGTTTCTACAGCCACCCATGCATTCTGGATGACAATCCTTTGATCCGCTAAATACAACAAAGGATGTCAGTCACTAGATTGATATGGGATTAGTGGGATGCTAGTTCCTTACCGCAGAAGGTGAATCACGTTGTCATTCTCAAACTTTTGACAAGATTGATATGACCAGCAGTGGTGGTGATCGCAGCCAACGCAATTTGATTGATCGCAAGATGCATTTGAAGGTGCGTATATGTGATTTTCACCTTCCGACCACGTTAGACGTTCAAAATCAATCTAGAATGTCAAACTTTAACATGCCACAGTTTATTGTAGATATAAAGAACAACTTACCACATTAAGATAACAGAGCTTTGGACAGCTTCCAATATACACGTGACCACGTTGTATGGCAACCAACGACGGGATCTCGAACTGTAAGTTTAAAAAAGTAACATATATTTATAATAATAATTTTTATTAAATTATTACTAGTAAGTTCTAATTAGTTTAGTTAGACTACCACCCTATTTAGTATACTTTTACAGCTTTAAAGAAGATCCTTACAGGATAACTTACTTAACTAATCTGAGGTTAAATTTATAACTTACTTATGGTGGCGAGGGGTAGGACAGGAGTTATGGGGAGACATTTAGGAGACGGTGCCTTAGAGCGGGTTGCCGAGCCCTGAAATAAAAGCAAAAACTGCAGAAGCAAAGGAATTTCTGGAAGCAAAGAGACAACGGGAGCAGCAACAATATGACTAACGACATCAGCTACAACCACGACCCAACAAGAAAGAGAAGGTGTCTTTCGTTAGAGTTAGCCTAATGGGGGCTAAAGATACCATTAAACTTGGCACGTTAACTTGTAATCGTTTTAAGAAAAAGCGATTAAATGATACTAGGATACATTCTTTGTGCGATTGTTTGAAAGACTATCACAACGTTAAAGATGCCTTGGGGAAAGTATGTAGCGATTACAACATATTCGCCCCAAAATCGAAGAATACTCTCTCCATGCTCCGAAGAGGAGTTGATCCATTCTTTTTTCCCAAAGAATTGCTGTAGGAATTAAAAACTATTGAAACTGATCGTTATAATTTAGAGGTGTTAAACCCCCCTCTTCGGAAGTGCCAACCGCATGCGCTGTCAACGATTAGGCCATGGTGCATCAGATTACAATATGAAATTTTGGTACCTGAACAATCATACTATTAGTGAATGGTAAAGACCAGCCCCCAGATAAAGATAAGATATCTGGCGTCCTCTGCGAAAATACCCTGCCAACTTTAGAGGAAGTCCTAAATACCAGCAACTGAAGATAATGTTGGAAGCTAGAAAGAAGAAAGTTGAAGAAGAGAAATGAGTGAAAACGCGTTTAGAGCACCTGGGGTGTCATGCCCGCAAATGGCTAGTGGTATAAAGAATGCACCTGTGGGGTTCGAAGTAGTTGCGCCAGACACGGGCGCGCAGTTCACTTTAATCCCCGACACTTGATCCAAAATTGTCACCGTGAATTCAAGGAAGAAATAAAAAATTATAATACACTGGTGGTTCTTTTTATTTTATTGGTGAATTATTTTTATTTGATTTGTTTTACATTATCGCGATTACTAACACGTCTGTTAGTTGCTATACATCCACAACTTTACAAAAGTACTTTCAACATCAAATACGAATCAAGAAGATTAAATCTAAGCTTTCTTCAAGAAAATAACTACTGTGTGTATAATAAAATAACAATTATTTAGTTAACACTCGAAATATCCACGTCAGAGCGATATTCACCAGCCAAAACTTTATTTCCAACTTGTCCTACTCGAAAGGGTTGAGCTATATAGCGGCGTGCCCGAACGCTTTGATGGTTGAGATGTAACTTCTATAAAATTCGCAAATTTAATGGTGACGAGCGGCGGCGCGACCTTCCGCTGTGATGATTCAATAGTGGCTGTTGAATTAGGGGTGAAATTCTGTATTTCTGGTGTTACACATCGATTCGCCAATGGTAATCATGCTCTCTCGTGCATTCCTTAATTCCCCCACGCTCATCGAGGTAGAAACGTACTTGTGTATTCGTTCGACGTCAATGGGCGTAGCAAGGATGGAGAAATCAAAAGGAAAGCACAATAACCCAGGGTTCATCTGGCTTAGTGTGTGTGCATTAATTCCGTGTATGCAACTGGCCCAGTGACCTAGTGATGATTATGGTAGATTTCATAGGCCATCGAACTATGGAAACACAGAATTTCTGAGGAGAGGAAAATTTAGCTGGTGGTATTCACCTGCAAAAAGAGATCATTGCTCCCAAGCGAATGGATGATCTGATGAAAAGCCGAAGCGACGCCAAATTGGTTAGGGTAATTTATCATGAAACTAATTAGATATTTTGATAAATTCCCCAGCGGTTTCGCTATGATGCGACGGCGTCGTTTGCTTCGACTTGTTGTTGCTACCCGACATGATATGATTTCCGATGGAAATCTCATGGGCTAGCAAAATGGAGTTGCCGTATGGCAAAAGGTAGCTGAATTCAATTCTGCATTATCTGCATAGAATAATGAATTCTGCTATGCTCTTTTACAGGTAAAATAGCCGAACGGTGGGATAAGGGATAATGTGACGCGCTGTTAGCGATCGAAATACGGTGGAAATTGTGGTCGAAATTGTGGGTTGGTCCTCCATGTAGAATAGAGAAACCCCACACACCAATCGTGGACAAATTACTGGTGGCGAATGGACCACCAATGACACAAGGGAAGTGAGGCGACCAGGGAGGTGACGTTGTTGTGTTTCTGGTTTCAGGAAGCGTGTTTCTTAATCCTTAAAAGGACTAAGAGATCTCTTACAATAGTTCCTGAAAACCTGTCGCACAACAGGGTTCGTTGCCGTGCTTCCTCTGAGTCCAAAGGGAAGAGCAACGTCCTTAGATTTGGCCTTTTGTCCTTGATCTTCTCTTGGTCTTCCAGGCCAGGTGATACTTAGCAAAATGAAAATCCGGGTTGTATTCGTTTTCAAATTAAAGAGTTTTATTTTTTCAGTTAGTTCTTCCACTGGGGTATCTCCTCCAGGGACACAAGACGAATTTAAACTGCGGCCCGGAGATCACTAAACCATTCCTTTATAAAGGAAAAGGAATCGAAAATTGTATCTCAAAGATACACATTTTCGTGCAACAATCTCGATCTTTTGGATATTTCGAGCGGGATGTTGTGTTTACACAAGATAAGAAATCAATTTCTTGAATTCTTACGAAACCATTACGCAGATGTGTGAATGTATCTGCTTTGGAGTTTTTGTTTGTTTAACTCAATGGAATTTTTAGGATAGAGATAACGATCTCTGAATTTTGGATTTGGGTGATGCTGTGGAGCAAATATAGAACAATAAACGAATATTGGATTCGTTTATTGTGAATTTTAATTTTAATTTTGATTTTAGATTTTATTATGCCGTGGGGGCAAATGTTATGCGATAAACGAATGTTTGATTCGTTTATTGCGAATTTTGGATAATGTTTGGGTTTTTTTCAGGTTTTGAAAGGATTTTGGGTTTTAGGGTAATATTGCTGGGATTTGGATTAGGAATGGCGGAAAAAGATGGTAGGGCTTTTTGGAGCACCACATCCTCCCCTCCTTGAAAAAAAGAAAATTGATCTTTATGAGATTAATTTTCTGGAAAATGGTGTGATTGTGAATAAGGATGATGGTATCGTGATTCCGTTACTTGGGGCTGATATTGTCTAACATAGTAGCTTTATGTATACAATTTTTATTATAAATGTGTAATTTTTGTTCTTTGTTTTTTTCTTAATATTTATGAATTCGTATTTATGGTCGTGTATCCAAGTTTCCACAGTGGTTATATAATAAAATATTTTCTTTTTTTTCTGAGTGTAAGGTTAATTGTAGAATGTTTTATAATTACATAAGTATTTGAATTCATTATATTAAATTTAACTTTAGGTTTTTTTTTTGTTTTTATTTTTATAAAGTACTATTTGTAAAAGGATACATAGATAAGTAAGGTTTTTATGGTTTATTTTTACAATTTGTGTATTACATAGAATTTTCATTGTTTATATACTCGTATAAATTTTCATTATTTACATATATTATTTTAGTTCTTTTTTTTTTTGAAGAGTTTTCATTGTCCTTATTTATTTATATAATTTTTTTTTCCATGTAGTTTGTACGTAAAATTAAATTCTAAAAACTTTTAAATTTGTTTTCAGTTACACCAAGAGATTTTTTTTCTTATTTTCTTAGGATTTAATTCATGCAAAATGTCTTGTACTTATATAGATATTTGAAATTCTTACTTTAACGTTATTTTATATCGTAAGTTTCGTTTGTGTATATTTGGTTTTTTTTTTCATATGTAAATATAATGTGTTTTTTTTCTTATAACTTAAGATTATTTATTATTACAAAAATTTTTTTCGTTTAAGTCAGTGGTAGTTGATTAACATATAAATTTATTTTATTAAGTGAGTTAGTATTTGTCTTCATATATAAATTTTTGTTTTGTTTGTTTTCTGGTTATTAAAATGATGTATGATATTTACAAAATTATTTATTCGTGTAACAGTATTTAAAAAGAAAAATTTTGCAGGCAAATTTTAAATATATTATCGTAGTATTTTCGTACAGTGTTACTTTATGATTTTTTTTTTTATACGTATATACATTTATTTATCTCTTTTTTTTTTTGTAACATTATTTATACATATATACATTTTTTCTTCAACTTTTATTTTTCTTTGGAGTTTCTTATTCGTGATTGCCTAATCCACAAATAGTTTTATATTATTGTTGTGGACTATTCGAGTTCCTTTTTCTATTTTGAGGATTGAATTTTCTTCGGATAGGATCTTTACAATTTCATAGGGGCCTTTCCACAGGGAGGTTAGTTTGTTAGGTCTTGAGTGATTCTTTAATAAAACCTTGTCGGCAACATTAAATTTCTTACGGCCTACTTTTTGGTCGTAGTATGCCTTAGATTTTTGTTTTTTCTCTATCAGTATTCCCTTAGCTGTACGATAACCATGTTGTAATCGCATTTTTAATTCATTTGCGTAATGGTCGTAGTTATAAGTGCTTTCGGGGTTTTGTCTGAGAGAACTGGGCATTTCGGCTGGGAAACCATATAGTAATTCATGCGGCGTGTAGCCTGTATTACTGTGGGGTGTAGTATTGTACACAAACATTGCGTAAGGTATCCAGGTGTCCCAAGTGAGAGGATCCTGGTTTACATAGTGGCGGAGGTATTCCACCAGAGTTCTATGGCTCCGTTCTAGTGCTCCATTCGTTTGTGGATGATAGGGTGCTGTATTGAGTTTTTTGACCTTGAGTAAGGAACAGATGTCCTTAAAAAGTGCGCTGAGAAAATTTGCACCTCGGTCAGTTAATAGAGAAGATGGTATGCCGTGCTGGCAGACGATATTTTCAACGAAAATTCTGGCCACGTCCTTGGTTTCGGCGCTGGCCAGTGCGTAAGCTCCTGAAAATGTAGTCAAATCGTCTTGAAACGTTAGTAGGTATTTATTTTCATTATAGCTGGCTGGTAATGGTCCTACTATATCTAAAGCAATTCTTTCGAAGGGTTTTGAGCTTGTTGTGGTTATCTTCATAGGAATTCTAGGATTCCTTCCACTTTTGTTTATCTGGCAGGAAGCACATTTTCGAATATACGCCGCGACGTCAGCGGTCATTGTGCGCCAGTAATATTTTTGCTTCAATCTATTGATTGTTCGGGTGGCTCCTTGGTGTCCTCCGAAAGGTGAGTGATATTCCGCGAGTAACTTTTGTCTTTCGTTAGGATCTGGTAAAAGCTTCTTTTTATTGGAGAAAACGTACATTGTCACGTTGAGGTGAGCAAAAGTTTCTTTTAGCAAGTTATTGAGTGTTACTTTTGATTCGTTTTCTATGAAGGGGACTAAAATTCCAATGAAATTGAAATTCCGGTCTTCGCAAATCTTCTTCAGATCAATAAGGGAACTCTTAGCGGTTTCCTGGTCGCTTAGGTTTCTGAAAGGCAATGGCAATGTGATGGCGTATAACCCATCTTGTTCATGAAACGTAACTTTACCTACGTCTGGCTTGGTGAAGTTTGGGATTCTTCCCGCCAGGTTTTCTTCCTCAGCAGAGTCTATCAATGGGAGGATTATAATACGTAGTCCAAGTTTCTTCTTGGTATAGATGGACCCTGTTTGTTCTTGCCATACAAGATTGGTAGTATCTTTGTATGATTGTGCAGCCACATCTTCTTCGAGTTTGGCTTTACTTCGTGTGGTGACGAGGATATTATTTTTAATGGGATTGACTGGGGTAGTCGTTGTTATACGGCTGAGAGCATCAGCATTTGCATTTTGCTTTCCTTTTTTATGGACGATTGTGTACTCATACTCTTCGAGTAGAATTCTCCATCGCATAAGTCTGGATGTAGGATCCTTTCGTCCTATAAGCCACTGTAGAGAGCTATGGTCAGTTACTATTGTGAACATTCGTCCGTAGACATATGGTCGGAAATGTGCTAATGCAAAAACGATTGCTAGTAATTCCTTTTCAGACGTTATATACCGTGTTTCGGCGTCGTTTAGGGTTCGGCTAGTGAAAGTAATAGGTTTATCTTGTCCTATTGTACCTTGAGATAGGACTGCTCCAAACGCAACATTGCTAGCATCCGTGGTTATTATAAACTCCCGGTTAAAGTCTGGATAAGCCAGTATTGGTGGGGTAATAACCTTTCTTTTTAAAGCTGTGAATGCCTCATCACAAAAAGCATCCCAATTAAATGGAACATTCTTCCTGAGTAATTTGCTTAAGGGTTTTGCCAGTTCGGCGAAATTAGGGATAAATTTTCTATAGTAGCCTACAAAACCGAGAAAAGAGTTTACGTCTTTTTGTTTCTTGGGCGTTGGAAACGTTTTTACCGCTTTAGTTTTTTCTGGATCTGGTTTTATAAGTACCAAGTAGGTGAGCTCTTTCCTTATGAAGTGACACTTTTCTGGTTGTATTTTCAGATTGTGCCTTTGTAATCGCTCGAAAACTCTGGTAAGTCGGGAATTGTGATCGTTCAGATCGTATCCGTAAATTACAATATCATCTACATAGACGAAACATTCTATTCCTTGGAGACCCATGAGTACATTATTCATAAGCCTTTGGAATGTGGCGGGTGCGTTTTTAAGTCCGAAGGGCATTCGATTATATTCGTAATGTCCGAAGGGTGTGCTAAACGCTGTTTTTGCCTTGTCTTTATTGTCCATGCGTATTTGGTGGAAACCATTTGATAGATCTAAAGTGCT
This sequence comes from Microdon myrmicae, assembly GCA_963931805.1. Taxonomy (NCBI): domain Eukaryota; kingdom Metazoa; phylum Arthropoda; class Insecta; order Diptera; family Syrphidae; genus Microdon; species Microdon myrmicae. The sequence goes on from OZ007496.1 coordinate 108,286,041, forward strand.
AAAATATTTAGCTTTTCCTAGCTGGTCCAAGATATCGGTAATATTAGGCAATGGATATGCATCTCCGACTGTTATTTTATTTAAGGCTCTAAAGTCGACAACCACTCTCCACCGTTTTGTCCCATCAGGTCCTGCCTTCTTGGGTACTAGTAAGAGAGGGGAATTCCAAGGACTGAAACTTTGTTGTACTACTTCGTCCTGAAGCATTTCATTCACCTGTTTGTGAATTTCATGCTTGGAGCTATCTGGTAGGCGATACGGTTTTATATAAAGTGGGGGCTTTCCTTCCTCAGTGATGATCTGATGCTCTATGGCGTCAGTATATGTAAGGTAGTTACCCTCGAGAAGAAATAGGTTATTATAAGTGCGACAGATATTCAGGATAGATTTCCTTTCCTCCTGGTTACAATGACGCAACTCTAGGAGTGATTCTAGCCGTTCAAGCCTATTTTTTAAAAGATTTTGGGTTTCGTCCGCCTTTAACACATTGTAGTCATCCAGATCTTCCCATCCGACTTCTATGTCGTTGGTGCTTACTTCTTGATCGGTGTCTAATGTGTTCATTAATAATACCTTTATTTTGTTGTCCTGAGGTGTTGTCAAACTATTACCCAGATATATCCCTGGCATGATCTCGGATTTTTTAATAATCAGTTCTTGACTGGATTTTTCTTTAAAGGGAATCTCCATTATTTGTTGAGATCGTGAATGCAATTTTATGTAGTCGACCGTGGTGTTTCGTTTTAAATTTACTGCGGGTATTAGAGTTTCAGGTTCATGTTTTCCTGAACTCAGTTTTTCGGCAGTTCCCTTACCTTTTCTGTTACCACAAACTTTATTTAAATGGGGAGAGGAAAATTCAAGGGTGGTTGGTTTCGTTGTGTTTGTCACAGCATCAGATCCGGCCCGTAGACAAACGGATTCAACAAACAATTTTTCAAGAATGCCTGTATTATCCGTGGGAGACACCTCGTAAGGCGTGGCCTTCTGAATATTTTCCTTGACCTCATTTTTGTTCCCTAAAGGCTGCTCGAGTTCTACCATAGTTCTCTTCTTTACAGCGAATTTAAGGAATCCCTTTTCAAAGTTAATGTGGCACTGGTGCTTCGTAAGGAAATCGCTTCCCAGTATGCCATCGTGTTGGAAGTCTACGTTGCTTCCCACTACAAATAGATTATGCTTAAAGGGTATGGAGTGCCTATCAGTTCTGAATTCGAACTCCCCCAATACCTTTCCGCATGTGCTGACCGTTTTTCCAGCAATGGTGGATATAGTCACTGTGTCTGAATTGTCTACAGATTGTTCAATATAAGGGTTATCTAATTTGATCAGGTTGATGTCGGCGCCTGTATCGATGAGGAAAGTCGAGTATTGTTTATCTGATGGATTAAATTTTACACGTATTATTGGCTCCTTAAATTCAGGGCAGAAGAATACGCGCATTTGAAAATTTTCATCGGGATGGGGTGTATATCGGCGATTGTCTGAACTCGAGAAGGATTGCCGTTGCTCGCTGCCCGAGTGAGTTCGTTTCCCTGTTGTTGACTGGATACCCTGTTAATATTTTGATTTTGTCGGGTATTTCGATTTTCAATGCGGGGCGAGTTTGTTATTGTCCTATTTTGAGATTGATTGGGCTGAGTTCTGAAAGGATTTCTACTCGTTGAAGGTTGGTCCTGGTTTCGCATATGAGCTAACCTGGTTCTGCACTCTGCCTGAGTGTGATTATACTCCCGACAGTATGTGCATTGGAGACGTTCAACCTCTGTCTTAATGCGTTGGGGGACGAAATTAGGAAAATTAGTGTTGCGATAGCAAGTCGCAGAAGTGTGTCCCCTCTTGTTGCATGTTTGGCAAACAATTTGTTGGTTATTTCTAAAATTGTTAGTGGAAGTTAGCATTGAGTTATCGTTACCTAATCTTCGAGATTGTTCTAAAGCGTAGCTGATGGCTGCTTTTAAATTTGGGGCGTTGTGAGACTTCACCAAGATTCTGAGGCTGGAGTTTCGTACCCCATTCTCAAACGTATTCAACTCTCAAACGTATTCAGTCTCTGATTCTCAGCCAGAAGATAAGTTCTGACTGCAGGATCAGGTGAACTAGCGTATGTGGCGCTGTCCAATTCATTCAGGTGGTGTGTGAGTCTAGTTGAAAATTCTTTCACACCCTCCTTGCTATCCTGTTTTGTTGCCACTAAGTTATTTTGGGCAGCAGACCTAGAGATGAGAGCTTTAAATTCTCCCTCCAATTCGGATACCAAATCTTCCCAAGTAGAAATAATTTTATGTCTGATAGAATCACGCGCCGGTCCCTGCAATCTGGTTTTGACCACCCTTAGAATAAAGGATTTCTGATTGTCATCTTGTGCTTGTGAGAACAAAATGTCTCCACAAGAGACGAAACCCTCTAATTCGTCAGGACTACCGTTAAATATCGGCACGAGTCCCAGTATGTCACTTAATCCTATTGGTAAGTTCATTCTAGAACTCTGTTCGCGTGTTTCCATACGTACGGTTTCCGATATTTCGTCCTCGCGATTTTGTATGAGCTCGGGCTCAGGTTGTGCGAACGCGTTCCCGGTTTATTTTTGTCGCTCACAACGTATTTGTGAAACAGACCTTCCCAAATGATGGTAAAAAGGGGTAGAGAACCAAGAGATGAGATCTTCATTATTGTTGGGTAAGATGGCCAAGAGAAAAGACAAGACCAACGACAAGAGAAGTGCCTTCAAACTCAGTTAGATCCTATTAGAAAACCTTTGTTCTACTTAAGGTGAGAGAATCCACCCTTTCGCCCTATGGAAAAAGTGTCTAAACCTAAAATGGATTTTCGAAGAGCCACAGATGAGTCAAAGGAAAAGATTCAACCCAAAGAAAATTTTCCAAACTAGACGCTAAGGACAAGGACCAAGAATTTAGATTTTGTTCGTTATTGTTTTAGCTTGTCACGTAAGAAAAATCTTCCCAAAAGAAAATGTATGTATATATGTTTATGTGTATATTAAATTAAAATATATATCAAAAATAAATAATAAAACCAAATTTGTAGTTAATTTTTGTGTGGGGGGTTTTTTATTTTGTCCCCTTTTGAAGAATAAAATGTTGATATTTTTGGAAAATAAATGTGTATATGTATATGTTTATAAAAATTAAAAAATGGTTTTATAAGTTTATTAAAAATGTTTTCTATAAGTTGAAATAGTTTTGGAAAATATATGCATATTGTCTATGTGTAAAAATTTGATAAAATGATCGAATAAATTTATTTGTAACAAGATATATTGAAATTTAGCCTAGAAAAAAAATTTCTATAGTTCATTTGATTGATTTTGTATTTACTATTCTTTTATCCCATTATGGCACTTGTGTGGATATTTGTATTTTTGTGATGTATATTCTCATTAGAAGAGAAGGAGAAAGAAAAAAAAATATATAAAATCAAATTTCATTTAAATCCACAAATCAAAATTTAGGGGGTTTTCTTGATCCCCATGTGAAAAGAAAATTTTTATTTCAAATTACGGAAAAGTATTTAAAAAGAAAGACAAATAACAAAATAACAAAATTAACTTGTTCTTGGCATCCCCCTTCAATTTACAAATTTTCAAAATTAAAAGGAATTTATTTTGGGGAGCCAATCACTATCACCGGAATCGTATGATTTAATTTTTTTTCACATTTCACTTTACTATAATAAAATTTCGTACCTGTGATTTCTAGCTGCAGGTTTGTTGGGTGTCCTGTTGTTTGTCGTCACTAGCTGCTTGGTCCTGGTGTTGCCGCTGCATCAGGAATCCCGGTCTATCCTTGGCTGCTCGTTGTTATTTTTGCTTTTCACACTGTTACCTCTCCTCGGTGTATGCCCCAGAGGAACGCTTTTACCACTTTAGAAAATTTAAAATTTACTATTTTTTAACTATTGCCGGTGTTTAGCCCCGGGACGCTGTTTTTATCGGAATTAATTATTATCTCCACTGAACGCTTTTTGTATTGGAAGGGGATGTTGGGAATCAGTCCGATTCACTGCTCTCACCAAAATTTTGCTTGTTGTGATACTCCTTCTTTTGTTGGTAGGGGATTATGGCAATTCACCCGCTGCCACCATAATTTTTTGTTGTACTTTTTGTTTCAGGTAGCTTGTTTCTTAATCCTTAAAAGGACTAAGAGATCTCTTACAATAGTTCCTGAAAACCTGTCGCACAACAGGGTTCGTTGCCGTGCTTCCTCTGAGTCCAAAGGGAAGAGCAACGTCCTTAGATTTGGCCTTTTGTCCTTGATCTTCTCTTGGTCTTCCAGGCCAGGTGATACTTAGCAAAATGAAAATCCGGGTTGTATTCGTTTTCAAATTAAAGAGTTTTATTTTTTCAGTTAGTTCTTCCACTGGGGTATCTCCTCCAGGGACACAAGACGAATTTAAACTGCGGCCCGGAGATCACTAAACCATTCCTTTATAAAGGAAAAGGAATCGAAAATTGTATCTCAAAGATACACATTTTCGTGCAACAATCTCGATCTTTTGGATATTTCGAGCGGGATGTTGTGTTTACACAAGATAAGAAATCAATTTCTTGAATTCTTACGAAACCATTACGCAGATGTGTGAATGTATCTGCTTTGGAGTTTTTGTTTGTTTAACTCAATGGAATTTTTAGGATAGAGATAACGATCTCTGAATTTTGGATTTGGGTGATGCTGTGGAGCAAATATAGAACAATAAACGAATATTGGATTCGTTTATTGTGAATTTTAATTTTAATTATGATTTTGGATTTTATTATGCCGTGGGGGCAAATGTTATGCGATAAACGAATGTTTGATTCGTTTATTGCGAATTTTGGATAATGTTTGGGTTTTTTCAGGTTTTGAAAGGATTTTGGGTTTTAGGGTAATATTGCTGGGATTTGGATTAGGAATGGCGGAAAAAGATGGTAGGGCTTTTTGGAGCACTACAACGTCCAAGATGATGCGCTATAATTCTCTTCGGCAAATTACTGACTTCCAGTTATAAACTCACGGACACGCAAACAAACTAGCTGCACTGCAACCAACAATGTCTACCTTTTATATTTTCGGTATTTAGCTTAGTAAAGTACATAAATTAATCATATTTTAAGGAGTTTGTATCGGTTCAGTACCGTGACGCTGTTTGCAGCGAGAGAACATGAATTGTTCAACTACGAGCGAGCGGTGCACCCACAACGACGAGCTGACAGGAACTGACCAAAAACAGTTGGTCACATTTCAAATAGGCGACAGTCCGATGGCGTCCCTAGGCGATGACGCATTGTCAGCTGGCGGCTGACAGGCGTGTGGTGAATATGGTGGTCGGCGAATGTACTAGACGGGGAACGCACGTATCTGCAACAATTACGCAACATCATAAAAATGGCTGCACCCGAGACACAAACATACATAACTATAATTTTAATGTCCATACAGTTTGCTGCGTTAAAAAAAAAAACCGAAGCATATGAAAAAAAAGGCAGAACAATCGACCCGAGTAGATATTCCGATATTAGGCTGAAAAGTAATACATACGTACTTGCAGAACGCGAATGCAACGATCTTCAGAAGGACGCCTGCCGTCAAACTAAAATGACATTCCCTCTTACTAGGCATACACATAGAAGAACTAGGAGAGAAAGGTATTCTGAATCCAGGGAAATTCAAGTTACACGACAAAATGGAACAATAATCGAGGCGTGCGAACGTTGTTATGCATACCCAATGGAAATCTACAGTTGTCCATCATCATCATCATCATCATCATCATCGGCACTACAACCGGGAACCGGTCTTGGCCTTATTTAGCAAGTCCTGAGGCTTGTTAAATTTTCCATAATGATTTATTTTTTCGGTCTCCCAAGTGACAGGCGGGTATACTAACCACTATACTATCGAGAAGCCACAGTTGTCCATCCCATCCCAAAAAAAGGCAAGGACTGGAGCAATCCACCCAATCTTCGATCGATTAGTTTGCTTCCGAACAATAGCAAGGTATTCGAGAAAATTATAAATAAAGCATTGATGAACTGGTGTGAGGAAAATGGTATTATTCCGAACAACCAGTTAGGTTTTCGATCGCAACATGACACAGTTCTGCTGCGACAAAACTTGTTTCCGACATACAGTGGAACAAGGTGAAGCGACAATGCACAGGGGCCTGTTTAGTAGACTTTGAAAAGGCTTTCGACACCGTATGGTTAGAAGGGCTTGTATATAATTTATCAAATCTAGGTATGCTCGAATAATTATTATTCATTTTCTACGATATGATAATGGATACACACACTGTGGTGAAATGTGGAGATATAATCTCTAACAAGACCTTCCACATCAAAAACGACCCACGACAGGGAGCAGTGAATTTTCTCATTTTATTTAACATTTACACTAGTGATCTAGTGGATTCTATCAACCATGCAGTTGCGTGCGCTGACGACATTGTGGTGTATAGATCTGGAGAAACGATTGATGTCATCAACAGACTTCTGCAAAATGATTTCAACAAAATCAAACGTTTTTGCGACGACTGGAAATTAAAAATAAATTTCCAGAAAACAGAGACTATCCTTTTCAGAACGCCGCTGACCAGTGCATCATGGTCTACAAAACGGAATTGGAAAACATTTTCTATTGCAGGAAGTAATAATCTTCCTCTACAAGTAAAAACTGTAGTCAGATACCTTGGAATCTGACTTGATCAATATCTTTACTTTGATAAGCATACAGCAGCTGCTCTGCTGAACACAGGACTTTCCCTGGAAGTTTTCCTGGAACTCTAAGGAAGAGTTCATAATAGTCGATGATCCGTAAAAAAAGGCGAACTCAATTGGTGCTTGTTTCGAAGCAGTGTATAGATTGAACGAATCGGCTCATTCTAACCTTGACCTGGAAAATAGGGCTCGCCAAAAACATATTTAGCTACGCAATGAACTAATTTGCTTCCGAACATCAGCAAGGTATTCCAGAAAATTATATTACATGCAGAACCAATCCACAATTCCAACCACAATGTCCGTTTTATTTCAACCGCTTTCAGCGTGTCATAATATCCCCTATTCCACCGTTCATGTTATTCACCTGGAATACCATATTTCCCAAAGGACGCTTAGCAAAACTCATTATCCTATGCAGAATTGAGTTTAGCTACACTTTTTGCCATACGGCAACTCCATTCCTCTAACCACGAGATTTCTACCCGAAATTTCATTCATGTTGGTTAGCAACAACCAACTCGAATCAAACGACGCGGTTGCAGCATCATTTAATGGCTTGGGTAATTACCAACATTCCTTAGCGTTTTTCCCACGGTACCATTTCCCTAGCCGATGTAGCGTCCTATCGATTTTCATCAGATTATCCATTCGCTTGGGTTCAATGATCTCTTTTCGCAGGTGAATAGCACTGGCTACATTTCCTCTCCTCTATAATTCTGTTTTTATACGGTTCAATGCACTCTGAGATCACCACAGCCGTAACACTAGCGCAGTAGATCATGCTCGGATGCTGCATTTGATACCAGCACACACAACCAAGCCACCCAGAGATCACAGTACATCGTGTTTCTGTTCTCTCATTCAGTTACCACACTTCGACGAGCGTGACAATGAGAGAGAGCAGAGGCGTGATCTCTTTTGATTGTCCTGTGTGCAAAATCGAGAACACAGAATTTCACCCCTAACCAAATCAGTCACTATCCAACCGATACCGTGTCAAGTCACGCCGCTCGTGTTCAAATTTAATTTCGAAAATTAAAGTCAGTCGTTATTCAGTCAGTGTGAACACACGTTTTATTGGAGGCAACTCTGTGCGCTAAAATAAATTATTTTCTAATACTATATCAACAGTGTACCAGCGAATCAAAAGGAATAATAATTTTGAGATGGTGTGATACGTTTAATTCATAATTCAAGTGCCTAAAACCTAGGAAGACAAAAATAAATATAAGTGTACAAAACAACAAAATCTGTTTGAACCTACAGATGTCAAATCGTTTAATTTTAAATTTCCCATGTTGTAGTTGATTGAATAGTTATATCAAAGAAAATAGAAAAACGTTAGTATCGAAACAAAACAGTGCGTTATATTTTCTTCTTAACTGGTGAAGACTTCTTTCGTCGGAACATCGTTGGGGAATTAGTGAAACTAGTGTCGTACGCCGGCATACAACTATAACCCCACAAGACTCTTCCGTAGTAGTCTGCTGGACCCCAAGGTGAAAATAATTTCATACTCGGCATTCATCCGACCAATATTAGTGTATGGCTGCCCGGTATGGTACAACATATCCCCATTTACATGAAGAAGTTTCGGGTGTTCGAGAAGCAGTGCTTGCGTTCCTACCTCGGAATGTATAGAACCTCAGAGACGTAGTATAAGAAATACTATCTCAATAAAGTCCTGTATGAGAAATCAGGACTAAACAGAATAGATAACTTCATTATCAAGATTATTCGTGGTCACACAACAAGGGCAATGTGCAGTGAAAATAATTTCATTTCGCGTGCATTCTATCCCAATGATATGTATATGGAGAGTACTCACCAGAATGGGTTCATTCCCCGAGAAGCGTTCCCCCTCTTGGATAAAAAAGGACTTATCCAAGACAAGCATGGAGTCCCTATTATTTACCACGCTTTCCGTGGTGCCAGGGATAAACGAATTTTCCATGATAACGATATCTCTAATATTCCAGATCGCCTGCGTCTTAGTGTGGTGATCGGTGAAAGAGATAAATCGATAAAAGGTGGATCTCATCCTAGCTCTTCAAACATAGTACGCCTCTCAGGCGCACCGCTCTCCTTCCCCCTATCCTCAATTCCTAATTAATTTTTATTTATAGTCCTTGTTTATATTTGTACGTTTTGTTTCGCTTTTTAATTTTCGTTCGTCAACCCGCTATATATGTATTAAAAAAAAAAACAAAAAAAAAAACATTATATATAAAAAAAAGAACACATTTTAAAAAGAAAACATCAGTTATTGTGATATGTTATAAAAACACTAGTTATTGTACGCCGAAGATTCAGTAAATTAATGTAAGAATGATATTTGTAAAATAGAATTTAACATATAGTCTTAACATATTTTACGTATTTGTATTGTCAATAAATGTGGAGATAAAACAAAAAAAAAATCATTTTTACATGCCTCTCGTCTTCTTCCTTTTTTATAACCATTCCAAAAAAAAAAAGAAATTCAATTTAAACAAAAATGAATAAATAAATATTATCTCTTTTATCATTCAATTATTATGTAATGATTTCATATATTAATTGTGTCCTTGTAAAAGCTTCAAGACAAAGATAATCATTGTTTTATTTTTACTTTAAAAATAATGCAAAGTAATAGATTTGGTTACAAGAAAGGACTCGTACAATCATGAAATAAAATTAAAACGGTAAAATTATAAAAAGCTCAAAAGTACAACCACCACTATCGCCAATTTGCACTTGTCAATCCAGGAGTTATATTCCTCTCCAAAGAATAAAAATCATTTCAGAGCAGGGTGGTGGAAGACCGGGGATTGTTGCACGAAAAAATTCCTGCTGATTCGAGACCTTATATCCTGAAGTTACCAATTTCTAAAACATTAACATCTCATCAGGACCGAGCAAAAAATCTTCTTTTTTTATGCATCACCAAACCCACCTTTTTAGTCGAAAATTGAAATCAAACGTCCATATATATATATATAACAGTATGCTAAGTAGAGTTACCAAAAGTACCACCAGATGTCGTATGTATGCTATGAGACCATAAAAATTCGTGGGTACGACTCTATATACAGTATATTATTTTAATGCTAACACGTTACAGAGCCGGGAAGCTGTGAAGCTCCCTTCCCGCGCGAGTGTTCCCGAAGCGTTACAAAAGTTACGTTCAAAAAGAACTGCAACAGCTATTTGGTGGCATCTCCGGACGTCCACTCGGCGCTATAGGTTCGCCTCTCTCGAGAGAAATGTAATAATAAAAAATTAAAAAAAAAACAAAAAGAAACAAAAAAAAAAAATTTTAAAAACCAGAAAAATAATTAAGCAAATCTTTAATCGCGTTTCCTCCCCCGCTTGGTAGAAACCTTGGCGAGGTGCGGGGACTTAAACTACAATGAATCACACAGGTTTTGCTGACAGAAGCATACGCTTCCAGTAGGGCCACCCATGTGACAGGCTAGCCAGGAGAAACACACAAAGATCTACCACCCCTATTCCAGGATGTTACGCGTCACCGTGCCCATTGGATGGTTTGCAGCCAGGGGTATACCGGCTGTATTATAACGGCGCCTCTCTGACACTGGGCCGAATCAGAGCAGTAAGCAGACCTTACCATATCAAAGAGGGGTCCTAATATGGCGGACTATTTCAAACCCCAAGACTCTCCACGAAATAAATAATCAATGTACAAAAAACAATCTCACGAAAAACCCGGTAGGCGTACGTGTGATGAACCGACATTATCATAAGGGAACAAATCATCAAGAAAACACCGACTCGGCAAAAAGAAGACGTAGGAGAAAAACGGGATATACGCGTCGGCACGTGGAATGTTCGAACGTTATATAAACTAGGCGCGATACAGACGGTCGTATAAAACGCGAAACAATATAAAATGGACATCGTCACGCTTTGGGAAGTCCGACTCCCACATCAAGTAACCGAAACCAACGGGTTTACACTGGCGTGTGGAGGTATCGATACACATAACCTCGGAACTGGCTTCACCGTAAGCAAGAAGATTACGCCCCATGTAAAAGATGTGCAATTTATTAATGAACGAATGTCGGTGCTAAAAATCCAGGGCCCATGGTATAATTATGTATTTATAAACGTACACGCCCCAACAGAATCTACGGACGAAGAAAGGAAGGACACGTTCTACGAGACCGAGGAAGTATTTGATGGGATCTCATCATTCGATGTTAAAATCCTCATCAGAGACCTCTATGCGAAAAGGGGAAAGGAAGATATCTTCCAACAAATGTAAAGAAATTCTACACCACGTTTCAAATGATAATGGAATTCGAATTATTACGTTCGCAGCGTCAAAAGATCTGGTAGTGAAAAGCTTCTTGAAGGTATCCGTAAATAGTTGTTTTGAAATTGTGTGTCTAGGTGGGCAATATACAGCACCTATGTTTAAATCAGCTCCATTAAGGTTAATAGTAGCAATGGAGGCTTGAATAAAAGTTTTATTTCTTCTTTTTGGAAGTGTAGATCTCGTAGTGAAAAGCACAATGTTCAAGCACAAGCAAATCCATAAAGCCACATGGATACCACCCGACGGCGTAGCGTGTAACCAAGACCACTTCTTCATAGACAAAAGACACCACATGAACACCCTTGACGTAAGGTCATATAGAGGAGCAGATTGCGACTCCAATCGTCTTCTAGTGACGGGCAAAATCAGCAGTCGGATCGCACCAAACGTACATGGGTAGTCACGGGAGACGAGCAAAAAGTTCGACATTGATAAACTAAAAGACCTACGCAAAAGGGCTGACTATCAAGAGGAACTAACGAATAGATTTAGCATCCTAGAGAATGGGAGCAGTGAAGAAGAGGAAACCAATAATCTGGGCACTAAATGGACATTGATCAGAGACACAATCAAACTGTTTGTGTACCCAAAAGGTACTAGGATTTAAGAAAACAATTAAGTCCCATCCTTGGTTTGACGATGAGTGCAGGACGAAGATCGAAGGACGTGAACGCCTCAGAATGATCCACTTAGAAAGATATGAAGAAGTCAACGCAAAAAGATACGCGAAGATTCGGAAAGAGACTATGAGACTCTTCAAACGCAAAACACGCGAATGGGAGAAGATACACATCGAAAAAATCCTAGAAAAGTCCAGAGCAAAGAACATCAGAGGTATGTATGTCGGCATAAATTCAATTAGAAATGGAATTGGTGCCAGGGACAAACGAATCCTCCATGATAGTGATATCTCCAATGGCCCAGACCGCCGGCGTTTAGCACGGCGATCAGTGAAAGAGATAAATCAGCCAAAGATTGAACATCTCCCAAACGGTGGTGGCTTCTCAACGAGGAGAGGACTTCACTTCCACTAGCTGTTTTTTTAAGGACTGTAATTGTAAAAGAGGGTTTAACATTTACCTCTAATATTATACATAATATGTAAAAAGAATTAGGAAAATAAATGTGGTTTAAAAACTAAAAAAAAAAAAAACAATTTGAAATCCGGGACGTACTAAAACAGGAGGCTGGCCGCTCACCATGTCTTTTTAACTTTGTGCTCGAATATGTTATCAGAAAGGTACAAGACGACAACATGGTCGGATTATCCTTGAACTGGGTCACACAAGTACTCGTATATGCGGAAGGGAGCCAGAGACAATATATAAAACATCCGATGTAGACGTGCAATTCAGCTCTCTAAGTGAATCTTTATCAACCGCAGTGAATTTATTATTAAATTCGTGAAATATTAATCGCAACCACTCATTAGACTATTTATTCATTTATCGTGCATTTATTTCGGTTTTGTGCACATTTAATACACTTTTCCATTGACGAACATACAATTACATTACTAATTAAATTGCTGTTTGTCACATAACCAATGTGCTTTAATATCAAGAAAACATCGGCTTTCACTCTGTGAATACCCAGTTTCAAAACGTGTGTTTAAAAAACGGACAACCTATTGACATAATTAATCTAATCGATAAACGAGAACGAAGCCATGGAATAGAAAAACAGTGACGTGACGTGTGTGACAATTAAAACAAAGTGCAACAACAACAAACAAACAAAACAAATGTTAAAAGTGACAAAAAACGTGCTCACAAAATCACTTCAGTGAGGTACAAAAACAAAGTAAGACAATTAAAATATATCATCTCAGTCGTAAAAGTGAAAACTAAAACACACAATATATTGCTAGTTAAGCACAGAGTTTTCAAAGCATCATTTGGCGTGAGTGCAAGTATACTGACTCTTAGCCGACGATAGGCGAGTCGGCGTACGGAAGAAATGGACTTCGTGGTTCGTATTGCAGGTAGCCTTTGTTTTTTTTTTTTTATGAAAACAAACTGGAAAGAACCAGCATGAACACGGATGAAGATAAAAACGCGACAACACACAAATGGAAAGGTACACCGAAAAACTCCATTGTGACGCGAAGTAAAACCGCGAAATTGACAATGGAGAAAACAGATCAACAATTGGAGGAGGACAGTGAGCCCCCCCCCCCCAACTTTAACATATATGGGGCAAATAATTCATTCGCTTCTCTTGCACCCTCAGAGTCTGAGGATGAAGAGGAAGAGATAAGTGAATTGGAGGCGAAACTTGCGATGGCAAGAGCCCGATTACAAGAGAGACGCCGCAAGAAAAAAATAGCGGCGCTCGAACAAGAACAAAACCTGCAACAACTACAAAACCCAAAGCCAAAAATCGGCCAACAGCAACAATTTCACCATCAACAGCAACATCAACTTCAATATCAGCAGCATCAACAGCAACATCAACAGCAACTACCAACACAAAAGCGATCAACGAAACAGCAAGCAACACAGCAGCAGCAAAGCAACAATAACAGCGGAAAAATAAAGATGCCACCAATCAACACCATAGATGTTGACTGTAAGGAATTAGTAAGTCTTTGTAAGCTAGCCATAGGAAACAATTTTGCAGTTAAAAGACTGGCAGGTAACAGGCATGCCATTCAAACATATACGGTGGCAGACCACGACAAAATTAAAGAGGTCTTAAAAAGAGCCACCGCGGAATTTTACTCGTTCACGCCGAAACAAACGAAGAGCGTAACGGTTCTATTAAAGGGCGTCGACCCTGAAATGGGACAGGAGGCTCTGCTCGAAATGCTTCAAAACCTGAAGCACGAAGATCTCGAGTTTACCGCGGTAAAACCATTCACCACATCCAAGGCAAGAAGGGAAAACCGCAAGCTACCCTTCTTGTTGGTTCAATTAACACCCAGCAGTAGAATTGGTGGTCTAAGTAAAATTACAGTCTTGGATCATCAAATGGTCACATGGGACAAATTAAAAAAAGGCAGAGACATCCTGCAATGTGTCCGCTGCCAAAGGTTTGGTCACGCGGCGGCGAACTGTGAAATGCAGCACCGTTGCGTAAAATGCGGAAAGGACCATAAGGCAGAAGAGTGCCCTCTGGGAAAAAAAAGGATAGAAGACAAAGCCCTTCTTGGGGGGCGGTGTCGCAATCTTTATTAGAAAAGGAATCCATCATAAAGTTATATATAGTGGAGAAGTGCGCAGGTTCCGGGTGCTGGAAGCCTGTATCGTACGCATACCCATTCAGCAAGGAAGGGGTTTGTATGCGATTGCGGTCTACGCACCTGAGGTGCACCAACATAACCTATTTATAGCAGAGCTCGAGACACTCTTTCGATGCGTACAATTGCACCTGGGCAAAAACTACTTTATCCTAGGGGGACATATAAACGCCAAGCGTAGAAATTGGGGAAATTATATATCTACTGCCAGAGGAAATCAGCTGGCTGGTTGGTTAGATCAGTTTCATATTGAATATAGAATTGACCTGCTAGCTACGGAATATCCATCGTTCTCCAGAGGTAGATCGTTCTTAGATATCTTGCTAATCGACTCACGACTGAGATTACTTAACACCAACAGACGAAACACAAACTGTTTACGGACAATTGAATACGACAGTGACCACTGTGCATTCACGGCAGTAATAGAGCTCCCGAACGAGCTCGCAGATCTGGAGGAATTCGTGATTCCGCAACCGTATAACTACGGGGCAATGCGATGGCCGCGGTTCACCAGATCATTAACAAGAGAACTTCATTCGAATGACTTTAATCTGCCAGTAAACAGAAACATGACAAATGACGAAATCGACAAATACATTCAACAAATGGACGAAACCGTAAAACGAACAATGGACAAAACAATTCCCAAACCAACAGTTACAGATCACATTAACATGTACAGAAACGCAACAATAAACGCACTCCACAAGAAAAAGAGCAGACTGCTATCAAAACTAAAACAACTACACAGACAGTTTACTGACAGACAAGACCAGGAGATAATATCACTGAAATCCCGATTAAAAAACCTCCAACAATTACTTAAAGCTAATTATAGATTAGCAACAAATTTGTATTGGAACAACAGAATTCGAGCTATAAAAACTAATAACCCGAATATGTTCCCACAAATAAATAAAATATTCAGGAGAAATAATCAAAACGAGATTCAGTGTCTCCAAATCCCACGTACTCAGGTAAACAAGCAGCTGCTAACCAACATTGGCATAGATGCAGAGAACGCTATCCTCAATGGTGAGCTCTTCGTGATCGAAGATCCTTTGGAAAAGGTGAACGCTTTGGGAGCTGTCTTTCAGGAAATGTACAAGGTGAATGAAAGCATTCACCGAAATCACGAACTGGAGGACAGAATTCTACTGAATCACCTGCACCTCCGAAATGAAATTTCACTTTGGCAATCGGAGAATCCGGGTTTTACCGAATTCAGTGAAGATAATCTTTCAATTGACATTAATGCCAATGGTGAGGCTAATAGCCTTTTAATCACAAGGGAAGGAATCCAGAGTATCTTCGACTCATTAAGAAGCAAAAAGTCAGTGGGAATAGATGGAGTACCTAACATCGTACTCAAGAACCTGCCCCCAATGGCAATAGATATATACACGGTCCTGTTTAACAACGCGTTGAATAATGCATATTATCCCACGCGTTAGAAAACGGCTATCATTCAGCCCATCCCAAAAAAGGGCAAAGACTGTACAAACCCAATGAACATGCGTTCGATAAGTTTACTCCCAAGCATCAGTAAAGTATTTGAAAAAACCATTAACAAAGCTCTGCTAAAATGGGTAGACGACAACAGCATTATTCCAAATAACCAGTTTGGCTTTAAGGCGGGTCATGAAACCACATATGCCGCAGCTAAACATACAATGGAATAAATGTAGGAACCAATGCACAGGTGCCTGTCTGATCGACTTGGAAAAAGCCTTTGATACCGTCTGGATCGAAGGGTTGTATTACAAAGTGGTCAGACATGGCATACGTAAGCCTTTACTATATGTACTTTACGATATGTTAAAGGACAGGAGGTTCGTGGTCAAAAGTGGTAATGTGACCTCTAATAAAACGTATAATATCAAGAATGGCTTGCAATAGGGCGCGGTACTCTCTCCGATTCTTTTTAACATTTACATTAGCGACTCCTTAGATGCACTTCCGCAGGCTATTGCGTACGCAGACGATCTTATAATTTACAGAACAGCTCCGAAAGTTGCGATCATAAATAGGTTAATACAGCGAGACTTCAACAAAGTGCAGCGCTATTGCGATGACTGGAAACTTAAGATCAACTTCCAGAAATGTGAAGCCATCCTATTTAGAACTCCATTATATAAAGCCACGTACGACACAAGGAAAAACTGGCGAAAGCTAGTTATCGTGGGACCGCATGGAGATAAACTGGAAACCAAGAGTTTAGTTAAATACCTGGGCATCTGGCTAGACCAATATCTGTATTTCAACAGACATGTAGAGGCTGCTTTGCTCAAAGCGAGGAAAACTTTTGCTATGACAGGGAGGCTATTTCACAGTAGCCAACTTGACAGCAGGGTAAAAGTCATATGCTACATGACGCTAATCAGGCCAATGCTCGTATATGGTTGTCCATATGATGATGGAAAAGATTCGGGTGTTCGAAAGGAAGTGTCTCAGAAGTTGTCTCAGATTATATCGGATACCGGAATCGGACTATAAAAAGTATTATTCAAATGAGACTTTATATAATGAAGCGTACATAAATAGGGTGGATAATTTTATGATTAAATTAATCAGAGGACATATTGCGAGAGCAATAAGCTCGTCCAATGACCTAATTTTCGGGGCCTATTATCCAAACACTCTATGCTATGAGAACGTGCGTGTCAACGGCTTTGTTCCACCAGAGACGTTCCTTGACTTGGACATGAAAGGGCTTATACAGGATAGATCCGGAATTCCGCTGATCTATCATGTAAGCAGATCATCCGTAGACGGGCGATTGTGCTACGACCGGGAAGTAACGCGCACCGAGGAAGAGCTCCTCCGCTTCAGTAGGGCTATCTCCCACAGAGACCAGGCCGATAGTATTAGACAGCTTCAACAGTTCTGGTGGTTGACTGGCATATAAAGACCTGGATACCAAAGTCGGTAAAGAATAACAGTATTATCAGCCAGCTTACATAGACTTAGCTTTTCTAGAATTAAGGTAGTATAAGATTTAAGTTAAGTTTTTTAAATAAACTTATATCAACAAAAAAAAAAAAAGTAGGTTAAATTTTAAGAAAAAAAACAAAAAAAAATTTCGACACACAGTTTTCAAAATGTTTCTTTGATCACCGAAAATCACTTTATTGTTTCTCAAAATATTCCCCATGAAGATCTATACCCTTTTGGATGCGTTTGAACCAATTGTCGAAGCACTTTTGCCACTCTGATTGAGGTATCTCCAACACATGCATTCTGAATGCAGCAACCGCTTCTTCAGGTGTCGAAAAACGTTGACCTCTCAGTTTGTTTTTTACGTACGGGAATAAAAAGAAGTCATTCGGTGCCAAGTCAGGACTATACGGCGGATGACCCATCAAATCGATGTTTTGGGTGCTCAAAAATGCAGTTGTCGCAGCCGATGTGTGAGAGCTCGCATTGTCGTGGTGAAGAGTGATCCGTCTTCGGCGGTTGGTTTTCCTGATTCCTTGGAAGACAACTGGCAAACAAATGGTTGTGTACCACTCAGAATAGACTGTTCTGCATTGTTCTAGTGGTACGGCTGCGACATGTCCAGTTTTTCCGAAAAAAAAACAGGCGGCCATTTGCTTGGAAGTGCTTCGTGCGCGAACAACTTTTGTTGGATTTGGCTCATCTTGAAACACCCAAGCAGTCGACTGCTGTTTACTTTCGGGCTCATACGCGTAAATCCACGATTCATCACCTGTCACGATGTCATAGACGTCTTTCGAAGCACCGCAACCGTATTTTTTGAGCATTTCTTTCGACCAATTGACAGGAGCCTTTTTTTGGGCGATTGACAAATTGTGTGGGATCCAACGCGAACAAATTTTTTTGACGGTTAAATGTTTATGCAATATTGAATGTATGCTGGTCCCACTGACGCCTAAGGTTGTCTCAATCTCACGATAGGTCACATGACGATCTTCCAATATCAGTTCGCGCACAGCATCAATGGTTTTCGGAACAACAACTGATTTTGGACGACCTTCACGAAATTCATCTTGGAGTGAACTACGACCACGATTGAATTCACCATACCATCGATAAACACTGGTCCTTGATGGAGCTTCATTGCCAAAAATTGAATTAAGTTCATCCATGCACTGTTGCTGAGTTAATCCACGCCGAAAGTTGTAAAAAATAATCGCACGAAAATGTTGACGATTTAATTCCATTTTTGGGTCGAGATGAATCTTTTAAGATACTGTAAATAACACAAATAGCGCTCGCATGTCAAAACGTTCTGAGTGCGTATAACCTCAAAAATGTCCAACTTTACGACAGAGCTGTCAATTGCCGGATAGCAACGCTAGGGTTGCCAAATCCCGAAACATAAGAGGCAACCCTCGTATAAGTACTCCCAGAAACAAAATTCTGTCGCCGAAAGGCAAATCATACAATCGTTATGTAATGTTTAGCTTAGAGCGTCTGCGTAGGACCAGTAAGTTATAATATAAGATAATTAAGCTAGAATTTAAGCATTTTTTGTCTAGCATGTAATTTAGAAACTAAGAAGATAAAAAGAAAATAAAAAAATGTTTTAAAAATGAAAATGAAAATATGCGGAAGAGATAGTGTAATGCAATTTGTGCTGGTGCACCACCCTGCTTCCGGTTCCCCGGGAAGAGTGGTGACCATTGTAGAGTTTAATAAACAATCCAATTTTCAGTTTCAATTACCGTTGCTTTATTTTACGTAAAACTTTTTATTGTTAATTTTTATACATTAGACACTAACCCGGATACACCGAATTCATCTTGTGACTTCAGTCGCACAACACCAAAACTAAACTGCCGCAATTGCCAGCCGACATTCATTGTTTTTGTTTTACTTTTGGAAATTTGGAAATAGGATAACAAAAAAGAAAGGTAATAAATGCACTTCGGCAGGAAACAAAAGATAAAGGATGCGCATTTGTTATCCTAGATGTTGATGCGCGATAAAATGAACATGTGGTTCGCTTTATGGCGCAATTTGTTTGTATTCGAATTTGAAAGATGTGAATGGATATTCAGTTTTCTGGGACCAAATTTGTGCAAACAAATTCTTAGAGGATCATAAAATTGCAGACGCGCATTTTATGATTCTCAATAATATTTGTTCGGAAATTTGGCATCTGGTCCGCACATTTAGTTGAGGGATTTTGGAAATCTATAATTGAATAACATATACAGTGCATATGATTGCATATTCTTTAAGAATTTCTACAAATTGAATCAGTGCGACAATTGAACGTTTGATTCAATTTGTTCAACATTGGATTTAATGTTGATTTGGATGGAGTTATGGAAGAAGGTGCAAAATGTATGGGAAAGGGAAATGGGAGGGCTTCGACGAGCACTACAATAGCCGTTTTAGGCGATAATCTAGAAACTGTAAGTAAAAACTGTGAAATCATCATACAAGCAACAGAAAAGGTGGGCCTAGAAATAAATGAAGATAAAACAAAGTACATGATTACGGCGAGAGCAGGTGAACCTCAGGGAACACATATAAACGTCAGAGGCAAGATATTTGAAAAAGTTATAGAATTTAAATATCTGCGAACAATACTGGCGCCCAGTAACGAAATGTCGAAGGAAATTAACAAAAGACTGCATTCCGGCAACACAGTCAGTAAACTGCTGAAATCCAAACTGCTGTCGCGTAACATAAAGCTATAGAACCATAATCATGCCGATTGTTCTATACGAATACGAAACATGGGCTCTCACAAAATAGGAAGAAAACAAATTCCACGTATTCAAGAAAAAAGTTTTATGGGGTATCTTTGGCGGTAAATATGACGAGGAGTCAGGACAATGAAGGAAACTCCACAACCATGAATTTGAAGAGCTATACCGCAAACCTACAATAGTGAGAGTAATCAAGTCGCGAAGATTAAGATGGCTCGGACATGTAGCGCGAATGGGCAACGATAGGACCGTGCGAAGAATTCTTGACGGTAGACCAACGGGAAAGAGACCGGTAGGATGGCTGTGACGGTGATGGGAGGACAATGTTAGGTTTGACCTCAAGGAGATCGGATCGGCTGGT
This sequence comes from Microdon myrmicae, assembly GCA_963931805.1. Classification (NCBI taxonomy): domain Eukaryota; kingdom Metazoa; phylum Arthropoda; class Insecta; order Diptera; family Syrphidae; genus Microdon; species Microdon myrmicae. The sequence continues at coordinate 108,306,369 of OZ007496.1, forward strand.
CAAGCGTGAAAGGAGAGTGCACAAGACAGGGAACGATGGCGGAGTCTAGTCGGTGAGGTCATGAACTTCCGGATTCCTACAGGCCAATATATAGTAATTGCATTTTTTTTATTTTATTTTTTTTATTTTTTTATTAGACTTCTCTCGGGAGAGGTGAATCTATAGCGCCGAGTGGGCCATCAAATAACTGTTGCAGTTCTTTTTGAACAGTTGCAGGTTGTAACGCTCCAGGAACACTCGCGTGGAAAGGCAGTTCTACAACTTCCCCGCTCTATACCGGAACGAGTTCTGATACAGGAATGTTCGCGCCGTCGCACAGTGCGACGACCCATAGCAATAAATAAAAAAATCAACAGTTTTAGCGGTACTTTTTAGTGATTGGAAAGGCATCATAAATATGTATATTTTATAAGTCCAAAGAAATCATTTGGAATTGTGATTTGGTACAAACGTTACAGAGCGGTAAACTTTGACTAAATACATTTTTTTCGCAATCTTGAATTACAAGTGTTTTTTGACATAAATTAAATTTATTGTCAGTTTTAATTATACGTATAAATAAAAACTACATCATGATAAATAATAGTGATCAAGGTATGGAAATTCATATTTTAATATATAGAAAAATGTGTTTGTTTCGTATTTTTATGTATTGTGACGTTTGAAGTGCAAGTCTAATTGGAAAATTTAAAATTTTGTGATTTTTGTGTTTAGCTAAGATTTTTTTAAAAAATCAAAACGCGTTATTGAAATTTTTGATGTTTTGTGATGTTCTATGTGTCTATTGACCATATACATAAGCGAAATTTTGCGCTTCTGGAATTTTTTGACGTTTTTGTAGGCTTAACTCCATCAATCAAAAACGGTGACCTTTTCCAAAGATGGATTGAGAGTGAGAAGCCAGTGAAAATAATTGCTGTTGCTGAAAAATTAAGTGAATTACTGGATCAGAAGAGTCAGATGAAAATATTGAACCTGAAATTCAAAGAGTTTCCAAGTATTTTTGTTTGACCTTAAAGAGAAAATGGGAAAATTGCCAAAGAAAGCGAAATTAATTTATGCAAGTTAATGAAAGCTGGCTAAACCTTAATTTAACATTGCCAGCAAATATTTTAACTCATTGGAGAAATAAAAATAGTTTAAATGCACAAGGCATGAGCAGAGGTAGACCGTCAAAAAGATTTGAAGAATGCAGTGAACGCACGAAAAGACGTCGGCTTCATGAATCAGCTACGCAGCACAGTTCAGAGGAACTAAGCTATGCTGCTAACATTTCAAATGGGTTTTCAAAGTCTCCTCAAAAATCGAATAAGCCGTTAACTCTGCAACAAACGCTAGCATTGTATTTAGATTTGGATTTGTCTAAGAGAAAATACGCTCTTCTACGATCTGTTGTAAATGGCCTTCACAAAGACTGTTTTTCCAGTTACTATAAATTGAAAAAATATAAATCTGATCTATTACCCGAAATTGATGTTGCGTCGGAAACAATTGCTGAAGTTAACCTCCAATCGCTTTTAAATAAAACTGCAAAAAGCATTGTCGATATAGTTAAAGAAAATCTTCCATCTTTGGACACAAGTAATTCATTCAATCTTGTATGCAAGTGGGGTTTTGATGGCAGCTCCGGGCACAGCAACTACAAACCATTCTTATCGAGTACTTCAGAGCGAACAGACGTTCGCTCATAGCATAGCTGAAACTCGTGTTTGTGAAACACGTGTTTGTGAAAGTCTGTAACACACGTGGGTGAAGTGCACGTGTAAAAATACTTTTAGTAATGCTTGTTGTAATAAAACAGTGAAAAAAGTGAAAACTAACAGTAACGCATGCCGGGCGACGGCCCCAGTGATGACCAACAATTCATGATAGAGCGTAAAAGAAGGGCCACCGACGATTTACTGAGCGCAACAAAAAAACCAACAACCATGGAGACACAAGCTATGGACTATCAAAAAAAGTATCTGGAAGCCGTGGATTATATCAACACACTTCGACTCCAGATGAAACAACTCCACGAGGAAATTCGCTCCCTAAAAACAACCAATAAAATCAGAGATGACGTCTGCATGGAAGAAACGCCTGCTCAACACCCCGGACTAGCTCCATCATCTCCAAACCAACAATTGTTGTCCCCCGAAACACCATCGCCCCAACAAAAGAAGACAACCGGGAATCAAATGCCTAACACGCACGCCAAAAATACAAGACCACCACCCATCTATATTAAAAATATAACAAGCATCAAAGAACTAATTAGAATGCGTGAAAGTACCTTAGGCCACCGCAACTTCACCACAAATACAAGAGGAGCTTCGACTTCCATCACAACAACAACTTTAACGGATCACAACAAGGCGGTAGAAAAACTTGCACAACATAAGCTTGAATTTTTCACTTTTCAACATGGACAGTTAAAACCAGCAACTTTCATCTTAAGGCATATCGATCCAGCATGGACTAATGAGGAACTTGCAGCAGAAATAGTCAGGATCTGTCCGAAGCTGAAAATAAACTGGTTGGACTACTACCAAACACCATACATGCGGACTAACAAGAATCTGCATTTACGTATCATACAAATTCCTCCAACCGATGTCACCCGGCTCAAACAAATAAAATATCTGTTCACGCATAAAATTGCGATTGAGGAACCACATAAACAAAACGTCCTTCATTGCAAAAGATGCTAAGGTTCAGGACACTTGGCGGCCGCATGTCATCTAAGCGTACGATGCGTAAAGTGTGCAGAGCAACATCAAGCTGGAGAATGTAAGGTCAGCCCGCCTGGGATGAAACCAGGAACAATCCAAACAACAAACCCCGATGGATCCATTACAACGAAGAAAATCACAGTGACATGCTGTAACTGTGGAGGACCCCACCCTGCCAACTTCTCGCAATGTCCACATAAGCTGAGGATTCTAGAAAGGCGAACAACACCCATGGCAACGAGCAAAACTTCACGAACCAAAACAACATCACATCAATCAATAAATCCTACAAGTCCAGGAATGTCATACGCTAAGGTTGTCAAGGATTCCCTTAACATGACAAGAAATCACCAATCCAACAGTAACGATCTGAATCTGGACATCACAGGATACATAAGTAGCTTACAGAAGATGCTGCCCACGTTGAAGCACAGCTTAGAAATCGAAAAAAAAGGTCAGATTTTATCTCTTATAACTTCACATATCCTCTCCCTTAATGGCTAATTTAACCATAATTTCCCTCAACGCAGAGTCCATATATTCCAATATTCGCAGACAACACCTCCGATTGTTCGTTGAAAAGTTTTCTCCAGATATCCTCCTCCTCTCAGAAACTTGGCTTAAACCAAACTCCCGAGTATCTATTCCGAGTTATACACTTGTTTCTAATCCACGAACCACTGGACCTCGTGGAGGTACTGGAATTCTAATACACAAGAAATTCCAATTTTCCGAAATTAGGTTCACCAATATAAATAATATTGAGTACACGGCAATTAAAATCTTTTGCAAAAGCAACAAAGTGCTTGTACTGTCGTCGGTATACATTCACCCTTCTCGGGAACCAAACTTCCCTAGTTCCGAAATTCACTGAGATAATCCAACAGTCTCTACCTGCACCTTTCATAATAGGAGAGACTGGAATGCTCGGCATACTTCATTTAACGACACTAAGTGCAATAAATACGGTTGTCAACTTCTAGCACTCCTTCAACTCCATCCATATATCTATGCGGACTGTCCATTACAGCCAACACGTGTCTCCAATACTACTAAATCAACAATAGATTTTTTCCTAAAATCCGTAGACGTCTACTCACCTAACCTCCCTACAGTATCCTTCGAATTTCCTTCCGATCATGGGTCCGTCCACACCACAGTCCAAATCCCAGCCCTCGAACCATGTTACTCATTCAATCCGATCCCGAATTTCTCCAGGACAAACTGGAAAAGAGTCAATAGGGACATTGTTGTCTGTTTTACAGACTATACTTTGCCAGAGTCTTCAAACCTACTCCCTGCTGAAATTAATCAAGCAGCCTTAAGAATAGAGCAAATACTAAAAAATGCCCTCTTCAGCCACACACCTACATCCACCCCTCATAATCATCTAGGAAAACCTTTACCCAACATCCTTACAAAACTGTTACGCGTAAAAAAACAGCTTGACGAAAACTACATAGCAGTTACTCCCCTTTTATTAAAAATCAAATCCAACTCTTGACTACCCTGATAAATGGACAACTAAAACAATTTGCCGACCAGGCTTACACGTCTATACTGAAAAATATTAAACCCAATCGTGATTTATTCAAAAATATCAACAGACTAACGGGTCGAAAATACAAACCTCGAATCGATTATATTATCAACCCTACTAACAATCACCCAGTCCAATCAGATATTGACATAGCAAACTGTCTAGCTAATCACTTTTATAAAATCCATCAACAAAACGACTCCCCCTTAGTCTCTAATTTTCAAGATACTGTAAACGACTGCATATCACGCACAATGATCCCATCCTTCACCCCTTTCATCGCGGAATTCAATGAAACAAACAAAGCGCCTCATCCTCTGGATAATGCGACCTTCCTAAGAGCAGGCGAATTATCTGAATTTATAACATCATGCAATAACAAGAAGTCGACAGGTTTAGATGGAATTCCAAACCTTCTTTACAAAAGACTTCTCCCGTCAAATCTAGTCCCTATTCTCGTTCTTCTCAACCACATAATTAACGGATCACATTTCCCAGATAACTGGAAAACAACGGTTATAGTCCCTATCAATAAGTCCAGTCCCTCCAACAACCCCAGCAACTATCGTCCGATTTCGTTATTAAACACATTAAGCAAGATATTGGAATGCAAGATATATCGAAATCTCCTTTCATTTGCTAATGACAACGCTATTATCCCAAATTCCCAGTTTGGCTTTCGCTCACAACACTCCACCTGTCATGCTCTGTTAAAACTAACGCACGATGTTACAACTAATCTTCAAAACCAAAGCCCGACGGTCTGTATCTCTCTCGACATATCTAAAGCATTCGACTGTGTTTGGATCTCAGGACTGCTTTACAAGCTGCACTACATATTTGGATTAAACACCCACACCACCAAAGTTCTCACTTCCTACCTCTCTGGTAGAAAATTCATGGTCAAAATAAATTCTTCTATCTCCCAATCGTATAATATAGTCGCAGGGGTTCCGGAGGGTTCAATTCTTGGACCACTATTATACCTCCTTTATACTTCAGACATACCGCAGCCTCAATTACCCAATACCGTAATGTTGAATTATGCTGATGACACCATAGTCTACTCCAGCAGCAAGTTTGTAAAAGAGGCAAGAAACCGCATTAATAACTTCCTCCCAAATCTATCAACATACTTCAATAAATGGAAAATTCGCCTAAATCCTGATAAAACCCAGCTTATAGCGTTTAAGGGTAAAAATGAGGACTGCACAAACAACAAAATTAGACTCAAACTAAATAACACCCAGATAAAACCTTCTAAGACTTTAAAATATCTGGGAATAACCTTTTCCAATGACCTTTCATTCTCCACCCACATTAAAAATACTTTACGTAAAGCCACAATACAACGGAATCTCTGTAGAAGAGTGATGTGGAAACCCAACGGTCTCTCTCACAAAGTCAAACTGCTCATCTATAAACAAATAATCAGACCTACACTGACATATGCGTGTCCACTGTGGTATCATATAACACCAGCCCAAATGGATAAGCTACGCACTTTCCAAAGGAAATGCTTCAGGCTGGTCACTGGCCTCAACCGACAACCCAACTCTTACAAGTATTAAAATAACAGCTTGCTATACAATGCCGGTAATATTGACCGTCTCGACAGACGCTTCCTAGAGCTGTCTATCAAATTTATTGAAAACCTCCCAAATAATCCCAACCCCATAATAACTTCACTACTACCAACTCCTCTAGATAACAGTGCTCACTATCTGAATTGTCTCCATACTAGAAGTCTCTTCACCTCTGGAAGATTGGTTAATGACTCCAACGAGGTAGTGCACCATAACACCATGCTGGCACCCAATCAGTTCAAATACTGTAACGTACAACCATTCTCCAACATTCTGCGTTTTAACGAACAACCGGAAAGTGTTACCGCACCTGAGGCCACTAACTGACCATATCCCACACCAACCTACTTCCTTAACCATAAATCCCTACTCCCCAATTCACATTACATATTTAACTTATTATAAAATAAATTAGGTTAAGCTAGAATAAGTTAGAGTTAAGTTAAGTATTAGATTAGATTAAATTAAAAAAATAAAAATCCTGGTTTTCTGACCTTTTCCAGGAAAACTGTTAATATTAAAACCTATTATACTCGAATAGTTATTCACACATTCAGTTATGTTTGAAAAATGTGTAATGTATGCATGTAAACTGTTGTATCACTAGAATTATAAGTTAGCTGTAGTACTTAATGTAAACATTGATTATTGGTCAAATAAATACAGTATATTAAAAAAAAAAAAAAAGCAACTACAAACAAACATTTTTAAACAGTGAGCATACGGATAGTTTCTTGTTCGTTACTGCTTTCGTGCCACTTAAATTAGTGGATAACATAAATGAAAGAAAGAAGCTCGGATAAAATCCCGGCCAGGGTCAACCTATTTCTGTAGACCTATGAAATTAGTATTCCAGAAAGAGGATAGTACTCTTATTCTCTCCGAACAAAGCCACATGGACGAATTAATTGCACATCTTTAACACTCCGAAGTCAGTATTGACGGCAGAAACATTAACATCAATTTTACTATGCTTATGACAATGCTTGATGGCAGTGCAATAAATACCTTAAGTGGAACTAATGCTGCTCAAAATTGTTTTATCCGCGGAGCCAAACCTTCCCAAATGAATCTACCTTCTGTAGAAAATCGGACGTCAAACACAGATAATTAAAAATTTGGCCTTTCATCTTTACATTGTTGGATCAGATGTTTCGAATGCTTGCTGCACATCTCCTACAGATTGCCTTTTAAAACTTTGCAAATGCGTGGTCAAGAAAATAAAACTGCATTTGCAGAAGAAAAAAAGAGATTCAAGAAAATTTTAGGCTCAAAATGGGATTACTTGTCGATATCCCTAAACCAGGATACGGAACCAGCAATGACGGAAACACGGCTAGACGCTTTTTCGCAAATCCTGAATTGAGTTCAGACATTACAGGAATTGACAAGGAACTCATAAGCAATTTCGGAATAATATTAAGAACGATTGCAACTGGTCGTGAAATCTATGTCGAAAGATTCGCGAAGCTATTGGAAGATACTAAAACTATGTATCTTTCCAAATACAGCTGGTACTGCATGCCTAGCAGCGTTCACAAGCTTCTTGTTCATGCAAAGGACATAATTTCATTTTTCGATTTGCCTATAGGTGCCCTTTCAGAAGAAGCTTTAGAAGCTAGGCATAAGGAAATTCGAAAGGCCAGACTAGATCACAGTCGAAAGTGCTCTAGAATAGATTCAATAACTGATTTAATGAATCACTTATTAATTACTTGGGAACCCTCTCATTTCAAATATAAGATTCAAAAGCTCATATATGCCTAAAATAGATCCACTTATTGAACATTATCTACTTCGAAATGGTGCAGAAAGTTTTACGCTACCAATAGACTTGGCCGATATAGGCGGAATATCATCGTCGGAGAGCGATAGCCATTAATAATTAACATACATATGCACATATTTGTTATTTCAAATTAATTTATTATACCTATACATAATTCTTTTATATTAATGTTTTGAAGTTAATTAAACTATAAAATTGTTAATATACTTAAATTTTTAAATAAAGTTTGAAAAAACATGCGCAAGCTTAGAAAATAAATTTTGAATTGAAAAATAAAGTTCGCTGCTCAACTCTTTTTTTTTTTTAAGAAGCTGGAGAGGCCAATTTTGCAGGTTGATACCTTTTTTTTAGGTCGTTGCATAGATATCAAATGTAAAAAGAGATTAAATGCAAAATATTCATATTTTAGTTACTGAAACCAGAGATATCAATTTTGCCGTTTTTCCCATAGACTCGTCCCACTGTGCGTCGGGAGATGAACCACAAACGGGTGCGATCCGTCGGATTGTCTTGTGGACCGCATATAAACCGAATTGCGTGGAACAATGCCAAGAATCTCCGAAGAACAGCACCCGTGATAATATCTGTAAACCAGACAGAGGTCGGCTACGCGCCTTCGATGTGATAGCGACTGCAGTCCCGACGTCAGCACCGAGTCCCCGATCAGGCGGATCGCTCGTCTCTGTACGCTCTCAAGTAGGTCGAGGGTATGTTTAGGAGCCGAGCTCCAAACATGAGAGCAATATTCGAGCGCGGGTCTAATTTGGGATTTATATAGGAGAAGAGGTTGGGCCGGAGTAAAATATTTCTTGGCTCTAAAAAGATAGCTCAGTTTTCCCGAAGCTGATCTGGCGATACCCGATACGTGTTTATGCCATGATACTTTCCCACAGACCGTGACGCCGAGCAATCTCAAACTTTCCCCAGCCTTGAGGGCCCGGCCATTCATCATCAGCTGTGGAACCGATGATCCAGTTTTCTTTGTGAATGTTGTATACTGAGTCTTCGTTGCGTTGAAGTCGAAAATTTACTGAAAAATCATTTTTATCAAACTGTTGGCCAAGTTTTCTCAAAAACTACTTGATGAAGTGTTTTTTTTTGTATTGTAACGTAGATTTGAGTCATTAAAGCCCCTACTACAATCAAAATGATATATGGATAATTTTTTTTCACAGTTCTGTAAAGAGAGAAAAAATTGTGAAAAACCATATTTAAAAATTCAAATGCTCACCATTTTGTTAAATTTCGTTGACTCATGACTACACTCATATAGTTTATGAAAATTCCTCGATTATTGATTTAGGGTAATTTGCAGGTGCTGGAGTGGCCAACAGTAAGGTATCCTTTTTTGAGACGGTTACATTACAAGGCGTGTCAACAATTCTTGTCACTGTATTTTTTAATAAAAAAAAAATTTTTTTTTCTCTACTATATATTAAACAAGTGACAAAATGTTTGAGTTCTTTAGGGGAAAAAATTCTAGAAAAGGACCTTTTTTAAGGCTCTTAGATGAGAATTTCACCTTAAACCCCCAAAAAAATTCCCAACATTCCAAACCCTTAGTAACTCTTTTTCCATTAAGTCTTGGAACCATTGTCACCTTTATGTGCGAAAAGTGGAGTCTGTTTATTTATGAACAGGCCCCTCGACAATAGTGGTTAGTATGCCCGCCTGTCACGCGGGAGACCGGGGTTCGATTCCCCGTCGAGGAGCCTCTGGCGCAAGACTAATGACCTTGCCCGGAAAAAACAAATCATTATGGAAAATTTAACAAGCCTCAGGACTTGCTAAATAAGGCCAAGACCGGTTCCCGGTTGTAGTGCCGATGATGATGATGATGATTTATGAACAGTAACATCTCAATTGGCAGTGTGCATAACCATTATATACAATCTCTAATACTTCCCATTTCTCCTCTTCTCGCGATGCATCGAAATTCCAATCGAAGAATTACGAAATCCTTTACACGGGGTTTATTAGCAGGAAACATACACACATTCCAACATTGTACTTGACCCTCTAGTTTTACGGAATGTTATTAGGTACTGCTGTTACGTACGTCGGCCACCACCATCATTTGATAATTTGTATTTAATACAATTTTGTTTTAACATAGTATGATGGTAAGGTGGTGGAAGAAATGCACGATCCTGAAGTGAGTTTCTGAACCCACCCTGATTCGGGTGTGGATCGTGCAGTTCTTCGAGTTCGAATTTGTTTTTCGAAGTGGACGTGAGTGGAGAGCGAGAGAGATGGAGGGTTGACCCTTTTTGAAAGATACGGTTTTGAGTTCCGTTGAGAGAGTTGTAAAAGCAAGTGGAAGAAAAGCAAGAAGAAAAAGGTGTTCCCGTTTTTTTTGTTCTTTGTTCTTTTTTGGAGACGTAAAATTAATAATAATAATAATTGTAAAAAAAAAAGAGAAAAAAAAGTTGGACTCGAAATAAAAATTATAAAACACTAAAAGTGTTCGTGGAAGTAAAGTTTTTCTTATTTAATACAAAAGTAAAAACGCAAGTGTTTAAAGATCGGACTGGCCAGTCGCAGCCATATCGAAGGCTCCAAAAATCCAACGATTGGTAACCCCAATTGTCTTTCAAAGGAAACGAAGACGTCTTGCATTGAGGAAGAAGCGTCAAGTGACATCCAAGGAAGCTGCGGCTGAATGTGCTAAATTGTTGGCCCAAGGAAACGAAGACGTCTTGCCTTGAGGAAGAAGCGTCAAGTGACATCCAAGGAAGCTGCGGCTGAATGTGCTAAATTGTTGGCCCAAGGGAAGAAGAACCAGGACTGAGTCGGATGGAAGCTGCTGCTCCGACCACCAACTCTCCCCGGCAAAGTAGTTGAAAACGGCGGTAAAACCCAGGTAACCAAATTATTACTTCATTAATCAAATTTTGTGTGGCTGTATATGCCACAACTGGCGCTGCGGACAACCCAGGATTCGAGGAAGCCCGAGGTTGAAAACCTGTAAGTGCTCCAAAAGCCCGAATCCTGAAGGAACCTGGGATTCATAGAATTCTGCCCTACTAAACCTTGCAACATTTCAAAACTATGCACATTGTTGCTAACAACCACAGGAGCGGTGGTCGAATAGCGGAGTAACTTTGCACGGGAGCTGTGTATGATTCTTTGTTGGTGCTTTTCATCGTTTGTAGCAGTGAATTGTGACACAGTGGCTGCAGAGCAGGCATTAATTAGATAAAGAATTACTTGAATACTCCGTCTTGTTAAGCTAAATGTACTCGATGTAATATTCTTGTTTTTGTTTCGAGATTTGTATATCCCACTGATTGTGAATCGGGTTGAGGTTTTTGATCATGTATTTCATTTATATGTTAATTTGGAACTCCAAGATTTTAAATTATTAGCCACACTTTTGTACAGGTACTCTCTCCTTCTGCTTTTCTTCCCTAACCAGTTGCGCGGTGGATTTTGTTTGTTTTTTTTTTTGCTGCGTTGCAGAATTATCTAAAGGTGTATATTGTTTTTGTGCGCGACGAGGGGCGCGTTTGAGATTTCTTTTTCTTCCTTCCCCCTTTTCTCTTTCTCTCCATTCTCGGGCGGTGTAGTGGTCGCTTGTGTTGTGCCGTCTTTCGTTCGTTCATAGTGAGGGAGCGTGTTTATTGTTGTGTTTCGTATCCTTGCTGTTGGTTGGTTCTGTCGACGGCGGGGTTGCTCTCTCTTCTGGGGATCCCGGGTGTTGTTTTGTTTCGGGGTTCCGGGTTTGGTCCTAGCATCGAGAAATTTTGAAGTTTATAAATGCAGACAAGGCAACGTCAGAGAGATGTCCGAGAGGGACTCCTGCCCGGGCACGACCCGAGGCATTTCCCGAGCCGCCGGTTGACGAGGTGGATCCAGAGGCGTTCCATGATTCGAGGGACGAATTTGTGGACGACCGATCGCCAACACGCCCCCCTCCCACCGTCGGTAAACAGCCTGTCGGGAGCATGGAGGACACGCCGATGCCCTCGTATTTTAAACTGGGCCCACAACCATGTCCTGTACGGACCATGCTGGGCACAGATAGGGTTTTCGACCTTGTGTCGAAGGCGGTCCCCATGTTTTCGGGACAGGAAGGACCGGATACGGCCGAGAGACTCTCTTCGTTTCTCAAGGGCTGTAGAAGGACCTTGGATGGGCTGGCGGTGGAGGAGGAACATACCTTCCTCCGGTGGCTGCCCTCTAGGCTGAGCGGCGAGGCCTATCGCATGTTCGAGGAGAGACTACCCACGACATTCCTTGAAGCGGAACAGCGTCTTAGAGAGGCCTACGAACCCCGGGTGTCGTATGAGGAGTTGTGTGCACAACTTTCCAAAATGCGACAACTTCCTTCCGAGGATGCCACAGGCTTCGTTTCCCGAGTGAAGCGGGCCGTGGTACGGTGCGAGGAGGCAGCTGAGCGCTTTTATGGTCGCCAGGGTAGGTCCGTCTTCGCCAGCCAGCTTGAGGGCATGGCCAAACCGGTGTTGGTAAGGGGTCTGAGGGAGGAAGGACTAAAGCACTTCCTCCTCACGTTGGGTAATGTCCCTTTTCGTAGCCTGGTGGACCACCTAACCGGATTTGAGCGAGCTCGAAGGGAAATGCTGAGGCAGGACGACCTGTTTGTGGATGCGCGGCCAACAGTGTCGGAAACATTAGAGTTAGGACCGGGAAGTTGCTCGACCCTTTTGGAAAGCTCATCCTCCACTTCTAGGGATTACACCGCGGCGCCGGCGCCGGTTTTATCGAACTTAAATCCCCGGGCGGTGTCATTCGTGTTGCCGGCCGAAGAGCCTGATAGTCGTCGGCGTGGGGAGGATAGTTTCGTTCGGGAGCAGTCGTGCGGACCCCTCAATTATAGACGGGATGCTGGTGCCTATGCTCCGGCCTCCTCTAGCGAGGGAGCGTGGTCAAATACCGTGTCTTCCTCGGGTCGGAGTGAAGGGTCGCAGGGTTTGGCTCAAGGGGCGTATATGCCTGGAGATCGATCGGGTCGGGACAATCCGGTCCGGGATTCGGTTGGTCGATCGGCTCGCCCCCTGGAATCCCAGACAACATGCAGTTTCTGCAAAGTAAGGGGTCACGTGTACGACGAGTGCCTGAGGAGAAGGAACACTCCTTTCTGTCGCGAGTGCTGGCGGTATGGCCACGACATAGTGGACTGCCCGGATCGTCCGAGACAGACGCGCCAAGCCCAGGCTCCATACAGGGGTGGTGGTCAGCAGAGCGGAACCGCGCGGCATGGGCCACAGCATCAGCGACCACAGTTTCAGCGGAGAGCCCTACCAGAGCCGCAGCCCCCGTCTACGGGCGGCGGGCCGGCGACATCAGGCCCCAGAGTATTCAGCGTCCGGTGCTGTTGCGAGTTTTGTGGCCGCCAAGGTCATAGCTTGCACGGGTGCGAATACAGGCAAAGGTGGGAACAACAACAGAGTTCCCAGGGTTCTCCCCACAAGCGGCACGGCGGAACAGCACCTGTTGCGAGCCGAGAGCAAGACACCCGTGTGGAGACTGGGGCGGGCGCGAGAAATAGGCGCAGAGGGCGTCGGAGGCAGCGTCGGCGAAATCGAAGCGCCGGTAATGGTAGCGCGGAGAGTAGGGATTCCCGGAAAGCAGGTGGAGATGATGGGCGACGATCGTCCGTGTCGAGCGGTGGCGGTAAGCGACCCGACTCCGTGGACTCGAAGTCCTCAAAGACGGATGCGAGACATGATGCCGCATCAGACAGCGCGGGGAGCCGGGAATGGCAGCCCCGACGCATTGGGCCCAAAGTGGGCAGAAAGAATAGCTCCAGTTCCGCTAGTTCGGTGTCCAGTGGGACTCCCGAGCGGAATATTCCTGAACGGGGGAGCGGAACATTGTGCGAGTTTTGCGGTCGACCCACTCACAAGGCGGCAGAGTGTCGACATAACAAAATGGGAGAGTTCGGGAAACTCCCCAAGGTCGGGTCGGCAAGATCCTACCCGACCGCACTAAAAACGAAACCCAGCTCCAGCTGTTCTCAGTTTTCGCCGACTCGAGTCCCGATTGTCGCTCTCCCTCTAGACATTGGCCGTAGGAACCCTACGCGCCTAATCGTGGACACCGGCGCTGAGATCAGCCTGTTGAAGCTGAAGGCACTCCATCCTAGATATGGCATGGATGTGGATAAATCTACAACGCTCCAAGCGCTGTTCGTCAAAGGCAAGTCGAGGGGATGCTGCACTGGGAATTTCAAGTTGCACCATGAGATTCCCTGCAGTTTCCAAATAGTAGACTCCTTGCCGGGTTTGGAGGAAGACGGATTGTTGGGGTACGACTTCCTGTCTCGGAATTGTAAGGTAGACGGGCCGGGTGGTTGTTTGGTTTTTCCCCGAACGACCGTAAATCCCGTGCCATTCTCCATTCAATTTGTCAACTATGGGACGGGAAGGGTTGAACATGTGGCAGCCAAACGGGGAGACGTGCCAAAGGGACCTGTTAAGGTCGATACTGCGGCAGGTACTCGCCCGGAGACCCTACCCATACAGGGGAGGGCTGCGAAAAGCTGTTCGACCACGTGCTACCCAAAGGGTCATCTGGATTAACCCCGAACAGCGGACGTTGATAACATAGTTATATTCAACACCCTTTATAAAAAACAAATAAGGAAAGGATGAGCCTTCCTGTAACTTGGAGCCCCTGATCCTAGCTGGCCAGACTCTGGTTACCCTCCGGAATCTTCGTCCTTGTGACCTTCGTCGAGGGATACCAACTTGAGAGTCTGACGAAAAGTCTTTAAGGCCAGGCCTAATGCTGCAGGCGCAGTCCCAGCGCAGACTGCAGAGGCAAACCCCAGTGCTGGGGGTTGGATCGCAAATATGCAAGTGCGAAAGCGCACTATAATGTCGGGTGATGGTAGGTTTTGCCGCCGAAACGGGACAAACCCCCGATCTACCAACCCATGGACCGGGGCAAGTACCGAGTCCAAAAACAGGAGGACTAAATTAAATATATAGGAGCGGGACGCTTTCGCCGGCCGGGTGACATTTCGGAGGTTGAACGAGAGGGGATCGCCTCGCCTTAGCGAGGGGGTCCTAACCGGATCGTGTGGGCGGTCGAGCTTTCGGTCGGACCGTCGTTTCAGTGTCGGGCCCGCCGCGATAGATGGGAATCTGTGTAGTTAGTGTTCCCCTATTAAATGTTATTTATTTATTTATTTATTGTTACTAACCCTAGTATATAGGTAGCCTATAATCCCTACTAACATTAGCACTTAAGCATGTAGACTAATTTATTTATTTATTTATTTATTTATTTATTGATTGTTCTGCTGTTTGTTTGTTTGCTCTCCGCCGTCCACTCTCCGGTGTGACATTCCTCTCCTAAGAATGCCACGCAGTCTTGTGGAGGGGGGAGGTGTGTTACGTACGTCGGCCACCACCATCATTTGATAATTTGTATTTAATACAATTTTGTTTTAACATAGTATGATGGTAAGGTGGTGGAAGAATTGCACGATCCTGAAGTGAGTTTCTGAACCCACCCTGATTCGGGTGTGGATCGTGCAGTTCTTCGAGTTCGAATTTGTTTTTCGAAGTGGACGTGAGTGGAGAGCGAGAGAGATGGAGGGTTGACCCTTTTTGAAAGATACGGTTTTGAGTTCCGTTGAGAGAGTTGTAAAAGCAAGTGGAAGAAAAGCAAGAAGAAAAAGGTGTTCCCGTTTTTTTTGTTCTTTGTTCTTTTTTGGAGACGTAAAATTAATAATAATAATAATTGTAAAAAAAAAAGAGAAAAAAAAGTTGGACTCGAAATAAAAATTATAAAACACTAAAAGTGTTCGTGGAAGTAAAGTTTTTCTTATTTAATACAAAAGTAAAAACGCAAGTGTTTAAAGATCGGACTGGCCAGTCGCAGCCATATCGAAGGCTCCAAAAATCCAACGATTGGTAACCCCAATTGTCTTTCAAAGGAAACGAAGACGTCTTGCATTGAGGAAGAAGCGTCAAGTGACATCCAAGGAAGCTGCGGCTGAATGTGCTAAATTGTTGGCCCAAGGAAACGAAGACGTCTTGCCTTGAGGAAGAAGCGTCAAGTGACATCCAAGAAAGCTGCGGCTGAATGTGCTAAATTGTTGGCCCAAGGGAAGAAGAACCAGGACTGAGTCGGATGGAAGCTGCTGCTCCGACCACCAACTCTCCCCGGCAAAGTAGTTGAAAACGGCGGTAAAACCCAGGTAACCAAATTATTACTTCATTAATCAAATTTTGTGTGGCTGTATATGCTACACTGCTCCTTATATTTTTCCCTCCTATATTCGATCAACATGAGCAAAACAGTGGAAATCATATTTGCCGAACTAGAAAATGGGAAAATGGAGGCGATCCGGTAAGGGTATAAAGAGGTTCGAATGAATTGAAGTCGCCCTTTTCAGTCTCCTCTATTGTGGTGGTGAAATAAAAACAAATATTTTAAATTGAGTGAAGTGAACTAAAACATTCTATCATCATTTTGGCATGCAATTGAAATAAAATATAAAAGTTAAAAACAAATGAAAAATTGTTATTTAAAAAAAAAGAATAAATAATGATTGGTTTTGACAAAAAAAAAGTTGTTTAAGAGTCGACAACTTTCAAAACTTGTAAAAATTCAACAGCAGGCTTTGAGATTCGGTGCTTTCATATATGATGGAATTGTATCGATGACGCCGGAACGAGAACAAGGAGTAGGACTAGTGGACGTACATCATAGCCATTATCAAACAGGACCACCATCAAAGAGGAAAGTAACCTATTCCCGAAAAACCATGAGTAGCCTGTCCTTTTTATTTTGTGATTAAAACAAGCTTCCATTAATTTCCAATCTTGCCATTATCAGTCGTCACCGGTTCGAGGTTATACTGCCAGGCTTCTGGTACCACATGGAATGTGTAAACCCACCTATACAACAATTGAATCAATAACGTTAAAACCTTGAAACAAGTAATATCTGATCCCATAAAGCGTGTATTTGTCCTAAAGTGAAATTCGATGGCAATATTTGGACCAATGCTCAACTGAAGTTGGAATATTCATTTCACCTCTACAAGTATCAGTTCTCTCTATTATCAGTTCAGATTAGAAATTGATTGCAAAGTATGGTGGATTATTGGGCTCCTCGATAGTATAATGGTTAGTATACCTGCCTGTCACGCGGGAGACCGGGGTTCCATTCCCCGTCGGGGAGCCTCTGTCGCAAGACTATCGACCTTGCCTGGAAAAAGCAAATCATTATGGAATATTTAACAAGCCTCAGGACTTGATAAATAAGGCCAAGACCGGTTCCTGGTTGTAGTGCCGATGATGATGACGATGGTGGATTATTCCTGAATGGATATGGATGGGTGTGCTAGACGAATAAAAAGTAGAACATGTCACCTATTCGTGTGTTTCGTGGCAGCATAATCTCCAGGCATTCAATTCCAATGTACGGGTACATCGATACCCCCTTTCCTATTGCTCTCCCTCGTCTTACGACCGTATTATGTTTTGACAATTAAGAATTTTTATAATCTCCTGGGGGCAGGCGTGTCACGTAAAAAAAGTTACGGACAAAAATGTAGCTTACTAAACGTGATCCGCATGTATTAACCCAGCTAAAATTGATGATTCCCTTTTTACCATCTCTTGATCCTTCGTAGTTAGAGACATCCGCAGCGCTAACCCAATACAAACTCCCAATGTATCTAGCCCTGCCGCCTTTCATACATTCCAAGTTCAAGTTTAACACCCGTGAATGCGGGTGGAGATATAGACAACGATGAAGAATGTATTTGCCCTTGTCTCCGAACTCGACACTCTTACCACTAATGTTTTTTCTTGTCCACTGAATTGAGATGAACGGTAGTATGAAATAGTTTAACTACCTCACTTAAAAAATATATATAAGAGAACTTCTAGAGAGGCGAAAATACAAAAATTGTTATAACTTACCGACACCAAGTCCGGCATATTTGAAGCCACTAAAGCATAGTTTAGGAATAGTCGTCTGCCACGAATCACAGTTAGATTGGGAAATAAACTCCCAACAGAAAGCATGCCTTTAACGTCATAAAAGATAAGAAAATCTGTGATCTCCCTAAAATAAAATTAAAAATAAATAAATAAACAAGTAACAAAAAACAAGAATAAAATAATAAAACAAAGTTAATTAGCTTGTAATGAAGTCGTCCATCTTACCGAAGTTGAGGAAAACTATAATTATTAAAACTTGGCGCTGTTTCATTTCGCCTTATTATGACTATTAGGAGGTAGCCCTTGATGACTGTGCACCCCTCTAACAAGGACAAATTCTGGATATCGGTTCGCACATCAGTACTAGTACATTCTTTGGCATTTGTTAGCAACGGAAAGAGGCCTAGGCCTAGTAGCAAAATAGCTGAGGCAGTTATTATAAAAGCTTTACCATTCGTTATCGCTGTATGCGAAACGGATTCGTTATCTTTCATTGCAGCCATATAATTTTAAAAAAAATGGTTTATTGTTTAAGATATCAACACCAACAACAAAAAATTAAAAAATAAAAACACTCATCGCGCAATTAGCACACAATTGTAAAAATTTAACAACCAGGACAATATTTCCGAAGGATGTGAAAGACACAAGACACTTCACGAGTTATTCATCATAACTGATCACCGATCGAGAACGACGCCATATTCAAACCAATTTTATTGGGATTTGGTATTGAATTCATCGGTTCCCTTTAGCTACCCGCTCCAGGTTATCCGTAACACGGTGCTCTCACAACGGCACCAATACAGTTTACTTAACGAACGTAACGAAGAAGACCGAAGACCAAATGTATTGTACGACTCGGCAGTACTATGAAAAGGGGGAGGTGTCGCTCACAAAGGCGAGGAGTCAACGGGTGAACAAGAGAACTGAGAACGCTGTCCACTTTTGGGAATTCCATCAAGTAGTCAAGACCGCGATTGAGGTGCCGATGAGTTAATTCACATATTACACTCATATGTTTGCTTATGTGGACCCACAGGTCAATATTAAATGACAAAATGCGTAAAAATTGATCAGCTCTATGGAGATTGTTCAGAGGTCAATAGTGTAAATTTAAGTCTCAATGATCACTCATTGCCCACATCGCGTCAGTTGCTAGTGAGGTTTTGCTACGTTGTACTATCACATCGAAGTACTTAATTGATGAGACTCACGCAATTACTTGAAACTGCAGAACTTTAATCTAAGGTATACCTAAGAGTGACTGTCATTCAAGACGTCCCTACTAACAACATCATTATTGAAGGACTATAAAAATGTTCAGTGCTGAAGGGCTGCCGAGGGACTGGGAAACATTCCAAATAACTTTATATATGTTTTCGGTTGCATTTCATCCTCTGCACAGAGCTTTGCAACATTTTTATAAATTTTACTGTTGCTATTAAATTTTTACGACTTGTATGTTAACCTCTGAGACTCTACCAGATGGGAATCTTATGGCATTACTATGATACAAATAAATTAACAACAGAGGTACGTATTAGTAAATGTATTAAGTTTATGATACACCGGACCGAAGTTAGTTGTCGGGATACAAAAAATAAAGAGAAGGAAAAGGAATGCCATCCTCGTAGGGAAATTCTGCGGCACATTTACGATTTTCAATTAAATTTTTATTGATTAACAGCTAATAAAAATCGCATTGTGTATACATTTTAATTCATTGGCTTAGACTTTGAGAGAAACGGTCATTTTGTAGTAAAATTTAAAAACAGTTTGATATGATTCTTAATTAATTCGCACTTATTTACTATAATACGGTTTTGCGTGATACCTGCAAGTAGACATCCGGTAATTTTATACAATAAAACCGATGACACAGGTTATACAATATCAGGTGAGTTATATTATCTTCCCGTATTGAAAAATATCGCCTGATTGTTAATCCCCTGAAATTGAATTTAAATAAACTTATCACCCGCATTGCATAAACACCCATCTGTTGGGATGGGCAACTATACATATACAATATTCTAAAGAGAGGTATCAATTTGGAGAATTATACTTCTCAAATATGGGCAAGGTCTTGTTGTCGGCAATTTTTGGGACATTCTATATTATAGTCATCCATTCCTGGAGCTCTAAATCCTCTGCGCACTTAGTTGGATTAACCTCACAATAACATCTGCCCTCTATGTGGAACAAGATATCCTGCCTCAACGTTTCAGCGTTCCCCATATAGGTCCAACCAGTCAGTCAAGGAAAAACAGTAACAACAATTACTACATTCTTTTTTCACCTTGCACTCTATATAAAAATCATTTTTTTCAGCTCAGTTTCGATCGTGTTGAAGCCAGAAAATAGAGATTCTTTAGGAAACAGTCTGGGCACGATAATGGAATGGCATCCCACAAGCCGGATGATTTCAAATGTCAAAATAGCAGAGCAGACCATCACCTTCAACTCGGTCTCTCACAACGCAATAGAAGCTAACTCTGGGCATGTCTCAGACCATATTAGAATTAGAATCTGTGGCGATTTTAGAAATATTACTAAATCACCTGAAAACCTAGATACCCGTTGGCACAACAAAAACGGGTTTAAAATAGAATTTAACATTTAATCTTAAGTAAACTTTGTAATTGAATTGTTAATAAATGTGGAGAAAAAACACCATAGTGTCCGTGCAGTGCGGACGTTTACAGAAACGTGTTTACACGTCTGTATGTTTACGTGTGTTAAGTGCACTATTAAATTGTGTAGTGCAATAAAAAAAATAATAACAAAAAATATTAAAAAACAAAATTTATAATATTAACAACAAAAAAAAAAAATTCAACATCAGGAAAGCAGTTACTTTCTACACAACCCCGATGATAGGCGATGACCCAGGCACTGAAGTACATACAAGAGGGAAAAAAAAATCCACAAACATGGAGAGATTAAGGAGCCCCGAAGATTATAAACGAAAACTCGAGGAAGCCCTGGAAACAATAAACCAGTTAACACAAAATCCATCTATAACACCGATGACATCCATATGGAAGAAACGTCCCGGCAACCCCGCAATTCCAGCCACAGCCAAGGCGAACTACCAACCAAACTTCGCACACAAACAAAGCCCTCATCAAACCAAATACCTGCTCCATCCAGAGTAGAAACAATGAAATCAACCACGAAAAACGAAAGACCACCGTCAATCTACATCAGAAACCCGATCAGCACCAAAGCACTAATTCAAACCCTGCAAAATGCTCTGGGTCACCGGAATTTTAGCACCAATGCAAAAGGATCTAGGACTTCCATAACACTCAGATCATTAGTCGATCATGATAGGGCAGTTAAAAAACTGTTAGAGGAACAATATCGGTTCTTCACCTTCCAGCATCCGAACAGCAAACCAGCTACCTTTATTATAAGGCATATCGATCCCGAATGGACCAACGAAGAAGTGGGACTGGAAATCGCTGGGATATGTCCACAAATAAAGATCAATAAGTTGGACTACTTCCAAACACCATACATGGACAAAGAACGTAAAAAGCCTCCGGATCATACAAATCCCACCTAATCAGGACATCAAGCAACTTAAACAAATTAAATATTTGTTTACCCAAAAAATCGCAATCGAAGAGCCCCACAAACAAGACATTCTTCATTGTAAGCGATGCCAAGACTCAGGACACTTGGCGGTCTCATGCCACAAGCAAAGACGTTGCGGCAGATGCGCAGAGGAACACGAGCTCGAGGAATGCAAGGTAAATCCACAAGGCCTGGAACCTGAAACAGTACACACCGTCAACGCTGATGGATCCATTGCCACAAAGAAGATTACAGTAAAATGCTGTAACTGCGGAGGCCCTCATCCGGCAAATTTTTCGCAATGCCCTCAGAAGCTAAAAATTCTGCAAAGACGGAAATTAGCAACAACAATTAAATGAACAACAACGAAACCAACAGTATTGCAGGAAACAAAGTCAACCAGACCCGGAATATCCTACGCGGATGCAGCAAGAGGAAACCTCAACACTACCACTCCCCCTAACAACAATACTAAAAATTTCAACCTGGACATCATGGGTTACATCCAAAGCTTACAAGCCATGCTACCTTCGCTGAGAAACATGTCAGAAACAGAAAAAAAAGGTCAGATTCTTTCACTAATAACTTCCCATATTCTTTCCAGCTCTCTCTAAACTAACCATTATCTCCCTCAACACAGAATCCATTTACTCTAACGTACGTAAGCAACACCTCCGGTTGTTTGTTGAAAAGTTTTCCCCAGATATCCTCTTCCTTTCAGAGACCTGGCTCAAACCAAATTCCCGAGTTGCCATTCTCAATTATACTTTTGTTTCTAACCCCAGAACTAATGGATCTCATGGAGGTACCGGCATATTAATTCACAAAAAATTTCAATTCAGTGAAATTAGATTCACCTGTGTATCCAGCATTGAATACACAGCAGTAAAACTTTTTTGTGAGAACAATAAAGTGCTCGTCTTAGCATCCATTTATATTCACCCTTCACGACAACCAGATTTCCCAGATACTGACATTTCGCAGATTATCCAACAGTCCGTTCCCGCTCCATTTATAATCGGAGGAGACTGGAATGCTCCTCATACAGCATTCAATGATAATAAATGCAACAAATATGGTCGCCAATTGCTACCCCTTCTCCAGTCTTATCCATATACTTACATTGACTCCCCATTACAGCCAACTCGTGTCTCTAGCTCAGCCAGGTCAACAATCGACTTCTTCCTCAAGTCCGACGATGTTTATTCAGCGGGTCCACCTACAGTCTCCTTTATATTTCCTTCTGATCATGGTTCCGTTCACACCACGATCCAAATCCCCTCTCTCGACCCACTCTACTCGTCAAACCCCGTCCCAAACTGCAACAAAACAAATTGGAGAAAAGTCAATAGGGACATAGCGATAAGTTTCTCTGACTTGTATATCCCTGAAGCATCTAACTTACTCCCTACTGAAATCGATCACGCATCTTTAAGAATAGAGCAAATTCTTAAGGAGGCTCTCAGCAACAACACCCCGACAACCATTCCTCATAACTATTTAGGAAAGCCTTTGCCCAGCGTCCTAACCAAATTATTGCGCCTTAAAAAGCAGCTCCGCCGAAAACTTCACACAAGATACTGCCCTTTTATTAAAAGCCAAATCCAACTCCTATCCACTCTGATAAATGAGCAGTTGAAAAAGTTCGCAGATGAGAACTACATTTCCACACTTAGTAACATCAAACCAAATCGTGATATTTTCAAGAACATCAACCAATTAACTGGTCGTAAATATAAACCCCGAATCGACCATCTCATTAACCCAATCAGCAATAATATTGCCCAGTCCGATTCGGACATAGCAAATTGCCTTGCAGAACACTTTGCAAAGATTCATGAGCAAAATAATTCTCTCTCAACTCCTGGCTTCGAGAACACAGTAAACGAATACACCTCAAACAGATTGTTCACATCTTTTACTCCTTTCATCGGTGAATTTAACAACACAAACATAGCTTCAAACCCCTTAGACACTACAAATTTTCTAACTGCAGACGAATTATCCGAGATCGTAAGATCAGGAAATAACAAAAAGTCAACTGGATTAGATGGAATCCCACGCCTTCTATTTAAAAGGCTACGCCCACCGAATCTACTTCCCATCCTCATTCTTCTTAATCATATAATTAATGCATCACACTTCCCAGAGAACTGGAAAACTGCGGTAGTAATTCCTATTAAGAAGCCCGGTAGTAATAATAGCCCTTGCAATTATCGTCCAATATCCCTATTAAGTACACTAAGTAAGATACTGGAACGCAAGATCTACCAAAATCTTCTCTCATTTGCCAATGAGAATGCCCTCATCCCTAACTGTCAGTTCGGATTTCGTAAGCGACAATCCACATGTCATACTCTACTAAAACTTACACACGATGTTACAACTGGTCTCCAAAACCAAAGCCCTACAGTGTGCATATCTCTCGATATTTCTAAGGCGTTTGATTGCGTCTGGATCTCAGGGCTTCTGTACAAACTGCACTCCATATTTAATCTAAACTCTCACACAACAAAGCTCTTAGCCTCTTATCTTTCTGACAGAAAATTCGTTGTGAGAATAAATTCTTCCGTCTCAGAAACCCACAACATAACCGCGGGTGTTCCCCAAGGCTCTATTTTAGGGCCAATTTTATATCTGTTATATACCGCGGATATTCCTCAACCCGTATCTCCTAATGTTGTGATGCTGAATTATGCTGATGATACATTAATTTACTCTAGCAGCAAATTTGTTAAGGCTGCAAGAAACCGCATTAACAACTTCCTCCCCTACCTATCAACATACTTTAATAAGTGGAATATTCACCTTAACCCAAATAAAACACAGCTCATAGTGTTCAAGGGCAAACACCACTAGACGCTGCCACAACAAAATTAAACTTAACCTAAACAACACTCTAATCAAACCCTCAAAAACCCTAAAATATCTGGGAATCACATTTTCTAATAACTGATCTTTTTCCTCCCACATTAAAAATTCCCTTCAAAAGGACACAGTTCAGCTTAATCTCTGTAGAAGAGTAATGTGGAAACTTAATAGTCTCTCTTACAAAGTCAAACTACTCATTTTCAAACAAATTATCAGATCCACACTCACGTACGCGTGCCCATTATGGTACCATATCACTCCCTCCCAAATGGAGAAGTTACGAGTATTCGAAAGAAAATGCTTTAGGTATGACTCTGGCTTACATCATCGTCCTAACTCCTATAAGTACTATAGTAACGTCGAACTCTACAATACCGCTGGTATTGAGCGCCTCGATAGACGATTCCTCGAGCTGTCTATCAAATTTATCGAAAACCTACAAAATAATCCCAATCCCATAATAACCTCGCTTTTAGAGAAGCCTCTAGATATCAGAACTAACTATCCCAACTGTCTCCACACCAGAGCTATCTTCGCCTCAGGCGGACTGGTAAATGATTCAAACGAGATCATATCCCACAACACCGAAGTTACCCCTAACCAGTTCAAATACTGTAACGTCCAACCATTTTCCAACATCCTATGTTTCTCCAACGAACAACCGGAAAGAAATACTAATCCTCAAACCCATAACTGACTTCACTCCACATCCTTTAATTTATATATCCCATTAATTATAAAACATTGTTTATGGCTTTAAGCAAATCATACTGTAATCAGGCTAAATTAGGTTAAGTTATTTATATACTTAGGATTAAGTAAAGTTGAAAAAACAAATTCCTGGTTTTCTGACCTTTTTCAGGAAGATAATACCGCTAAATTTATAAACACGCATCTATCTTATATCTCATAAAATATTGTTTGGAAAATGTATATATTATTATAATAATTACATGTAAGCAATTCTTACGAAATTAATTTTAAGTCACTGTATTACTTAAATGTACAAATTCTAATTATGGTTAATAAATACAGTTTTGGAAAAAAAAAGTTTCGAGGATCGGAGTCAGTATCATATCAGCTGTCAATGAGGCAGCATCGGGATGCAATTGTTCTAAGTTTACATTCGGGATCATATACCGGTAGAATAGCACTAGGATCTACGACGTTGTTTTCCAATTTGAGTGTTTTTCTGGTTTTTCAGTTCTATATAGGAATTTGAGCTCGGTCCAGTAATTACGATTTGTTTGTACGATTCTATATATTTGTAAACAACCGACTTTGAAATGCTATTCAACAGCTTGAAGCGGTTCAAGATTTTAACGACGAATGCATCAATTTTTTCGTTTTCGCCGTTGGCGTTTAGTTTATACTCGGCGCCCACACCGTTTTTTATTATTTTTTCCTGCCAAGTAGAATTTGCATAAAGTATGGTAGTTTATGCAAATTAGCTACTTGACGATTTTTCTTCTCTTTACAGACAGAGATGGCAAATTTGCGGGAATTAGTGGGTGTTAAGCGAGGACATGGACGCGAGGTCCGTAACAACAATAGTCCCTCTAGTTGTGACGCCAGAGTCACGGATTGCTTTCTCCAACGCCAGGCTGAAGATAAGGCCGGCCAGGCCGTCTCCTTGTCGGAGTCCATTAAAGATGTTTATTGATTTGGAAAGCAATCCCGCTATTTTTACTTAACTAATTACGTTGGTCATAGTCAACCTACAAAGTCATATAAATTTGTTAGGAATGACAAACTCTCTCATGGCATTATATAATTCTACCCTGGCTATGCGGTCGTAGGCGGCCTTAAAGTCTATGAATAGATGATGTAGTGGAATCTTAAATTCCTGACATTTTTCCATTGCCAGCCCAAGGCTGAATATCTTATCAATCGCTGATTTGCCTGGGATGAAGCCACACTGATATTGACCAATGATGACCTTAGCGTATGGGGCTATCCGATCTTGTAGGATAGTGGAGGGTATTTTATAGGCGGTACTCAGCAATGTTATACCTCTATAGTTGCTGCACAGTGTGATATCTCTCTTCTTATGTATGGGCCAAATTATACCACGAAGCCAATCTTCCGGCATCTCCTCTTGCTCCCATACGTGCACCACGATCTTATGATTTGTGTGATGTAACGTTGTCCCTCCTTATTTGATCAGCTCAGCTGGTATGCCATCAGCTCCAGGGGCTTTATTTGATTTGAGCTGTCATATGACTTTTAATGTTTTCTCAATGCTTGGTGGCGCCAGCATTTGGTCTTGCTATTGCATTGGTGGAGCCTCCAATTCTTCTGTGAGCTGACCATTTAACAATTCATTGAAGTGCACTTCCCATCGCTCCAGGATGCCTTCAAGATCGGCGATCAGATTACCCTCTTTCTCCTTACAGTAAGTGAAGCGTGGTGTGTACTGCGTCATACTGCGGATTATTTGGTAGAACTTCCGCCCCTGGAGCGGACCTCGCTCTCTACTTTCCTTTATTTCACAGACAAGATTTTTTTCCCATGCACTTTTCTTTTGTCTGTGAAGCCTTTTTTCAGATCTTCTGAGCTCTTTGTATTTTTTTTCTCACTACAAATTTGTATTAACACCTAACGAATTAGAAGATGTAACAGATATTAACAAACAAATGAAAATAATAGAAAAGATTCATAACAGAGCTCATAGAGGTTACAAGAATAACGTCCAAGAAATCATGGAAAAATACTATTGGCCAGAAGTTAAAGCTAACTGTAAAACTTATTAAAATGCTGAGTTTACTGAATAAATTGACAGTGACAGTTCGATGATTAGTGAAAGAATAGAAAACCTCCTCTCAGAACCATTTGAAAGCAGGGACGGACTAAAACTCACCATTTCCGTTTAACCTTGTGCTCGAGTATGTCATCAGAAAGGTACAAGACGACAACATGACCGAATCTTCTCTTAACGGGGCCGCACAAGTGCTCGCATATGCGGATGGCATCGCCGTTTTGGGCGATAATCTAGAAACTGTATGAAACAATCATGCAAGTGGTAGAAGAGGTGGGCCTAGAAATAAATGAAGACAAAACAAAATGTTTGATTACGGCGCGAGCAGGTGAACCTCAGGGAACACACATAAACGTCAGGGACAAGATATTTGAAAAAGTTAAAGAGCTTAAATATCTGGGAACAATATTGAGGTCCAGTAACGAAATGTCGAAGGAAATTAACAAAAGACCGCATTCCGGCAACTCTAGTTGGCACACAGTCAGTAAACTGCTGAAATCCAAACTGGTACCATGTAACATAAAGCTCCTTGTCTATAGAACCATAACCATGCCGTTTGTTTTATACGTATGCGAAACATGGGCCCTCACAAAACGGGAACAAAAGAAATTCCGCGTATTCGAAAATAAAGATTTAAGGGGTATCTTTGGCGGTAAATATGACGAGGGGGCAGGGCAATGGAGGAAACTCAACAACCACGTATTGGAAGAGCTATACCGCAAACCTACAATAGTGAGAGTAATCACGGTAGACCAACGGGAAAGAGACCGGTAGGACGGCCGCGCTGGAGATGGGAGGATAAAGTTAGGTTGGAACTCGAGGAGATCGGATCGGATAGTCGAACGTGGAAGGAGAGTGCGTAGGACAGGGAACGATGTCGGAGTCGAGTCGATGAGGTTATGAACTTCCGGGTCCCGACAGGCCCATAAATAGTATAGTATGTGTAATTATAAAATTACATAATAAAATAATTATTTAAATTCATTATTTAGGGTAACAATGCTAACACGAGACGGTTATGCACGTCTTCGAAATGAATTGTCCCAGTTACTGTTTGCAAGTGTCATATGGCATGCACCTGTGTTAAGGGCCCCACATCCACACTCCCCCTCTCTCTGTCATAATACTCACACCAAGTAGAAAACCTAAATAAACTACTTGGCATTAATTGAAATAAAAAGTTGTCAGCGAAATGAGAAATAAAAACTTCGAAAAACGTGGACAGAAGTTTTCACCTGATCGCCAATAACGAGCGGGAACGCGTTTAATTAAAGCTTAATATTCACTCTGGGTGTAATAAAAGTTTTAATTTATTTACCGGCAAAATTCAATCGCGTAAAGGTTTATCGCCAAAAACCAATCGTATAAAAGTTTGTCGCCAAAATAATATCGCGTAAATGTTTATCGCCAACCACCAAGCATGTGTAATTAGTTTAAATTTAAATTCTGATTTTCGACGTAGGGCGATCCTTTCTACACCCTGTACATTTTTCTTTACACTTACAAACTGAACGACGTAGCATCTTGTTGTCTGACAGCATTGTTATGAAAGATTGTGTTTACGAAAAATGTATGTTTTTAAATACCAGCTGCACCACTTTTGACATTTGCCAGGTACTTTTTATACTGCCCTCATATATTCAACATTGTTATATATTTCAATTTTTTAAATTATGGATTACTTCACATAATTCATTAACGAATTAACTTAAACAAAAGAAAAACAGTTTTGATTGAATATTAGAACAATGTATTTTATCTCAGACGTACAGATCGTTCGCAACAGTTTTGCTATCACTATTTATTCGCTTCCAATTTTATAGTCTTGAAAGCCTTCTCCAAATTACATATTTTAATCCAATGGGGTGTTATCGTGTATCCAGTCTGCAAAATGAGCCACTGAAGTATAAACGCTGGGAATACGCAATCCACCACAATTATCTGAGCCGAATGACATAATTCCAATCTGAAAAAGATATTTTATTATTTTTATTAATTTACAAACAGTTTTAATATTTTAAAATAAACATCATATTATTTTATAACCAACATATCGACAACCGTAGTCCATCTTATTTTATAGCCAAAAAAATCTTATATCTCGTTTGATGTTGTCGATGAACCGTTAGTCAAGCACGTGCCATTCAATACTGAAGACAATAACCTTTCCATGAAGTATATGATATAAATTAATTCAATAGCTGAATGTATTAAGAGGTTGTGTTTTACGCCTGATTGTGGACATGCAAGTTCAACTGATCCCCCTTACTATTGTAGTTGTTCGGCAAAATTATTGAGCGAGGTAAGTAGATATGTGCAGAATTCCCAGTGTAGTGCTCACATGAAGCCCTACCATTTCTCTCCCCCATACATTCTCCACTTTGCCTTCCCTACAACCCAATTCATATCCAAAATCCACCTTCACACACTTTTCCCATTTCTAATGTTTTCTATGGTACAAGCGCATATGAAACAACTCCTTTCACACGGAAAATCCTTACCGGCAGGTTTTCCTTCGATTGTCCAGAACACCTGTGGGTCTTTGAAAAAGCAATACAAGGAACTCGAATGGTCGGAGACCGGCAGAAAGGAACTAGATTTATTTGAAGTGTGGCGGACGTCGTTCGGTGGAATAAAAAAGTGAAAGTAAATAAAAAAAGGAAATACTAAAGAAAATTTCAGATCCTTGTTTTCCCTTTTCTAGACTCAAGAGAAATACAGTTGCCACTCTTCCCTCAATCGGGAGGAAGCACGGTGCGCGAGGGTATCACACCCCCCTAAAAATCCCGACGAAATGGCATTCATAAAAATAGATAATGATAATAATATAATCGAACAATAACAAAAAATAAATAAATAGCGCTACAGTAGGCGTTCTACACAAAAAAATTACTGTACAAAAAAAAAAAAAAGAAAAGGAGGCTTGGAAAAAAAAACCTAAAAAGGGAAAATTAAAAAAAATAAAAGATTGATTCTACGTAAAACTCTCCAACCAACTAGAAGAGCGTATGAGAGTTTAAGACTATGGATACAACCAATGAGTATTCAAACGCCTCCCAAGACAAATCAACATCTGGAGCTGAGGATAGCGCCCCTCCCTCTAACGGTTTTTAAAAAAATCAAGTGTTGTCATTTTAAAAAATGTATGGCCCACCCGATATTAAAGAACGACAAATGTTCTCCAATCTTTTTAACTGGGGGTTCTGTGGGTGGTATTTACCAGGGGCGTCAGCACGGACGCAGGTTAAGCGAAATACCCCACAACAATAAATGGTGCACTAAATTGTTCAGCAAGGAAAAGGAGAAAAACCAAGCACACTGGATTAATCCTCCACAACGATTGGCAGGGAAATAAAACGCACGCGGAAGTCTTAAGGTTAATGTTCTCTTTATTACACTGATGGAATTGCAGTACACGATCACCATTATTAAGTTGCTCTCTTTAATTAAACTAGATACTTCAAGTGCAGTGATTTGACACAAGACCCCGACACATTAGCGCAACAGAACGGTTATTTTAAAAGATGATATCTAATTTGATTACAACGAAAAAAAAAACTTATAATCCACGAAATTCGACTTCATAGATCGCGTCCGCACACTAAGGCTGTTGAAATCTGACTCAGATGATGCAACTCACATCCGTCTGTTCGGTGGCCACGAATTGCATCGATAGGGGAGGATTGTGTATGTGTGCGTATAGCACAAGTACGTTGCCCTTCAGCCTGGATATCGGCGACGAAGAAAGTGCACCTAAATAAACATGGGCTGGTGTAATGAATTGGTATTATAGAGATATGCGATGGCGAAAAATCGCCGAAGGGAGAAATAGGTTTCTGTGTCTTAAATAAACAGAAACGCTATTTCGAGGGCCATAAATCTTTGATGACCTGCGCCTGAGAACGAAATAGGCTTTTGCTTCAAGATAACCAAAAACGCTATTTCAAGGGTCACGATGATATGCACATCGTGTTTACTTAGGCGTTCATGCTAATGCCATTGTAGGCTATAGATTTTTTCGTGGCGATAAGCAAACCGATGGTTTGCTCGCCTATGACCTAAGCTATGGTAGCTTTTGTTTGTTTTACAGGCCGGAGCATCGTTAGCATGATTTGGGTTATGATTGTCTAACGTCAATCATATTAGTGCCCAAATCCTATGATCGGTAGATAACCGACAAAGGATATTGGTCGCAAGTGTTGCGAACCTTGGGACTGGGGCAATAAATGGATATGAACCGTAGCAAGAAACCATCGGCTACAGCTATGTCAACAATTACGCTGGCCAGCTAGTATTTATCTATTATAATTGCTGACAAGCCGAGCCGATGGAGATCTGGTACGGATCATAAACGGGAAAATTCAATGTGATGCATGCCTTAATGAGGTTTAACTTTCAGGTGAAAGGTATTTGAAAGACAGCTTAAGCTGCTCGAATGCAGGTAAGTATTATGGGTTTGGAAGGTGGTTAATTTAAGAGGATGGGCGGTTCTTTGGGAATGTATTGAAGAACCACCACAGTTCAAGAACACATATTCCCAGCAACGGGAACAGCAACATTGATCAATAATCACCAGGGTAAATCGACATCAGCAGTTCACTCAGGAGAGAGCCCTGATCGTGTCAAAACTCCCGTCGAACTAAACCCAGGGGTGAAACTGTGACACCCATCGTTTTAACTATTTATCTTATTTTGCAAATCTGTGCCCACTATCTATGAGTGTACCGGATTGTAAGTAATCCTTAATTCCGACAGTTTCGAAGCACACGTCCAGTGGTGGGGAGAACCCAGAGGCTCTAAGCATATCTACACCAACGAGCTTCGCTGATGATTAGATTTTTAATTAGAATTTAAAAAAATTATTAATATTATTAAAAAAGTAAATTAATATAAATATAATAAATATATGAAATCGTTTTGTTTGTGAAAGAAGTTCACAGGAGGAAATAGGAGCCCCAATTAGACGCACAATTGTGGTTCAAACTATTCTAAATCATCCCCGCATTCATTTTCCCAAAATTGCTTTGGCCAATTCTTTACTGAATTCATATTCCCTCCTTGCGACCAAGCAATCTCAATTTCCCCGGAAATTGATAAGCCATAATAAAATGCATATTCCAACCTACAATGGAACACCAATCATCTCCCTCAATTGCATCACCCCACATACATTTTCCCAAAATTACTTCGGTCTATTCTCTACTAAAGTTATATTCTTTCCTTGCGACCAAGCAATCTTTTTTTCCCCGAAATTCATATGCTGTAATGAAACGCATATTCAAATCCATAACGGAACAGTAACCATCACCGCCAACTATGCCGAGCCGCATACGTTTCCCCGAAATTACTTCGGTTAATATCTTATCTAAACGATATTCCTTGCTTGCACCCAAGCAATTCCAACTTCCCCCGAAAATGCATGCCCATACTTGCTCGCGTTCCCAAAGCCAATTTCCCGGTACACACAACCAACGAATCCAACTCAGCTTATACGGCGAGGATTCGCTGGAACTGAATTCCTATGCAAGCATAGCAATTCTCCTCGAAATTCTTAGTAAGTGGCAGCGAGTTTATTTCAGCTATGGCTCAACTGCCGCGATACGATGAATAGCTTCTTTCCATCATCAGTCGTCATTCAGCAACCGCCGCCACCACAGGGGGGCACGCACGCCCCCGCGAGCCAAATAAAGTTGGTTCGAACGTTCCCTTTTCAATTGCTGCGGGCACAGCTTCAGAGAGAAATAGAAGAGAAAACACTCGGGCGCAGTTCGTGGATAGAGACTAACAACTTATGGAAAATCCTAATTTCATTCAAAAACCAGTATTCGGTACAATCTTATCAGTTAAGTGCTTGCCAATAAAATGGATATGTTTAATTTATAGTGTACAAATTTCACTCTAACGATATTCGTCTCACCCTGCATAATAAAAGATCCTTATGGGTATTCGGTGTGTTTCATTTTCCCTTGCGCCCGTGGACAGTGCGCTGGTGAACAACTCTCTAATGGGGCGATGGTGAACTGGTGCCATACGTTGGCGCACCGATATCGTACCCCCACAGGTCCATTTGTCGTGCATTAATTCAACTCCCTATAACCGTTAACATTATGAAATGCCTAATACTAAATGCATTTCATAATTTCTCCTTCCGGGAATTTGTTTAACCAAATTCCTATCCGCTTCCCAGAATCCCATTCCAATTGAAGCACACAAAATCAAATTTCTGTCGCCACAGAGTATAATAGTGCGGCACATTTTGGATTCGTGATCAGTCGAAATCCAGGAGGCCGAGGCCAAGGCCTATTAACAGTTAAGCCTAAAACCTTGAAAAAATAAAGAGTCGTTCAAATTAAAATAAAAGAAGCGCCTTTTATTCCCTCCAGACCTGAAGGAAGCAATAGGATAGCTTGTTGTGAGACCCGTTAGGCCCGGACAACCACATCAGGACCAATCCTGCAATTAAAGACCAGCGGAACAGAGCAATCCGGGTAAGCAAAAGGTAACATCAAATTATAACCTTACAATACTCGTACCAATTACTTCCTCATGCACCATATTCGCCAGATTTAGCGCCCTCGAACTATTTTCTCTTTCAAAACTTGAAGAAATTGCTCGCCGGTAAAAGATTTGCTAATGGTGAGGAGGTAATGTCTGCAGTAGATGGCTATTTTGAGAATCTCGATGTTGTTTACTCTTCACAAGGTGTCGAAGCTATTGAACCTCGCTGCGAAAAGTGTATCAACCTAAAATGAGACTAGGTATATAAAAAGTATATAAAGGTATATATAAAGTTTGTGTCAAATATTTGTGTCTTCTTTGTTAGGCCGATTAATTCTGGGACTCCCCTCGTATGTCATTATGAACCAGATGCTGGACAAAAATAAAAAACGTATAAGTAGTGCAAAGATCTCTGTGATAAAGAGGTACATCTTATTGATTCTATAGTATTTGTCACAGTTCAATATTGCTCGACAAATTTACGACTAGGTAAAACAAATTTCGTTCTATTTGTATCACTGCAGGCTACCATACAGCTATCTTATATTGTTGGGAGTAGAAGTAGTAATTTCGTTAGATCAGTTTGTGGCGATTCTGTTATGCGTCATTTGAAATTTTTGAGTTTCCTCTCCGAACGAGATCACTGTCATAGTTTGGTAACACCTGAAATTTTATAAGCAAACTGTGATTTTTTTAAATTTACTTCTCCCAGGAAAGGCGAACCGCTGCTTCAGCGCCCAGATATGCATTTTTTTTCTCGACCGGGTACATCAGCTACGCTTCGAAAGATGCTCAAGGATTTCTCCCAACCAGTTCACGAAGCCTATAGCTGAATAGGGTGGTGTTCTACCGGACGGTTAGGCGTTGGGTCCCTACCTACCACTCAGTAATTGTGCCGTACTGCACAATAGCAAGACACAACCTCCTTACCAATTCAGCCATTAAGGCGGCAGAGTAATAGGGAAAACAACAGTAACAATCGTTGATATCCTTATAGCATTTGCGATGATACTGAAGACCATGTGATTCGAACTGAGTTTTGACGGTTAGAATCACTAAAAATTTAACCAATGCTCAACACATCAGGCCACTCCCGCGTGTACGAATTCCATTTCTAAACTCAAGTACACTCAACTGATGTCGAACTGTTAAGTTTTCGCTGTGGTATACGGCTTCGGTGGCGCAAGGCTGATAACCTTGCCCGGAAAAACAAATTATTGTGGAAAATTTAACAAGCCTCATGACTTGCTAAATAAGGCCAAGAACGGATCCCGGTTGTGGTGCCGATGATGATGATACGGCTTCGATGCCTTGCTTATTCGAATATCTTTCGGTGTTATTCACTATTGTCTTGTATATTGTGCGTGTATCTGTTAGAAACGCCACACTACTCTCTCTTCAGTAGCTTTGTTACGATCAACTTCGTGTGCGAATGACAGAGCGAGGACCGAGCGAGCGAGAGTACATCGAAACTGGCGAGTGGCCGGTGCTCTGTGCAGAAGTCGTGATCGAAGTAGTAATGTTCTGTTTACTATGGGAGAGTGTGTACTGTGTGTACAGATAACACGTTTGCATAGTTGCGATTAGCAACGATAATGAAGAGGGAGAATT
The DNA here is from genome assembly GCA_963931805.1 of Microdon myrmicae. Classification (NCBI taxonomy): domain Eukaryota; kingdom Metazoa; phylum Arthropoda; class Insecta; order Diptera; family Syrphidae; genus Microdon; species Microdon myrmicae. Next base: position 108,341,250 of record OZ007496.1, read on the forward strand.
GAACACACGATGAAATGGGAGAGAAGTGAAGCATTGAAGCATCAGGCTAACGGGTGCGGTCTCGATGTGGTGAAAAACGTGGGCTTCAGCTCGTCGCGGATTGCTGAACACGCGAGCTCTCGCAACAGATCAGTGAAAGGGCCATTTGCAATGGTGCAGAATAACATCAACCCCCCCCCCCCCCCCCCCTCGCATTTACTGGCTTGAAGAGAAACGTTTTCGGCTCTAACAGCCTGTTCCGAGCTAAGTAGACTATCTAATGAGTCTGAACCTATTAAGGGCTCACTTACATCGGCCACGACGAAGTGCCATCGGATGGGTCGTCAAAGAGCTAGGTTAAGGGTGAGCAGTTTCCGTCCGTATATTGTGATTGGAGAATTGTTCGTGGCTAACAATTTAAGCGAGTCCGGCAGCCGATTGGCAGATGTATATGAGCGAGGAGAACGGAGATGTCTGCACCCGTGTCGATCGTAAAGTCCATATTTGAACTCCTACCGTAGATTGACAAGCGAATTAATTGGGGGGCGCCGGCCGTTTGCGCTTAGTTGACGGTCGACAGTTCTATTGTAGTTTGAAGAACTAGAGTGCGTAGAATATGATCGCAGCCAGTTGCAGGCTTATTTGCACTTCCGGGCCTGCGCATCGAAACGGAAATGAAGCTAACAGGTGCCAGGGGGCTCGAATCGGTTGGCGTGCGCTGTCTGCTACGCCAGTGTCGTGAATTTCCACGTGACTTAGTCCTACGTCTTTGTCGACCTCGGTCCAACCATCGTGAATTGCCCGGTCCGAACCTGCTTAACTGTGTCTCCAGCTGCCGGAGTTCGTCGATGCGATGACCTATACAAAATTGCAGCGTTGGGGGGTGCTGACCTGGGCATTGGTGCACTTGTGTTTACCCAGCTAATGGGTTGCCAAACAACTTCGGTTTTGGTGTAGTGTCCATCAATAATCGTTCAAGCATGGGGAATGGGGAGAGGAATTGGGCCCACGTATCTGTGGATACGTGGGGTTGAGGACACCAGTATGTAGTAGCTGGGCGAAAAGGTATTTACCCCCACAGTGATTTGTGAGGTTCGCAGAACTGTTACGTGCGGCTTCCGCCATCCCCATCGTTTGTTTAGTTTTAAATATAATATAATAGTAGATGGTAAGGTGGTGAAAAAACACACGATCCACATGTTGAATGTACGAACATACTTTTGTTCGATTGTGGATCGTGTGGAAGCTGGATCCCTTTTCGGAGTGGATGGAGACAGAGAGAGAGAAAAATGTTTACTGTATATAGCTGAAAAAAGAACAGCAAGTTTTTTTATTCCGTTGGTAGAATGATGATTAGTGGCTTGGTGTTAACAGTTGGAAGGCATGGAACAGCAGTGTCCCGTTTTTTGCTGAAGAGAAGAAGTAAAAAATTTAAATTGAAAAAAAAAAGAAAAAAAAGTTGATTCGTATTGAGTGCAGCAAAAAGAAAAAGACTCCGACTTTGTAGAAAATAACATTTAAGTTTTTTGTGATCATCGCGACAAAATTCAGTAACAAATTTGTGTGCCTAAATTGAGAATAAAGAATTAAGGAAAAAGAAGGACAATAAATCGAGAATATTATTGAAACTTTCCTGAAACGACGTCTGTTTAACAATTTGTCCGGAGAACCAGAACATTATCGAAGATCAATTTGCCAACTTAGCTTTACACCGGACCTTTGAGAGGATGCATGTTGGAATCGAATATGGAGACATCCCCAGAGGAGTGTTTTTGATTCGTGGAGAGACTCTGGTTCTTCTAGGCGAAGTTGATCAAGAAGAAGAGTCCAAGCTGCCGCTAAAAGAAATCTCTGTAGACGAAATACTAGATGCCCAACTCAGAGAGCAGGAATAACGAAAGGTAACCCATTATATATATATATATATATATATATATATATATATATATATATATATATATATATATATATATATATATATATATATATATATATATATATATATATATATATATATATATATATATATATATATATATATATATATATATGTATATATATATATATATATATATATATATATATATATATATATATATTTCTGTGGCGGAAAACGTTACAGAACCACCACAAAGATTTTGAAATGTTCGTGGCGATGATTGGAATGAGTTTGGAAAAACAAAAGCGCTCGGAGCTAGTGGATTTTTTCAGGTGGCAAATTTTTGATCATATTGACAAAATATTCGTATGTAACAAAGTTTTGAGTGCCCTACAATAAAGACACCACAAACTCACGAAACGTAATAAAAACAAGCAATTAAAACAAACAATTGGCCACATAATACTTACTTGAGAATAGATTCCACCTTCCTGAATAAGCAGAGGGGCTCCACCGAATCCTTGGCAAACGTCCTTTCCCTCACCTCCTGCACACATCCATTGGCCCTCTGTAAATCAATAAAATCGATTAAACGTAATTAATTAACAAAGGCAGTAAAAAGTGTGTATCCCAATTAGTGGCTAACCCTTATACAGTCCAGAATATTTAAAAATAGCACTGTTAGAGTAAATTTTCTTCTTGTGTTTCGCAATTGTTTTCTGTTCTTCATTTCCTTAATATACATCATAGTTTAATCGTGACTACAGTCACGTGAACAGATGTCATGTCAATAGAAAAGGGCCACACATGTAGTCTATTAACTATCATTCTCCCCCTGATCTGCTCGTACCAATAAAAATGACAATAAAAATGAAAGTATGCCCAAATTTATTCGAAAAAAAAGTCGGCTGTAATCTGGTATATTTACCATTTAGTGGGCGGAGAAATGGGAAATTGAGGGTGAACGTGCGAGCGGGAATGGGCGATCAGTATAAAAGGGCGCGAATGTGAAGAGATCCAGTTGTTCGTCCGGTGTATGTCTTATCTTTAAAAAAAAACAGTTGTGGTGTTTACAGCCATCGTGGTGTTTAATATTGAACGGGAAGCATTGGGGAATTTAGTGTTAAATGTAAAAATAAAAACAAGAAAAGGAATGATAAATGTGCAATTTAAAGTGTTTAAAATTGAACGGAAAACGTTAAGGAACTAAGCATTAAACGTAAATACGAAAACAACAAAGTGGCGCGTCTTTTAATGTTTTGTTGTTGTTGTTGTTTTGCCCAACGAATCCCTTTATAGTTTTATCGGGACTGTGTATCCCCCAGTGGGACAAAAGCCCCACCGAGCCAAACGTGGGGCACAACTGTGAGTACCCCCAATCTCATTACATATTTTGGGGCGCAATCCACAATATTGACCCTGGAAGTCGATCCGTACTGGACAAGCAATAACACCTTCGTCCAGAAAAAGGTCCAGTTCTGGAGGTGCGGCAGCCTGACCAAAGGGGAGAAGTCTACATAACACTAGCCTCTATAAAAATAGATGTTCGCTAAAAGTCTTTATACGTCATTTGTATTTATATATCTCCTTCGCAAACCATATGAACTCGCAGTAACTGGAATTGATCACTTAACTTAGTTGAGTATTTCCCAAGACGATATCGTAGTCCTCAGCAATTTTCAAGTCCGTCATCTTCAATGAACGTTGTTAGGCGATCAATCCTATTACATCGCAAACCCCGTAAGGGCTAAGGAATGTCTCTATATACTGTCTCACCGACTTAAGCCTGTGTCAAGTTAGTAATGTCCCAAATCAGCTGGGAAGGCGACTTGACCGTGTGTTCTCAAAGAACACCAATAATTCCATACCCTCTCAACCATTGACAATCACCGCCCCCCACTTCTCTTATCCCTTTACATGACTGTTCAGCCCACCCCCAGCCGCCCCTCAACTACTTTTCTTACAACTTCCGCAAAGCCAAGTACCATCTTATAAATGAGCGTGTTGTGTTTAGTAGGGGTTAGTTTCAGGACGCGAGTCTCCTGATCCTTAAAAGGACAAGGCGATCTCTTAAAACAGACCGCTCCTGAAATCTTGTCCTACAAGGGGTCGTTAACCGTGCTTCCTCTGATCCAGAGGGAAGAGTAACGTCCTTTTGGTTTGGCCTCAGTCTTCGCAAGTCCGCTGGTTTTCCGTGGTGGCCAGGTGATACTCCAGATCTTCAGAAGTATTCTCTTTGAGGGTGTACCTATGCTTTACTCACCAGTAAAATGAAAAAGAAGGCTCGTTTTTCCTTTTAGTATTTTATTTATTTTTAATTTGAACTTCGCCCTTCTCCAGGATATATTCCTTCAGGGACAACGGATGATATTTAACTGCGGCGCGGAGATCACTATACTATTCCTTTATAAAGGAAAAGGAATCGAAAATTGTATCCCAAAGATACACATTTTCGTGCAACAATCTCGATTTTCAATACATTTCGTGCGATGCTCAATGTTTGTTTTAGATAAGATTCAGTTTTCTGAATCTTCATCAATCTATTTGCATGTGAGGATTTGAAATGGTATTTGGGTATTGTTTGCTTGTGGCAAATTCGAACATCTGGTGTGATTTGCCATGGATTTGGTTTGTTTAATTTTCTAGGGAAATTACCAGATTGAAATGTATTTCTGGATTTTGAATTGAGATTATGCCGTGGGGCAAATGCAAAGCGATAAACGAATATTTGATTCGTTTATTGCGAATTTTGATTTTAGTTTTGGTTTTTTGATTAAATTATGCCGTGGGGCAAATGCAAAGCGATAAACGAATATTTTGATTCGTTTATTGCGAATTTTGGATTTGGTTTTGGTTTTTCAGGATTTTGATAGGATTTAATGTTTTGGTGTAGGATTTCTGGGATTAGGATGTATGGATGGGGAAAAAGGTGGTAGGGCTTTTTAGAGCACTACATCCTCCCCTCCTTGAAAAAAAGAAAATTGATCTTTATGAGATTAATTTTCTGGAAAATGGTGTGGTTGAGGATAAAGGATGATAGTATCGTGATTCCGTTGCATAGGCCTGATATTTTCTAACATAGTAGCTTTATGTATACAATATTTATTATAAATGTGTAATTTTTGTAGTTTGTTTCTTTCTTATTATGAATGTATTCGTGTACCGAAGTTTCCACGATGGTTATTTATATAATTAGAATATTTTCTTTTGAAATTTTGTACAAATATAATTTGGTTTTTTAGGTTTGAATTTTCTTAGTATAAATGTGCTTAATAGTAGTTGTTGGTTATCCAAAAAATAAAGTTTTTATTTGATTTTATTTTATTTTGAGTTAAGGGTATATTCGTTTAGTTCGGTTTTGGTTGTATGTACAATAGACATTTGGTTTAAAATTTCGTATAAGTTGTTTTTTTTTCATGTTGGTTAAATATTGTATTAGAAGGAAACATTTGATTCTAAAAATTTTCGTTTTGATTTAAAGTAAATATTTTCTTATTTTCTGAGTATACGTTTTAATTGTATACTGTTTTATAATTATATAAGTATTTGAATTCATTATTTTAACATTATTTCGTATTGTAACTTTTGGGTTTTTTTTTCTTGTTTTGGTGTATTACAATAAATTTTTATTATTTACATATTTTATCTCTTTTTTTTTTGAGGACTTTTCATTGTCCTTATTTGTCTTGCGTTTATTTATATATATAATTTTTTTTCATGTATTTGAACGTACAATTAAATTCTACAACTTTTTTTCTTTTCTTTGTTTTGAGTTATACAAAAATGTTCTTACTTTCTTAGTATATCTTAGTTGAAAACTGTTTTGTACTTATATAAATATTAGAAATTCTTATTTTAACATTGTTTCGTAAGTTTCGTTTTTGTATTTTCGTTTTTTTTTTTCGTATATATATATTGCGTATTTCCTTTTATAACTTAAGATTATTTATTATTACAAACATTTTTTTCAATTAAGTCAGTCATATTGTCTGATATTTATAAACTTATTTTATTAAGTGAGTTACTATTTGTCTTCATATATAAAATTTTTTTTGTTTTGTTTGTTTATTTTGGTTATTTAAAATGTTTGTACAATATTTACAAAGTTATTTGTTATTTGTTTACAAGTATTTGAAAAGGAAAATGTTGAGGCAAATTTTAAATACATTATCGTGGTATTTTGGTAGTGTTACTTTATAATTTTTTTTTTTGGGTATATGCATTTATTTATTTCTTTTTTTTTTGTAAGGTTGTCTATACATATATACATTTGCTTTCCCTCAACTTTTCTTTTTTTCTTTTTGGAGTTTCTCATTCGTGATTGCCTAATCCACAAATGGTTTTATATTGTTGTTGTGGACTATTCGGGTACCTTTCCCTATTTTGAGGATTGAATTTTCTTCGGATAGGATCTTGACAATTTCGTAGGGGCCTTTCCACAGGGAGGTTAATTTGTTAGGTCTTGAGTGATTCTTTAAAAAACCTTGTCGCCAACATTAAATTTCTTACGGCCTACTTTTTGGTCGTAGTATGCCTTAGATTTTTGTTTTTTCTCTATCAGTATTCCCTTTGCTGTACGATAACCATGTTGTAATCGCATTTTTAATTCATTTGCGTAATGGTCGTAGTTATAAGTGCTTTCGGGGTTTCGTCTGAGAGAACTGGGTATTTCGGCTGGGAAACCATACAGTAATTCATGCGGCGTGTAGCCTGTATTACTGTGGGGTGTAGTATTATACACAAACATTGCGTAAGGTATCCAGGTGTCCCAGGTGAGAGGATCCTGGTTTACATAGTGGCGGAGGTATTCCACCAGAGTTCTATGGCTCCGTTCTAGTGCTCCATTTGTTTGTGGATGGTAGGGTGCTGTGTTTAGTTTTCTCATTTTAAGTAAGGAACAAATGTCCTTAAAAAGTGCGCTGAGAAAATTTGCACCTCGGTCAGTTAATAGAGAAGATGGTATGCCGTGCTGGCAGACGATGTTTTCAACGAAAGTCCTGGCCACGTCCTTGGTTTCGGCGCTGGCCAGTGCGTAAGCTCCTGAGAATTTAGTCAAATCGTCTTGAAACGTTAGTAGGTATTTATTTCCATTATAGCTGACTGGTAATGGTCCTACTATATCTAAAGCAACTCTTTCAAAAGGTTTGGAGCTTGTTGTGGTTATCTTCATAGGAATTCTAGGATTCCTTCCACTTTTGTTTATCTGGCAGGAGGCACATTTTCTAATATACGCTGCAACGTCAGCGGTCATTGTGCGCCAGTAATATTTTTGCTTCAATCTATTGATTGTTCGGGTGGCTTCTTGAGTCCGAAAGGTGAGTTATGGTATTCCGCGAGTAACTTTTGTATTTCGTTAGGATCTGTTAGAAGCTTCTTTTTATTGGAGAAAATGTACATTGTCACGTTGAGGTGAGCAAAAGTTTCTTTTAGCAAGTTATTGAGTGTTACTTTTGATTCGTTTTCTATGAAGGGGACTAAAATTCCAATGGAATTGAAATTCCGGTCTTTGCAAATCTTCTTCAGATCAATAAGGGAACTCTTAGCGGTTTCCTGGTCGCTTAGGTTTCTGAAAGGCAATGCCAATGTGATGGCGCACAACCCATCTTGCTCATGAAACGTAATTTTACCTACGTCTGGCTTGGTGAAGTTTGGGATTCTTCCTGCCAGGTTTTCTTCCTCAGCAGAGTCTATCAATGGGAGGATTATAATACGTAGTCCAAGTTTTTTCTTGGTATAAATGGACCCTGTTTGTTCTTGCCATACAAGATTGGTAGTATCTTTGTATGATTGTGCAGCCACATCTTCTTCGAGTTTGGCTTTACTTCGTGTGGTGATGAGGATATTATTTTTAATGGGATCGACTGAGGTAGTCGTTGTTATACGGCTGAGAGCATCAGCATTTGCATTTTGCTTTCCTTTTTTATGGACGATTGTGTACTCATACTCTTCGAGTAGAATTCTCCATCGCATAAGTCTGGATGTAGGATCTTTTCGTCCTATAAGCCACTGTAGAGAGCTATGGTCAGTGACTATAGTAAATTTTCGTCCGTAAACGTATGGTCGGAACTGGGCTAGTGCAAAAACGATTGCCAATAATTCTTTTTCAGACGTTGTATACCGTGTTTCGGCGTCGTTTAGTGTTCGGCTAGTGAAAGCAATAGGTTTATCTTGTCCTATTGTACCTTGAGATAGGACTGCTCCAAACACAACATTGCTAGCATCCGTGGTTATTATAAACTCCCGGTTAAAGTCTGGATAAGCCAGTATTGGTGGGGTAATAACCTTTCTTTTTAGAGTTGTGAATGCCTCATCACAAAAGGCATCCCAATGAAATGGAACATTCTTCCTGAGTAATTTGCTTAAAGGTTTTGCCAGTTCGGCGAAATTAGGGATAAATTTTCTGTAGTAGCCTACAAAACCGAGAAAAGATTTTACATCTTTTGTTTCTTGGGCGTTGGAAACGTTTTCACCGCTTTAGTTTTTTCTGGATCTGGTTTTATACCTTCCTTTGAAATAACATGCCCCAAGTAGGTGAGCTCTTTCCTTATGAAGTGACACTTTTCTGGTTGTATTTTCAGATTGTGCCTTTGTAATCGCTCGAAAACTCTGGTAAGTCGGGAATTGTGATCGTTCAGATCGTATCCGTAAATTACAATATCATCTACATAGACGAAACATTCTATTCCTTGGAGACCCATGAGTACATTATTCATAAGCCTCTGGAATGTGGCAGGTGCGTTTTTAAGTCCGAAGGGCATTCGATTATATTCGTAATGTCCGAAGGGTGTGCTAAACGCTGTTTTTGCCTTGTCTCTATTGTCCATGCGTATTTGGTGGAAACCATTTGCTAAGTCTAAAGTGCTAAAATATTTAGCTTTTCCTAACTGGTCCAAGATATCAGTAATATTGGGCAATGGATATGCATCTCCGACTGTTATTTTATTTAAGGCTCTAAAGTCGACAACCACTCTCCACCGTTTTGTCCCATCAGGTCCTGCCTTCTTGGGTACTAGTAAGAGAGGGGAATTCCAAGGACTGAAACTTAGGTGGTACAACCATCCTGAAGCATTTCGTTCACTTGGTTGTGGATTTCGAGCTATCTGGGAGGCGATATGGTCTTATGTAAAGTGGGGGCTTTCCTTCTTCCGTGATGATCTGATGCTCTATGGCGTCAGTGTGTGTGAGGTAGTCACCCTCGAGAAGAAATAGGTTATTATAAGTGCGACAGATATTCAGGATAGATTTCCTTTCCTCCTGGTTACAATGACGCAACTCTAGGAGTGATTCTAGCCGTTCAAGCCTATTTTTTAGAAGATTTTGGGTTTCGTCCGCCCTTAACACATTGTAGTCATCCAGATCTTCCCATTCGACTTCTATGTCGTTGGTGCGTACTTCTTGATCGGTGTGTAATGTGTTCATTAGTAATACCTTTATTTTGTTGTCCTGTGGTGTTGTCAAACTATTACCCAGATATATCCCTGGCATGATCTCGGATTTTTTTATAATCAGTTCTTGACTGAGTTTTCCTTTAAATGGAATCTCCATTATTTGTTGAGATCGTGAATGCAATTTTATGAGATCGATTTTGGCATTTCGTTTTAAATTTACTAGGGATATTGGAGTTTCAGGTTCATGTTTTCCTGAACTCAGTTTTTCAGCAGTTTCCTTACCTTTTCTGTTACCACAAACTTTATTGAAATGGGGAGAGGAAGATTCAAGTGTGGTTGGTTTCGTTGTGTTTGTCACAGCATCAGATCCGGCCCGTAGACAAACGGATTCGGATGTTGACTCACGAACGGTGTTATGCAATTTTTCAAGAATGCCTGTATTATCCGTGGAAGACACCTCGTAAGGCGTGACATTCTGAATATCTTCCTTGACCTCATTTTTGTTCCCTAAAGGCTGCTCGAGTTCTACCATAGTTCTCTTCTTTACAGCGAATTTAAGGAATCCCTTTTCAAAGTTAATGTGGCACTGGTGCTTCGTAAGGAAATCGCTTCCCAGTATGCCATCGTGTTGGAAGTCTACGTTGCTTCCCACTACAAATAGATTATGCTTAAAGGGTATGGAGTGCCTATCAGTTCTGAATTCGAACTCCCCCAATACCTTTCCGCATGTGCTGACCGTTTTTCCAGCAATGGTGGATATAGTCACTGGGTCTGAATTGTCTACAGATTGTTCAATATAAGGATTATCTAATTTGATCAGGCTGATGTCGGCGCCTGTATCGATAAGGAAAGTCGAGTATTGTTTATCCGATGGATTAAATTTTACACGTATTACTGGCTCCTTAAATTCAGGGCAGAAAAATACGCGCATTTCAAAATTTACATCGGGATGGGGTGTATATCGGCGATTGTCTGTACTCGAGAAGGATTGCCGTTGCTCGCTGCCCGAGTGAGTTCGTTTCCCTGTTGTGAATTGGATACCCTGTTAATATTTTGATTTTGTCGGGTATTACGATTTTCAAAGCGGGGCGAGTTTGTTATTGTCCTATTTTGAGATTGATTTGGCTGAGTTCTGAAAGGATTTCTACTCGTTGAAGGTTGGTCCTGGTTTCGCATATGAGCTAACCTGGTTCTGCACTCTGCCTGAGTGTGATTATACTTCCGACAGTATGTGCATTGGAGACGTTCAACCTCTGTCTTAATGCGTTGGGGGACGAAATTAGGAAAATTAGTGTTGCGATAGCAAGTCGCAGAAGTATGTCCCCTCTTGTTGCATGTTTGACAAACAATTGGTTGGTTATTTCTCCTAAAATTGTTAGTGGAAGTTACCATTGTGTTATCGCTGTTCAATCTTTGAGATTGTTCCAAAGCGTAGCTAATGGCTGTTTTGAGATTTGAAGCCCCATGCGCTTTTACTAAGATTTTGAGGCTGGAATTTCGTATCCCATCCTCAAACGTATTCAACGCGAGTCTCTGATTCTCAGCCAGAAGATAAGTTCTGACTGCAGGATCAGATGAACTAGCGTATGTGGCGCTGTCCAATTCATGCAGGTGGTGTGTGAGTCTAGTTGAAAATTCTTTCACACCCTCCTTGCTATCCTGTTTTGTTGCCACTAAGTTATTTTGGGCAGCAGACCTAGAGATGAGAGCTTTAAATTCTCCCTCTAATTCTGAAACAAGATCTTCCCAAGTAGAAATAATTTTATGCCGGATACAATCACGCGCCGGTCCCTGCAATCTGGTTTTGACCACCCTTAGAATAAAGGACTTCTGGTTGTCATCTTGTGCTTGTGAGAACAAAATGTCTCCACAAGAGATGAAACCCGCTAATTCGTCAGGATGACCGTTAAATACCGGCGCCAGTCCCAGTATGTCGCTTAATCCGAATCCATAGTTCATTCTAGAACTTTGTTCGTGTATTTCCGTACATAACGTTACCGACGTTTCGTCCTCGCGATTTTGTATGAGCTCGGGCTCAGGTCTCTGCGAACGCGTACCCGGTTTATTTTTGTCGCTCACGACATATTTGTGAAACAGACCTTCCCAAATGATGGTGAAAAGGGGTAGAGAACCAAGAGATGAGATCTTCATTATTGTTGGGTAAGATGGCCAAGAGAAAAGACAAGACCAACGACAAGAGAAGTGTCTTCAAACTCAGTTAGTTTTGATTCTATTAGAAAGCCTTTGTTCTACTTAAGGTGAGAGAATCCACCCTTTCGCCCTATGGAAAAAGTGTCTAAACCTAAAATGGATTTTCGAAGAGCCACAGATGAGTCAAAGGAAAAGATTCAACCCAAAGAAAATTTTCCAAACTAGACGCTAAGGACAAGGACCAAGAATTTAGATTTTGTTCGTTATTGTTTTAGCTTGTCACGTAAGAAAAATCTTCCCAAAAGAAAATGTATGTATATATGTTTATGTGTATATTAAATTAAAATATATATCAAAAATAAATAATAAAACCAAATTTGTAGTTAATTTTTGTGTGAGGGGTTTTTTATTTTGTCCCCTTTTGAAGAATAAAATTGTTGATATTTTTGAAAAATAAATGTGTATATGTATATGTTTATAAGAATTAAAAATGGTTTTATAAGTTTATTAAAAATGTTTTCTATGAGTTGAAATAGTTTTGGAAAATATATGCATATTGTCTATGTGTACAAGTTTGATAAAATGATCGAATAAATTTATTTGTAACAAGATATATTGAAATTTTGCCTAGAAAAAAAATGTCTATAGTTCACTTGATTGATTTTGTATTTACTATACTTTTATCCCATTATGGCACTTGTGTGGATATTTGTATTTTTGTGATGTATATTCTCATTAGAAGAGAAGGAGAAAAAAAAATATAAAATCAAATTTCATTTAAATCCACAAATCAAAATTTAGGGGGTTTTCTTGATCCCCATGTGAAAAGAAAATTTTTATTTCAAATTACGGAAAAGTATTTAAAAAGAAAGAAAAATAACAAAATTTAACTTGTTCTTGGCATCCCCTTTCAATTTACAAATTTTCAAAATTAAAAGGAATTTACTTTGGGGAGCCAATCACTATCACCGGAATCGTATGATTTAATTTTTTTTCACTTTTCACTTTACTATAATAAAATTTCGTACCTGTGATTTCTAGCTGCAGGTTTGTTGGGTGTCCTGTTGTTTGTCGTCAGTAGCTGCTTGGTCCTGGTGTTGCCGCTGCATCAGGAATCCCGGTCTATCCTTGGCTGCTCGTTGTTATTTTTCACACTGTTACCTCTCCTCGGTGTATGCCCCAGAGGAACGCTTTTACCACTTTAGAATATTTAAAATTTACTATTTTGTAACTATTGCCGGTGTTTAGCCCCGGGCACGCTGTTTTTATCGGAATTAATTTTCCTGTTGGTAGCGGGATCTATAGATATCCCACTCGTGTATTCTCCCTCTGGTAGGGGATGTTTGGACCAGTCTAATCCACTGCCTAGTTCGTATTTTATTGATAGGGGATGTTGGGATCCCACCGCTGCCACCAAAATTTTTTGTTGTGTTTAGTAGGGGTTAGTTTCAGGACGCGAGTCTCCTGATCCTTAAAAGGACAAGGCGATCTCTTAAAACAGGCCCCTCCGGAATCTTGTCCTACAAGGGGTCGTTAACCGTGCTTCCTCTGATCCAGAGGGAAGAGTAACGTCCGTTTGGTTTGGCCTCAGTCTTCGCAAGTCCGCTGGTTTTCCGTGGTGGCCAGGTGATACTCCAGATCTTCAGAAGTATTCTCTTTGAGGGTGTACCTATGCTTTACTCACCAGTAAAATGAAAAAGAAGGCTCGTTTTTCCTTTTAGTATTTTATTTATTTTTAATTTGAACTTCGCCCTTCTCCAGGATATATTCCTTCAGGGACAACGGATGATATTTAACTGCGGCGCGGAGATCACTATACTATTCCTTTATAAAGGAAAAGGAATCGAAAATTGTATCCCAAAGATACACATTTTCGTGCAACAATCTCGATTTTCAATACATTTCGTGCGATGCTCAATGTTTGTTTTAGATAAGATTCAGTTTTCTGAATCTTCATCAATCTATTTGCATGTGAGGATTTGAAATGGTATTTGGGTATTGTTTGCTTGTGGCAAATTCGAACATCTGGTGTGATTTGCCATGGATTTGGTTTGTTTAATTTTCTAGGGAAATTACCAGATTGAAATGTATTTCTGGATTTTGAATTGAGATTATGCCGTGGGGCAAATGCAAAGCGATAAACGAATATTTGATTCGTTTATTGCGAATTTTGATTTTAGTTTTGGTTTTTTGATTAAATTATGCCGTGGGGCAAATGCAAAGCGATAAACGAATATTTTGATTCGTTTATTGCGAATTTTGGATTTGGTTTTGGTTTTTCAGGATTTTGATAGGATTTAATGTTTTGGTGTAGGATTTCTGGGATTAGGATGTATGGATGGGGAAAAAGGTGGTAGGGCTTTTTAGAGCACTACAAGCGTCTTAGCAAAATCGCATGTTGCTTTAACCATATAAACGTAAATGATTCTACTGGCACTCGCTACAAAGAATATGTTCCATATTCCCGACAAAGGATATCGGTTTTATCGCCCCCGTGGTATAACCGCAAACTCCGTCCTCTCGAAATAAGAGGAATAATTTGTGGAACTATTTCCTCAGAACGTAATTTTCTCACGACTACTCCAACTATTTCGGTTCCTTTAACAAATCACCGAACTTTATAGCTCCTTCTACCGCAATTAGCTTATGAAAGCACAAGACAAGGTGAGCAATGACCACAAATCTTGTTTCCACTTTATCAATTACAAACGCAAATATAATGCCTATCCCAACTCCCTTTCCTATGAATCGACTACTTCAACCGACCCCCAAACTATCGCCAATCCTTGCGCTTCTTTCTTTAAACAATCGTTCTAGGACAACTATTTTGAGCTTAACCCTCCCTAATTCACAGGTCTGCCTGAATTCTCCCTCGGCCCTTTCATATCTCAACACATGCAACAACACCAAGATGCAGAAAAATTAAAGACCACTTCAGTCACGGTCCCGATGGGCTCCCTGATATCCTTTTAAAAAAATGTTCCACTTCGTTCTCTCCCGCTCTTAACAATCTTCAGACCATCCCCTTCACAAGGTGAATTCCCAGACATTTTTGATTAAGTGGATTTCATCCTATCTAGATAATCGAACCTGCTGAGTGAGATCAGATTCACCCTGTACAATCCGTTTTTTTCCACTTCAGAGCTTCCCTAGGGTAGCCATCTTGGTCCCCTCCTATCTATTCTAACCATTAACGATATAGACTCCCAGTATCAAGCGTTTTTCTATCTCTCTGTACGCGGATGATACTAAAATATACAAAACTCCTCTCGGCTCCTTACTTCTTTAAACTGATGTCAACAGCTTTTCGATTTGGTGCCAAAACAACTGCTCCGAACGAAATATCTACAAATGTCACGCAATTAAGCGACACCAAACAAATTCGCAACGGCACTATAAAGAACGTAAGCCTCCCGGAAACTCGGTCTTAATACCAGCGTACATAAAATTCAACTTTTCCGTCCAGATTCTCAATGTCGACTAGATTACAATTTCCTTCTGGGGATGATTTCACTCACCTCATCGTTCTCTTTTTTTCCATTTTCTCTTAATCGAGAATCTCTCCGCCAGGGAAGATCGCACCCACACACACAGACGCCTGTGTGGCCGTAGATCCTCTTGGGGTCGCCAGAATTTTCACACCTTCTGTCGAATCTCTTTTGTGTATATTCGGGTGTGTGGTTTATTCTTCTAGGCGATCTTGGGATCGCGGTAATTATCGTTGGTTGTGATAATCGTATTTGCTTTGCCCTATGGGAACAGCGTTTTAGTTTATTGCTGTTTCTCCGCAATGGTCCTTGTTTAGGCGAAGTGCATTGCGGCAGGGTCCAAGGTTTAGCCGACGGATTGTTTTTTGGCAATTTTCTTATCGCCGGTGATTTGATGTTTGTCTACATCTGGCGTAGCTGTGCCAACCACTTGTGTTTATCCAGCTAATGGATTGGTACACATTTTCCATGCTGGTTGTGTCCTTCGACCGCCATGCAGGCATCGGGCAACTGTTCAGGACTTGGGGCCCACGTATCTGTGGATACGTGGTGTTGTTGACAGCAGTATGGATGTCACCTTTGGTCAGGTGAAAAGGTGGCACGTGAAGTTTAGTCATAGGTGAGTATGTTCCTTGGTGGAACGAAGGTATCTCAGCCTATATTTGTGCGGTTCATGGAACTGCCACAGGGCTTGCCCGGTATGTATGTTCGGGTGGTAGTTTCTGGTATTAAGAACCACTTGAAGAGCGCATAGTTCATGCCGACATTCTCCTCATCCACCGTCTTCTTTCAAGTTCCCATCACTTGCCCAAACCAGCTCTCCTCCATTATATTCGACACCAACCACTGTAACTCGTCGTCTCTTCTACTTGCCCACCCAGTTCACCTCTAACGGCTCTAATGAACCCATTTCGCGAATGTTACGAAGAACCAACTCTTACCCCACCTCCGTTGACTTCAACCTCACCACTCCCGCTTTCGAACTTCGTTTCTTCATAATTTAAGCAGCCGAATGTTTAGAATACATTAAGTTCCATTGTCAAAAATTTAGGTTTCTTATGACTTTGAAAATATGAAATATCAAATTTAGTTCCCCGAAATATTTTTAATTTCACACACATTTCAAATGTTGCGCATTGCTAAAGGAGGAAGCCGGATCGTTAACCGGGTGTAGGTTTATGTTTATTGAAAATGCCATGGAGGGAAGTCGGTAAGGACATGATTGATTTGGGATCGGATATATTAAATACCTTCTTGGTGGATGAAGCGATACATATTTATAGTCGAGGGAATATTTCAATTATATATATATATGCGAATTGCTAACAGTTTCAGGACGCTTTAATTGTGCACCGCCTGTCACGCGGGAGGCCGGGGTTCAATTCCCCGTCGGGGAGTCTCTGGCGCAAGACTAATGACCTTGCCCAGGAAAAAAAAAAAAAAAAAAAAAAAAAAATCGTGATGGAAAATTTAACAAGCCTCAGGACTTGCTAAATAAGGCCAAGACCGACTCCCGGTTGTAGTGCCGATGATGATGATGATCATTGAATTGTGGTGGGGTGGGAGTGAACATACAGGGCAAAGTCTCTGCTTTCAACACGGCGAAGGCCAGGACGATCCTTGGTCCTGTTCAATCCAAGTTGACATGTAGTCTCCACGTGACACCCCTGGATAGATATTTTGACACCCGCCAAGTAGTGAACCAATGCATGCAGCGACATCCTGAGAAAGGTTGGGGCAAGGCTAATAACCTTTAACAATTTAACAAGTCTCGGTTAAGGGTCGGACACCGGTGGAGAGACTTGCTAAATAAAGCCAAGACCGGATCCCAGTTGTAGTGCTGATGATTATTATGATCATTGAATTGTATATACCTCACGATTCGTTTATAATTGAATAAATCGTTTATAATTATAATTACTAATCATGCAGTAAATTTAAAAACCAATAGTCTTACCCACTGAATTTGGTGATTCCAGTGCTCCACTTGATTCATAATTACGCAAACATAAGTCCCAGCTTGTCAGTGGGATATCCAATTGAACCATTTCCGGCGATCGTTTACTTGAAGTCGATATCTTACCCCATCCTGCAATTACAGCTCTCTTCCCCACAACTAAATTTGCACGAGAGTTCAACAAACATATCGGCTGAGTGGCAACTGCAAATAAAAGAGGAAGTTTTCCACTTAAAACACCAATCAATCAGTTTTTATTTTTTGTTTTTGCATATTCATAAACAACAGACACCTCTACACAGATTGATTCTCCAGAGCGATAGTTATCAGCTTAGCCCGTACAACCCAAACACATTGTCCTGAAATGAATGTACCAATTATCGGCCTGAAGAGACTACCTAATGAGCACGATCATCTCGCACTCCATAAACAATGATGGCCAATCAGGAGATTTTTGTTAATTGACAGTCTCCTCTTGGTTTGCTCAAATCCAAGCATCCTCTTATGTTCGGCATCGAAAACCACGAACCCTCAATCCTGTCAGTTTCGTCAGAAGTTCTGTAGAAGTTTCGGTCCAACGAAAGAACGTAGCGTGACCGTTGAAAATAAATTTATCAACATTGCTAGTAGCCGAACGACTAATAACATTAATTTAACATCAGATTCAATCTGATGAGAGAAACCCTATCCTGAGCACACACTTATAACGCCCTTAGGGAGGACGCACATTATTTATCTGGCTTACAACCAATGGCCAAATATTTTGTGTTGCATACCTGACACGCTCTCGAGTCCGTCCTGTCTTAATGAGAATACAGGCATGCTTGTATAACCAAGGAATGAGGACCTACATATGTGGTAGCGGCAATGGGGCACTTTAATTTGCTGGGCGGAGCTCAGGATGTAATGAAGCAACAATATAGTTTGTTTATTATTTGTTTCTACCCGCACCTGTTATGGAAGCTGTGCGGTCACGGTCTGTCTCTGGCCAACCGGAGTTTTGGGCGCTTGCGCTTTATTAAGTTTATACTTTGTTGAAAGAGTTTCAATACATTGTTGCTTGGGTAGCACACCAAATAAATTACCTTATTAACATAATTTTGAGCATCCAGATGTGAACGTAGGATAAGGTATTTTTGAAAGCCCTTCAGTTTTATCGGTTTTTCGACAATTTTATGAACCATGTAAAAAACATTTAGCAAAGCTTTACATTAATCAAAAGCAGGGACTTTTTAATTTTCAATGAACGAATATAATGATAACACTTTCCAAACTTGTTAATAAGTTATAAGAATAATAATAAATACTTAACTACAGGCAATGCTGTAACACTGGGTGGAGCAAAAGTAACGTCATTTTGTCATTTTGGTAGAAATGAAAAAATTGCATCTTGTGTTCTCGGAGAGTTTATTTGTAGACGTAAATAATAATAATTTTTTATTTGTCTGTAACATAATGGTCAAAACACAATGACACCAGACGTCCTTTGCAAAAATTATGACACATTCGCATTAAGACAATACTTACGCTTACTTTTGCCCCAACCTGTACATTACTGATATGGCCAAGGAAGCAGATGTCAGTGGGATTCATCAAAATATAGAAAAAACCATTATAATCGACAACCATGCAGTTCTGCTAGTAATTCACACTTCCCCTACTTGATATTCAGTTTATTTCTCCCAAGTCACAATATTACTATTTTTGTATTATTTCTGAATTTTGTATCCAACTGCCTACCTACTATATCTATTGAACTTCCCTTTAATCCTCTCTTATCCATCTATACAGCTTTTCCTCCCTTTGTACATCTAACTAGACATCAACATATCGTAGATTCCATTCCCACTCAGTATTAATTACCGCAACCACATCTTTCATCATCATCATCGGCAATACAACCGAGATCCGGTCTTGGCCTTATTTAAAGAAGTCTGAGGCTTGTTAAATTTTCCATAATAATTTGTTTTTCTGGGCAAGGTTATTAGCCTTGCGCCATCGTTAGACCCCTAAATTTCACTTCTCACTCCCCGCACCATATAAAACTCCTCAAACATGTTGTGCGAACATTTAAGCTGCACAATCACCGATGACAATGCTGATTGTGTAACCTGCAAAGGCATCTGTGGCAAATCTTTCCACGTCTTCTGCATAGAACTTAATAAAAGAAATATCGTTTTCTCAAACAGTTTCCTCAGATTATCTTATTCTACCGCGATGAATGTGTGGATATTTTTCTACCTCACGCCCTTCATGCGATAATGTGCCTGAGTGATACCAATGGTGCTTCCCATAAGTCTACATCGAAAAGGATCAGTGATAAGATTTCTTAGTTGGAAAGCAGTCTGAAATGCTTTAATGACCTTGGCTCTCTCTTGTTGACTTCTCAAAATAATATCAACGCAAACAGTAATAGGACTATTACTAACTATCTTACTTCCTTGTTACCTAAATCCTTCAAAACACAAATAAAGGCACTAGCTCAATGTATTTGTAGCTACGCAGATAAACACCTTCAATCAACATCTTACCAGGTCACCGGTTCTCTAAATAGCTCTCTCCTTGAACACATTGTCCATAAATTGAACAATGTCGGGGATGAACTCGCCAATATACAATCCTCAGTAGTAAATCAGTACATATCGGCTCTACTCATTCTTATCGAGTACTTCAGAGCGAACAGAAAACGCACGTAACAGTAAAAGTGTTATGCACGTGTAAAAATACTCTTAGTATTTTAACATTAACAGGAGAGAGTAATAAAACAGTGAAAACAGTGAAAACCAACAGTAACGCATCTGGGCGACGGCCCCAGTGATGACCAACAATTCATCATACACCGCAAAAGAAGAGCCACCGACATTTTACTTAGCGCAACAAAGAAACCAACAACCATGGAGACACAAGCTATGGACTACCAAAAAAAGTATATGGAAGCAGTGGAATACATCAATACACGTCGACTCCAGATGAAACATCTCCGCGAGGAAATTCGCTCCCTAAAAACAACCAGTAAAAACAGAGATGACGTCTGCATAGAAGAAACGCCTGCTCAACACCCCGGACTAGCCCCATCATCTCCAAAGCAACAATTATCGTTCCCCGAAACACCATCTCCCCAACTAAAGAAGACAGCCGGGAATCAAATGCCTAACACACACGCCAAAAATATAAGACCACCACCCATCTGTATTAAAAATATAACAAACATAAAAGAGCTAATTAGAATGCTAGAAAGTACCTTAGGCCACCGCAATTTCACCACAAACACAAGAGGAGCTTCGACTTCCATCACAACAACCACTTTAACGGATCACAATAAGGCGGTAGAAAAACTTGCGCAACATAAGCTTGAATTTTTCACTTTTCAACATGGACAGTTGAAACCAGCAACTTTCATCTTAAGGCATATCGATCCAGCATGGACTAATGAGGAACTTGCAGCAGAAATAGTCAGGATCTGTCCGGAGCTGAAAATAAACAGGTTGGACTACTACCAAACACCATACATGCGGACTAACAAGAATCTGCATTTATGTATTATACAAATTCCTCCAACCGATGTCACCCGGCTTAAACAAATAAAATATCTGTTCACGCATAAAATTGCGATTGAGGAACCACATAAACAAAACGTCCTTCATTGCAAAAGATGCCAAGGTTCAGGACACTTGGCGGCCGCATGTCATCTAAGCGTACGATGCGTAAAGTGCGCAGAGCAACATCAACCTGGAGAATGTAAGGTCAGCCCGCCTGGGATGGAACCAGGAACAATCCAAACAACAAACCCCGATGGATCCATTACAACGAAGAAAATCACAGTGACATGCTGTAACTGTGGAGGACCCCACCCTGCCAACTTCTCGCAATGTCCTCATAAGCTCAGGATTCTAGAAAGGCGAACAACACCCATGGCAACGAGCAAACCTTCACCAACCAAAACAACATCACATCAATCAATAAATCCTACAAGTCCAGGAATGTCATACGCTAAGGTTGTCAAGGATTCCCTTAACATGACAAGAAATCACCAATCCAACAGTAACGATCTGAATCTGGACATCACAGGATACATAAGTAGCTTACAGAAGATGCTGCCCACGTTGAAGCACAGCTTAGAAATAGAAAAAAAAAGGACAAATTTTATCTCTTATAACTTCACATATCCTTTCCCTTAATGGCTAATTTAACCATAATTTCCCTTAATGCAGAGTATATATATTCCAATATTCGCAGACAACACCTCCGATTGTTCGTTGACAAGTTCTCTCCAGATATCCTCCTCCTCTCGGAAACGTGGATTAAACCAAACTCCCAAATATCTATCCCTAATTATATACTTGCTTCTAATCCACGAACCAGTGGTACTCGTGGAGGTACTGGAATCCTAGTACGAGGGTTGCCTTTTATATTTCGGGATTAGAGAACAAAAACAAATATTGATCATCGAAAATCACTTTATTGTTTTTCAAAATATTCCCCATGAAGATCTATACACTTTTGCATGCGTTTGAACCAATTGTCGAAGCACTTTTGCCACTCTGATTGAGGTATCTCCAACACATGTATTCTGAATGCAGCAACCGCTTCTTCAGGTGTCGAAAAACGTTGACCTCTCAGTTTGTTTTTTACGTACGGGAATAAAAAGAAGTCATTCGGTGCCAAGTCAGGACCATACGGCGGATGACCCATCAAATCGATGTTTTGGGTGCTCAAAAATGCAGTTGTCGCAGCCGATGTGTGAGAGCTCGCATTGTCGTGGTGAATAGTGATCCGTCTTCGGCGGTTGGTTTTCCTGATTTCTTGGAAGACAACTGGCAAACAAATGCTTGTGTACCACTCAGAATTGACTGTTCTGCGTTGTTCTAGTGGTACGGTTGCGACATGTCCTGTTTTTCCGAAAAAACACGCGACCATTTGCTTGGAAGTGCTTCGTGCGCGAACAACTTTTGTTGGATTTGGCTCATCTTGAAACACCCAGAGTGTCGACTGCTGTTTACTTTCGGGCTCATACGCGTAAATCCACGATTCATCACCTGTCACGATGTCATAGGCGTGTTTCGAAGCACCGCGACCGTATTTTTTGAGCATTTCTTTCGACCAATTGACACGAGCCTTTTTTCGGGCGATTGACAAATTGTGTGGGATCCAACGCGAACAAATTTTTTTGACAGTCAAATGTTTATGTAATATTGAATGTATGCTGGTCCCACTAACTCCTAAGGGTGTCTCAATCTCACGATAGGTCACATGACGATCTTCTAATATCAGTTCGCGCACAGCATCAATGGTTTTCGGAACAACAACTGATTTTGGACGACCTTCACGAAATTCATCTTGGAGTGAACTACGACCACGATTGAATTCACCATACCATCGATAAACACTGGTCCTTGATGGAGCTTCATCGCCAAAAATTGAATTAAGTTCATCCATGCACTGTTGTTGAGTTAATCCACGCCGAAAGTTGTAAAAAATAATCGCACGAAAATGTTGACGATTTAATTCCATTTTTGGGCCGAGATGAATCTTTTAAATTACTGTAAACAACACAAATAGCGCTCGTATGTCAAAACGTTCTGAGTGCGTATAACCCCAAAAATGTCCAACTTTACGACAGAGCTGTCAATTGCCGGATTGCAACACTAGGGTTGCCAAATCCCGAAACATAAGAGGCAACCCTCGTACACAAGAAATTCCAATTTTCCGAAATTAGGTTCACCAATATAAATAATATTGAGTACACGGCAATTAAAATCTTTTGTAAAAGCAACAAAGTGCTTGTACTGTCGTCGGTATACATTCACCCTTCTCGAGAACCAAACCTCCCTATTTCCGACATCACTGAGATAATCCAACAGTCTCTATCCGCATTTTTTTCCTAAAATCCGTAGACATCTACTCAGCTAACCCCCCTACAGTATCCTTCGAATTCCCATCCGATCATGGGTCCGTCCATACTACTGTAAAAATCCCTACCCTCGAACCAAGCTACTCATTCAATCCAATCCCAAATTTCTCCTGGACCATCTGGAAAAGAGTCAATAGGGACATTGCTGCCAGTTTTACCGACTATACTTTGCCAGAGACTTCAAATCTACTCCCTGCTGAAATTGATCAAGCAGCCTTAAGAATAGAGCAAATACTAAAAAATGCCCTCTTCAGCCACACACCTACATTCATCCTTCATAATCACCTAGGAAAACCTTTACCCAACATCCTTACAAAACTGTTACGCTTCAAAAAAAAACAGCTTAGACGAAAACTACATAGCAGTTACTCCCCTTTTATTAAAAATCAAATCCAACTCTTTGTTGTTTGCCGACCAGGCTTACGCGTCTATACTTAAAAATATTAAACCCAATCGTGATTTATTCAAAAATATCAACAGACTAACGGGTCGAAAATACAAACCCTGAATCGATTATATTATCAACCCTAATCACTTTTATAAAATCCATTAACAAAACGACTCCCTCTCAGGCTCCAATTTTCAAGTTACCGTAAATGACTACATCTCACGCACAATGATCCCATTCTTCACCGCTTTCATCGCGGATTCCAACGAAACAAACAAAGTGTCTCATCTTCTGGATAATGCGACCTTCCTAACAGCAGACGAATTATCTGGATTTATAACATCACGCAACAACAAGAAATCGACAGACTTAGATGGAATTCCAAACCTTCTTTACAAAAGACTTCTCCTGTCAAATCTAGTCCCTATTCTCGTTCTTCTCAACCACATAATTAACGCATCACATTTCCCAGATAACTGGAAAACCACAGTTATAGTCCCTATCAATAAGTTCAGTCCTTCCAACAAACCCAGCAACTATCGTCCGATATCGTTATTAAACACATTAAACAAGATACTGGAATGCAAGATACTATATCGAAATCTCCTTTCATTTGCAAATGACAACGCTATTATTCCTAATTCCCAGTTTGGCTTTCGCTCACAACACTCCACCTGGCATGCTCTTAAAACTAACGCACGATGTCACAACTAATCTTCAAAACCAAAGCCCGACGGTCTGTATCTCTCTCGAGATATCGAAAGCATTCAACTGTGTTTGGATCTCAGGACTGCTGACTAACAAGCTGCACTACATATTTGGATTAACACCCACACCACCAAACTTCTCACTTCCTGCCTCTATGGTAGAAAATTCATGGTCAAAATAAATTCTTCTCTCCCCCAATCGTATAATATAACCGCAGGGGTTCCGCAGGGTGAAATTCTTGGACCAATATTATACCTGCTCTACACTTCAGGCATACCGCAGCCTCAATTACCCAATACCGTAATGTTGAATTATGCTGATGACACCATAGTCTACTCCAGCAACAAATTTGTAAAAGAGGCAAGAAACCGCATTAATAACTTTCTCCCAAATCTATCAACATTATTATTATTATTATTATTATTTATTGGCCTGTAGGAACCCGGAAGTTCATGACCTCACCGACTCGGCTTCGCCATCGTTCCCTATCCTGGGCACTCTCCTTCCACGCTTGACCATTCGATCCGATCTCCTCGAGGTCAAACCTAACATTGTCCTCCCATCTCCGTCACGGCCATCCTACCGGTCTCTTTCCCGTTGGTCTACCGTCAAGAATTCTTCGCACGGTCCTATCGTTGCCCATTCGCGCCACATGTCCGGCCCATCTTAATTTTCGCGACTTGATTACTCTCACTATTGTAGGTTTGCGATATAGCTCTTCCGATTCGTGGTTGTGGAGTTTCCTCCATTGTCCTGCCTCCTCGTCATACTTACCGCCAAATATACCCCTTAAAACTTTATTCTCGAATACGCGGAATTTGTTTTCTTCCCGTTTTGTGAAAGCCCATGTTTCGCATCCATATAGAACAATCGGCATGATTATGGTTCTATAGACACGGAGCTTTATGTTACGTGATAGCAGTCTGGATTTCAGCAGTTTACTGACTGCGTGCCAACTAGCGTTGCTGGAGTGTAGTCTTTTGTTAATTTCCTTCGACATTTCGTTGCTGGCCGTCAGTATCGTTCCCAGATATTTAAATTCTTTAACTTTTTGAAATATCTTACCTCTGACGTTTATATGTGTTCTCTGAGGTCCACCTGCTCTCGCCGTAATCATGTATTTTGTTTTGTCTTCATTTATTTCTAGGCCCACCTCTGCTGCTTGCATGATGATTTCACAGTTTTTACTAACAGTTGCTAGATTATCGCCCAGAACGGCGATGTCAGCCGCATATGCGAGCACTTGTGTGACCCCGTTCAGAGATGATCCGGTCATGTTGTCGTCTTGTACCTTTCTGATGACATAAAAAGACACGGTGATAGACCACCTCCCTGCTTTAGTCCGTCCCGGATTTCAAATGGTTCTGAGACGTGGTTTTCTATTCTAACTCGCCGTTTGTTTTCGTTCATACAAATCTATCAACATACTTCAATAAATGGAAAATTCGTCTAAATCCTGATAAAAGCCAACTTATAGCGTTTAAGGGTAAAAATCAGCACTGCACAAACAGCACAAGGCGCACCCACAACAACTTTAGACTCAAACTAAATAATACGCAGATAAAACGTTCCAAAACTTTAAAATATCTGGGAATAAGCTTTGAACTGTAATTCTCCACCCACATTGAAAATACTTTTCGTAAAGCCACAATACAACTGCATCTCTGTCGAAGAGTGATGTGAAAACCCAACGGTCTCTCCCACAAAGTCAAACTGCTGATCTATAAACAAATAATCAGACCCACTGTTTCTGCGTCGAGCTATCCCTCGACGAGACAGCAAAATGGCAATCATGGCGTTGTAGCCCAGCAAAGTATATGTTCCGTGGTCACTCTTCACTTGACCAGGAAAGCAAAATGTGCCAATGGCGTTAACTCAGCAAAAGACAGAACAACAACGAAATTATTTGAAATTCATCATCATCATCATCGGCACTACAACCGCGATCTGATCTCGACCTTATTTAACAAATCTCTCCACCGGTCCCGATTTCGAGCCGATGTCATCTAGTTTGACGCTCCCAGGCTCTGAGCGTCCTGGTCTACGCCATCCCTCCATCGCAGACAAGGTCTGCCGCGCTGTCTCCTTCCATACATCCTGCCACAAAGGACTTTCCGGGCAGGCTTCTCTTCGAACATTCGAGCTAAGTGTCCCGCCCACCGGAGTCTACCGAGCTTGATTTTTCTTACAACATTAGCTTCAAGGTAGATTGCGTACAACCCATGGCTGTAGCGTCTCCGGAATCGCCCTCCCTCACATACGAGGCCAACAATTCTCCTTAAGACCTTTCTCTCGAACGCGGCCTAGAGTTCAGAGTGCCTTTTATTAAGCGCCCAAGTCTCGGATCCATACATGAGTACTGGTGAGACCATGGTCTTGTACAGTAGTAGCTTGGATGTTCTGGATAAATGTCGGGATTTAAAGAGCCTTGATAGACCATAGTAGGCTTTGTTGGATTTAATCAGCCGTTCGCGTATTTCTTCTTCCATATTGTTATCGGCTGATACTATTGACCCAAGGTAGTTAAAGGATTGCACTACTTCAAATTCGTGCTCCACTACCCTGACAGTTTGACCAACGTTAGGTCTTCTCTTCGCAGAAGTTGCCACCATGTACTTGGTTTTTCCCTCATTAATGCGCAGTCCCAGTTTTTGTGCCGCCTGCTCGATCTGGGTGAAGGATTCCTGTACCGCCGATTCGGTTCTACCGATGATGTCGATGTCATCTGCGTAGGCAAGTATCTGGTTGGACTTGGTAACAATAGTCCCTCTTGTTGTACCGCCAGAGTCACGGATTGCTTTCTCCAACGCCAGGTTGAAGAGGAGGCAGGCCAGACCGTCCCCTTGTCGGAGTCCATTATAGATGTTTATTGGTTTGGACAGCAATTCCGCTACTTTTACTTGACTAGTTACGTTGGTCATGGTCAACCTACAAAGTCGTATCAATTTATTTGGAATGCCGAATTCTCTCATGGCATTATATAGTTCTACCCTGGCCATGCTGTCGTAGGCGGCCTTAAAGTCTATAAACAGATGATATAATGGAATCTTAAATTAAATGACATTTTTCCATCGCCTGCCTTAGGGTGAATATCTGATCAATTGCTGATTTGCCTGGGATGAAGCCACACTGATATTGACCAATGATGGCTTTAGCGTATGGGGATATCCGGTCTTGTAGGATAGTGGAGAGTATCTTATAGGCATCATCATCATCATCATCATCGGCACTACAACCGGGAACTGGTCTTGGCCTTATTTAGCAAGTCCTGAGGCTTGTTAAATTTTCCATAATGATTTATTTTTTCTGGGCAAGGTCATTAGTCTTGCGCCAGGGGCTCCCCGACGGGGAATCGAACCCCGGTCTCCCAGGTGACAGGCGGGTATACTAACCACTATACTATCGAGGAGCCCGTATCTTATAGGCGGTACTCAGCAATGTTATACCCCTATAGTTGCTGCACAGTGTGATATCTCCCTTCTTATGTATGGGGCAAATTATACCACGACGCCAATCTTCCGGCATCTCCTCTTCCTCCCATACGTGCACCACGATCTCATGAATTGCGTGATGTAACGCTGTCCTTCCTTGTGTGATCAGCTCAGCTGGTATGCCATCAGCTCCAGGGGCTTTATTTGATTTGTGCTGTCTAATGGCTTTTAATGTTTCCTCAATGCTTGGTGGCGGCAGCATTTGGTCTTGATCTTGCATTGGTAGAGCCTCCAATTCTTCTGTGAGCTGACCATTTAGCAATTCATTGAAGTGCACTTCCCATCGCTCCAGAATGCCTTCAGGATCGGTGATCAGATTACCCTCTTTATCCTGGCAGTAAGTGCAGCGTGGTGTGTACCGCGTCATACTGTCGATTATTTGGTAGAACTTCCGCGCCTGGTGCGGACCTCCCTCTCTACTATTCTCTATTTCACAGACAAGGTTTTTTTCCCAGGCACTTTTATTTTGTCTGTGGTCTTTTTTCAGATCTTCTGAGCTGTTTGTATTTCTCCTCGCGCACCCGCGTCCTATGAGACTGCTGCATTGCCCGGTATGCAGCGTTCTTACGTTCAGTCGCTAGTTTGCACTATCATCAAACCAGTTGAAATTCAACAGAAACCTTATTCACTTAACAAATTTACCCTTTTGGGTTACTAACGACAGATTAAGTAATGTCACAACGTAAAAAATAGAAAAGACACAAGCACCGTATACACCACTGCACCGCAACAGCAACTTCGATCTCTTCTTGATTGAAATCACCAGTTCATCCGTCCAAACAACAGGTTTCTCCGCCTTGGATTATTGAACCGTTGTTGAGGTCAATAACCAGAGTCTGTCTTTTTCGAAAACGCTGAAGAGCAGATGTTGTTGTTTTCTTTGGAGTTGCAGATGACGATGATCGTTGGTGTAGTTTATCGTCATCAGGTTGTTGGATTAGATTTTGTTATTGGTATTCTTGTTGGTATTGATGTTGATGTTGATGAATATCGGACTTATATCAGTTTTGGTACCGCATTCATTTCCGGTTATTTTTAAATGAATGGGCGTGAACTCATTTTCTTCTATTCAATAAATGTTATTGGAAGATGTATATATGTAATAAACAATGTAAATTAATTGTTGTTTGGCTCATGTTGCTGTACTGCAACATCTTCCCGGGTCGACGACAATGGACCCAGTAGTCGTTGTCCTTTGGTGTCACCAACGTGTGCCTATCAGCGTCGGGGGAAGTCGTGGTGAGCACGGGTACCTCTGCTTGAGAACAGAGGCTTTAATGCTTGTTCTGCTCCTTACCCGATACGGTACAACGGTAGGGTGGCAATAATTAATTATATTATACTATATATTTGGTTAGATTAATTGTAATTGAATTATGTAATATAATTGGTTATGTTACGGTGGTTATACTTCACGTAACTCATATGTCAGTTATCAATGTGTGTGGGTGTGTGTGTATGTGACAAAAAGGCGAAGTTGCCATTGTGTGCTAACGTTGTAGCTCGAGGTATGACCCGATGTTGTTGTTGAATATTGAAAATCTCCGACATGTTGTGGAGGGGTTGCCTGAGAGACGATATTTGCCGCATTAGTCGCGGCAACGATGTGATGAGTACTTGCGGAATTCAATTGGTTGAGGTCACTATTCTGTGGTTTGATTAAATCTGTCAAGCTCAAGGTTGAATCTTTGCGGCATATCCAGTCGAATTAAAACGTGCACCTGAGTGAGCAAGAGGGGTTGCGTATCCACGTTGCTATCAGGAAGAATAATCTGAAGGTCAATAGAACCTTTCGATCAATTGTGCCGCAGGACTAAATAGTCCCAATACTAGATGCTTTTCTTCTTTGACTGGTGGCTGGACCATGTGTTCACAATTCGCTTTCCACTGATATGATTTTCCGATGGGTGCCGGCATCTTTCCTTGTTCCTCATCTTCTATATCCCCTAATCTTGTTACCGAAAGTCCAGCTTAGACACCGACTCTGTTGGAGTGGTGACCCCGAAACGTGACAGCGATATGCCTGGGTGATGATAAGAGGGTGCCCCCAGACGCGTGACAGCGATGCGTCCAGGCGGCGAGAAGCTGTGCCCCCAGGGTCGTATGTAGATGAAGCGGTGAAAATCGCGCTTCTCGGGGTCCTTGGATTTATTCATTTCCAATTCTATTTTTGGGTTGATCCTTGCAGGTATAGGACCGGATGTGCCTTTGTTGCCAAAACTTTTCTTAGTACTGAACTCTTGTTTTACCGTGAGAGCTTCTAGTTCTGTCGTTTAATCTGATTTCACTCGTTTAGATTCAATTGATTTGTCCTCTCGACTATTGCCCGATGGGTCATCGTCCTCTTCTTGAGGTTCTTTCAGGTGTACGCGGGACGTATCTACGTTCTGTAGCGTAGGTCGTGAAAAGTAACTGCAACACCGTCAAAAGAGGAGCCGAATGATGTCCTCAACCGAAACACTGGGACCGATTAGAAAATTTCTTGATTTACCTGCGGTTAATTCTGCAGAATTAAGACAAATGATACAGCCTTGGATTTTGAGAACGTGGACTGTAATTTGGATTCGCTAAATTTAATATGATTTGGTAGAATTGCTAGCTTTTCGTTTATTAATGATGAGATCAATATTATTATTTAGGTTGTTGTTCCACTTGTATATTAACATTGAAATGTTGGTGTTGTTTATATTGGAGTTTGTAGGATGGGAAAACAGAAAGTATTCATTATTTTATTTTATTTTCCGCCGATTACAAACAAAACAATTATTCAAATAAAAAGCAGAAGTGAGGTTTATTTCACAAGATTAATAAACTACCTGGGGTGTCTCTAACAGATGCACACACAAAAGACAAGCAAATAGTGAAGAACACCAAACGAAAATCGAATAAGAAAATGCATCAGAGCCGTATACCATAGCGATAACACAACAATTCACATCAGTGGAATATACTTAAGTTTAAAAATCGAATTCTAAAATCGGGCAGTAGCCTTATGTGTAACGCATTGGTTCAATTTTTGGTGATTCGAACTGTCATAGCGTCAGATCGAATTACACGTTCTTCACTATCATTCCAAACGCTATAATTGGTGATCCCGACGTGATGTGTACACTCTAAGCACAGATTATCAGACGCTAAAGACGTGATCTGCGTTTACTACCGCACTCAAGACCTACCGATCTTGTACGATTTCTTTCCCACCACCCACCTATCGAAGTAGTTGAAGAACAATTGTACTAAACCTGTCCACACTATCCTTCGATACCTCCTTCCCCTTTCTTTTCAGATATCTTGAGACCGAGCCCAACATCTTCATGGATGTGGGTGATTCTGGTTATCGTAAGATGACCAGAAGCCAGAGACAAGATGAAGGACACATTTGTCCTTGTCTCCCTAAAGCTGGCCTCTCGCCTCTCCATTTTTTTTATCTGTACACACAGTAAACACTTTCCCATAGTAAACAGAACTTCACGACACGATCACGACTTCCGAATAGAGCACAAGCACACTCGCCTGCTTCGACGTTCTCTCGTTCGCTCCGTCGTTCGCACATGTGAAGCTGATCGTAACAAAGTTACTGAGGAGGGAGTACTGTAGCGTCTCTAACAGATACACACACAAAACACAAACAAGTAGTAAAGAACACCAAACGAAAATCGAATAAGAAAATGTATCAGAACCGTATACCATAGCGATAACATAACAATTCACATCAGTGGAATATATTTGAGTTTAAAAATCGAATTCTAAAATCGGCCAGTAGCCTGATGTGTTGCGCATTGGCTCAATTTTTGGTGATTCGAACTGTCCTAGTGATCGATTGTTACTCCCAGTCGGTCGCCGCCAAGCCAGCGGAAGACTCGCGAAAGCAGAACGTTCAGTTGAACTGATACAGCGCAAAGCTGAAGAAGAACGTTTGCGTCAAGCACCTGAGGAAGCATAGCAGCAACAAAGAACAACAAAGCTCACTTATAAAGCTGGCAAAGACATTGGAAAAGCAACCCAACGGTTCCCCGACGACATTCCTCTGTCGGCGGAACACCAGAGATCTCGACCGACGACATTCCTCGCTCGGGAGAGATCATACGCTTTTTAATACTATGCGTAACGGAGCCGTCAATGGTAACGACAGTGGTGACGGCGGCGACGGCAACAACTTTGATAACGGTTCCCCGATGACATCCCTCATTCGGCGGACACCAAAGATCTCGACCGACGACATTCCTCGGTCGGCAGAGATCATACATCTTTCCACCACATACCTGAGTCGACTAAAATTAGAACTACATCCATCCTCGAAGATGAAGAATCGGATGACGAACTTTCTACAACGATAGTTCAAACCAACGTGCCTTTGACATCTACTCCAACACAGCAACCATTGACGATTGAGGAACTCATCGCCGCTTAGTTCGCGGCACAGGACACCATCGCTCGCACCTTACTCAACATGCAGGACAAGGGACAACCAAGTCCGACAACAATCGAGGTAACCGAACGCGCACTCCGCGCCGAATGGGAGGTCATCTCCAGGCGGCACCACGACATCTCCCTCACGGTGGCACTGGAATATCTACAACACGCGTACTTCGCGGAAGATTTTATCGGCGAGACTGAGGAAATATACCTCGAGGAACAGACGAAGCTCCTCGAGGCCGAGTACGCGCTAAATTCAGCCTCCCCAACTATGGCCAACAGCGGCAATCGCCTCCACCCTAGCGAGCTGCCCCCAGTGCAGCTGCCAACGGTCGACATGTTCCAGCAAAAGGAACCGCACCCCAAAACAGTGGATAAGAGTCAGCAGGCCGCTGACCAGAGTGCCGCCTACCCAAAGCCCAACCTACTCCAGGTCCAGATGATCGACCCATTGCCGAAGCCCCCACAGAAGACGATGCCGCGCACGCATTGTGGGGCACACCATGACATGGCCGTTCCTCGTGGGTGTTATGTATTATTTACAACTCCGACCCAGAGGAACTGGTTACCTTCACATCGCTTCCGGAGAAAGCAGTGGGCACGGCGCACATAGGATCCGTGTCAGATCCAACGCCAGTGCCTTCCACGACCACGCCTTCGACTGTTCCAGCAACAGCAGCCGGCCCAATGACTAACCAGCCCCTCGTACCGAGACACAAAACACCGCCGGCACCCCTAAGGCAACAGGGCCCCACACACGATCTACGCTTGCGAGGTTCAGATTACTCACACCTGGTAATCGGAAGTCCTTCGCACACCAAAGGAATTTATGCGTCAAATGCTTGGGTGGCCACCGCCTACGCGACTGCCACTCCAGCAAGGCATGCCCTCGATGCCAGCGGAGACATCACACCCTGCTGCATGTCCGGACTACCGCCATCGGCGGGACAATCGCACCGCCGCTCCGGGCCAAACGATCCGCCCCCCCGGACCGACCACCATGAAGGGGCCTACGCACACACAGTCAGCACCCCTTCACAGCATTGCGCGTTGCTGCCAACAGTGAACGTCATCGTGGCGTCGGAGAACCTACAGAGGATTGAAGTACGTGCTCTGCTGGACCCCTGCTCCAGCGGCACCTTCATTTCAACATCGCTCGCCCGAAGGTTGCACCTCCGACGCCAAACATCATCCGACCCCACCTACAGCGTTGGGGGCACTCGTGGCCTTGCTACCGGATCTCAAACTAACATCAGCATCACTTCTCGCCTCCACGGCTCGAGACAATGGACACTGAGGCCCTTCATCCTGTCAGGGCTATCAGTGTATGCACCGCCACCACAATCGGCGACGAGGGATCTCTCGTTCGTGGCGGATCTGGAACTTGGCGATCCGAACATCGCCTCCGCTGACAAGGTGGACATCATCCCTGGGGCAGACATTTACCCCAAACTCATCGTCGAAGGTCTAAGGAAGGACCAATGTTCCGGCCTCGTCGCGCAGGCCACTGAACTGGGATGGGTGCTAACAGGCGCAGCACCCACTATATCACCCAGCGCAAAGGTGACAAGGCCTGTCACCAGCCATCATATGGCCATTCCTCGTGGGTTGCGAATTTACAACTCCGACCCAGAGGACATGGTCGATCTTACGACACACGGTCGCAGCTCCCATCAGCGAACGAAAGGGAAGTCTCGTCGGCATCGGCCCCAGGGGCAACCTACGAGGCCCATGAAACCACCAGCCACCGACCATTTGCGTAGCCCAGCTACCAGACATGCCCCTCGCCCGCTGAACCACCGCAAGGGCGACAGGCAACCAAAGAACCAGCAGCCTGCCCACCCAAGGGATTCAAGGCACCACGTCAAAACAGAGATAGGAGCGCGCAATGCCCCGCCTGGCGGGCGACGCCCCCCAGCATCCAGGGATCAACAGAATCCTAGCGAACCAACACGCCTTTCAGTGCATCAACAGAGGCTGCACTCCAACAGCCCCGGGAGGTACTTGGCCCGCGACTGCCATTCCGTCAGGACACGCGGACAGTGCCAGGGACGACACCGCACCCGACTCCACGCGACAGCCTCTCACAGCAACGGCCGCATCCCGCCGGCCTCTAACTTCGGACGGGCGCCAACAGGCGCATCACCTTTCACTACCACTAGCCTCGACATAGCGAGACCCATCACCAGTCATCACGTGGTCATTGATCGTGGGCTGCGACCTTACAAATCCGACCCAGATCAGTTGGCCGGTTCCGTGACCACAAAGTTACCGGACGCCTTCAGTGGAAAAGATCATCCTGTCGCCATCTGCCCTACGGGCCATCCCAGACTGCCAAGCCTTCAGCGCTCATCAGGGCGGGCGGCCCCGTCCCAACCAACCATCCACGTGAAAGTGGACGGCAACATCCGACCACCACAGACTCAACGACATAGACCACGACCAGCAGCGGACCGCACGCCCCCGCCTCTGGGCCACCATCCCATGAAGCCAGATGGTTCGCCACTGCTTGGCGAAGGCGGGCGGAATGTTTCGGATTCAGGATTATATGCTCGGGGAGAATCTATTACATCGTCTAGTACTCTCCCCGACACATATTCACCACACATGCCAGCAACACGATGACAGTGGAGAAACTGTCAAGTCTATGCATTGTTTACTGTTGTTGGTGCTCGTCTGGCAATTTTACTGTCATAACATACTGTTTTTGGAGTCGATGATCAATGAACAAAGGAATTGGATTGTAATTGGATTTCTGAACCAAAGAATTGAATTAAGTTTCGCACGCCACCATGTGGCCCTTTAGTGATAAATAAATAATGTTCTCCATCGAGAACTCAGTCAAACATTATCTCTATTCATTTAAAGGCATTCGCCAGTCGCATCGGCTTTACTTCAAATTTAGTGAATGAAGCGTTAACTTTCCTGCTTAAACACAAAGTCCAACAAATACATCAGGGCGGGAACTTCAACCAGATTGCAGCGAAGATCCTGGATCGGATTTCGACCACAAAGTGTTGAAAATTCCACAAAATTCAAATGATTGTCATGGGGACTACTCAACAGCAAGACATGCGCTTCAGTGATAAGGAGAAAACACTTATGAGGCAAATAAAATTTGGTGACTGTCTTAGCAAGCGTGTTGATATGTCCAAGGTGAAACTGGATGTTCTTCGACCATGGATTAGTAAGAAAATCACTGATGTACTTCATATCGAAAACGATGGCGTTGTTGAATTTGTTTACAACCAATTGGAAGAGAAAAAATTCCCATGCCCAAAGCAATTGCAATTCACTAGGTTTATAAGTTCACGAACGAAAAGAATTCAGTGTACACCAGACAACGCTCGAATATAGAAAAGTTCGACTGAGTTCTTGATTGAGACAACTTTTATTTGTTAACCACTAAAGTTCTTATAATTGAATCATTAAAACAAAAGGCCACATGGTGGCGCGCGAAAGCAAAATTCATTTCTTTGGTTCAGAAATCCAATTACAATCCAATTCCTTTGTTCATTGATCATCGACTCCAAAAACAGTATGTTATGACAGTAAAATTGCCAGACGAGCACCAACAACAGTAAACAATGCATAGACTTGACAGTTTCTCCACTGTCATCGTGTTTCTGGCATGTGTGGTGAATATGTGTCGGGGAGAGTACTAGACGATGTAATAGATTCTCCCCGAGCATATAGTCCTGAATCCGAAACACATAGCGTCAGTTCGAATCACACGCTCTTCACTATCATTCCAAACGCTATATACCCAACCAGCACGGGCTCGCACATGTCCAGCCCGATTGAAACTCAGGAAATATATACGTGATAAGCATAGATTCCACTTGATCACTGTGTCTTCGTTTTTCAGAAGCACATCTGCCAGAGTCCCAGTCATATGAAGTGCTCCATCCTTTTGTTTATCATCAGCGTTTGATGATGTAATAACCGGCATAATGATCCCCATAGTGTTCGGAAAAATTCCGTTCCGCGTTTTAGATGATGAGTGTCGAAACATTTGTGCTGCAGGAACTGGACAAGCAAAATCTTCAAAAATGTCGAATTTTATTCGAATAAATTCATGTGGGTCGTATTCCCAGAGGTCAAACGCGTATAATGTAAGTTAATTTCAAGTTAAAAAAAAAAAAAAACTGGCCCAAAGTTGTTTTCATTTTATCTTTGTTATTAAAATAGATATAATTAAAATACAAACAAAGTTCTGTCGTCGAAAGACAAGTTTAACTTAGAACCTCTGCGTAGGACTGATAATTAAAGTTCAATTCATTATCACTCCCCCTTTGAATAATTAACATCTCGTGTCTTCACATACATATCCTTCCCTTCCCTCAAAATCACTAATTTCCCTTTACAATAGAATATCCCCAAATACAATAGTAGATAATTTAAATAAAAGTAAAACACCCATTTAAAACCCCACTCACATTGCATTAGTCATATTCTTTTTATTAGCCATAGTACCCCTATTAGCCAATTCCGCTTCTTAGAAATAACTATCATGGAAGCGGAACGAAAAAGGATATGTGTCGAAAGACACGAGATTGACCTTCTTGTAAATCTAGTAGCGAAAGCGGACGGTCGCGTGTGGGCATTAATCCCGTTTTAGAATTATTGTAAATTTGTTAGTATAAAATTAACTTAAAAAGTAAAAAGAAAAAAAATACTTAAAATTAGAATTTGTTCGAGTTTTCGTGTTGTGTTGGTCAGCGGATAAAGAATCAGTGGTGCTCTTTTACGAATATTAATAAACCAAAAGGAAAGACAGTTAAAATTAGAATTTGTTCGAGAAAGAATCGGTGGTGTTCTTTTACGAATATTAATAAATCGTGTGGATAAAGACTTCCTTATCATTGAGTGAGTGCAAATTCGCCGTATGGATGCAACATCAAGCAGCAAGCAGATTTAGATCCAGCCATTGACGGAAAAAGGAATATCCCCGCAATCAACCAACACTCAACATAAAACGGGGTAAGTTTTGTGATACAAACAAATTATAAACAATTGTTATTATATATTTAACAGGACCAGTAAGTTATAATATAATAGATAAGCTTTAATTTAAGCATTTTTTTTCTAGCCTATAATTTAGAATCTAAAGAAAATATTGAAATAAAAAATGTTGGAAAATGAGAATTCCCCAACCCCTATGTCACCCGATCCCTCTACATTTCATTTGTCCGGCCAGTGCTCGAATATTCTAGTCGGGCATGGTCCCCCTTTCAGCAAACACATTCGCAGAAAGAACATTCAACGTCGTTTCTTACGTTTCGCTCTCCGTGAATTGGAATGGTAAAACCCTCTGATCCTCCTCCCTTACACCAACTGTCTCAAATTAATTAACCTTAAAACCCTGGAAGAACGCAGAATCCTGCCGGATATTCTATTCGTTCGCAACTTCTCTCTGGCTCCATCGACTGTTTCAATCTTCTCAACTCAACTTTTTTCTCAACACAAACACACATAGCATACGTAATCCTCGTCCATTCTACACCCCCTTAAACACCGCCTCAAGAATATCTCCCTCTAATTCTTTTCATCTCCTGTCCTATCCCTCACTTAAGTTATTAATTAAGTTAGTTCATAAGTTAGATCTAAGAATCTTTTGTAAACTTGCCTTAAGCTAATAAATGGGGTTAGGCCCCCTAAACCTTAGTCATCACTAATTCGGAGCAAGAAATATAAATACCATAATCTAATATTGAATACGAGTACAACTAAATCTCTCTTATTTCAGTTCCTGATCATTTCGAAAACGCTTTTAGCTACGGCTCGTTAACCCGATTGTAATAATATTCTACATGTTCGCAATGCCATTTTTTGTGTTTCATTATTATATGCCAATCTATTAACCGATTGCATGATCACGAACTGTCTCTCTTGTCAAGAACACTAATTATTTCTAGAGTAAATGACACTAGGTGAATAGTGATACTGAAACACACACAACTTACCAGAATAATTAAGGGGCGTTTTTAAAACCAGTAATGCAATATCATGGTGGTATTGTCCTTGTTTGTAATCTGGATGTACAATCACATGACTAATCGCATGGTTGACTGCGCGGGGAGCACAAAATCCGGTGCTGGCACAGTCAGGGTCGGTCGATGTGTCATACTCTCCGGCTCTTACAGATGATCTTAAATTAAATTAGAAAAAGAGTTTAATAGCAAAACTGCTTATTTACTTTCAATTAAATTCGTTATAAAGCGAAATTATGAGGTCGGTAATTCGTTGAATTACTACTTACAAACGATGACCCTCCGCTTTAGCTAGTGCGCAATGAGCAGCTGTTAAAATGACTCGTCTTGCTATAATAGACCCGGCACAAGGGTACGCAAAACTTCCTGTGTTTACATCTATGGCAAAGAAATGCTTGTAATTAGTAAGGTAACCAATGCATGTTGTGGTTGATTGTGAACTCTACTTACGTTTAAATCCAATTCGAGCAATGAATGGATAAGTTCCAAGTCCTCTATAGAACTGTCCTTGGACTAGAGATTTACCACACACTTGGTTCTTCTCTAACGGACTGCTAGGACAACAAACATATGGCATCTCATCATTACCCCCACAGAAACGGCTTTTGTCACCGTAATAACACATTTTTGCGATTTCATAGATCATCGCAGGACATTCGTGCATTGGACTGCATTCTGTGGCAACTGGACAATCGGTGCCGGAATCATAATAAGAGCGAACTTTAAGAGGGTCCGGAACGTATGGAGGGCCTGTTTCACGATGTGTGGGGAGAGGATCTAAAGTAAAGAATAAATTTCGTTCAGGGGAGTAATTTACCATTTTAAAAACATGTTTTATCCAATTTCTTCTCCAATTGTTGACTTACAAACTAGGCAAAAAATACTTAAACCCTAGCTTATAGAATATATCCTAAATTTACTAGTCCACATAAACCTCTAAGCTAAACATAGCATGACTAACGTCATAAAATATTGCCTTTCGCCATTGCTCTTACAGGTTTCGTAAAAATAGTCAAAAAACATTACGTGGTTTATGAATGACCATTTAAGCAGATATTATTTGTGCATATAAATTATAAGAAGAAACTTGCACATTTATATAATAATCTACATACGAGGGTTGCGTTTTATATTTCGGGATTAGAGAACAAAAACAAATATTGATCATCGAAAATCACTTTATTGTTTTTCAAAATATTCCCCATGAAGATCTATACACTTTTGCATGCGTTTGAACCAATTGTCGAAGCACTTTTGCCACTCTGATTGAGGTATCTCCAACACATGCATTCTGAATGCAGCAACCGCTTCTTCAGGTGTCGAAAAACGTTGACCTCTCAGTTTGTTTTTTACGTACGGGAATAAAAAGAAGTCATTTGGTGCCAAGTCAGGACTATACGGCGGATGACCCATCAAATCGATATTTTGGGTGCTCAAAAATGCAGTTGTCGCAGCCGATGTGTGAGAGCTCGCATTGTCGTGGTGAAGAGTGATCCGTCTTCGACGGTTGGTTTTCCTGATTTCTTGGAAGACAACTGGCAAACAAATGGTTGTGTACCACTCAGAATTGACTGTTCTGCGTTGTTCTAGTGGTACGGTTGCGACATGTCCAGTTTTTCCGAAAAAACACGCGACCATTTGCTTGAAAGTGCTTCGTGCGCGAACAACTTTTGTTGGATTTGGCTTATCTTGAAATACCCACACAGTCGACTGCTGTTTACTTTCGGGCTCATACGCGTAAATCCACGATCACCTGTCACGATGTCATAGACGTGTTTCGAAGCACCGCGACCGTATTTTTTGAGCATTTCTTTCGACCAATTGACACGAGCCTTTTTTTGGGCGATTGACAAATTGTGTGGGATCCAACGCGAACAATTTTTTTGACAGTCAAATGTTTATGCAATATTGAATGTATGCTGGTCCCACTAACGCCTAAGGGTGTCTCAATCTCATGATAGGTCACATGACGATCTTCCAATATCAGTTCGCGCACAGCATCAATGGTTTTCGGAACAACAACTGATTTTGGACGACCTTCACGTAATTCATCTTGGAGTGAACTACGACCACGATTGAATTCACCATACCATCGATAAACACTGGTCCTTGGTGGAGCTTCATCGCCAAAAATTGAATTAAGTTCATCCATGCACTGTTGCTGAGTTAATCCACGCCGAAAGTTGTAAAAAATAATCGCACGAAAATGATGACGATTTAATTCCATTTTTGGGCCGAGATGAATCTTTTAAGTTACTGTAAACAACACAAATAGCGCTCGTATGTCAAAACGTTCTGAGTGCGTATAACCTCAAAAATGCCCAACTTTACGACAGAGCTGTCAATTGCCGGATTGCAACACTAGGGTTGTCGAATCCCGAAACATAAGAGGCAACCCTCGTATATGAATTTGCAGTGCAAAGTCACTGATTGCTTTCAACCCGGCTAAGGCCAGAACTATCCTTGTCCCTGTTCAATCCGAGATAGCTACTTTGGCACCCGTCAAGTAGTGAACCAATCCATGAAGCGACATCCCGAGAAGGGTTGGCACAAGGCTAATAACCTTGCCCAGAAAAACAAACTATTATGGTGTAGCAATCCTAAATCACTACTCCCATCCAAATCCGCAATATTACCAACAATCCCATCCAAATCCCCAATACTTCCTATAATCCAAATCCAAATTCCATTTTTTTTTTTTTATTAGACTTCTCTCGAGAGAGGCGAACCTATAACGTCGAGTGGGCGCCCCGAGATGCCATCAAATAACTGTTGCAGTTCTTTTGAACAGTTGCAGGTTATAACGCTCCGGGAACACTCGCGTGGGAAGGGAGTTCCACAGCTTCCCCGCTCTGTAACGGAACGAGTTCTGATACAGGGATGTTCGCGCTGTCGGGAGATGAACCACAAACGGGTGCGATCCGTCGG
This sequence comes from Microdon myrmicae, assembly GCA_963931805.1. Lineage (NCBI taxonomy): Eukaryota > Metazoa > Arthropoda > Insecta > Diptera > Syrphidae > Microdon > Microdon myrmicae. The sequence goes on from OZ007496.1 coordinate 108,381,927, forward strand.
ATTGTCTTGTGGAGCGCATATAAACCGAATTGCGTGGAACAATGCCAAGAATCTCCGAAGAACAGCACCCGTGATAATATCTGTAGAACAGACAGAGGTCGGCCACGCGCCTTCGATGTGATAGCGACTGTAGTCCCGACGTCAGCGCCGAGTCCCCGATCAGGCGGATCGCTCGTCTTTGTACGCTCTCAAGTAGGTCGAGGGTATGTTTAGGAGCCGAGCTCCAAACATGAGAGCAATATTCGAGCGCGGGTCTAATTTGAGATTTATATAGGAGAAGAAGTTGGGCCGGAGTAAAATATTTCTTGGCTCTAAAAAGATAACTCAGTTTTCCTGAGGCTGATCTGGCGATACCCGATACGTGTTTATGCCATGATACATTCCCACAGACCGTGACGCCGAGCAATTTCAAACTTTCCCCAGCCTCGAGGGCCCGGCCATTCATCATCAGCTGTGGAACCGATGATCCGGTTTTCTTTGTGAATGTTGTATACTGGGTCTTCGTTGTGTTGAAGTCGACAAGATTGGCCTTTCCCCACTGCAGGACTTTATCTAGATCCTGGTTCAGAGAGTCAATCTGTCTACATCTCAGCTGGTGCGACGTTGATGCACCAATCGGCCGATCACTCGAAAAGGAGGAAACAAGCGTACTATCATCCGCAAAACTGAACACTTTGTTATCCGTTGTCTCCAACAAATCATTTATGTGAAGCAAGAACAAGGTTGGAGCCAAAATAGAACCCTGGGGCACCCCCGAATTAACAGGATACAGATCCGAACACTCGCCGTCCACAACAACCCGGATCGATCGATTCTCGAGGAAGCTCCTCGTCCAGTCGCAAAGCTGTTGGGAAAGTCCATATGAACGAAGTTTGCTCAGCAATGCCCCGTGCCAGACGCGGTCAAAAGCCTTGGAGATATCTAATGCGACCGCCCTTGACTCACCAACCCGTTCGATCGCAGATGTCAATATATCGGTTATAAGTGTCAAAAGGTCTCCTGTGGACCGCCTGCCACGGAATCCGTATTGACGTTCATTCAGAAGACCGTTGCACTCCAAATACTTAACCAACTCTGTATTGATGACTTTTTCCATTACCTTAGATAAAATAGACAGTAATGCTATCGGACGGTAATTTTGTGGGAGACACTTTTTTCCCGTCTTTGGGATTGGCTGAACTCGAGCGATTTTCCAGCAGGTAGGAAAGGTCCTCCGTGCATAAGATAAGCGGAAGAGTCTGCCAAGAACCGGCGATAGTTCTGGAGCACAGTTCTTAAGGACTATTGCTGGTATTCCGTTCGGGCCGGTTGCCTTCCTACAATCCAGTTCACGTAGAATGCGCTGAATAGTGCGCGGACGAAATCTCACATCCCGCATGGAAGACTGTACCGGCGAGATCACGGGTGGCTGCAAAAGGCCGGGGTCGAGGTTTGAATTCGCGGAAAATAAATTCGCGAACACTTTAGCTTTATCCTTTGGATTCGTGACTAACGTCCCGCTGTCTGTCACCGACGGGGGGAAAGAGGAGGAAGCAAAGTTACTGCTGACAGCCTTTGTCATTGACCAGAAGGAACGCGAACCAGTTGGGCACCGAAGGAGCTTATTGATCACCCTGTCGTTGTGAGCCTTCTTCGCGGTATCAATTGCCTGGTTGCACACGTTTTTGATTCTAACAAAATTCCTTCTGTTAACATCGGTGGGATTGGAGCGCCATTGCTTAAAAGCTCTATTTTTTGCCGCTGTAATCAGCTCGCATTTTTTGTCAAACCAAGGTTTATCAGACGAACTTCGTTTGATGGAATGTGGAATATACATCTCCATCCCCAGAAGAATAATCTCTGACACCGACTCCGCGCAAGCGTTAACATCGGATTTTCCGAAGCACATCTCCGACCATGGAAAGGATGCGAAGAAATCTCGCATATCGTCCCAGTTAGCAGCCCCATACTTCCATACATGGCGAAGCTGCCTAGGCCGGTTATTCGCTTGGTATGCAAGTGCTTGCGCGACAGATACCAAGCAGTGATCTGAGTTTCCCAGTGGCGCAGAAACCTCTACGGTATAAATACTCGGTTCGGATGTCAAAAACAGATCCAGGGTGTTCGCATAATCGCCTCGGGCATCCGGTATTCGCGTTGGCTCCCCCACGAGTTGAGTCAAGTTGTGGCTTACAGCAAACATCTCCGCCAGCCTCCCAGCCTCGTCGGTTCTGTTAGAATGTAACAACCAGTCGGAATTGTGCACATTAAAATCGCCATGGACAATAATTTCAGAAGCTGGGTGGTTGATCTGTATCCAGTCGACGGTATATGAAAGATGTTCGAAAAATGTCGCCGGTCGATCGTCATTCGGGGAGCGGTAAAGACAACAAAGAAATTTAACGGAATTCCTCAGTACGACCCTCAACCATATGAAGTCCATATTATTGGGTTCCAACGCCTCCATCCTCTGGCAAGCCAGATCGGACCGTGCGAAGACGCAGACACCGCCCTTAAAACGGAATCTCGAATGTAAGTCGTATCCTGAGCAACGAAGATATGTCGAATCAGTTGACGAATCGACCTGGGTCTCAGTTAGGGCAAGGATATCAGGTTTCGTTGTTTGCAAATATTGGTGGACGGCGTTTACATTAGTATTGGTGAAACCGATGCCCCTGATGTTACAAAATGCCGTCACCAGTCGAGCGTGGGCCGAGCCTCGAGAGCTAGCCCGGTTATGCGATGACGAACCTCTCAAAGTTCCATTATTTATCATGATATCTGCATGATGTTCCCCCTGACATAGTCCCCCCGGAGATCCGAATGGGAGACTAGTTTACCTCCGGAATTCTTTATATCAGAAGGCACCATCCTGACTTATCCCCGTGTCAGTCCGGGCCATCAGCCACACATTCGAAACACCGTCGAAGATTTCTCTCGGCGATATCGCGGAATGTACAGCGTGACGGGGTGGTATCTCACCTTGGGACCGACTACCACCTAACCAACCTTTTCTCGAACCGGTCCATCAGCCAAGCTCCGAAAGATGGCCAGGGATTTCTCCCGACCATTTCACGGAGCCTAACGCTTGATGGGGTGGTATTTCACCGGGCGCACAGGGCGTTGGGACCCCGGCTACCACTCATATTGAATCATATGAGCGATAAATTAAACCAAAAGTTAATTTCTCGCACATTGATTCAATTTCACATTAATTTACACCCCAATCCAATTGAATCATATGCACGATAAATTTAAACCAAAGTCCATTTGTCGTGCATTGATCCAATTCCCAATAATCATAACACCATGAAATGCTTAACTCAAAATGCATTTCATGATTTCCCTTCCAGGAATTTATTCAAATAAATTCCTAGTCACTTCCCGGAACCCTATTCCAACTGAAGCCCACGAAACCTTGTGTATACTTCTTGGAATTTTTACAATAAAAACGTTGACAAATCTCAACGATAAAAAAATATAAAAGGACGGTACATTTCAATTTCATGATCAATCCTCAACCTAAAGGAGTTCGTCGGTGATATGAACCGACAAGGAATCTCAAACTTTAAGGCAAAGACCTTGAGTCCAAACCTCAATAAAATCGTAACCCATCATCGACAGACGTTCTGTAAGGTTAACGACACCCTGAAGGCCAAGGAGGTGAATTATTACACATTCATCCCGACCGACGAAAAATCGAGGATCATCCTCTTAAAACGAGTCGCTGCCTGTTGGGAAAAGGACGAGATCGTAATTCCCCTTGAGACAACATTTCCTAACGTCAAATTCACCGACGTCAAAAAATTCTCTCCTCCACAACGGTTTGTGAACATCAGACCGCAAAAATACAGCAAGGTGAACATATGGCAGCTTCACCTTGCCCCAGGAACCGACATAGACGACATAATACGGACAAAGTCGCTTCCTACTCTTCATCAACAAGTTGTCTTCGAGGTAATTCATAACAATGAAATGACGTTTCGGGCATGTCTCCCGGAACTGCAACATGGATCGCCGTTGCGTCCGTTGTGGAAAATCCCACGACATTGGCAAGGGCGAACTCCCGCCAGCAAAACACGATCCCACAACAAATGTGCAGGATGAAATTACGTTACCAACTTGCTGCAACTGCGGTAAGAAAGGACATCCGGGCAGCTACAGGAACTGCCCCAAATATAAAGAGATAGTCCACAGAACCAAGGAGTCAAGAGCTAAACAAGTAGCCAAGTCAAACTTCGGAAAACAGGCCACACAAAATTTCATCCAAAATGGATTTACATTCGCTGATAAGGTTAAAAGGAACCAAACAAAGAATATGAAAACTGCACCACCTCTCCCCCAAAAACATATTCAAGTTCCTAAGCGATCCGCTATACAGGCCAACACAATGCCACAAATCCAGGCGGCGGCACAAAAGCCTCCAAAGGGGCAACCCTCAATGCTGGAGAAACTACTTAGTCTCTCCCGCGTGATTGAGTATATTCGACCCCGATATGAAAAACTAACAACTGAGGCAGAGAGGGATGTACTCCTTTTCACGGCATATGTAAGACATACGCTTCAAAATGGATCCCAAAATTAAAGTTATCCTTATAAATGTCAACTCCCTTGTCCTAAATATGAAGAAATTATTCAAAGAAAACAGGCCACACAACACTTCATCCAAAATGGATTTACATTTTCCGACATGCTTAAAGGACAAAAAATAAAGAATATATAAACTCTCCTAACTCCTCCCCCTCAAAAACATATTCAAGTCCCTAAGCGAGCTCCGGTAAAGGCCAACACGACGCCACAAATTCAAGCAGCGATGCAAAAGCCTCCAAGGGGGCAATCTTCAATGCTCGAGAAACTACTTAGTTTCTACCGCTTGATTGAAGATATTCGACCCCGATATTAAAAACTAACAACCGAGGCTGAGTGGGAGGCACTCCTTTTCACTGCATATGCAAGACATACCCTCCACAATGGATTCCAAAATTAAAGTTATCGTTATAAATGTCAACTCCCTTGTTTCGCTTTCCAAGCGTATGATAGTCTCTGACTTCATAAAGGATAACTGGGCGGACGTGGTTCTTGTAACCGAAACTAGGTTGCATCCATGTCACCGTCCCACTTTCCTAAACTTTTCAATGATTCGAAGAGATCGAACCCTCACTGGCGCCCCACCATCAACGGAGGTGGCACCTGTATTCTAGTTAATAGCGAACTTCGCCATGAAGCTATTGACCTCCCACATTTCGAGTCAATAGAGGTCTCCGGGGTTGAACTGCATCTAGCTAATAATGGTAGAGTGAACATATACTCCGTATACCACTCACATAAAACGAATAATGGTCCCATTAATCCCGAAGATATCGGCCAATTAATAACGTCCTCGGGGCATATACCCTTCATCATAGGCGGCGATTTCAACTCCAGGCATCCCCACTGGAACATCTCCGTGTCTTGCCCAAACGACATAAAGTTGTTCCAATGGTACAACGAAAACTGTCATGCCCGCAAGTTCGAAATAGTCGCACCTACGGGTGGTACCCGAGGTAACTCCATCCTGGACATCTTTATTGTGTCCAAAGACTTACTTCCCCAAATCACTCCTCCCCAAGTATCGGCGGATGTATCTGACCACAACGCTGTTGCCATATTCATCCGCAGCTATCGAGCATCCCGGACTCATGTCAGATACATACCCGATTATGGGCGCACAAATTGGGACAACTTCAATATTACATTGAACGAAAAACTCCACCAACTCTCTCTCCCCACTGACAAAAACCTAACGACGGTTGAGGTAAATAACTCTGCAACTCGACTTCATAAGATTCTAGTTGAAACTTCGGAGACTCATGTCCCGAAGTACAAACTTGAAAAGACTTATCAGATTCCCCTTGACGCCACAGAGCCACTCCAACCAAATTCACCACGTGTTGCTAGATCGCTGCCACTCCTTGAGCCTGATGACGGTACGAACGTACCGAGGTGCCAACGTCGATTCAGATCATTAGCGCGGATTGCCTTACGGAGACGTATTGCATCCGCGGATCAGGTTCAGATCAACACGGCTACCTTACGCATTGAGAACACCAGCAACACCCTTGGTCATGCATTAAGACTCGCCCTCGAAGAGCTCGATGGAGAGAGACTGGCGGAGAAGAGAAATGGACACGCCTTAAAAATACTGTCATTAGTACTGCCAACTCCATCTTAGGCAGTAGTCGTAGAGGTCGGAGTGACTGGTTTGATGACGAGTGCAAACTAGGACGCGGGGACGCAAGGAGAAATACAAAGAGCTCAGAAGATTCGAAAAAAGACTCCACAGACAAAAGAGTAGTGGCTGGGAAAAAAAATTGTCTGCGAAATAAAGAAAAGTAGAGAGCGAGGTCCGCATCAGGCGCGGAAGTTCTACCAAATAATCTGCAGTATGATGCCGTACACACCACGCTGCACTTCATCATCATCTTCGACCCTACAACCGGGATCCGGTCTAGGCCTTATTTAACATATCTCCCTCATTTTTTCCCACGTTGCACTTACTGCAAGGATAAAGAGTGTAATCTTATCACCGATCAGGCTTTCTGGAGTGATGGGAAGTGCACTTGAATGAATTTCTGAATGGTCAGCTCATAAAAGAATTGGAGGCTCCACCAATGCAAGAGCAAAACCAAATGCTGACGCCAAACAAATTGATACGACTTTGTAGATTGACGATAACCAACGTAATTAGTCAAGTAAAAATAGTGGGATTGCTGACCAAACCATTAAACATCTTTAATGGACTCCGAGAAGGGGACGGTCTGGCCTGCCTCCTCTTCAACCTAGTGTTGGAGAAAGCAATCCGTGACTCTGGCGTTACAACTGGAGGGACTATTGTCACCAAGTCCAGCCAGATACTTGCCTACACAGATAACATCGACGTCATCGGTAGAGCCGAATCGGCTGTACAGGACTCCTTCACCCAGAGCGAGCAGACGGCACAACAACTGGGACTGCACATTAATGAGGGTAAAACTAAGTACAAGGTGGCAACTTCTGCGAAAAGAACACCCAACGTTGGTCAAACTATCAGGGTAATGGAGCAGGAATTTGAAGTAGTGCAATCCTTTCACTACCTTGGCTCAAAAGTATCAGCCGATAACAATATGGAAGAAGAAATACGTGAACGGCTTGTCAAATCCAACAAAGCCTACTATGGTCTATCAAGGCCTTTTAAATCCCGAAATTTACCCAGAGCATCCAAGCTACTACTGTACAAGACCATGGTCTTTCCAGTACTCATGTATGGATCCGAGACGTGGGTGCTCAATAAAAGGAACTCTGAACTCTTAGCCGCCAAACTGGATGACATCGGCTCGAGATTGGGATCGCTGGAGAGGCTTGCTAAATAAGTCCAAGACGAATCCCGGTTGTAGTGCCGATGAGAATGATGAATTGTTATGTAGTTTTCGCTAAGCTGTTTTTTTTTTTACGCGTACAAATTTTGTAAGGATGCTGGGTATTAAACTGGACCGGGTTGTTTGGCGGCTGCAGACGACTTAACGGTGATTCTGAATAAGTTGATTTAAGTGAGAGGTATGTGTAAGGTGGTCGACGCGGGGGGGGGGCAACCTTTAGAGGAGTAGGTGTCGAAGGGAATCCTGTCATGTCCGAAAGGGCGAACAGTCTGATTCCTGAGCTAGAATAAGGTAGGAGGTGTCAATCCGTCGGGCACTAAAGTTTAGGTATTCGAGGATGGTCGAGATAACGCTGGATGGAGGAACTGGTCATTCGCAGAACGAGATACCTTTGCCGTAAGTGATCCTCAATAGTTCAAGCAATGTTGGTTGATCGATCAAGGAGCAGCGCTTAACGAGGTCGATTTCCAGCGGTACTAGTAAGGATTGACCGTTGTCGTCGGTAACAGCAGCCGCGATTGCACACACAACACTGAAGTGGGTATTCAGTGTTGTAGGTCGATCACGATCTGATGCCTAGGTGACACCGGACCAGGGCTTGGTCAGGATACGACATTAATCTGGAGACAACGAAGATGGAAAGTGAAAAGGAAGAAACTGACAAACTCACATGTCTGATGATGATTTGTACGGTCAGTATGTCAGGAGGCTAAACTCACTTTACGAAAGAAACCGTAGGAGATCCAGTGAAGCCGGTCATCGCCAATGAAGCTTGAAAAACGGCGGTATAGGCCGTCGGTGTGGAATGTCAAGGGAACACCATCTGTGGGAGATGTGTGGGAAACTTAGGTGCCCCAGCTCATGAGAAAACTCTCTGGTAGGCACGGTGATTCTGTGATATATTACTGTAGAGTGTTTCACTAACCGACGTGCACTCATCATCCAAGGCATCAGTAAGTCCAACCCATGTCGCTGCGGCAACTAACAACTTTATGAGATCATAAACCGTGGTGGTGGTATTCTCCGAGAGGTTGACAACGTTTGAACACCAGTTTCATGACCTCGGGTAATTGAGGCATCCTACGAACTAGACAGGAGGCTGTAGGATCTAATAGGGCGGGGTTTTCAGACACTGGGCACTTCATAATCATGGGTCATCTAAGACAGCCGGCAATCGGACAGAAGATGAACACAGACGCTTGGCTGCTGGGGCATTCCTTCCATGATAAAGTCTGAAGTCGCCAACCTAATTAAACACTGAAACGCCGACTTACCTGAGACATTCCAGTAGAGTGTCCTATAGATGGGGTAAATAGTCCTCGATACTTGGAGTGGAATCCCCAAACATCACAACAGACCATTACAGGTCCTGGTTAGAACACTAGGAACAGTAAGTATAACCATATACATTATTGTCCGATTGTACGAATGATCGCAACGAGTATAATCTTTATGAAGTCTTCTGCTCACTAGAAATGTTCTACTACTTATCGCCACTATGATGGTTTCTTTGAAGACCCGTACGCAATTGACAGGTTGTTCGAATTATCGCAACGAGTATAATTTCTTGTCCATACAACAAGTTCTCATTAGACACTGACTGAACTGAGACTGAAACCACTCGCTCGACAAAACATCTAATTGACTTGAACGAAAACTTACCCTTGCTTACTTTACTTGTGAGTAAATCTGCAGAATGGTTCGTGCTGAACGGATCATAACGGATAGAGTATTATTCCAACGATCGGCAAACCCCAGGTGGCTGAAAATATATTCATGAGCAGAGCAGAATAAGAAATCCTAGCTCGTGCCTTCTGGTGACCTTCACCCGGTATCGACAATATGTCCTACCACTTGTTGCGAAGGCTTTCTGCTTTATCCTTTATAAAGCTCTCCATTCTGCTCAACCATGCCTACAACATGGGGTATTTTCCCCAAGGAAACATGCTGTTGTCTGCCCAATAGCAAAAGTCGGGAAACCAAATTATCACCCTTCAAGCTTTCGTCCTATTTCGCTCCTCACCTGCATCAGCAAAATATATGAACAGTTCATATACGAGAAGCTAAATAAATTTATCAGCGTCAGGAACCTAATACCTGACTTCTAATTTGGATTTAAAAGAGCGCACAGCACCACTATGGCTCTCAACATATTTGAAAACCACGTTTGCGTGCGCCTCTTTAATAAGGAACCCACCATTGCGGTGAGCTTGGACATTGAAAAGGCTTTTGACACAACCCGGATCGAAAGTCTCGTTTTTAAATTACTGAATACTGGCCTCAGTAAAACGCTATGTAGTATCATCTACCATTTCGTTCGAAACAGAACCTTCCAAGTTCGAGTGAGTGGAAAGCTTTCCCGAACTTTCAACGCTGCTGCAGGCGTACCACAGAGCTCCATTCTAGGCCCCATCTTATTTAATATCTACACCTCAGATATTCCTCGCCCTGTGGACGGTAAAGTAAACCAGATTTGCTATGCGGATGACGTCCTAGTGTACACGTCATCTAAAAGCCCAAAACTCGCAACAAACCGACTCAACCGTCATTTGGACGAACTGTATCAGTATTACAGTCGATGGAAAATCGACTTAACCCATCTAAAGCAGTAGCTATAATTGTGAGTAGTAAACAATCCCAACCTACTTCTCGATATTCACAGAATATCCGAATAGAAATGGGAGATACTACGATTAGACCACAGGACAGGATGAAATATCTTGGGGTCACCTATATCCCAAAAAATAAATTTCATCAAACATGTGACCCACATTCTCCAAAGGGGCCTCGGTCGGTCTAAGCAACTGCACAACGTCTTGAAGTGGAGCAACAAAGTTGACACCAAAGTTAAGCTTCTCTGCTATAAGCAGCTAATCCGATCTGGAATATTGTACGCCTTTCTCATATGGTCCTGCATATCTTCGGCTCAAATGGAAAGACTTCGGGTTTTCGAAAGGAAACTCCTCAGAAGATGCACCAATCACACTAGAGGGCCTGACGGTCGCCATTACCCCAACTCTCACCTATACGAAGGCGCCTCCATTACCCCTATCGACGAGTACTTGCTTCAATCAGCATACAAGTACCTCGAAAGCATTCAGAACAGCGAGAACCCACTTGTACGGGACTCTTGCGTTCTTGACCCTTCTCTCTCTCGATCTCTTCGGATCAAACCCCCACAATTTCTTCTTCAGTACAAAACTGAAGAAAGCACCCTTCCCAACAACATTCCCTCTATAATAGAGGATTCCTGGACCCATCCCATAGGGTCTACTATTAACAAACCACACATACGAACGCACAGTACAAGACGGCACAAACACAAACATACACACCGACCAAAGCGCAGATTATCAGACGCCAAAGACGTGATCTGTGTTTACTACCGCACTCAAGACCTGCCGGTCTTGTATGATTTCTTTCCCACCATCCCTCTATACAAGTAGTTAGAGAACACCTGGACTAACACTGTCCACACTATCCTTGGATACCCCCCCTTTTTTCTTTTCTTTTCAGATATCGCGAGACCGTGCCCAACATCCTCACGGATGTGGGTGATTCTGGTTATCGCAAGATGACCAGAAGTCAGAGACAAGATGAAGGACACATCTGTCCTTGTCTCGCTAAAGTCGGCCCTCTCGCCACCCATTTTTTTTTTTTTTTTTTTTTTTTTTTCTTCTGGTGACGTAGAACATTCACAAACCACATTATTTATTTAAACTTTATTTTAAATTAAACAAATCAGCATTCAGTTGTGAGATTAACGTAAACCTAATCCGAGACTTCAGTAGGACATAACAAGAGGAACAAAAACAAAAAGGATACTTCATGGTACGATACAGGAAGAAACCAGAACAAAGATGAATTCGTTGGATGACGCGATGAGAATGGAAGCGGTGTGCTTAAACCTTCTGCGCATATCTCTAGCATGGCGTTTAATTTAATATTGGATAAAGGCTTTCCTTTTGCGTAAGGCTAATAACCTTGCCTGGAAAAACAAATTATTATGGACAATTTAACAAGTCTCGAATAAGAACCGGATACCGGTGGAGAGACTTGCTAAATAAGGCCAAAACCGGATGCCGGCTGTAATGCCAATGATGATGAAAGGTTTTCCTAAGTGGTTATGAGGGATGATCGTAGGTGTGCGTCTGAAAAGAGCATTTTGTAGTATTTGGTCTATTTTAAGGCTGCTTGATCAATTTAGCAAGGAGTAGGTTTGAAGACTCTGGCAAAGTATAGTCTGTCTCTGGCAGCAATGACCCTATTGACTCTTCTCCAGTTTGTTCTGGAGAAATTCGGGACCGGATTGAATAAGTAGTGTGGTTCGAGTGCAGGGATTTGGACAGGGTGTGGGCGGGCCCATGATCGGCTGGGCATTCGAAGGATACTGTAGGGGGGTTAGCTGAATAGATCTCTACGGATTTTAGGAAAAAATAGATTGTTGATTTAGTTGAATTGAAGATACGTGTTACCTGCAACGGACCGTCCACGTAAATATATGGATGGCGTGGAAGGAGTGCTAGAAGTTGGCAACTATATTTAATCCACTTAGTGTCGTTTAATGAAGTAGGCCGAGCATTCCAGTCTCCTCCTATTATGTAGAGACTGTTGGATTATTTCAGTGATGTGGAACTAGGGAAGTTTGGTTCCCGAGAAAGGTGAATGTATACGGACGACAGTACAAGCACTCTGTTGCTTTTGTAGAACATTTTATATTTATTATTATTATTATTATTTATTGGCCTGTAGGAACCCGGAAGTTCTTGACCTCACCGACTCGACTCCGCCATCGTTCCCTGTCCTGTGCATTCTCCTTCCAAGCTTGACTATTCGATTCGACCTCCTCAAGATCAAACCTAACATTGTCCTCCCATCTCCGTCGCGGGCGTCCGACCGGTCACTTTGCCGTTGGTCTACCGTCAAGAATTCTACACACGGTCCTACCGTTTCCCATTAGCGCCACGTGTGCAGCCCATATTAATCTTCGCGACTTGATTACTCATTTTATACACACTATATATTATTTATATTGGTGAATCTAATTTCGAAAAATTGAAATTTCTTGTGTATTGGAATTCTAGTACCTCCACGATGTCCAGTGGTTCGAGGATTAGAAACAAGTGTATAATGAGGGATAGATATTCGGGACTTTGGTTTAAGTCACCTTTCCGAGCGAAGGAGGATATCTGGAAAAAACTTGTCAACGAACAATCGGAGGTGTTGTCTGCAAATATTGGAATATATAGACTGCATTGAGGCAAATTATGGTTAAATTAGCCATTAAGGGAAAGGATATGTGAAGTTGTATGAGATAAAATCTGAACTCTTTTTTCTATTTCTAAGCTGTGTTTCAGTGTGGGCAGCATCTTGTATGAGCTACTTATTTATCCTGTGTTGTTCAGATTAACATCGTTACAATTGAATTGGTGAGTTTTTTTTAAAGTTTGGGAATCTTTCACAACCTTAGCGTATGACATTCCCGGGCTTGTAGGATATGTTGATTGAGGTGATTTTGTTTTGGTTGGTGAAGGTTTGTTCGTTGCCACGTGTGTTGTTAGTCTTTGGAGAACTCTCAGCTTATGAGGACATCGTAAGAAGTTAGCAGGGTGGGGTCCTCCGCAGTTACATCATGTCACTGTGGTTTCCTTCGTTGTAACCCTTATGTCAATGACCAACTTTACCGACAGTAGTCAATGACCGGGTACCCGGGTACCACATATAACATAGAAACATTGTTTTAACAATGTTAAAACAAATATTTTGCAATAGATTTTAATTTGTTTATCAGAAACAAATATATTGTGAATATTTTATGTATTTTATATAATTATTTTTTGTAAATATAAAGAATTTTGACTATCTGCGGCTACAAAAGGCCTATTGTAATCGACGCAGAGCAAGGTCAGGATCGGCAGGTGTGTAACAAATTCAGTTATACCTGCTAGAGGGATCTCGAGTATTCGGTTGACGAATAATTTGTACGGTCAACTTTCTATTTATAACTTGCGAGTTTATGGTGAAACCATTCGAATCCGGCATTAGAGAAAGCGTGGTTCAGTCAGCGTCCTTTGTGCACCTGAGTATCTTCAAAATGACGACTTTGTTGACACGTGCTCAATTCAACAGGTAATAATATTAAAATTAATATTGTTAATGTATTTAATAATATTAAATAATTTTGTTGTTGTATTTTTGTTTTTAGAAAACAAGAAAGGCGTGTCGGCAATGTGAAATGCCGGTTTGCGACGAACACGCAACTACGTTGGTTGAATGTAATGCATGTCACAGAAGTCCTTCTGAATAAATTTGTCATTTCATTTTCATTTTTACATTTTTTATTTTTCTTTTTATATTCTTAATTTCTAAATTAAAGGCTAGACAAAAAATGCTTAAATTCTAGCTTAATTATCTTATATAATAACTTACTGGTCCTTCGCAGACGCTCTAAGCTAAACATTACTTAACATTTGTATAATTTGCCTTTCGGCGACAGAACTTTGTGGCAGTACTGATAATTCGTTGAAATACAAAGAAAAATTTGAAAAACTTTGTCAATTTTTTTTTTTGTTTTTTTTTCTTAAAATTTAACTTACTTAACTTACCTACGTTTTTTTTTTTTTTTTTTTTTTTTTTTTTTTTTTTTTTAATTTTTATGTAAAAGCACTTAACCTAACTTAACTTAAATCTTATACTACCCTAATTCTAGAAAAGCTAAGTCTATGTAAGCTAGCTGATGATAGTATGATTCTTTATCGACGTTGGTACCCAGGTCTTTATATGCCATTCAACCACCAGAACTGTTGACGCTGTCTAATACTATCGTCCCGGTCTCTGTGGGAGATAGCCCTACTGAAGCGCAGGAGCTCTTCTTCGGTGCGCGCTACTTCCCGGTCGTAGCACAATCGCCCGTCTACAGATGATCCACTTACATGATAGATCAGCGGAATTCCGGATCTATCCTGTATAAGCCCTTTCATATCCAAGTCAAGGAACGCCTCTGGTGGAACAAAGCCGTTGCGACGCACGCTCTCATAGTACAAGGTGATAGGCCCCGAAAATTAGGTCATTGGACGAGCTTATTGCTCTCGCAATATGTCCTCTGATTAATTTAATCATAAAATTATCCACCCTATTTATGTACGCTTCATTATATAAAGTCTCATTTGAGTAATACTTTTTATAGTCCGATTCCGGTGTCCGATATAATCTGAGACAACTTCTGAGACACTTTCTTTCGAACACCCGAATCTTTTCCATCAAATTTGGACCTATGTTGAACCATACTGGGCAACCATATATGAGCATTGGCCTGATTAGCGTCATGTAGCATATGACTTTTACCTTGCTGTCAAGTTGGCTACTGTGAAATAGCCTCCTTGTCATAGCAAAAGTTTTCCTCGCTTTGAGCAAAGCAGCCTCTACATGTCTGTTGAAATACAGATATTGGTCTAGCCAGATGCCCAGGTATTTAACTAAACTCTTGGTTTCCAGTTTATCTCCATGCGGTCCCACGATAACTAGCTTTCGCCAGTTTTTCCTTGTGTCGTACGTGGCTTTATATAATGGAGTTCTAAATAGGATGGCTTCACATTTCTGGAAGTTGATCTTAAGTTTCCAGTCATCGCAATAGCGCTGCACTTTGTTGAAGTCTCGCTGTATTAACCTATTTATGATCGCAACTTGTGAATAAATTTGTTTGTTAATTTAAATGCATTTTTATTGTTTTTCATTAATTATTAGTTATTTAAATAGTTAATAATCAATGATTAATTATTAATTAACTATTTAACATTCAATTTTGCATCATTCTTCATCGTTCTCAATGCTTTTTACCCCTTTTTACCTGGTACCCGGTCGTGGAATACAGAATACAATTTTTTAAAATGTCAATTTGAAATTTAAAGAAAATATTTTTTTTCATTGAAATTTCGTAATTATCATTCAGAAACGTTTGAATGGAGATGGTCTAAGACATGGGACCGAAATTCGTCTACTAGGCCGAGCAATCGTGAAATTGCGACGAAATGGGTACCCGGGTACCCGGTCATTGACATAAGGGGTAATGGATTCATCGGTTTTTGTTTGTATTGTTTCTGGTTCTATCCCAGCCGGGCTGACCTTGCATTCTCCATGTTGACGTTGCTCTGCACACTTTACGCATCGCACGCTAAGTTAACATAGCGATCATTATGGATTTGGTGCTGTAATACATATCCCAAACGAACATTCACTACTTGAGCAGTACAAACAGATACATTCTTTAAATTTCGGAAAAGCACACTGGTCGCGCTTTGATCGGATAATAAAAAAAGAATTACGCTCCAATGGCATAGATGCACCAACTGACAGAAATCTTCATAATGACGAAATTGATCATTATCTTTCGACGATGAACAACATTGTTACTAATACAATGAATCGTTCTATCCCAAAAGTGTCTCACTCCGAGAGCCATACAAACCGGTACAGAAACGCGACGATCGACGAGCTGTATAGGCAAAAGAGTACTCTGCTCTCTAAGTTAAAACTGCTCTACAGACAATTCAGAGATCCAAATAGCCAGGAAATAAAAACAATTAAGTCATTAATTAAAAATCTTCAAAAACGGATGCGTGACAGCTATAGATCAGTAATCAATGAAGACTGGAACAAGAGAATTCAAGCCATTAAAGCTAGTGGACCGAATATGTTCCCACAAATAAATAAAGTCTTTCGAAGGAATGATTATAATGACATCCCATGTCTGCGAGTTCCGCGGACTCCCGAGAATTGTCAAACGCTGCTGAACGCAGGACTTACCCTGGAACACATCAACTCTAACGAAGAGTTCATAATAGTCGAGGATCCGCAAAAAAAGGCGAACTCAATTGGCGCTTGTTTCGAAGCAGTGTATAGATTGAACGAATCGGCTCATTCTAACCTTGACCTGGAAAATAGTGCTCTCCAAAAACATATTTCGTTACGCAGGATGAACTGACGGACATGCTTAGATCGATTAAGAACAAAAAATCTTCCGGAATAGACAGTATTCCAAACATTGTTCTAAAGCATTTACCTCTTGAAGTAGTGAAGGTTTACACTATTTTGTTCAATAACGCTCTAAATAATGCATATTATCCAATCCAATGGAAATCTGCAGTAGTCCATCCCATCCCCAAAAAGGGCAAGGACAGGAGCAATCCAGCCAATCTTCGCTCGATTAGTTTGCTTCCGAACATCAGCAAGGTATTCGAGAAAATTATAAATAAAGCATTGACTAACTGGTGTGAGGAAAATGGTATTATCCCGGACAACCAATTTGGTTTTCGATCGCAACATGACACAGTTCATGCTGCGACAAAACTTGTTTCCGACATACAGTGGAACAAGGCGAACAAGGCCTGTTTGGTTGACTTTGAAAAGGCTTTCGACACCGTATGGTTAGAAGGGCTTGTATATAAGTTATCAAACCTAGGTATGCCCAAATATTTATTATACATTATCTACGATATGATAATGGGTAAACAATTTGTAGTGAAATGTGGAGATATAATCTCTAACAAGACCTTCCACATCAAAAACGGCTTACAACAGGGAGCAGTGAATTCTCCCATTTTATTTAACATTTACACTAGTGATCTAGTGGGTTCTATCAACCATGCAGTTGCGTGCGCTGACGACATTGTTGTGTATAGATCTGGAGGAAAGATTGATGTCATCAACAGACTTCTGCAAGATGATTTCAACAAAATCAAACGTTTTTGCGACGACTGGAAATTAAAAATAAATTTCCAGAAAACAGAGACTATCCTTTTCAGAACGCCACTGTCCAGTGCATCAAGGGACACAAAACGGAATTGGAAAACATTTTCTATTGCGGGAAGTAATAATCTTCCACTACAAGTAAAAACTGTAGTCAGATACCTTGGAATCTGGCTTGATCAATAGCTTTACTTTGATAAGCATATAGCAGCTGCTCTTATAGCAGCTAAAAACGTATATGAAATGACACGAAGACTCTTCCGTAGTAGTCTGCTGGAGCCCAAGGTGAAAATAATTTCATACTAAGCATTCATCCGACCAATATTGGGGTATGGCTGCCCGGTATGGTACAACATATCCCCATTTTACATGGAGAAGTTTCGGGTGTTAGAGAGGCAGTGTTTGCGTTCCTGCCTAGGAATGTATAGAACCCCAGAGTCGCAGTATAAGAAATACTATCCGAATAAAGTCCTGTATGACAAATCAGGACTAAACAGGATAGATAACTTCATTATCAAGACTATTCGTGGTCACACAACAAGGGCAATGTGCAGCGAAAACGATCTCATTTCGGGAGCATTCTATCCCAATGATATGTATATGGAGAGTACTCTCCAGAATGGGTTCATTCCCCCGGAAGCGTTCCCTTTCTTGCATAAAAAAGGACTTATCCAAGACAAACGTGGAGTCCCTATTATTTACCACGCTTTCCGTAGTGCCAGGGATAAACGAATTTCCCACGATAACGATATCTCTAATTTTCCAGATCGCCTACGTTTTAGTATGCTGATCGGTGAAAGAGATAAGTCAATAAAAGATCGATCCCATCCCAACTGGTGGTGGATCAGTGATGAAGAAAGGACTACACGCCCCAAACATAGTATGCCACTCAGGCGCACCGCTTTCCTTCCCCCTGTCCCCAATTCCCAATTATTTTTATTTTATCTTTTTAATTTAATTTTAATTTTTTTATTTTTTTATTTTAATTTTTATTTGTATTCCTTTATTCCTTGTTTATGTTTGTCCGTTTTGTTTTATTTTTATTTTGCTTGTCAACCCCCTATATATGTAATTTAAAAAAAAAACAAAATTATAAATAATACAGAATGTAGAAAAAATAGAATAAATTTTAAAAGAGAAAACTTATCAATTATTGTGACATGTTGTAAAAACAGTTATTGTACGCCGAAAGGCATATGAAATATAATAATGTGTAATTTAGAGTGCTTGCGAAGAGCCAGTAAGTTAATGTAAGAATGTTATTTGTGAAATAGATGTTAACATTTAGTCTTAAGTGAAATATGTAATTGAATTGTTGAATAAATGTGGATATAAAACAAAAACAAAAAAAAAAAACGCTAAGTTAACATGCGGCTGGCAAGTGAACCTTGACATCTTTTGCAATGAACGACGTGTTGTTTATGTGGTTCCTCAACCCCAAATTTATGTGCAAATAAATATTTTATTTTTGAGACGGTTGAAGTCAGTTTGAGAGAAATTTATATAATTTGTAGATTCAGGATCTTGTTAGTCCGCATGTATGGTGTTGGGAAGTACTCCAGACCGTTTATTTTCAGTTCCGGAGAGATCGCTGGTTTCAGCTGTACATGTTGAAAAGTGAAGAATTCATGTTGAGAAAGTTTTTCTACCGCCTTGTTGTGGTCCATTAAAGTGGTTGTTGTGATGGGGGTCGAAGTGGTGAAATTGTGTTTGTGGGGAAATTGCGGTGGCCTAAGGCACTTTCGAGCATCTTAATTAACCCCTTGATGTTCGTAATATTTTTGTTGTAGATGGGTGGCGTCTTATATTTTTGACGCATGTGTTAAGCATTTTATTCCCGGCTGTCTTCTTTATTGGAGAGACGGTGCTCTGGAGGATAATAGTTATTGATTTTGAGATGATGAGGCTAGTCCTGGGCGTTGAGCAGGTGTCTGTTCCATGCAGACGTTATTGCTATTTTCACTGGGTGCTTCTAGGGAGTGAACTTCCTCCTGGAGTTCTTTCATCTGCAGTCTAAGTGTTTTGATGTATTCCATGGCTTCCATACACTTTTTTTGTTAATCAATAGTTTGTGTTTCCATGGTTGTCGGTTTCTTTGTTGCATTAAGTAAAGTGTCTGTGGCTTTTCTTTTGCGCTCTATGATGAATTCTTGGTCATCACTGAGGCCGTCGCCCAGCATTCGTTACTGCACACTTTCACTTTCCCTGTTTTATTAATTTGTGTTAATAATAAAATAACAAAATTATTTTGACATGTGCACTTCACACACTTTCACTAACACGTGTTTCGCTTTTGCTCTAAGCGAACTTCCGTTCGCTGTAAAGTCGATAAGAATGGCGTCTGAGCTGAGGTTTTTTCTCGTTACATGAATTCAAAAGCCGAAGACGCAGGGATACAGGACAGACGAAAAAGAATGCGGCAGCAATGGATCCCGATACCTTTTTCACATTAAGATTTTCACGCCAGAGGGTAGTTCATAGTATCGAATATGGTTTGTTTTTAGTAAACTTTGTGGCGGTTTCTGCTAGGGCGTCAACATGGACACTGGTTCAGCAGGAACACCACCGATATCACTCCGTAGATGTCAAACGATGTTGTTTTGTCGTATAGTTTCCTTTTCATTTAAGGTCCCCGGGACGTGTGCGTTGTTCGGTGGATACGATCTGACTCCCTGTAAGCTGCGCTTTGCTGACCCACTCCCCAAGAGTGAGGAGGGTTTCCACTGAGTGGGCGAGAGAGGGAGACGTGACATATTCCTTTCAAGACGCAATTGCATCGGAGATTGGATGCAAGGAAGGAAATTCTAACCGTCAGCTGTGCAAACAAATAGTCGCTCGACGGCGGCAGCAAACGGTTGCTCTACTTATTCTAGCAATTCGTTTATGCTAAAGGAATGTCGTTGTGCCGTTCAACATAACTTGTTCTATTTATACTTTAAGTCTACATAAGCATTCCTTTTCGATAGCCAGCGTGAGGATCGTGGCTGATCGTTGTTTAGACAATGTATCCCTACTGAGTCGAGGGTCGAATTCCAGTGTGAATATTTACAATGGCAAAGAATTCGGCTCTTGGAAGTTAGGCGCGAGTTGCGCTTTGCTTTGTAGCGAAGAAGATTACTCGGAAGTATTGGTCTGTGTTTAACGGGCATTGATGTCGGCAATAGGACCCGGTGGATTTTTAATGAATCGTAATGGTAATAAAGGGTGGGAACCGAATGTTTACCAGAGAGTTTGATGCTGCCCAAATACTTATAGTGAAAATGATTGGTGACGAAATTATTGTGCTTGATGCCATGGCAAGATGAAGATCTTGCCATGGGTTATATTTCAGGTGGGAAATGGTTAAAAGAGAGCTTTGTGCCGCTCGTATGCAGGTAAGTAGGAAGACTTGAGGTGAGTGTGAGACAGGTTCATTTGAAGAGAATGGGTGGTTCTTTGTGAATGCTTTAAAGGACCCCCAGAACTTCATTACATACTATACAACTGCACGACAAATTGAAAGTAACAAAATCTCAGAATAAACGTAATCGGCTCTGAGATTGTTTGGGCGCTTTTCCGTAGGAGTTCAAATGAGTTTCTGCATCGATTTAAGGACCTTCAAAATCCCCGTATGTGCGCACTTTAGTGTAAAAAAAGCAGTGGATTTTTAAAAGAGGACGTCCTAAAAAGAGGGCGAAAAGAGTTAAATCAACCAGCAAAGTGGTGCCAGCGGTCTTCTGGGATGCACGTGAAATCGTCTACATCGATAACTTGAAAAAAGAAAAAACAATAACTGGAGAATATTGTGCGTCATTCAAGGCTTTTTAAATCCCGAAATTTATCCACAACATCCAAGCTACTACTGTACAAGACCAAGGTCTTGCCAGAACTCATGTATGGATACGAGACCTGGGTGCTCAATAAAAGGCACTCTGAACTCTTAGCCGCGTTCGAGAGGACAGTCTTAAGGAGAATTGTTGGCCCCGTATGTGAGGAAGGACGGTTCCGGAGACGCTACACCCATGAGATGCACGCAATCTACCTTGAAGCTAATCTTGTAAGACAAATCAAGCTCGGTAGACTCCGGTGAGCGGGGCACCTACCTCGAATGAGCAGAGAGGAGCCTGCCCGGAAAGTCCTTTGTGGCAGGATGAATGGAAGGAGACACCGCGGCAGGCCTTGTCTGTGATGGACGGATGGCGTAGACCAGGACGCCCAGACCCTGGGAGTGCCAAACTGGATGACGTCAGCTCGAAATCGGGACCGGTGGAGAGATCTGTTAAATAAGGCCAAGACCGGATAACGGTTGTAGTGCCGATGATGATGATTATGCGTCATTATTACGCTGGTCGCGAGAAGAAATCAAATCTGAAAACCATTTAGTAAGGACCTATTGGATGATCTTCGTAAAGTATTAATTATTATTCCGTACGTACATTTTAGGTTGATTATTGGGGAACATTTTGGGGAACGTCCTCCCGGCCTAATCTGAGCAAAAAAAAAGTCTAGTAATTTTCAAGAAACGTTATTATTGTGGGTTAGTTTAATAGACGGCTGGTTGTCAGACGGTCCGCAAAACGTCTAACGGATATTAAATATGTATTAAATATGCTTGATTGGTCAAATGATCAAAAATAGCCGAAAATATATTATATAAGCCTAGAGGAACACTTTCCCTCTAGGCCCTATCACCGATTCTACCGCATGTCAGCGACTCAATGTGCCGTGGTATCTACTTTTCTGTTATCTCTCGCAAGGCGTATCTTGCCACAGATGGGGTAAGAGTTCTGGAATTCCTGAAAACAGGGTAACGACTGGAAGCGTCTTCCCTCTGAATTATACAAACAACTTCCTATTGTATACACAAATATATTTATAATTGAGAAAGGTCCTACGCAATCCTAGAGCTCCAGAATAGAACTCAAGCGCTCCAAAAAAAAGTAGCGGGATTTAAACAAAACAAGGACAAATGTGTCCTTCATCGTGCCTCTGACTTCTGGTCTTGCGACAACCATGAGCACCCACATACGCAAGGATGTTGGCCTCAGTCTCGAGATAGCCGAAAAAGAAAAAGGAAGGGGTATCTAAGGATAGTGCCCACCGGTTCAAATGTTCTTTAACTACATGAAAGGAGTAATGGTTAGAATAAAATCATACAAGACCAGTAGATCTTGAGTGCGCTAGTAAACGCAGATTATGTCTTTGGCATCTGATAATCGGCGCTTTGGTCGATGTGTATATGTGTATTTGAGCTGTATTGTACTGTGCGTGTGAGTGTGTAGTGTGTCAGGGTGAATGTTGTTGGGAAAAGTGCTTTCTTCAGTTTTCTACTGAACAAGATATTGCGGCGATCCGATTCGAGGTTATCGAAGAAGCGAAAGGTCAAGAACGCAAGATTCCCGGACAAGTCGGTTCCTGCTGTTCTGAATGTTTTCAAGGTACTTATATGCTAATTGTAGCAAGTACTCGTCGATAGCGGTTATGGAGGCACCTTGAGAGTGAGAGTTGGGTTAATAGCGGGTTGGGTTAATAGCGACCGTCAGATCTCCTGGAGTGGTTGATGCATTTTCTCCAGAGTTTTCTTCCGGAAACTCGAGGTCTTCCCATCTGGGCCGAAGATATACAGCACCATATGAGAAAGGCGTACGATATTCCAGATCGGATTAGCTGCTTATAGCAGAGAAGTGTAACCTTGGTGTCAATTTTGTTGCTGCACTTCAAAAAGTTGTGCAGTTGCTTAGACCGACCGAGGGCCCTTTAAATATATGGGTCACATATTTGATGAAATTCATTTTTGGGTTATAAATGACCCCAAGATATTTCATCCTGTCCTGTGGTCTAATCATAATACCTCCTATTTATAATCGAATATTCTGTGAATATCGAGAAGTAGGTTGGAAGTGTTTACTACTCAGAATTGTACCTACTGCTTTTAACTCAAGCGCTCCATAATTTTCTTCGCCTTTTATAATGCTAGTGTGGCGTTTCTAACAGATCTACACACAATATGCAAGCAAATAGCGAAGAACACCAGAAGGGAATTTCGAATAAGCAAAGCATCAGAGCCGTATACCATAGCGATAACATAACAATTCCACATCAGTTGAGTGCACTCGAGTTTAGAAATCGAATTCGTACACGCGTCAGTGGCCTGATGTGTTAAGCATTGGTATACGGCTCTGATACATTTTCTTATTCGATTTTTGTTCGGTGCTTGTCGATACGATGGGACGATAGTGAAGAGCGCGTGATCCGAACCGACGCTATCATGATTAGAATCACTGAAAGATAGTGCAGGGGTGCGAAGTATTGATGTCAACGTATGACACAGGTTCACCTACTCCCCAACGATGTTGCTCCGACGAAAATAGTTCGCCCAGGAAGAACAGGAACAATGAAAAACACACTGGTGTAGTTTTTGTTTGGTTAATGTTTTCTTTATTTAACTAATTTGTAACTACGTTTTCTTTTTTCTTTTTTTTTTGGTTTTATTTTACTTCACTTATCATTTATTATTAATATTATCAATTGATTTCTATAAATTTTATACCGCAGTAATTAATATTTAACCCAACTTATTAATTGACTATAGATTGGACAGCGACTCGGGGAACGTGTGTTCCGTTGGGGTGACGATTATAGACTCGACTTTAAAATCGGCGAAATTAGTTCGACTACGACCGGCGGCGTGACCTAACCGCGGCGATAAACGACAAGCGAATGATCCCAATTAGGGATGAAATTTTAATTTTACATTCGCACTGCTATTAGCCAATCATCATCGCACTCTCTCATGAATATTTTCTGTTGCACGTCTCAGTGAGGTGAATAATACTTGCACATCATTCGACAGTCGCTGGACATGCGAAGGATGAAAAGAACAAAAGAGAGAGCGCAATAACTTCAGGGTTGGCTTACCTTGAGCGCTTGTATCAAATGCAGTCTCTGAGCATGGCCTACTGCCCTAGTGTGATGGCTGTGGTGATTTCAGAGTGCATTGAACTCTAGGGAGACAGAATTGTGGAGGAGTGGAAAATGTAGCTGGTGCTATTCACCAGTGAAATGAGATCGTTGATCCCAAGCGAATAGAGTGGCTGGGGGAAGTCATAAGTGACGCTTAATCGGCTAGGGAAATATTATCGTGTGAACCAAATTCGAAGAATTTGAAATTTCCCCTGCCGTTGCAGGGTTATGTAACCGCGTCGTTTGGTCTGGTCTCGGTTGTTGCTAACCAAATTAACTTTGAAATTTCCGGTGGAAATCTCATGGGTTAAGGGGAGATTCCGGTTTGTCGGGTCAAAAAATAGGTTATTTTCATGATTTTTTTTAACATTTTATTCATCTTTCGACAACGTTTGTAAATTTTGTCAAGTCACTCCGGAACAGGACCCCCCCCCCCCCCCCCCCCCCCCCCCCCCCTCCAGGTGTTCAAAGTGAGCCATCCATTCTGCTCGTGTTAGGGTTATTTTCGTTCCCGGAAAAAAAATACGAAAAATGCAAAAAGTTTATTGAACTTAAATACATTTAGCCCAATGTGAGTGAAAACAATTTTAAAATTGGTAAAAAACAACAAAATGGCGGAATATTGAAAAAAAAATGATTTTTCGGCCCTTAAAAAGTAATTCACTCACAATTTGCGTGTGCTTGTTAAAAATATGTGTGCGAACTTTCATAAGAATCGTATGCACCGTTTTCATATTATCGCTTACACCGCACTCAAAAAAGTCGTTTCGAGAAAAACGCATTCAAAGTTTGGAGATAAATTAGACAAAAGATAAAAGTGATTTTTTTCATGAAATCATCGGGATTTTTTATACTAACAGCTAGACATCTATTCCTGGACCATAAACAATTCCTTCCACGACTTCGAATTGGTCCTCCAGTTGCAATTTCGCCTTTTTTCTCGGTGTTCGTGCCTCGTGCGAGTTGTATACTAGTGTGCGGTCAGCGTCTTGCAGCCGATCTCTGTACCTCTCGTTCGCAAACGCTCTCGCAGCGTACCCAATTTTGATGCCCATGACTTGCATTATTAGCAATACGGGTAAAAACCCCTCATTAAGCATACATGCTGCGGTAAGAGCCGCAACTTCAATGATTTTCTTACCACTGTATGTGTGTTTTGGCGCCATTTGCCAGATAGTAGCATTGAACCTTTCGTTATTTTGCGTGAAACCTCCCTCGCATTTTTTTAACAAATCGGGATCTGTCAGTTTTACGTAAACGGGGTAAATAGCTGTTCGTACATTAGGATCCAAGGGAGGTTTGTCGTGGTGGAACTTTGACAGCTGATTCGCAGCTTCTGCGCGTTTCCATTTGCACCATGAGTCCGGGCCCTCTGGACAGTTTTGATGTTGCGGATTTTCATCGGTTGATATTTTGTGGTAGTATGTTGCCCAAATTTCTTTCGCCATTTCTTCAGCAGAGTGAGCATCGCGTCTAATCGCAAGTTCGTAATAAGTTGTCAGTGCTGTTATCAGGTTTCCCGTAAGTTTGCCAGGACCAGCTCCTCCTAATTGGTCTGTTTTTGTTTGCTTTTTTTATGACACCGCGTAATTGCGAACCGATTCGCTTTCCCACGTGATTGATACACTCGGCCTTTACAACATTTGGAAATGATTTCTGCAACGCATTCATTATTTTTACATCCCCGTCTCCAACGTACCTTTTGTAAATGCGGCCGTGCAGATCAAAAGCGCGCTCGGACATCTCTAACATTCCGTCAGGCTCCATTTTACCCGAACTTCCATTGTGATCCAATGTGCAAACTGGTTCGTGCTCATCCCACCAAGTATCATATTCAGGGGTGCCTTTCTTTGTTTTCATAAGGTTGCAGCCTGGGCAATAACGCGATTTCACAGTAAGATCGAGAACTTTGTTTGTTTTGTTGCCGATCAATGTCATAACGCCATAATTAGCAGTATGACCCCTTTTGCTCCATCTACCACCTCCAGAAGCAGTAAATTTTATATCTTCACTTTCATCAGTTTTTTCTTTTTCTTCTTTGCTACCTTTTTTTATCACGGAAGAAAAAACGCCGATACAAGCGGTGTGTGCATTATCGAGAGCAGCGTAGTAGATGTGTTTCGTAAAATCGCCAATATCCATCAGTGAAGTGAAACAATGTAATCCATTTAACCCGACACCCAAGATGCGCATTACGAATACTATTCTACGATTAATTTCGTAGGCTTTGTTGGCGATTCGTGGACAGGACTCGATGACCCTCTCACCACAGTTGCATTCGACGATCAGTTTGAATCCTAGGCCTTTCTCAGATTTTTTTGAAAAGTCTATCGAACCGTCACAATTTTTACACTTTATAATGTTTGAAAGTTCGGAAAAAAAAGAAAAAAAAGTAACATCACGTATGCTGCCGTCACTGTGACCGTTGGAGCGAAGCCGGCGATGTAGCCAATTTTTGTGCCGATGTAGTCGCATACTCCGTTTCCAGTTCATTTACAGTTCCCATAAATCCTTTTCGTTTTTTATATCGACTCCCTGGACGCACCCCTGATTTACGCGAACCTTTAACGTTTTTAAACATTATGTTAGAAAAATTTACCGTTGAAAAACGTATGAAACTGACGCCTAAACGCGAGCACTACACGCTCTGAGACCACGTTTACACTAAATACTTTTTCCCCCTCATGAAAAAAAAACAAAGAAACATCAAAAATACCTACCCCACGACGTCACCGGTAGGAACATCTTCCATAGCCACCAAACAAGAAAAAACCACCAACACCGTGCAACGGGCAAGTTAGTTTCATATATATGAAACTAACTAAAACTCTGGCTATCGCAGGTCACCCGCAGTATGCCCGAATGTAAAAACAACATACACAGGAGCGACTATCCATTACCGCTTATGAAGATGTTGTTCAGTCCCACAAGATTGCGACATATTCAAAGAAGTGGCAGTTGGCCCAAGCCAACAGCGAAGCAAATTAATGCCCATAAATGGATAGTCTGCATCTTTCTAAATACACGGTAGTTGCCTATGATACGAATTTGTATCCGCGGGAGACCCGACCCTTTAATGACCTATAACTTTGGAACCGCCTAAGATTTCGTTTCCAAATTTTAACATATTATTTTTGAAGGATAAAATTATCGATTAAGCAAACAAATTGATTTTTTGAACCGAACAAACCGGAATGTCCCCTTAATACAATAGTGCTGCCGTATGGCAAGAAAACACTGAATGCAATTGTGCATTAACCGAATAGATTAATGACTTCCGGCCAGTCTTCTTTTAGGGATTTATCTATTGCAGGTGAAATAGCCGACGGTAGGAATTGGGATTGGGGTGACGCGCTGTTAGCGGTCGAAATTAGGTTAGGATTGTGGGTTGGTTCTCCATAAACTATAGAGAACCCCCACAATAGAACCAAAGCTCAACGCATCAGGCCACTGCCGCGTGTACGAATTCGATTTCTAAACTCAAGTACATTCGGCTGACGTGAAAATGCTATATTTATTGCTATGGTATATAGCTTTAATGGATGTGCTTCTGATTGTTCGACTTGTCTTTTTGGTGGTGTTGTTCTCCACTATTATTCGTGTGTATCTGCTAGAAACGCCACATATCTACATCAGTTTAATATGGTAACGGAAACGTCAACTTTCATCGGCAATGCCAACTGTCATCAGACGCTTGTATTTATTAAGCAACCCTCATGTGCTCAATGGCCTCATGAGAGTCATGTAACACATAACTTAACCTCTGATGTCAAATAAAATACTATGAATAGTATTGTTATATGTCAAATAAACGAGGTTTTGCAAAAATTAACTATCATCCGTGTTACGAATTATGCAGAACCACCTAAACATCAAACCTCATGAAAGCATAATTTTACTTGGCCCCTTAATTAGTACGAATGTAACGTGGCATGAACATGTGTCGCATATTGCATATTGTCGAAGAAACGGTGGTACTTTTTAAAAGTTCACCTCGACAAAGTTCTCCCTCTATATAAATATATTATATAGAATTCATTCCTTTTCCAACGTCGTAGAGTTTAACAGCTTAATTGAGAAGTCCCCGGTTTTCCATAGTAAAACACATTTTTTTGGCAAAATTCGTTTTTTTATTCAACATAATTCCCTTCGAGGGTGATACACTGATTATAGCGACCCTCCAACTTTTCGATACCTTTTTTGTAGTACGATTTGTCCTTTGCTTCAAAATAGGCCTCAGTTTCGGCGATCACCTCTTCATACGACGAAAATTTCCTCCCAGCGAGCATTCTTTTGAGATCTGAGAACAGGAAATAGTCGCTGGGGGCCAGATCTGGAGAATACGGTGGATGCGGAAGCGATTCGAAGCCCAATTCATGGATTTTTGCCATCGTTTTCACTGACTTGTCACACGGTGCATTGTCTTGGTGAAGCAGTACTTTCTTTTTCTTCAAATGCGGTCGTTTTTCGGCGATTTCGTCCTTCAAACGGCCCAATAATGCTGTGTAATAGTCGCTGTTGATGGTCCTTCCTTTTTCAAGATAGTCAATGAAAATTATTCCGCGCGCATCCCAAAATACAGACGCCATAACCTTGCCAGCCGACTGTTGCATTTTTCCACGCTTTGGGGCGGGTTCATCGTGTGCAGTCCACTAGGATGACTGTCGATAGGACTTCGGAGTGAAATGATGGAGCCATGTTTCACCCATTGTCACATATCGACGCAAAAACTCGGGTTTATTACGCTTGATCATCTCCAAACACTGCTCCGAATCATCAACTCGTCGTTGTTTTTGGTCAAAAGTGAGCTCGCGCGGCACCCACTTTGCACAGAGCTTTCTCATACCCAAATATTCGTGAATGATATGATGTACACATTCAGTTGATATCTTTAGAGTGCCTGCTATTTCATTCAATTTCAATTTATGGTCATTCAAAATCATTTTGTGGATTTTTCTAATGTTTTCGTCGGTAACAACCTCTTTTGGGCGTCCACTGCGTTCACCGTCTACGGTGCTCATTTCACCACGTCTAAACTTAGCATACCAATCCTTGATGGTTGATTTTCCTCGGGCGGCGTCTGGAAACTCGTCATCAAGCCAAGTTTTTGCTTCAACTGTATTTTTTCCCTTCAAAAAGCAATATTTTATCAACACGCGAAATTCCTTTTTATCCATTTTTTTCACAATAACAGAAGTTGCTTCACTCAAAATACTATAATTCACAAACTAATGATCCGAAATCTGTCAAATTTATACACGCTTCTTTTGAAGGTTAGGGCTAACTAAAAATCATATGGATTTAATTCTAGTGCCGCCATCTATGTGTCGGGCCGGGGACTTTTCAATTGACCCGTTAGGTCCACCCGAATTGATTTCAGCTCGTGTAACATCAGTTCTACGTTATAAAATTAGATTGCATCCCTATTGTGTAATAGTGCAATGAAACAACCAATAAAAACCAGACCAGACCCTTGTTGTGTAGTGTGCTGTGTATATAAGACAATAGACTAGTGTAAAACAATTGCAACGAAATGGCCTGTGGGCCAAATGTGAATGGTAACCGGTTTAGCGATTTTACGGAAGATACAAATAGCTATATTCAACCAAACAAAATGAAAAGGACACTTACGAAAACAGAGGAATTTTTTCCTGGTTTACCAACAATGAACTCTGGCGTTGCAACAAGAGGGACTATTGTCACCAAGTCCAGCCCGATACTTGCCTACGCAGATAACACCGACATCATCGGTAGAACTGTATCGGCTGTACAGGAATAGTAGTAGTAGTGCAATCCTTTAAGTACCTTGGGTCAATGGTATCAGCCGATAACAATATGGAAGAAGAAATACGCGAACGACTGATCAAATCCAACAAAGCCTACTATAGTCTATCAAGGTTCTTTAAATCCCAAATTTATCCAGAACATCCAAGTTACTACTGCACAAAACCATGGTCTTACCAGTACTCATGTATGGATCCGAGACCTGTGTGCCCAATAAAAGGCACTCTGAACTCTTAGCCGAGTTCGAGACGAAGGTCTTAAGAAGAATTGTTGGCCCCGTATGTGAGGGAGGACGATTCCGGAGACGCTACAACGATGAGTTGTACGCAATCTACCTTGAGAGTAATGCTGTAAGAAAAATCAGGCTCTGTAGACTCCGGTGGGCGGGACACCTAGCTCGAATGAGCGAAAAGAAGCTTGCCCGGAAAGTCCTTTGTGGCAGGACAAATGGAAGGAGACAGCGTGGCAGACCTTGACTGTGGTGAAGGAATGACGTAGACCAGGACGTCCAGAGCCTGGGAGTGTCAAACTGGATGACATCGGCTCGAAATCGGGACCAGTTGAGAGGTTTGTTAAATAAGGCCAAGACCGGATCCCGGTTGTAGTGCTGATGATGATGATGATCGCCATTACATAATTTCTTTCATGCAAAAATGTCTAGTTTTGTGCCAAATAAGCGTAATTTCCAGGAACTTTTGATTTACTTTTTTAATTTAAAGAAAACAGAGGTAGAACTGTATCGGCTGTACAGGAATCATTCACCCAGATCGAGCAGGCGGCACAAAAACTGGGACTGCACATTAAAACTAAGTACATTGTGGCAACTTTTGCGAAGAGAAGACCTAACGTTAGTCAAACTATCGGGGTAGTGGAGCACGAATTTGAAGTAGTGCAATCCTTTAAGTACCTTGGGTCAATAGTATCAGCCGATAACAATATGGAAGAAGAAATACGCGAACGACTGAGGCTCATCGAGTGAGATAAAAACGGTGAGTTTGACGTGGAAAATAAAGAACAAAGTGGAAGGCCGAAAGTGTACGAAGACATGGAATTGGAAGCAATATTGGAGGAAGATCCATCCCAAACGCAAAAAGAACTTGCACGTACATTAGATGCAACTCAATAAGCAATTTCACATCGTTTAAAATCGTTAGGGATTATTCAAAAACAAGGAAATTGGGTTCCATACGAACTGAACCCTAGAGACGTTGTGCGCCGACTTTGCAAAGTGAAATGTTGCTTACCAGACACAAAAAAAGAGTCTTTTGCATCGTATAGTCACTGGGGATGAAAATGTATCCACTACGATAACCCAAAGAGAAAATCAATTGGCACCACCTAGTCATGGTCCAACATCGACAGCAAAACCGAATATTCATTGGAAAAAATGCATGCTGTGTATTTGGTGGGATCAGATTGGGTCGTGTATTATGAATTGCTGAAACCGAGTTAAACCATCAGTGGAGTTCTCTTCTGAACACAAGTATTGAGATTGAGCCGAGCACTCAAGGAAAAACGCGCCCATTTCTACATCACAAAATTATTCTTCTCCATTATAATGCTCGTCGGCATGTTGCGGTGACGGTAAAAAACGATTTGGAAACACTTCATTGGGAAGTCCTATCCCACCCGCCGTATTCACTAGACCTTGCCTATTCTGATTATCACGTATTTCGATCCATGGCACATGGTCTGTCCGAACAGCACTCTACAACATATGAGCATACAAAAAAATGGATCGTTCGTGGATATCCTCAAAAGATGAAGAGTTCTTCTGACGTGGTATCCGGATGCTGCCAGGAAGATGGGAAGAAGTGGTGTCTAATAATGGACATTACTTTGAATAGAACGTAATGTACCGTTATTTGACAAAATAAATTCCTATTTTCTTAAAGAAAACTTATTTGTACGCCTAATACATATATATATATGTATATATATATATATATATATATATATATATATATATATATATATATATATATATATATATATATATACATATGTATATATATATATATATACATATATATATATATATATATATATATATATACATTATTTATATATATATATATATATACATTATTTCCTGAAATTATCTTTGGTGGATCATTATACAATTTTTTTTTGTGATTCAGTTGACTAAAATAGCATCAAAAGCTTGGTAAAGAATATTATCAACTGCAGAGGGCTACATATTGCCTGAGATTTGAATATGTCTCTAGCGATGTTTAAGTTTTACAGAAAATTCATCCAAGATATTGCAATTAATTAAGCCCCCACTGCTGTTGCTACTAAATGGCAGCAAGCAAAACGATAACCTCCCAATTATCTAAAAGTCTGAATTAATTGATGAGTCGGGATGTGTGAAATGAATGTGACGTCTGTTTTATTTCTCGCCTAGCTCAATAGTTTGATACCACGTGAGGTTTCTGGATGTCTAAAAAGTGCCCAAAAATAAGCTTAAAACTGAAAAACCGAAAACGCATTAGGAGAACATTATCTGGTCGGACACTGCGGTATATTGGAACCTAATTAATCGGGAAGGTCACCGGTTTCATCGCCGTCATGGTAGAACCGCACACTCCGCACTCTTCGGAACAAGAGAAATAACTTATAGAACATTTTCCTCAAAACGCGTTCCTTCCAAAACTACTCCAACTATCTCGGTTCCTTTTATAAATTCTCCGAGCTCTACAACTCCCTCTACTCCAACTACCTCACAAAAACACAATCCAATTTGATCAATGACCCCAAATATTTTTTCTACCTCATAAATTACAAACGTAAATCCGACGCCTATCCTAACTCCCTTTCTTATGGCGCGACTACTTCAACCGACCCCCTAACTATTGCCAATCTATTCGCTTCGTTTTTCAATAAATCCTTCACAGACATATCCTTCGACCCCAATCCATCTTACTTCAAAGACTTGCCCGAATTCTCCCTCGGCCCCTTCACCCATCAAATTATTCAGCATCACGTAGTTGAGGAGAAATTAAACTTACTCAAAGACGAGTTCAGCCCTGGACCTAAGGACTCCTAGCTGTATTTTTAAAGAAATGTTCCTCTTCTCTTTCTCTCTCGATATCAAAGATATTCAATCTATCCCTTTCACAGGGTATCTTTCCTAGTATCTGGAAATCCTCCTATGTCACCCCCATACATAAAAAGGGACCTAAAAACGATATAAGCAACTATCGCCCCATTGCCAAACTGTCTCAAATCCCTAAACTGTTCGAAGGGATTCTTTACAGCGCGTTATCTTTCCGTTGTAAAACCATCATCTCACCCAACCAGCATAGTTTCCTTTCCTTTCCATGGTTTCCTTCCGGGTAGGTCGACCACAACGAGTTCTCATCCCATACTCTCCATGCCTTGGAGAGTGGCAACGAAGTCGATGTAATTGTAGTGCTCCAAGAAGCCCTACCATTTTTTCTCTATATTATTACATATATATATATATATATATATATATATATATATATATATATATATATATATATATATATATATATATTACATTTGCCTCCCACAGTACATTATAATCATAAGAAAATCCATTTGATATTCCAAACATAACATTGTAACCAAATCGAACTAAACGTTCAAATTCTCATTTATTGAATTCACATTTATTTATTCAATTTAATGCATTTGTTCGATTCAATTTCCTAAAATCAAACAGCATAATGCATTATTTTCCCAGGTATGCTAAAAGCAATTAGCACCTAAAAAACCTACAAGATCCAAAACCTAAAAGTGCATGTCTCCAAACAAAGGCATATCTATTCGATACGCCGACACACAATTCTTGCAATCATAAACATAATATTTTCACACACCAGATGTTTTATGACTAGCTAAAAGACACGGATTCCCAGATCCTAAACTAACAACTAATTTCCACGGATGTTGTACTACCTATTTGAAATGCACGAAAATTCTTAAAAACCCCAATAAAGGATCAAACGATAAGTGGCGATGCATCTTGACCTTCGAAAGAAGATAAAGATATTTGAGGATTTGAATTTTCGAGAGTTGAAAAAGTCGCTTGGCGGAGTCAGTCAGTAGCGCGCGTGAGGAGAAAAGCTCCTCAAAAAAATAAAATAAGTTTAAGGTTTAATGTAAACAAAAATCTATTCTAAACTAAAAATAAAATCAGTTTTAGAAAGTGTATTGCGGTGTATAAAGTGTATTGTTTTTGCGAGTGTATTGCGGGAATTTAATTCAGAACAACATGGTCGATAGTGCACGGTAAGGACAACAACGGTAGCCCACTCTTCCCGGGAAACCGGAAGCACGGTGGTGCACCAAAAAACATTATATAACATAATCACCATCGATTTCAGCAAGGCCTTTGACAAAATCTCCCATAATCTCATCCTCTTTAAGCTGTCCTCTCTAGGTTTCGAACCCCTATTGATCAAGTGGTTGTCTGAAAGATCGATCCTACCGTGTCAAATTCAGATCCTCCCTTTCCATCATGAATGACGTTGACTCCATTATTAAATACTCATCCATCTATGCGGACGACGCCAAACTCTACAAAACGATCATCTCTCCTCTCGACTCCTCACTTCTCCAAACGGATCTCGATAGCTTCTCAACTTGGTGCCGCAATAACTGCCTTGAACTCAACGTTGTCAAATATCACTCCATCACCTTCTCCCGCAACCCCCCCACGTTGTTACTTCCTGCTAAACCAGCAGATATCATCTGTACCCCGATACGTGACCTCGGGATTTTATTTGACAGGGAGCTTAGCTTCATCCCGCATATTGATGATATTATTCTTAAGGCCAACTCTGCCCTTGGGTTTGTGAAACCCTGGTCTAAAGAATTCTCTAATCCTTATGTTTCCCGTTCTCTCTACATAGCCTTCGTCCGCCCCCTTCTTGAATACGCCAGTCAGGTCTGGTCTCCACACTACTGGTCCCATATATTGTGGAGTTGTAGCGTTCTACGAACGCACAAGTCTACTCAGGTAAGGTTCCTATCTTCAAAGAACGTACTTACCTGAGAGCGTTGCACGCGCCCACAGACGCGTGCCCCAAAGCCCGCGATAGGGCCTGCAACTCGCAGCCAACGTTGAGACCGACACCAAAAAAAAAGCAAGGAACTGAACGTTCCCAAAGCTTTTTAGGTCAAGCTCAACAATTATAACTCTTCATGCCTGAAACAAAGGCATAAACATCCATGCGTTCTAATCCTAAGAAAAAAAACCAATTCCCAAAATGCCATACATGCTGCCTGCGCCCAGGAACATCTCATCGAACCGGCAATTCCGAAATTCGATACAAAAGAATTGCTACATCAAAGAATGAGCCGATCAACGGATGCACGTGCGGGTAATCTAACGCGAGGACCACCCAAATCCGTTGAACAACAGAAGGCAGCCACGACCTATCGCAATCGAATATATCTCAACGAGATATCCGATGATTTATGAGGAGTTAAGCCAACAAAGGCAATACTCCGGTCCCACGGCCACGCTAGAATTTCGCACCATTATAAAGATCTAATGGATTTCGATTCCGGGTACAAGTTCAAATAACACCCACCGACTGCACGTCAAAACAATCGCCGAATATCTCTGGTCTGGGCGCCAGATGTTCTGTGCAAACAGAAGGCTGCGGAAATGAAACTCTCTCAGCGATAATGATGATGTATGCAAGATGACCTTCCCCTTTCAGGAAACAAAAAAATATCCCGTGGGAGGTGATAACATGCTGCTAACAGAAATTCGGAAGTTCTGTTAGCAGAGCAAATAGGGAATATTTTTTTTTTTGGATAGATACAGATACCAGTTTCGAAGCGGGGTATCGTGTGAGAGGACATGGTTGAGGGCGGCAGAGTGATTTCGATCGTCAACGAGACGAAAGCTAGTTTTTTCACGAACATCCATATCGCGAGGTCGAATTTTGATTGAGCATCCGAGGAGGTCTAGAACTATAGAAAACTTCATCGAGGAATCCCAACGGGGAGATATTCGCGTGACGAGTGTGCATCGTTAGTGCTGCGTGTCTTCGTATGATAACTCTTGTAGATACAGATGACATTTTAAAATTTATATATACGCAACTACGTGCGAAATCAACAACGAATCTCGTGTCGCGATTGTAAGACAACAAAAAGGAAAAATTGTCCATAAAAATAAAATTGCAAGAAACTATACCTTTTGTGTTTTGTGTTTTTGTGCATTCGCCCGTTGTTCCAGGTTGTTTATTTGTGTGTGTTACAGTGTTCAGGCGGAACACCAGCGTCAACGTATATCATAGACAAATACCGCCAAAGAGTGATGAAACAAAAATCAACAGAGTCGGTTCCGATGGAAAGCAATATGTTCGACGGCCAAAAAATCAAGCATTCAATCCTAAATAGACCACTGTCACCCTCAAACATGGAGGAGGAAGTGTCGTGCTATGGGGTTGTATGTCATACACATCGAATAGAAGGTATAATGAACGCCCAAAGATACATTAATGTCCTTGAAGATCTAATGCTGCTCTATGCAGATGGAGAATTGCCTGTGACATGGAAATTTATGCAGGACAATGACCCTAAGCATACCGCGAGAGCAACGAGAGCACGGTTTTCTAATAATTCCGTGGATGTCATCGATTGGCCTTCATGTAGCCCGGACCTAAACGCAATAAGAAACCTCTGGAACGAATTAAAAAGAGAAGTAAACAAGCATAAAATAAGTAAGTTAAATGAATTGTATGAGATTGCTAAAGCACCTTGGGAAAACATAACAACGAATAAATGTCAGGACGTTATTGCTTCAATGCCCAGGCGGTGTAAGGCAGTGATTAAAAACAAAGGTTTTCCTACAAAATACTAAGCTAAGACATCAAATTTGGACTAAAAATCAAACGATCTTAATTAGATCGCCAGATAATTTTGTTTTACAAAACCTTTTGAATTTCATTTTAGGTATTTTGGTTATTTTTTTGTAAATATTATTTAAACTAAAATACATATATACAAAACATTTTACAAACTGTTTATAGCAAAGAATTTTAATAAAAAATTACTGTAGACAAAATTTCTAGTATCGTTCTTAATTAGTTCGCCACAACTATATATATATATATATATATATATATATATATATATATATATATATATATATATATATATATATATATATATATATATATATATATATATATATATATACATATATATATAAATATATATATATATACATATATATATATATATAAATATATATATATATATATATATATATATATAATTGTTTTTTCTTATCGGGAAATTACGTGATAATTACCAAAATTCAGCACTTCGCATTCGACTGATAAGACTAGAAATCCCATAAGAGCAATCCACATCACTGGTGTTTTATTAACTTCTTTTTTCCCCAGCAAATGAATACAATCACAACCCGCAATATTTGAATTTCGTTTTCTAAACTTTTCACTTTTGAGGCCAATATTTTATGTACTCCACTTATTCACCAGTTGTGACTAAAGTCCACATCAATATGACTTCGACACTCGTAGTTAATAACTTTTAATAAGAAACCGAATTGTAATTTTGGTAAAATCGCACCTTTTTACTAAAATAAAGTAATAGAGGCAACTAGATACTTCCGCCTTACTCTAGCGCTGTGTTCAGTAGACTGATGAAGGCAGTGTTTATCAATGCTCCAAGTACCCTGGATGTCTAATGGCAAATTGTAACTATAATAAATAAACTGACACACAAGACATAATATCAGTAGTGTTTACACGAAAGGCATTTCAATAATAATTGTCGAGATTTTTCTCCTTTTTTTTTTTGTATAGTGAAATTCATTAAGCATACCGTCATTATGTGACCCAGTGATCGCGGTCCAATGAGCTCACAACGGATACTAAATCACATTAAGCGCATGGCAAATTTCGCACGCAATATGAAAGGGATTCACCCATCCAGAATTATCTGAACTCGAAAACAACTTCAAGTTACATTTCCTTTATCTGCCGGTAGCAAATATATCCATGCAAGTGATTCATGAGGCTTTGATTTTACATAACTTTTGCTTTTCGAATTACTTGACCTAGTAATCCGGAGTACTGGTTGTAATGGTGATGCGTGTAGAGAAATGTGCTTCCTCTAACATGTAATGATCACCGGTGGTATTTAAAAAGCCTAAATCTCCATGAAATTGACGTATTTAACGGTTGTGTTTGAATACAATAGTATATTCAAACACCCGAAACAACTAAAGACCATTCAAAATATTCACGCAATGATACCTTTCAACAATTGACTGGAAAACCATTAGCCCAATCGAAATTAAAAAAACCAGCAATCGAATAAAGTTTCGTTAAATTTCTCTAAATAAAAAGAGTCCTGAGTAATCGTCAATGCAGCTGGAACATTGTCAGAATTCAGATAATAGTTAATTGAATAAGTGTCTGAGTTCAAGTTGAAACATTTCGTTTCTATGTTGTAGACTGAGAAATGATATCTATGTAGAAAAGTGAAAATTACTAAATCTACTGATTTTTGTTGTTCTTTTAAGCTTTTGTCGCACCATAATATTTACGATATTACAAACTTATTCAAATACTTAACTAACTCAGTATTGATGACTTTTTCCATAACCTTAGGTAAAATAGACAGTAATGCTATCGGACGGTAACCCTGTGGGAGACACTTTTTTCCCGTTTTTGGGATTGGCTTAACTCGAGCGATTCCAACAGGCAGGAAAGGTCCCCCGTGCATAAGATAAGAGGAAGATAGTTCTAAGGGACTACAGCACAGTTCTTAAGGACTATTGCTGGTATTCCGTCCGGACCGGTTGCCTTCCTACAAGCCAGTTCACGTAGAATGCGTTGAATAGTGCGCGGACGAAATCTTACATCCCGCATGAAAGACCGTATCGGCGCGATCACAGGTGGCTCCAAAAGGCCGGGATCGAGGTTTGAATTCGCGAACACATTGCTTTATCCTTTGGATTCGTGACTAACGTCCCGCTGTCTGTCACCAACGGAGAGAAAGAAGAGGATGCGAAGGTACTGCTGACAGCTTTTGCGATTGACCAGAGGGAGCAGGAACCAGTCGGGCACCGAAGGAGTTTATTGATCACTCCGCTGTTGTGAGCTTTCTTCATGGTATCAATGGCCTGACTGCACGCGTTTCTGATTCTAACAAAATTCGTTCTGTTAACATCGGTGGGATTGGGATTGGAATCACTTCTTCGAATAGATCTCGACAGCTTTTAAACTTGGTGCCAAAATAACTGCCTCGAACTAAATATTGCCAAATGCCACCCAATCATCTTCTCCCGTAAACGACCCCCCCCCCCCCCCCCTTCCGCCGCGTTCCTATGTTTTACTCAACCAACAGATAGCACATGTACAAACGATTCGTGACCTTGGCATCTTACGTGATAGGGAGCTAAACTTCATCCCACATATTGATGGCATTATTTTCAAGGCCAACTCTGTCCTTGCTTTTGTGAAACTCTGGTCGAAATAATTCTTTAATCGCTACGTTTCCAGATCGGTCTACATAGCCTTTGTCCGCCCCCGTCTTCAATATGCTTGTCAACTTTGGTCTCCTCACTACACATTCCTATTCGCAGGGTCGAAAGCGTGCAACGTTGTTTTTTGCGTTTTACCCTCCGAGGATTGAATTGGAAAAATCTTCTGTTTCTACCCCCCTACACGAGCCGTCTTCAGCTAATTAACCTTAAGACACTTGAAGAGCGCAGAATACATGCCGACATCCTCTTCATCCACCGTCCACTCTCAGGTTCAATCAACTGCCCAAACCTGCTCTTCTCCATCACATTTTCCACTAATCCCCGAAACCTGCGAAACCCCCGTCTCTTCTATTTTCCCGCCCATCACACCTCTTACGGCTCTAATGAACATATTTCGCGAATGCAGGGGTGCGCAAACTCTCACCCCACCTTCTTTGACTACAGTGCCACCTCTCCCGCTCTCAAGGCGCGTCTCCTCTCTTACCCCTCCGGAGCCCACCCCGCTCACCGCCTACACTCTCCTGCACTCATACTCCCACCCTAGCATCTGGCTTATCCTCGTCCTTCCCTGTCCCACCACTTAATATTATTCTATCCATCTTTGTTTAGTTCCCCATTCCACCGTTTTTAAGTTACTTTAAAGTTAGTCCCTCACCACCAACCAGCATCCCATGGTTTTTAAGCTAGTTCGTATGTCTATTTATAAGTTTATATGTTTATACCACTTGTACCATGTGGAATAAACCGAGGGTTTTGCCCTCACTTCACTTCACTTTTGAGTATGACATATGGTCCGCACATTTAGTTTTATTTAGGGAATTTTACGTGTATGCGAACCAAATGAACATTTGGTTCATTTATCACTTGTTGGATTTTATAAATTGAATTCAATGTAGTACAATTGGACGTTTAGTTCAATTTATTTGACATTGGATTCAATGTTGGTTTGAGGATATTTTCTGAAGGTGCGTGGGGAGCAAAATGCATGGAGGTAATGGTGTTAGGTCCCACACCCGCACTCTCGCTGTCTTTTTATCTTGACAAATAACAATAATAATCATAACAACTAGAAAAGAAAAAAAACTACTTGGTAATAAATAAAATAAAAAGCTGGCGGCGAAAAATAAGATAAAAATCAGAAAAACTTTGACAGAACGCTGGCAGTGACCCACGCCAGGTATGTAGCTTGTTTTTGGATACGAGACAGAAATGTACTTGCAATTCGATAGCGTGTAGCTTGGGTAGTGACTATACGTCATAGGTGGACAATTAATGAAGAATCGCGTCGTGTGCGATATAAATATTATGAGCGTTGCATTATGCTAAATGGGGTTATGTAAAGGGATACTGTTACGTGCGGTTTCCGCCACCACCATCATTCGATAATTGGTAATTTTAATATAATTTGTTTTAAAGTGGTCTGATGGTAAGGTGGTGGAGGAGTTGCGCGATCCACAAGTGAGTTTTCGAA
The DNA here is from genome assembly GCA_963931805.1 of Microdon myrmicae. Lineage (NCBI taxonomy): Eukaryota > Metazoa > Arthropoda > Insecta > Diptera > Syrphidae > Microdon > Microdon myrmicae. Next base: position 108,422,749 of record OZ007496.1, read on the forward strand.
CACGCCCCGATTCGGGTGTGGATCGTGCAGCTCTTCGAGTTCGAATTCGGTTTTCGAAGTGGACGTGAATGGGGAGCGAAAGAGAGAACAGGTGAATGTTGTTGATATACGGTTTTGCAATTCCGTTTTCGATTGGATTGAAAAAGAGCAGCAAAGAGTACGGTTGTTGTTGGTCCGCGGTAGAGAATTTGAGAGGAAAGAAAGTAAAGAAACCCGTGCCTTTTTTTGTTTTAAAATTAAAAAGTAAAACGAGAAAATTAAAAAAGTAAAGGGAATGTTTTCAAAAACACACTAGATTCCCAAAAGTGTTAAAATTGTTTGAAGAATTTTAAATATATCTCATAATTACTTAAAGTTCTCAGTGTCAGATTCTTTCAATTGATTCGGTCGCCAAAATTTACCCTTCATATAAATCCTAACTCAGATATGACCCGAGTGTGAACGTGCAAAAACAATCAACTATAATTTTTTGTACAGTGTCACGAACATCTATTTGCAATTAAATGCTGATCACTGACCTGGAGAGCTGTTTCTAAAATACCAAATTGTTTCAATGGTGCCCATGGAAATAGAGGAGCTTCAATATTTGATCTATGGATTCTAACTAAATCATTCACCATTGAAAGGACTAATCTGGCCGAGAGCGGGAACACTGTGCATTCCTGACCATTCCTGACACCAAGAATACAGGTAAAAAATAAATTAGATTTAATTTTCTGTGGCAGAGACCAAAAATACTGTCACAATACTACACTATCATGAAACCTATCTGGATGTACCAGAGCCAGCTTTGGAGCTATCCAAAGCTATCTAATCGTGAGCAATTTAATAGCACATGAAAACCGCTTATCGATATGTAACAAACCAGGAAAAACACAACCATCCCGATATTAAATGTACGAGGGTTGCCTGTTAGGTTTCGGGATTTGGCAACCCTAGCGTTGCAATCCGGCAATTGACAGCTCTGTCGTAAAGTTGGACGTTTTTGAGGTTATACGCACTCAGAACGTTTTGACATACGAGCGCTATTTGTGTTGTTTACAGTAACTTAAAAGATTCATCCCGCCCAAAAATGGAATTAAATCGTCAACATTTTCGTGCGATTATTTTTAAAAACTTTCGGCGTGGATTAACTCAGCAACAGTGCATGGATGAACTTAATTCAATTTTTGGCGATGAATCTCCATCGAGGACCAGTGTTTATCGATGGTATGGTGAATTCAATCGTGGTCGTAGTTCACTCCAAGATGAATTTCGTGAAGGTCGTCCAAAATCAGTTGTTGTTCCGAAAACCATTGATGCTGTGCGCGAACTGATATTGGAAGATCGTCATGTGACCTATCGTGAGATTGAGACAACCTTAGGGGTTAGTGGGACCAGCATATATTCAATATTGCATAAACATTTGACTGTCAAAAAAATTTGTTCGCGTTGGATCCCACACAATTTGTCAATCGCCCAAAAAAAGGCTCGTGTCAATTGGTCGAAAGAAATGCTCAAAAAATACGGTCGCGGTGCTTCGAAACACGTCTATGACATCGTGACAGGTGATGAATCGTGGATTTACGCGTATGAGCCCGAAAGTAAACAGCAGTCGACTGTCTGGGTGTTTCAAGATGAGGCAAATCCAACAAAAGTTGTTCGCGCATGAAGCACTTCCAAGTAAATGGTCGCCTGTTTTTTCGGAAAAACTGGACATGTCGCAACCGTACCACTAGAACAACGCAGAACAGTCAATTCTGAGTGGTACACAACCATTTGTTTGCCAGTTGTCTTCCAAGAAATCAGGAAAACCAACCACCGAAGACGGATCACTCTTCACCACGACAATGCGAGCTCTCACACATCGGCTGCGACAAATGCATTTTTGAGCACCCAAAACATCGATTTGATGGGTCATCCGCCGTATAGTCCTGACTTGGCACCGAATGACTTCTTTTTATTCCCGTACGTAAAAAACAAATTGAGAAGTCAACGTTTTTCGACCCCTGAAGAAGCGGTTGCTGCATTCAGAATGCATGTGTTGGAGATACCTCAATCAGAGTGGCAAAAGTGCTTCGACAATTGGTTCAAACGCATGCAAAAGTGTATAGATCTTCATGGGGAATATTTTGAAAAACAATAAAGTGATTTTCGATGATCAATATTTGTTTTTGTTCTCTAATCCCGAAATATAAAAGGCAACCCTCGTATCAATGAAGTTATTCAAGGATACGCCACAAAACACTAGGAATAACTTCATGATCATTCCAACATTGGAGTTGCTAACTAACCGCCGACGAGTCAGCACGTGCGCTTCCGTCTCGTGATTCGTACCATCGGATCAATTGTGTAATCCGTTTAGGGTACCTTAAGTAAACACAAGATACCCTAATTGCACTATCGGTTCGCGCGTGTTACGTCAAAGAATCCTTCGACGACACCAAAAAACCCATCAACCGAAATGTATAACCTAATCACACATTTCCTGTAGACGGAAACATAATTGCAGGTAACAAATAATAAAATTCAATAGAAACATTAAAATATAAAATAAGCAAATTGCAATGTAATGTCTATCCCAATATATGTTACGACAATACCTAATTACACATTTTCTCTAGATGGAAATACAATCTATTAAGGATTCATTAAAAGGCAATTAACAAGAATTCATGGAAACACTAAAATAGGTAATTAAGCATATTGCAATGTAGAAAGATAAGTATATATATAAGATTTGATGTTAAAATAAATTGAGTTTAAAAAACGACTCTCCGAAGAGCAAACGGTTCATATCCTCGAAAAAATTAAATAAAAATAGAAATTTTTATTTGAAAGTGTTTTCTTTATTTCATTTAAGTGCAAATTTAGAAAAACATAACTCGCGTCAAGTCTTCTGTGGGATTCGAAGTAAACAAATGGATCACCACAAATGCGTCCGAGTGTAGTGCTGGGATAAACATGGGTTTCGCATCGTAGTGTAAGAATTGTGTGGAAGTGTACAGTGCGGGAAAACTTATACCTTGTCCTTTCCTTGTTTCTGTTTTTCCTCTTTTTCGCATTTCTGTTGGGTCCCTCAGGCATCGATACTCTCGATCGACTTATAATCGTTGGCGAGTTTTTGGTGTTTTGAGTGGCGTAATGTTCGTCACGAAAGGGATGTGACCTGGATTACGGCACGGATCTAGTGGAACACCTACTAGAAGGGCATAAGACCTGTAATTGTTGCTTTTGCTTATCTATCGCCGGGTCCAACTTGCATCCTTTTCTGAGTCGGTATTGGTTTTCTGTGTCCCCATTTCAATGGAACGGGAATTTCACGTCGATCTTTGCAACATTCGTAGCCTAAGATGCAATTTCTTCTCTGTGTCTGCCCACGTCTGTAAACAGAAACCAGCAATGCTTGCACTTAGCGAGATTCAGGTAATAAGTGATACAGATATTTCTAATTTCACTATACGCGGTTATAACTTCGTGCCTTTATTCTTTCCACATGGTGGTCTAGCTACATACATACGAAATGATATTGCTTATCAGCTCTGTTCCAACCCAGAATTTAATTTCTCTTGGCTAAAACTACACGTTTGTAAGCATATCATATATTACTGCTTTCTTTACAGAAGCCCAAACTTGGATAGAAACGCATCCTTTAACGAACTTGATGCTCTATCTTATTCTATCGATAAGATCTTAGCCCTATATCCCCACACTGAATTCGTTATTGCGCGTGGCTTCAATGTGCATAGCTCCCAGTAGCTTCGCCACTCCGGGTACACATCACGTGAAGGTCAGTATGTTCAGCTTTTTGCTGAATTAAACAGTTTAACTCAACTCGTCAATGAGCTAACACGCGGGCCCCGGATATAGATGGTCATTCCGCCAACACACTGGACCTGTTTCTCACCTCCCACCCAAGCAAATACACAATTGAAGTTTTTTCGCGCTTGATCCATGTCAGCGAAATTTCCTCTAACCAACAGCAACGCTAGTAAGAAAACTCCCAAAAGAACAGTATGGTTCTATGAGAAAGACAACTGTGAAGGTCTGAACGACTTTTTTGGGAAATTAAATTGGTCGTTATTTTTTCTAAAAAACGATATAGCGGACACATTGACAGACACGATTCTGCTCGGCATGCGAACTTTTATTCCACACAGGGTAAAGAGTATCAAACCCAAGAGAAATATGTGGTTCGATTCCGGGTGCAGAGAAGCCATTAAGGCTAAAGAATTGACCTTTCGTTTGTGTAAATAAAAAAATACTGAGAAAACCGGAAAAGATGCAGGTGCCCTAGAAATGACTGCATGCGCATATCCAACGCGCAAAGTACTTGCATGACCAGAGAGTGAGAGAAAAAATACTACATTCTCCTTCAGATAGTAGAATCTTCTGAGCATACGTGAAGAATATCAAAAACCCGGTTTCCTCATCCATTCCTTGGCTAATAGTCGATGAGAAACCAGTCACTAGTGCAATAGAGAATGTTAATCCACTTGCTCCACATTTTGCATCCAACTCAACGCTGCTTGATACCACATCAGTTCCGGTTCAACTTGAGCATAAGCAGCACACCATGAGCCAGATTCATTTCCGAACGCATATTGTACTCGTGAAGCTTAACGCAAACATGTCCTCTGGTCCTGATGGAATTCTCCCAATTCTCTTGAAGGTATGTTCCTCTTCACTCTCTAAGCCACTGCGGAAACTCTTCCATTTGTCTTATTCTACTGGCCGTTTCCCAAATAGATGGAAGTCAGCGAACGTTCCGCCGATTCCCAAAAAGGGGGACAAGTCATCCCTTTCTTCTTATCGACCCTTAGCACTAACTTATATTTTCTCGAAGGTAATGGAATCACTGATTAGCCGTCAACTTTCAAAATATCTGGAATCAAATGGCCTGGTCAATGACCGCCAATATGGCTTCCGTAGTAACAGGTCCACCGGAGATTTGATGGCGTACCTTACCAAAAAGTGGAGCCATTGCATCCACTTCTTCCGAGAAAGCAAGGTTGTTGCACTGGATATCTCGAAAGCCTTCGAAAAAGTTTGGCATCCAGGCCTTTTATCAAAATTACATTCATATGGAGTGAACAATTCCCTCATCCAATGGGTAACAGACTATCTTCTTGGACTTTCAATCCACGTGGTTCTTGATGGCGTCCAATATGCCCCCCATCAAATTAATGCAGGTATTCCCCAAAGGTTCTGTACTTTCACCCACTCTCTCCCTCATCTGTATAAATGATATCTTCGTTTGCTAATTATAGTACGTTGAGTTTCCCACACTCATATGAACATTCCCGACCAAACTCTTCGAACGTCAATACCAATCAGCAGGTTATGCTTAATACACTGAATTCGGACATCAACAAAATACATCAATGGGGATTATCTAACCGAGTAGAGTTCAATCCCTTAAAAACGCAGTGTTGTCTCCTGTCGTCAAAGGCGAGTAAATACACTGTTGATGAACGGAGCTTGCATCGACGAAGCCAAAGAACTATCAATCCTCGGCAGCCGAATTAATTTGACTCTTAATTAGAGCGACCACATTTTTGAAGGTGCGAAAAGTGCGGCCAAATGCATGGGGTTCCTTAAGAGATGGGAAATATACTTTCCCCCATCCAACCTGGCCACTATTTCATCACCATCATCATCACCATCATCATCACCATCATCATCATCATCATCGGCACTACAACCGGGATCCGGTCTTGGCCTTATTTAGCATGTATCTCCACCGGTCCAGTTTTCGAGGCGATGTCATCCAGTTTGGCACTCCCAGACTCTGGGCGTCCTGGTCTACGCCATCCCTCCATGGCAGACAAGGTCTGCCGCGCTGTCTCCTTCCATGCATCCTTCCACAAAGCACTTTCCGGGCAGGCTCCTCTTCGCTCGTTCGAGCTAGGTGTCGCGTCCACCGGAGTCCACCGAGCTTGATTTTCCTACAATATTAGCTTCAAGGTAGATTGCGTTCAACTCATGGTTGTAGCGTCTCCGGAATCGTCCTCCCTCACATACAGGGCCAACAATTCTCCTTAAGGCCTTCCTCTCGAACGCGGCTAAGAGTTCAGAGTGCCTTTTATTGGGTACCCAGGTCTCGGATCCATACATGAGTACTGGTAAGACCATGGTCTTGTACAGTAGCAGCTGAATCGGGAACGGTGGAGAGATTTGTAAAATAAGGCCAAGAGCGGATCCTGGTTGTAGTGCCGATTATGATTATGATGACGAAACAGTTTCCGATTGGCCTTGATTTCGGCCGCTAACCTGCAATCTCTATAATGGGTCTCCATACCATATTTCTCTCAAGCCGCCTTTCCTATTGGCTGTTGCTTGTGGAAGCTATGTGAATGTTTCGGATCATAATTTCTCCATTGCTTCAGACGTTCCTTCAGTCTCCGCCTTAGTTGACATTGCAAGTACTATGCCGGCGGCAGTTGGCTACTCGAAGGCGTGTCCTAAGGCCTTCGTCCAAGTGGTTGCATGATCGTAGTTTTACGTGATCACGTAATTGAACTTGAAGTGCAATTTACGTGATACGTATTGTAAATGATGATTTGTGTAATCAATTTGCATTTTGCAATCTTGTATTGGTGGAACCTCCAATTCTTCTGTGAGATGACCATTTAGCAATTCATTGAAGTGCATTTCCCATCGCTAAAACGCCTTCAGGATCGGTGATCAGATTGCACTCTTTATCCTTGCAGTAAGTTCAGCGTGATGTGTACCGCGTCATACTGCGGATTATTTGGTAGAACTTCAGCGCCTGGTGCGGACCTCGCTCTCTACTTTTTTCTATTTCACAGAGTAAATTTTTTTCCCAGGCACTTTTCTTTTGTCTGTGGAGTCTTTTTTCAGATCTTCTGAGCTCTATGTATTTCTCCTCGCGTACCCGCGTCCTATGAGACGGCTGCATTGCCCGGTATGTTCATACGTTCAGTCGCTAGTTTGCACTCATCATCAAACCAGTCGTTCCGTTCTTTACGACTACTGCCTAAGATGGAGTCTGCAGTACTAATGACAGTATTCTTAAGGCGTGTCCATTTCTCTTCTACGCCCCAGGAATTACTCTCCCTCCGTCGAGATCTTCGAGGGCGTGTCTTAACGCATGACCAACGGTGTTGCTGGTGTTCTTATTGCATAAGGCAGGCATGTTGATTTGATTCTGATCCGCGGATGCAATACGTCTCCGTAAGGCAATCCGCGCTCGGAAAACTGTACCAACAAGATAGTGATCCGAGTCGACGTTGGCACCTCGGTACGTTCGTGCCGTCCTCAGGCTCTAGGAGTGGCAGCGATCTATCAACACGTGGTCAATATGGTTGCGAGTAGCTCCATCAATTGATACCCAGATGGCTTTGTGGATATCTTTACGTGGAAACCAGGTTATGTCCTGTATGTTCGCTCCCACCCCCCCCCCCCCCCCCGGCCGCCATTTACAAGGCATATATTCGCCCCAAAATGGAGTTCAACTTCCATATTTGGTCAGGCGCATCCAAAACTGCACTATGCGTGCTCGAGAGGATGCAAACACGAGCAGTGAAGCTTATTGGGGACCCAGCTGTGAGTCGTTCAATTCCATCGTTAGAACATAGGTGCAACGTATCATGCCTATCTCTTTTCTATAAGTATTATCACGTTCATTCCTCAACTGAACTTGCTCAATGTGTTCCGTCTCCTCCGACATTTTCCAGTCAATCCGAGAATGTGCATCCATTCACATTGAAAGTAAACTTCAGGCGCACAAATACACATAGAGTCATTCTTTAGCCGAACCACACGAATGTGGTATACTCTGCCTGATCATGTGTTTCCTCGTCGTTGTAATGTCCAGGCATTTAAGACCAATGTACATCGATGCCTACGATGCCCCCCCCCCCCCCCCCCCCTCCACCCGTTTGCACTGTGCTCTGACATTTAAGAGTACTCCAAAATCCTCTTTTATGCGCACGTTTGTGTAAAAAAAATAAACCTGTTTAAGATTTCTATTTTTATTTAAATGATTGGCATTCACCATTTTAATTTCTTTCTTACGTCCACCCGCCGTGAATGCTCGAACAAGAAGAAGGCCAGGAATGGGAAGTCTATCCATGAGCAGATTGCGACTCCGATCACCTTCTAGTGATGGGCAAAATTAGAAGTCGGTTTGCAGCAAACCCACATGGACAGTCACGGGAGACAAAGCAAAAAGTTCGAGATTGATAAACTAGAAGACCTACGTAAAGGGGCGGAATATCAAGACGAACTAACGAATAGATTTAGCATCCTAGAGAATGACAGTAGTGAGGAAGAGGAAGCCAATAGTGTGGACGCTAAATGGGCATCGATCAGAGACACAATCAAACAAACAGCCCAAGAGGTATTAGGATTTAAGAAAAAAACTAAGTCCAAACCTTGGTTTGACGATTAGTGCAGGGCACAGATCGAAGAACGTAAACGCCTCAGAATGATCCACTTAGAAGCATATGATGAAGTCAACGCAGTAAGATACGCGACAATTCGGAAAGAAACAACTAGACTTTTCAAACGCAAAAAACGCGAATGGGAGAAGACTCGGATCGAAAAAATCATAGAAAATGCCAGAGCAAAGAACAGCAGAGGTATGTATGCCGCCATAAATTCAATTAGAAATGGCTACCGAGGGAGAGCCAAAATAATCCGAGACACAAACGGCTGTCTGGTGACAGAAACAAAAAATATCGTGACAAGATGGAAGCAGTACTTTGAAAACCTGCTCAATGTGCGCACCCATCAACCACAAATAAACGCAGCAGACGTACATACAGCCGAGCCCCAGATCCCAGAGCCCTCTTTCGACGAAATTGTAGACTCGATAAATCGACTGAAAAACAACAAGGCCCCCGGAATCGATTGCACACCCGCAGAGCTTGTGAAGCGTGGTGGGCGGGGTGCAACCGCTCGAAAGATCCGCCAACTGGTTAAAATAATATGGGACAAGGAAGTCATTCCGGAAGAATGGAAAACCGCGATAGTCATCCCCATTTTCAAAAAAGGCGACAGATCTGACTGCGAAAATTACAGAGGAATATCATTGCTCCCAATCACATACAAAATATTAACAAATGTCATACTGGCAAGAATCACACCGTACGCAGAAGAAATATTGGGAGACTACCAATGCGGATTCCGTCGGAACCGGTCAACAAGCGACCAGATGTTCACAATAAGCCAACTGCTGGAAAAGAAGTGGGAATACGAAGAGAGGGTTCACCAACTGTTCGTGGACTTCAAAAAAGCCTACGACTCAGTCGCAAGGCAAAGACTCTACCATATTGTGGTTGAGCTGGGGTTCCCGAAAAAATATGCCGCCCTCATTCAAATTGGCACGAACGAAAACAAAGGGCGAGTTAGAATAGAAAACCACCTCTCAGAACCATTTGAAATCCGGGACGGACTAAAAATAGGGGATGGCCTCTCACCATGTCTCTTTAACCGTGTCCTCGAGTATGTTATCAGAAAGGTACAAGACGACAACACGACCGGATCATCCCTGAACGGCGTCACACAAGTGCTCGCATATGTGGACGACATCGCCGTTTTGGGCGATAATCTCGAAACTATAAGTAAAAACAGTGAAATCATCATGCAAGCAGCAGAAGGGGTGGGAAGCAGCAGAAGAGGTGGGCCTAGGAATAAACGAAGACAAAACGAAACGTCAAAGGAAATTAACAAAAGACTACATTCCGGCAACGCTAGTTGGCATGCAGCCAGTAAACTATTAAAATCCAAACTGCTATCACGTAATATAAAGCTCCGTGTCTATAGAACCATAATCATGCCGATTGCTCTATACGGATGCGAAACATGGGCTCTCACAAAACGGGAAGAGAACAAATTCCGCGTATTCGAGAATAAAGTTTTAAGGGGTATATTTGGCGGTAAATATGACGAGGAGTCAGGACAATGGAGGAAACTCCACACTACCACGAATTGGAAGAGCTATACCGCAAACCTACAATAGTGAGAGTAATCAAGTCGCAAAGATTAAGATGGGCCGGACACGTAGCGCGAATGGACGATGATAGGACCGTGCATAGAATTCTTGACGGTAAACTATCGGGAAAGAGTCCGATAGGACGGCCGCGACGGAGATGGGAGGACAATGTTAGATTGGACCTCGAGGAGATCGGATCGGATGATCGAACGTGGAAGGAGAGCGCACAGGACAGGGAGCAATGGCGGAGCTGAGTCGGTGAGGTCATGAACTTCCGGGTTTCTACAGGCCAGTAAATAATAATATAATATAATAATATAATTGCACTTGTTTCAGAAACCTGGCTCAAACAAGACATTTATTTCTCTCATCAAAATTTCATATGTTATCGCCTAGACAGGGTACATGCTAGTGGTGGAGGTGTCGCCATTGTTGTGAAAAAATGTATAGAACATTCCTTGCGTCCTTCACTGCACCTTAAGTTAATTGAGGAAATTAGTATAGATGTAACATTAGGTGATAACTCCAAGGTGAGTATTTTTTCGGTCTGTTTCCCTGGAGGAAATGGAAACATTGAGAAATCTACTTACTTTAAGCGGGATCTGCAAAAATTATATAGAGTCAACACTCGAAACAAGGTAATTATTGGTGGTGATCTAAACTGCAGACATCAGTCGTGGAATTGTCTTAGGGCAAACTGCTGGGGTAACATTTTGCTAGATATTACTGAATCCAGCCCAAGTTTTTCCATACTTTATCCACTTCTCTCCACCTATATCCCAGCGAGTGCTAATGTTACGTACGTCGGCCACCACCATCATTTGAAAATTTGTGTTTAATATAATTTTGTTTTAACATGGTATGATGGTAAGGTGGTGGAGGAATTGCACGATCCTGAAGTGAGTTTCTGAACCCACCCTGATTCGGGTGTGGATCGTGCAGTTCTTCGAGTTCGAATTTGTTTTTCGAAGTGGACGTGAGTGGAGAGCGAGAGAGATGGAGATGAACCTTGAAAAAGAAATACGGTTCGGGGTTCCGTTGTCGAGCATTAGAAAAGAAAGGAGGGACAAGAGGGAAAGGAGAGAAGAAAACGTTTTTTTTTTTGGTCACTTAAAAAATAGTAAGAGATACTGTTTTCTTTCGGTCCGGAATATCATGTTTTAGTTCTAATATAATGTTAAAAGGATTGTATTGAATAAATCTAAGCCGAGAGCAATAACATCGATAAAATTTGTATTACATTAAGAAGACGAGGTGTTTTGTTGGACTTGAGGGTCCATCGAGTGGAGACCCACATTTTGGCAAGCGAAGGTGCCACCCAAGGTACTTTTCTGTTTAAATTGTCGTCACATAAACATTTGACAAGAATTCAGCAGCTAAAATACGCACCCAGCAATTCAACTATATAATACACCTCCCACCAACAACCGTACTCACATAAAATCGACAGCAGATATACATTGGAAAACGACCAAGAGTTTGCAACGGTGGACCCCATAACCCCAGCCAAGAACCGGTTAGAGTGAACACAACAACGCCAGAAGGAGCACCCAAAACACGGTTACGGAAATTCCTGAATTCATTTCCAAGTGGCACAGTGCACGCAACACGCATCTTATCGTAAGTTGGGGCAACTTACAATTGTCGATTACCATTCAAGACTGCAAACGGCTGTACCACAATATTGCGTCACAATTTGTGCAAAGCCCCCCCCACTGGAACTACTTAACATTCGGACTGGATAAGTTAATACACTGAATTGCATCACCCGTTACAACGTATTGTATTGGCACAGTATCAGCCATGCATATCTCCTTCACAACCTCTACAGAAACATAACATTTAACATTTTACGCTGAACAGTTAACTCCCGTAATCCAACGTACAATATTCGATAAGTTTAAAAACTATAGAACATTTTCTCTAAACATACAACCTTGGCACAGCTAATATAAGCCTCTGCAATTTAAATTGTGACATTCACCTTAACTACTCCAAAAATCATATCAGGTTATGTTATACCGGTGATATCTACGAAAGTAACATCATCACCCCCAAAATATAACAAGCGCATACATCTCTGTACCACAATTTGAAAAAGGAAAACTGTCACACTAACAAGAACCCCTCAACTCTCGATCTATATATCACCAATATTCCAAATTACTGCACAGTACCATTAACTCTAAATGCGTTAAGTTCAGTATCTGTAAATCGTACCAGTTTATACCGCAACTATTCCGCCGCCAACTGGAATTGTTATAAATCATATATAAACACAAACTAGGTTCTAAGTGATACCAGCCTAAATTCTATAACCTGCAGCGAGCACATTGATATCCTATGTAACAATTTTGTTTCTCTTATCAATAGAGCGGCCGATCTTGCGATACCTAAATGTTCCACTGCTCCAGTTGATAAGGCACCGCTTCCTGAAAATATCTTACATCTGATTAGGCTACGAAACTCTGAAAGAAGAAAATGGCTGCGTTATAGAATCGATTGTGTTCTAGTTAATGTTAGTCTTAAATAATATCATTAAAAACGAAATCTCAACATATAGGAACAAGTGTGGGAATAAACACCTTTCCTCTCTTGACAAAGCAAGCAAACCGTTCTGGAAAATATCAAAAATTATGAAAAAGAGAGGGTCAAGTATTCCTGCGTTCAAAGTTCACAACAAGTCGTTTATTTCTTCAGTGGAGAAATCGAACCTACTTGCTAACACGTTTAGTAAGAACCACTCCACATCTATGCATCTAAGCGACTCGTATACTGAGGCTGAAGTTGCTAACACTATCCATGTATTTTCTCAAACACCAGCTGAAAGTACTTACGCAACTAATATTAGCAAAGTTAGAGAATTGATAAAAAAATCGAAATCAAAAAAGGCTGCTGGTATTGATAATATTAACAACAAATTAATTAAAACACTTCCACCTGCTGCAAGTAACTATTTAACGTTCATTTTCAACGCTTGTCTTAGGAACTGTTATTTTCCCGACTGTTGGAAATCAGCAAAAATAATACCTATCCCGAACCCGGCAAACCGAAGAACAGCCCCGAAAGCTACAGACCTATTAGTCTACTTAGCTGTCTTAGAAAAAATCATTAAGGAAAGGATTGATCGTTTTGTGGAAGACAATAACATCTTACCAAACTTTCAGTTCGGTTTCCGTAGTGGTCACAGCACAAGCCACCAAGTCTTGCGCATTAAAAACCACATAGCTGGTAAATTCATCGACAAGGAGTCAACGGGACTGGTTCTTCTAGACATCGAAAAAGCCTTTGATACGGTATGGCACGATGCCTTGATTTATAAGCTACTAAAACTTAAGCTGCCAATACCGTTTATCAAAATTATCCAGAGCTTTCTTCATTCGAGAAAATATGTTGTGAGTTTAGGAACCGACATATCCTCTACTCACCAAATCCACCATGGTGTAACCCAAGGCTCGGTCCTTGGTCCCATATTATTTACATTGTTTGTCGCAGATTTACCATGTCTAGGTGAAAACATTCAGGTAGCTATGTTAGCCGATGATACGGCTATTTTCTCTTCGGGTGCCTTATTCAGTAATGTGTACAACTCTTTGCAAGCAGCTCTTGACAAGCTAGCAGTATATTACAGGAAATGGAAAATAAAAATAAATGGTAATAAAACACAAGCTGTCTGGTTTTCGAGATGTAGGAAACACTGCTACCTACAAATGGCACTAAACTCAGTATGTGTGCAGTTGATATTGATTGGTCCGAAGACTGTAGATATCTAGGTATTATTCTAGATAAAAGACTTATCTTTCAAAAACACATCACTACCACAATTGACAAAATAAACAAAGTCGTAAGAGTTATGTATCCATTAGTGTGTAGAAAGTCAAAGCTTAGCATCGAAAATAAAATTATAATATTTAAAACCATTTTTCAAGCGATACTCCTGTACGGGGCCCCTGTATGGTGTAACTGTGCTCGCACACACAAAATAAAATTGCAAAGGTGTCAAAATAAAATATTGAAAATGTTGCTGAATTTGCCATGGCATTATTCGACACATGAACTACATGAAAACGCCAACGTTAAACCGGTAGAGTTCCTTATTGACAAAATTAATCGAAACTTCTTCGTCAATTGTTCTTTTTCTGACAATGTTCTCGTTTCCCGTCTTGCGTTATCCTAAATCACTACATATGTACTCTGTCTATGAAAATTATATCGAGGTCATTACTATATAAAATAACCGGAAGCTCGTGCAATATTAGTCTTAAGATTCAAATAAGGGTTTTTTGCTAGTAGTTTTTCCCTTAATTTATTGTTGGAAATGGAACGCTTACAGAGTGTTCTGGTAACAACCTTAGTAGTTCTAGCGCCGGATAGGTGGCGCTTAGGTCAACAAGCGGAGCATATATAAACAGTGGCACCGATGACTTTCTCTCTCCCACCTAATCAGGACATCAAGCAACTTAAACAAATTAAATATTTGTTTACCCAAAAAATCGCAATCGAAGAGCCCCATAAACAAGAAATTCTTCATTGTAAGCCAAGAATCAGGACACTTGGCGGTCTCATGCCACCAGCAAAGACGTTGCGGCAGATGCGCAGAGGAACACGAGCTCGAGGAATGCAAGGTAAATCCACAAGGCCTGGAACCTGAAACAATACAAACCGTCAACGCTGATGGATCCATTACCAACAAAAAGATCACAGTTAAATGCTGTAACTGTGGAGGCCCTCATCCGGCAAATTTTTCCCAATGCCCTCAGAAGCTAAAACTTCTGGAAAGACGGAAATTAGCAACAACTATTAAATCAACAACAACAACAACAACAACGAAACCAACAGTATTGCAGGAAACAAAGTCGACCCGACCCGGAATATCGTACGCGGATGCAGCAAGAGGAAACCTCAACACTACCACTCCCCCTAACAACAATACTGAAAACTTCAATCTGGACATCATGGGATACATCCAAAGCTTACAAGCCATGCTACCTTCGCTGACGAAGATGTCAGAAATAGAGAAAAAAGGTCAGATTCTTTCACTAATAACTTCCCATATTCTTTCCAGCTCTCTCTAAACTAACCATTATCTCCCTCAACACAGAATCCATTTACTCTAATATACGTAAGCAACACCTCCGGTTGTTTGTTGAAAAATTTTCCCCAGATATCCTCTTCCTTTCAGAGACCTGGCTCAAACCAAATTCCCGAGTTTCCATTCCCAATTATACTTTTATTTCTAACCCCAGAACTAATGGATCCCACGGAGGTACCGGCATCTTAATACACAAAAAATTTCAATTCAGTGAAATTAGATTCACTAATATATTCTGCATTGAATACACGGCAGTTAAACTTTTTTGTGAGAACAATAAAGTGCTCGTCTTAGCATCCATTTATATTCACCCTTCACGACAACCAGATTTCCCAGATGCTGACATTTCTCAGATAATCCAACAGTCCGTTCCCGCTCCATTTATAATCGGAGGAGACTGGAATGCTCGTCACACAGCATTCAATGATAATAAATGCAACAAATATGGTCGCCAATTGCTAGCCCTTCTCCAGTCTTATCCATATACTTACATTGACTCCCCATTACAGCCAACTCGTGTCTCTAGCTCAGCCAGGTCAACAATCGACTTCTTCCTCAAGTCCGACGATGTTTATTCAGCGGGTCCACCTACAGTCTCCTTTATATTTCCTTCTGATCATGGTTCCGTTCACACCACGATCCAAATCCCCTCTCTCGATCCACTATACTCGTCAAACTCTGTCCCAAACTTCACCAAAACAAATTGGAGAAAAGTCAATAGGGACATAGCGATAAGTTTCTCTGACTTGTATATCCCTGAAGCATCTAACTTACTCCCTACTGAAATCGATCAAGCATCTTTAAGAATAGAGCAAATTCTTAAGGAGGCTCTCAGCAAAAACACCCCGACAACCATTCCTCATAACTATTTAGGAAAGCCTTTGCCCAGCATCCTAACCAAATTATTGCGCCTTAAAAAGCAGCTCCGCCGTAAACTTCATACAAGATACTGCCCCTTTATTAAAAGCCAAATCCAACTCCTATCTACTCTGATAAATGAGCAGTTGAAAAAATTCGCAGATGAAAACTACATCTCCACACTTAAAAATATCAAACCAAATCGGGATCTTTTCAAAAACATCAATCAATTAACTGGTCGTAAATATAAACCCCGAATTGACCATCTCATTAACCCGATCAGCAATAATATTGCCCAGTCCGATTCGGACATAGCAAATTGCCTCGCAGAACACTTTGCAAAGATCCATGAGCAAAATAATTCTCTCTCAACTCCTGGCTTCGAGAACACAGTAAACGAATACATCTCAAACAGATTATTCCCATCTTTTACTCCTTTCATCGGTGAATTCAACAACACAAACATAGCTTCACACCCCTTAGACACCACAACTTTCCTAACTGCTGACGAATTATCCGAGATCGTAAGATTAGGAAATAACAAAAAGTCAACTGGATTAGATGGAATCCCACGCCTTCTATTTAAAAGGCTACGCCCACCGAATCTACTTCCCATCCTCATTCTTCTTAATCATATAATTAATGCATCGCACTTCCTAGAGAACTGGAAAACTGCGGTAGTAATTCCTATTAAGAAGCTCGGTAGTAGTAATAGCCCTTGCAATTATCGTCCAATATCCCTATTAAGTCCACTAAGTAAGATACTGGAACGCAAGATCTACCAAAATCTTCTCTCATTTGCTAATGAGAACGCTCTCATCCCTAACTCTCAGTTCGGATTCCGTAAGCGACAATCCACATGTCATGCTCTACTAAAACTTACACACGATGTTACAACTGGTCTCCAAAACCAAAGCCCTACTGTGTGTATATCTCTCGATATTTCTAAGGCGTTTGATTGCGTCTGGATCTAAGGGCTTCTGTACAAACTGCACTCCATATTTAATCTAAACTCTCACACAACAAAGCTCTTAGCCTCTTATCTTTCTGACAGAAAATTCGTTGTGAGAATAAATTCTTCCGTCTCAGAAACCCGCAACATAACCGCGGGTGTTCCCCAAGGCTCTATTTTAGGGCCAATTTTATATCTGTTATATACCGCGGATATTCCTCAACCCGTATCTCCTAATGTTGTGATGCTGAATTATGCTGATGATACATTAATTTACTCCAACAGCAAAATTGTTAAGGCTGCAAGAAACCGCATTAACAACTTCGTCCCTAACCTATAAACATACTTTAATAAGTGGAAAATTCACCTTAACCCAAATAAAACGCAGCTCATAGTGTTCAAGAGCAAACACGAGCACTGTACAAACAACACTAGACGCTGCCACAACAAAATTAAACTTAACCTAAACAACACTCTAATAAAACCCTCCAAAACCATAAAATATCTGGGAATCACTTTTTCTAATAACTGGTCTTTTTCCTCCCACATTAAAAATTCCCTTCAAAAAGCCACAATTCAGCTTAATCTCTGTAGAAGAGTAATGTGGAAACCTAATAGTCTCTCTCACAAAGTCAAACTGCTCATTTACAAACAAATTATCAGGCCCACACTCACGTACGCGTGCCCATTGTGGTACCATATCACTCCCTCCCAAATGGAGAAATTACGAGTATTCGAAAGAAAATGCTTTAGGTATGTCTCTGGGTTACATCGTCGTCCTAACTCATATAAGTACTATAGTATCGTCGAACTCTACAATACCGCTGGTATTGAGCGCCTCGATAGACGATTCCTCGAACTGTCTATCAAATTTATCGAAAACCTACAAAATAATCCCAATCCCATAATAACCTCGCTCTTAGAGAACCCTCTAGATATCAGAACTAACTATCCCAACTGTCTCCACACCAGAGCTATCTTCGCCTCAGGCAGACTGGTAAATGATTCAAACGAGATCATATACCACAACACCGAAGTTACCCCTAACCAGTTCAAATACTGTAACGTCCAACCATTTTCCAACATCCTACGTTTTTCCAACGAACAACCGGAAAGAAATACTCTTCCTCAAACCCATAACTGGCCTCATTCCACATCCTTTAATTCATAAATCCCATTAATTATAAAACTTTGTTTTGTTTATAGCTCACTTTATAATAATCAGAATAAGTTAGGTTAAGTTATATTTATATTTAGGGTTAGGTTTAGATTAAGTAAAGTAAAAATAAGAAATTCCTGGTTTTCTGACCTTTTCCAGGAAGACGAAACCCTACTAAATGTATAAACACACATCTAGCCTGTAACTCTTAAAACATTGTTTGGAAAATGTATTATAATAATAATTACATGTAAGCAATTGTCACGAATTTAATTTTAAGTCACTGTATTACTTAAATGTACAAATTCTAATTATGGTTAATAAATACAGTTTTAAACAAAAAAAAAAAGACTTTCTCTCTCTCTCCTTTCGCCGCTGGAACTGTCGTCAACACAATTTAATTCAACTTAAGACCAAATGTTAACTTCTGTTTTACAAATATCATTCTTACAAATAAAGTCTCATTTCCAACATTTATTATTTGTTATTCATTAAAATTGTGCTATTGTCATTATATAGATTTAAGATTATAGTTGTAAAGGAATTGCTGTCCTAAATCTCTTAAATACTAGTTGTAAAATATAAATGTACCATATCATCTACCAAATAAAATGGAATTGAATTGATTGAATAAAAAAAATAAAAAAGACGCTTAACAATAAAACCTTCCAGTGAGTTTTCATTTACGCTTGGCCCCCTTTGGTGAACGACGTTCGGCGGAACTTTTGATTGTTGGGGAATAGGAGGTAACCAGCGCCCGTGCCGGCCCGCAACACAATGTGTATGGTTGCCCGGTATGATTTAACGTTTCCCCATCCTACATGGAAAAAATTTGCATGTTCGAGAGGCAGTGCTTGCGTTCCTGCCTCGGATAGTCCAGTCTCAATACAGGAAATTCTATCCTAATAAGACACTGTATGCAAATCAGGATTGAATGGGATAGCCAATTTCATTATCAAAATTATTCGTGGTCACACTGCAGGGGCAATGTGTTGCGAAAATAATCTTATCTCGGGAGCATACTATCCCAATAACATGTACGTGGAGAATACACTCCAAAATGGGTTTATCCCACCTGAAGCGTTCCCTCTCTTGGATAGAAAAGGTCTTATCCAAAACAAGCACGGAGTCCCTATTATTACCGCAAACGGATTCTTTATAACAGTGATATATCAAATGCTGCAGTTGACTTGCGCTTTAGCATGGCAAGAGGCGATCGAGATAAATCTATAAATGACCGATCCCATCCCAACTGGTGGTGGATTGACAATGAAGAAAGGATTTAATACCCCCAAATATAGTAAGATTGTGGGTAATGTAGATAGTATGTCGACACGGACATTGTTTCACTTACATTCTACGTGATTATTCCAATAACCAACACTCAAAGTCAATTCACCGACACATCACGAATAGAAATGTTTATCCTTCTCTGCAACGATGACACCAATTAAAACACTGGAGGGTTTTAGTTTCTTAGCTTTTTTATTTAACTTCAGGGGTTATTAACATCACCACTTTATGATACATTTTCAAAGTTATTAAACATCACCACTCTATGATATATTTCGTTCTAGTTTCTAAGAAAAACGACCAGCAACGCGGTTTTCTTTTACTTGATTCCAATTCGACACTTTAATTTGAAACGCACACGAACTCCACGATAATGTTAAAGTCGCGACAGTACTTCACATTGGTATTCGCCTGGGAACGAACTCAACTCCTTGAGATGTTAAATTTGACTCTCCAAGAAGAAGTGCATACACCGTAAAGGTTATTATGAGACTCCTTGTGAAATCGTCCTCAACATTTCTTGTAGTATCGGATACCTCTGGTGTACCAGGGAAATTCCAATACACATTTGGTAAATAGAGACTGGCAGAAAATGTAGTCATAAATCATGGGAAAGGTTTTCCCATGATGTTGATATAATATCAATAGAAATCCAAGGCCGCCTGAGAGCATGTATCTTTTCGACTACATTATTTGTGTAGGAAATTGCGGCCTGGACGAAAATGTTTGCTTTTGTCTACATTGGATAGACAGAAGTGTTTTGGGTAGCATAAAGGAACAATGCTGGCGGCGGCAATTGGGTCTTCTGTGATGTAAAATCACAGAAGATCGCTCGCCATAGCAACTAGAAAAAAGGTTTATTGGTCTTTGGGATATTGGTCTTTTTATTATCCCGCTCATTATGTCCTATTGCAGGGCTATGCAGATGTGTAAGCCGGCAAATAGCCCGGCATGTAATTTTGGACGCTAATGGGCATGGAGACGGTGTTTGTATACCCTTTGCTCTGCTCAGACTGTAACATCCCATCTGGTCGATGGGTCTGCAGGTAAAAGGTAAGTATGTCATTGCCGCGTGTAGAGGAAAAGCTCCTCGGCTATTTCGGGATATTTATGACGGTTATCCAAGGGGACAACCGAATTGTTTTCAGCTATTTTAGGACAGTAATTAATGCTATGGCAGGGTTGTGTAATCTTGTCAGGGATTCGACTTAAGGGTAGATATGGGATTTATACGATTTTTATGGGGTTAAAAATGATGCGAGGTTCGGGCCCTAAAAAGCCCCACAAGATCTTCAGACGCTACGCTTTCCCTTCCCATTCCTCATTTCCCTTTTCATATATATTTATTCTTCCTTTTCGTTTCCATTTTGCATTTAGATTCCTTTTCGTTCCAAAATCTCTGTATGTTAACATTTTGTTCATATTGTAGCGAGCTTAGGGTTCGCTGGATTAATTATTTTGAATAAATAAGAGCCGTTAAATCGATTTTGAATTAATATAACACTTTATTAGGCCGTAATAACAACCGTTACTTTTACCGTACACTTAACGATTTCTTTACTTATCGCTTCCGCACTTATCGCGTGTTTCTCTTTTTACTTCTTACTTTTTACTTGTCTCCATGAGCTGTGTGCGACGTATTTATACCGTTTCCCCACATTCTGTTTCGGTATTTCGTTTCCGTCCGTTCCATAATCTTGAATGTTCTATTATCCATAGTCTCCAGTTTTCCAGTACTTTATATAATATCCTAGTACTTTGTTTTGGACTTTCCCGAATATTCCAGTACTGACTGTCATATGTGTCACACTACCCTCCGCCTAGATTAGTTCGTCCCGAACTAAGTTCACTGATCTCCTGGGTTAACAAAAGTCGCCAGTCGGTCACGATGTACCATTTTTATTTTGGCGTTCGGTCTTCGCTGAATCCTATAGACAACGTCGTTAATTCTTGTAAGAATCTTATACGGTTCTTCCCAATGTTGCTGCAACTTCGGAGAACTTCCTTTTTGCCGATGAGGGTTATAAAGCCACACGTTATCGCCTGCATTAAATCCGGATGCGTTGGCTCGAACGTCGTACCTTGTTTTCATCCTGTCACTGGATACCTTGATTTGCTTTCGAACTAAATGATGAATCTCATCGAGGCGATTTCTCCATTCGGCTACGCAGTCTTCGGTCTTGTCTATGGCGTCTGGCGGTATTCCGAATCGCAGATCGGCTGGTAATCGTATCTCTTGTGCAAATATAATTCTTGCTGGAGAATGGCCCGTCGTATCGTGATTAGCCGATCTATAGCTCATGAGAGAGGTTTGTACATATTTGTCCCAATCTCGGTGGTGATCACTAACGACCTTCGATAAATGCTCTTTCATTGTTCGGTTGAACCTTTCGACCATTCCGACTGACTGCGGATGTAAGGGCGTGGTCCTGGTTTTCCTTACGCACAGTGCCGCACAGATGCCTTGAAATATCTGTGATTCGAAGTTTCGGCCTTGATCGGAATGCAGCTCACAGGGAACTCCATATCTGCTGATCCAATTATTGATAAGCTGCTCAATGATGGTTGTTGGAATTGGAAGGACTTCCACCCACTTGCTGAAGTAATCCATGATGACCAACATGTATTTGTTGTTGTCGTTGGTTTTTGGAAATGGTCCTGAGATATCAATCGCAATTCGCTCGAAAGGGGCACCAACGTTGTATTGCTTCATAGCGCTTCTTGATTTTGCTGTTGGTCCTTTGGTCGCAGTGCAAGTTGTGCACTTCCTACACCAAGACTCGACGTCATCTCTCATGTGAAGCCAATAGAATCGAGATCGTAATTTTGAAAGTGTCTTATTAACTCCCAGATGTCCACCGGAGGCCCCGTCGTGCATTTCTGTTAGTACATCCTTCACTTTTGATGGTGGGACTAGAATCTGCATTCGATGGGATTTTCCGTCCGCGGCTTCCCATTTACGCTTAAGAATTCCATCTTCCACCAGCAAGGACTTCCATTGTGCCCAATATGCTTTAAATGTTTCACTCTTGTCGGAAATATTGTTCCAAGTTGGCCGCTCGTTCTTTTCTTTGTGTTCCAGGATTAGCGACATATCTTCATCCTGAAGTTGAGCTGCGCGTATAGCATCACTCGTCCACCCATCTAGTACTTCTACCTGTACATTTCGCAGGTCGTACGCCTCTTCTTTCTCTTCCGCTCTATGACAATGTTTAAAATCTGGCTTACATGGTCTTCTTGATAGAGCATCAGCGTTATTGTGCACTTTCCCTTGACGGTGGGAAATTTGGAAATCGTACGTTTGAAGTCGTTCGATCCATCGAGCTATTTGTCCTTCCGGATTCTTAAAATTTAACAACCATTTCAGGGCGGCATGATCCGTCCGAAGGTGGAATCGACGTCCGTAGAGGTACTTATGGAAATTCTTAACGGCTTCTACGACAGCCAGCAGTTCCTTTCTTGTTGCGCAGTAGTTTCTCTCTGGCTTAGATAGAACTCGACTATAATATGCGACAACTCCCTCTTCACCATCGACTTCCTGTGACAACACTGCTCCAATTTCTGTGTTACTTCCATCAGTATCCAATATAAATTGGCGATCCGATCTTGGGAATGCCAATGTTGGAGTGTTACATAACTCGGCCTTCAATGTGTTGAATGCTGCCTCACACTTTTCTTTCCAATTGAATTTCTTGTCTTTACCCGTTAGTTCGTGTAGGGTTTTAGCCACGTTGGCGAAACCTTTAACAAACCGTCGGTAATATGTGGCTAGTTCCATAAAGCTTCTTAACTGTTGCTTATCTTCTGGAGTAGGTCACTCTTGGACAGCTGCTATCTTATCAGGATCTGTTTGGACTCCTGCAGATGAAACGATGTGTCCCAGGAATTTTACTCTCCTTTAAAAGAGTTCACATTTCTTCGAATTGAGCTTTAAGTTGGCCGGTCTTAGTCGTTCGAAGACAGAACGAAGATTATTAATGTGTTCTGGTAAATTCCTTCCAACAACGATGATATCGTCCAAGTACACAAGACACCTCTTCCATATAAGTCCCCGTAGAACACTTTCCATTAATCGTTCAAACGTTGCTGGAGCATTACACAATCCAAAAGGCATCACGTTGAATTGATAAAACCAATTTCCGGTACTAAACGCTGTCTTCTCCTTGTCCTCCTCCTTCACTTCCACTTATTGCCAGTAACCGCTTTTTAGGTCCAATGTTGAAAACCACTGAGCTCCAGAAAGGGTATCTAGTGTGTCGTCGATTCGAGGAAGTGGGTAACTATCTTTCTTCGTAACGTCGTTTAACCGGCGGTAGTCGACACAAAATCTAGTTGTCCCATCCTTCTACTTGACGAGCACTACCGGCGAAGCCCATGGGCTCGATGATTTCTCGATGACTCCTTGCTCTTCCATCTCTCGAATCATGTTACCGACTTCTGATTGTTTGGCCAACGGTAGTCGACGAGGTGGCTGCCTTATAGGTCTTGACTCACCCGTGTCAATGCGATGTTTAACTATACCGGTGCGTCCGAATTTATCATTTCCTGTCACAAAAATATCAGAAAAATCATTCAGGAGTGATTTAACGCTCACCTTTTCTCTATCTGTTAATCCGATTTTTTGGGACATCAACCTATTAACCACAGAGGATGCACCAGAGGGCTGTTGAATTGAATGGTCCTCTCCCCTTGTCTGAATTGAGCTTATCATTGACACGGGTGCACATTCTGCGATTACCTCTCCTTTTCTTATTGCGATCGGCTTCTTGGACGCGTTTAGTACTCTGATGGGTACGATGTGCTTCTTCGCATCGATAAGGGCTTTCGCAACCAGGATGTTCCCCTTACGCTGATTTTGTACACCCTCGGTGATGTAAAATCGGTTGTCACCGGGATCACTCTCGAGACTGGTCCAAATTACCGAGTCTGAACGAGCTGGGATCTCATCCTCCTCACGCACATAACATTTCAGTCTTCGCAATTGTTCGTCCTGCAGTGTAATAGCAACCTCCAAGTTACCAATTCGCAGTGTTCTTTGCCCGATATCTAGAACAACTTGGTGCTCCTTCATGAAATCCATTCCCAGAATGCATTCGTCCGTAATATCGGCAACCAAAAATGTGTGGGAGATGGAAATATTACCCAGCATTATTATGCTCCCGACTTCTCCGTAGACTGTAGAACATTCTGCTGTGGCAGTCCTCAAAACGTATATTCTATTTTTATTAAGGGCAATTTGGCCCACGACATCCGGCCGAATTATGGATCTCGTTGCTCCAGTGTCGATTGTCACTGTTGTTGTCCTTGCATTAACAATCGTTGTTATAACCAAACTTTGGTTATCCCGTTGGAGTTGTGATACAGTTACGATGCTGGGGCTGCAAATTCCACCAGGCGACTTAAAGTCTGCCCTTACAAGTTTCCCGAGCTATTGACCTCAGGTTGGTCCGTTGAGAGTCTCCTCTTAGAATTAGCGCATGAACAACAATTCTCACTTGATGTTTCATTCGTTCGTCGACGTTTCCTACAGTCAACAGAGGTGTGGCCGACTTCGCCTCATGTCCAACACTTCATGTCAGTTCTCGGGGTTCTCCGTTGTACATGCCCGATTCTTTGGCAGGAACATTCTTGGACGGACGTTTCTCGAACTCTATATGTACTCCTGGTAGCCAGTTTAGCAGATTCATATGCCAATGCGAACGCCAGTATTTCATTAGTCGTCTTCTTTCCTGCCAAACGAACGGCCTGTTGCAAGTCCCGATCTTGGAGGGCATTTATAAGTGCATCCATTGCTACCTCGTTCAGAAATTCTTTGTCATATTTGTATAAGACAAGTTTGCCAATCGCTCAATGTCTGCCTGCAACTCTTGAAGATTTTCTCCCGGTTTCTGCGTTCTGCTCCGCAGTTGCATGCGGTAGACCTGATGCATGTGGTTGTAGCCATACCTAGCTTCAAGGCCGTCTCTTATCGCTTGGAAATCTGTTTGCTTCTTTGCTGGTATGGTTTGTAGCAATTCTGCAGCCGCCCCACGGAGTGCCACGATTAGTGATGTTGACTTTTGGTCATCCGACCACTTATTATAATTGGCCGCGGCGTCAAACTGACGTATAAATACGGAGAAGGGTCCCGTTCCATCGAAGGTTGGCGGTTGTATCCTCGTATCTTTGTAGTCATGTGGATTGCTAGGCGATGTCTTATTTCTCTCAACACACTCAAGTCTCTTTTCGATTCATGTTATTTCATCGGTGACTTTTAGATCCAGATTTTCTACTTCGTTTCGAATTTCTTCCTTAAAGTGTTGAAAATTAAATTTCATCCACTGCGTTTGGGCATACAATTTCGCATTCAGATCTGTAGCTTGTGCGTCTAATTTCGAATTTTGGGCATCCAACTTTGCATTAACATCTGCAGCTTGTGCGTCGAATTTTGAATTTTGGACATCCAACTTTGCATTAACATCTGCAGCTTGTGCGTCGAATTTTGAATTTTGGACATCCAACTTTGCCTTAACATCTGCAGCTTGTGCGTCGAATTTTGTCATCATCATCCGGAACATCTCCGAAATGTCTAACAGTGGCGAACTCTTCTCCGTTACATTGCAACCATCTTGACTCGGTGTTTCTTCTCCATCCGGACAGTCTGGACCAATCGTAAAAACATATGTGTCGACATCAATACCCTCTTCGTCCATTGCTGCTTGCAGACGCTGTCGAAGAATTTGCTTCTGTCCTCTGCTATCCAGATTCCGGTCCTCAAGTTCCTTCTTCAACTCAGGAACGCGAAGATCCTCCAAATGTCGATCTGACATCGTCACAACACACTTTCACACATGTATTCACTTAAACAATAAATAATCCCACTTCTGACACTGATTGTAGCGAACTTAGGGTTCGCTGGATTAATTATTTTGAATAAATAAGAGCCGTTAAATCGATTTTGAATTAATATAACACTTTATTATGCCGTAATAACAACCGTTACTTATACCGTACACTTAACGATTTTTTTACTTATCGCTTCCGTACTTATCACGTGTTTCTCTTTCTACTTCTTACTTTTTACTTGTCTCAATGATTTTTTTTTTTTTTTATAAAACGCTGTCTTTATTGACCATTAAAAGTTTAGTTACATAAGTTTACAGCTAACTTAACTAAGTTGTGACAATTTTACTTACAATGTCTAGAACATTTTTCCAAGTAATATTTAATTTGAGGTCTTACGTCTAAGGAGGTCTATTCCAGATACAATTTATTAGTAGGACTCCTGGAAAGGTCATGAAAACCAGGATGGATTGTCAATGTTTACAATAAATATTCTTAAAACTACTTATCTCTACTTAAATCTAGCTTATATCTAAGGTAGTTAAATAAACTCACATTTAGCAATGTAGAACAATTTAGCCTCGTCTTAAGCTTAAGTTGAGATTTCGTACTGTACATACCCTAAGGAGGGAAGGGAGCGGCAGAGGGAGGTCTCTCCACCGACTGCTCGTTAAAGGAAAGAACCCGAGAAAAGGGTTGAATGTTTGATTATTTGAAGTGGTTAAGATCGGTTACCCTGTTATGGTATATGATTTCGTTCGCATCATTTACTAATCTTCCTGAGTAGAAGAGAGCCTTTAAATGGAGTGCATGAAGATAGGGATTTGATGCATTGTGGCTGGGGAGGCTAAGGGAATTGATGAGAGGGTTTGGATTGGCTGACAGGTTTTCAATGAATCTTATCGACAATTCCAGGAACCTTCTATCCAATCTCTCCAGGCCGACGGAGTGGTATAGCGTAAGGCTTCTGATATATTTGTGGGAGTCGCGCTGTCGACGTAGCCCTGTGATTAGTCTGAAACACTTCCTTTCGAAGATACGAAGTTTTTCCATTTGAGAGGGAGAGATATGGAACCAGATGGGACAAGCGTAAGTAAGTGTGGGCCTGATGATTTGTTTATAAAGTAGAAGTTTGACTTGTTGAGAGAGACCATCTGCCTTCCACATTACTTTCCAACAAAGGTTCAGCTGTATCCCCGCTTTGCGGATGACATTGTTTATGTGAGTCGTGAAAGAGAGATTATTTTCGAAAGTAATGCCCAAGTATTTTAGTGATTTAGATGGTTTTATGAGGGTGTTGCAGAGGTTGAGTTGGATTTTTGAATGGTTACGTACCGTGTTATTGGTACAGTGAACGTTTCTACCTTTAAATACAATCAGTTGAGTTTTGTTGGGGTTTAGGCGGATCTTCCATTTAAGGAAGTAGGAGGAAAGAATTTGGAGGAATTCATTTACGCGGTTTCTGGCAGATAATACGAGCCTGCTGCTGGAGTAGACAAGGGTATCGTCTGCGTAGTTGAGGATTCGAGTATTCGGTGAGAGGGGTTGAGGAATATCAGATGTATATAGTAAGTATAAGAGGGGACCCAGAATGGATCCTTGGGGGACTCCTGCTGTTATTGAGTACGTCTGGGAAAGGGTGGAATTTATCTTGACCATGAATTTTCTATTTGATAGGTACGAGTAGAGAAACTTGGAAGTGTGATTGTTGAGACGATACGTGGAATGTAGTTTGTACAGAAGACCCGCAGTCCACACGCAGTCGAAAGCCTTGGATATGTCAAGGGAGATACACACAGTGGGGCACTGGTCGTTAAGAGCCATAGTGATGTCGTGAGTAAACTTGAGGAGAGCGTGACATGTTGAGTGTTGTGCACGAAAACCGAATTGGAAATCAGGGAGTAATGAGTTAGTTTCCGCGAAGGAGAGTAGGTAATGGTGAATTTTTAATTCAAGTAATTTGCTTAAATTATTAAGTAGTGAGATGGGTCGAAAATTGGCCGCCATCAGGGATGCGCCTGATTTTTTAATGGGGATGACTATGGCAGTTTTCCAAGACTCCGGTATGTGACCAGCATTTATTATGTGGTTTAGCAGGGTCATGATGTATAGTCGATTTGAAGGGTTGAGGTTTTTGAAAAGCACATGTGGAATTTTGTCCAAGCCGGTTGAGTTTTTATTGCTACGAGAAGATATCATTTGGTTAAATTCCTGTGGTTGCAAAAAGAAGTTTGTATCGGTGGGTTGAGACGCTCTATTGTCACTATTAAATTCAGTTATGAATGGAGTGAATGATGAGATTAGTTCATGGGATGTATAACGATTGACCACTTCCTCAAACTCGGAGTTGCCTAGGCTATCATTTTGTCTATGCACTTGGGAGAAGTGTTCCGCTAAATAGTTTGCTATTTCAGAATCAGAGTACAGAATATTATTTCTAGGACCAATTAGTCTGTCTATTGAGGTGTGTATTTTTCGTCCTGTAAGGCGATTGATGTTTTTGTAAAGATTACGATCGGGTCTGATACTATTTAAAGTGGAGATGTAGTTCTGCTCTACGAAAGCATTTAACTGCTGGTTAATGAGGGTAGACAATAATTGAACCTGTACTTTGAGGAGGGGACAAAATCTTCGAAATAGTTTTCGGCGGAGCTTTTTTTTTTAATGAGATGAGTTTGAGGGTGAGATATGGAAGTGGTTTACCTACGAAGGAGTGTGGCATCCTTGAAGGGGTATTAGAATACAGGGCTTGCTGTAAGATCCCTTCCATCTTACAAGCTGCTTCTTCAATTTCGTTAGGATCCAAGTTATTCGTATCTGTGATGGGAAGCGTTTGAAACATATCGCTAACGGATTTGTTGACCTTTCTCCAGTTAGTTCTGGAGAAATTATGGACTGGGTTGAGAGATTGAAGCGGATTTAAGGGGCCAAGGTCAATTATCGAGTGGATGGAGGCATGGTCCGAGGGGAAGAAGTGCGACACAGTAGGGGGAGATACAGAGCGTAGGATCGCAGATTTTAAGAAGAAGTCTATAGTTGATTGAGCAGAGCTGGAGCAATGAGTAGGTTCCGTAGGGGAGTCGATATAGACGTAGGGGTGGAGAGGTAGGAAAGCAAGCAATTGTTTGCCAAATTTATTGCAAGCGGTGTCGTTGAAGGCGGTATGACGGGCATTCCAGTCGCCTCCGATGATGAATGAGTGGGGGTGGGATTGACGGAATATTTCATCGCAGTCTGAAGATGGGAAGTTTGGGTACCTCTTGGGTTGTAAATAGATGGCTACTAGAACCAAGACTTTATTGTTGTCACAGAGCAGTTTGACAGCAGTGTATTCGACACAGGAGATGTTGCTAAATTTGACTTCACTGAATTGGAATCTTTTATGAATAAGGATACCGGTACCTCCTTTTGCACCGTCAATTCTAGGAGTTGAAACAAGTTGGTAATTAGGAACAGAAATGCGAGAGTTGGGTTTGAGCCAAGTTTCACAAAGAAGGAGGACGTCTGGAGAAAACTCCTTCACTAGCAGTCGGAGGTGATGCCTCCGTATGTTTGACGAAATGGAATCTACATTGAGGGCAACTACACTGAACTTAGACATTTTGGGATAATATATGTGAGGTTATAAGAGAAAGTATCTGACCTTTTTTTTCGAAGTTACTTAATCCATTTAGCGTCGGTAAGAGAGCTTGCAACTCTCGGATGTATCCCATGATGTCGAGTCCTAGGTTTGTTCCTGGTTGTGATGAGGGTGCGTTGTTTCCTCTGGTAATTTCCGCATAGGATTTCGATTTCGTTGTTGTAGTAACTGTTGCTGTTGGTTGCTTAAGTTGGCCAGTGATGTTTTTGGTTGGAGGCACTCTCTGCTTCAGTAAGCGTAGCTTGTGCGGGCATTTTGTGAAGTTTGCAGGATGCGGTCCACCACAATTGCAGCATTCAACTGACACTTCCTTTACAGAAATGGAGCCATCCGGATTTTCCGTGTGTATACGTTCTGGGTCCTCACTCGGTGGCTTGACTTTGCATTGGTTTGGTTCATGCTCCTGCGCACATTTTACGCATCGTCTTGGTAGATGACACGAAGATGAAAGATGACCTGACTGCTGACAGCGCTTGCAGTGGAGAAGCTCCTGCTTGTGAGGTATCTCTATCTGAATTTTGTGGGTGAACAGATATTTGATCTGTTTTAGTTTGTTAGTGTCTTCGGTTGGTGCCAATTGGATGATCCGTAGGTTGAATATGTTGCTCGCCCTCATGTGAGGAGTTTGGTAGTAGTCGACTTTGGATATTTTCAAGTCAGGACTTAGTCTCGTCAATTCCGCGCTTATTTCTTCATTAGTCCAAGCAGGGTCGATGTGCCGTATTATAAACGTTTTCGGTTTGAGATCCGCCCTGAGGAAGGTGAAGAACTCCAGTTTATTCGAGATAAGCGCTTTTTCAGCTAGCGCGTGGTCTTTTAAAGAGGAGAGTGTTACGGACACGTTGTCACCTCTCGATCTGGTGGTAAAATTCCGGTGCCCCAGGGCGCTCTCCAGAAGCTGAATAACTTGCTTGATGTTATTTACCTTTTTGATGTTGATTTGTGGGGGCCTTTCGTTCTTTGGAACTCTTCCATTGGCAGCGGCGTTATTTATTTGGGGTTTCGGTTGTTGTTGACTTCCAGACATTTTTTGGATACTGGAGATATTTGGTGTTGGCTTGGCAGCTGGTGCTGATAGATGAGACGGTTGCTCCTCCATGTCAGACTCGTCCAGCATTTCAGGAAAATTTGCAGAGCTGCTTTCCAATTCGTCGATTCTCTTGGTTAATTCCTTGATGAGCTTCTCCTGGGCCTTGATGTGATCCAGGGCCTGCTGGAGTCTTTGATCCTGTGTTAAGGTCATGTTTTGAATATTTTCCAAGACAGCTGGCGTCTTTTTAGGGGGGTTGCGGAGAAAGTCGATAGCCTTTCTTTTTCGCTTTATTAAATAGTCTTGGGCTGTTGCATTACTGCACAGCATATACGGCACTTTGAATTATATTTCGAATTATATTTCGATTAACACTTTGAATTTACTTTAAATTTTCACTTTGAATTACACTTTCACAACTGTGCTTAGATACAGATGATAGGACCAACTGTGCTCAGGTACAGATGCAGATACAATGTCCATGTTGTCTCAATGAGCTGTGTGCGACGTATTTATACCGTATCCCCACATTCTGATTCGGTATTTCGTTTCCGTCCGTTCCATAATCTTGAATGTTCTATTATCCATAGTCTCCAGTTTTCCAGTACTTTATATAGTATTCTGGTACTTTGTTTTGGACTTTCCCGAATATTCCAGTACTGACTGTCATATGCGTCACAATATGTTTGTTAAGGGGGTATTCTGGTCTAGAAATTTAAAAAAAATCGTTTTTTTTCTTTTTTCATATTTTCAAAGCTTAACCCTCTAAGAATATGTCTTTAAGAGGATTTTAGAAAATTCAAATTATTTTCGGAGGTATGGCTGTTTTGCTGACGAGCCGTCTAAACCGGCCCGGATTGACCGCTCAGAGATACGAGCGTCTAACGCATCAAAGGAGGTCAGAACTGCTCGGTTGGAAGAGAGAAGCGCGAAAGATGCTTATTTCGAAGTCGAGGAAGGCCCAATGTATGCAGCATTCCTGCAGATTGAATAAACGTAAGCCTAAAATATCATTTCATGACTTAGACCGCGAGAAACTTTACGTGAAACTTTAAACGCGTTTTTCTCGAAACTGTCTTTTTTAAAACAATACCCACGATTTTGCAAGTTCAACTGAACCGATTTACTTCAAATTTAGTAGATATACATACTTCCTTATAGGCTTTTCTATTGCATGAACTATCCTCATTCCCAAATTTCAATGTTAACTATTTTTTAAAAATTCGAAAAACTAAAAAAAAGTGGTACAAAAATAATTTTTTTTTCAAGCAGTCGCCATTTTGTTAAAAAAAAAATTTTTTCAACTTTTTTTAGTTCCAACGATAGAGACATTTCTATAAATTTTTTTTTTTCAGATTGCTAGGAGGGTTGAATCGTGGGTATGGTCGCGTGCCAAGTTTTTGAAATCCCCAACTTCATCAGCTGCTGACTATTTGAATTTTGAATTTTTTACTTTCTTGAAATATTAATAAATAGTAAAAATATTGATTTTTTTTTTTTACAGCACTTCAAAAATTGCCTTAAATTCGTGCGTCTAGACTAAATTTTTTTTTGTTTCTTAACTTTTTATTTGATCTTATGCCATTTAAAAAAAAAGAAAAAAAAATTCGAGAGAGAGAGAGAGAACTTCTTCCAGGAAATATATAAAAATATAAAAATATAAAATTATAAAAATATAAAAATATAAAAATGTTATTGTACGCCGAAAGGCATTACACAAACTTGTATGCTGTAATTTAGAGTGCTCATGTAGACCCAGTAAATTATTTTAAGAATTAGGAAAATTTGTAAAATAGGATTTAGCATTTAGTCCTAAGTCAAGATTTGTTAAATTATTGTACAATAAATGCATTATTCATCATCATCATCATGTTTTTCAAACACTAAAGAAATGTTTAATAAACATCCCGAACAAAGCATTTCTTTATTGGATGGAGAGAAAAATGTAAAAAGAAAATCTTATTGTAAAGAGATATTTTGAATATTCGAAACATTGTTTTAATTTACATGTTCCATTTGCCTACTTTCAGGACACGAACGCCCCTTTCTCATCGCTACTATAAAAATGTAAGAGACAAATCCAAATAAAAAATTCAAGGAAATAAAATATCATTATATACAATGATTGCATATCGTAATGAACAATTATGCGAAAATGTTTTTTACATGGGGCAGTTGATCACTTGAAAAATTGTCTGTTGACAGTTGTATTTGAAATGAATACCTGTTAAAATTCACTCTAACTCAAGTGTACTCAAGTAAACCCATTGTGGAGAGGAAGTAACTCAACACAAAGTTGAGTTGAGCGGTCCAAAAAATTCTAAAAGACGCCAGCAAATATGCTTTCCGCCCTCGAAAAACACCAAGTTCCAATAAAAGAAAAACTTTCAACCAGACGGTTAACCGGCAGCATTTATCTTTATCATTCGCAATAGACAAAAAGGGACCACACTCTGAACCAGCGCACCGCATAGGAACGATGTGGGAAATGGAAAAGTGGCGTGACATTTGGTTAGAGTCCGGTGGAGCGTACTCAGTATCTGTTCCATTGGTACTATCAAAATTTTTATTTTTTTACCGACACTCATTTATTCTTTAAATATCACTCATCTCCTCGATTCCCGCTTTAATACGCGACGCGAACAAGATGTCTATTATCAGTTGTTGGTCATCCAATCGACGGTGATAAGAAGATCTTCGTCTCTCATCTCGGAATTGGTGTCGCATCTGAAGGATTTTGAGACTGTCGTTTTATTACTTAGTAAATGTTGTCGGAAAAAATCACAGCAATCGACGAATAAAGTGAGAAAAAATAATAAATAAAATTAAATTAGCGGATCTGAAATCATCAATCGAAGACCACTCGTCGAACTGAAAAGTTGTGCGGATATATTTGGGCTAAGCCACAATTTAATCAAGGAATATTTTTGCTATATTTAGATATACTCGTATACAATTATTTATTTATTTTCGTTTTGCTTGTGAAACATTCATTGACTTTTATTTTGTTGTGCTTGCTGTGAGAATTAATCGATAAGAACATAAAATGAGTGAAACTAAAACTGCTGACCACGTTGAGGAGTTGGAAGCCAAGAAGGAAGTTCGGGTTTGGTGCGATGGCTGGTAAGTCCTGAAACTGCTGTTGTTCTTATTCATTGCCCCTGTGTGTGATTCGTAATGTTTCGAAACTACAATGTGTATAACATTGAATGTTTGCGAATGGCGGAAGTGCTGTTTCTGCACTATTGTCAAGGTGAACGTTAAATACTCGTGCTTTCAAATTCACAGTGCCAAGTTACATTTGACTCCCAATTGATTAACTTTTGTAATAGGTTGCAATATCTTTTAACTCTGTTGAAGGTTTTGGATTTTTCATATATACAGGTGGATCTGATATAGTGCGAGAAGTCGAGTGATTTGTGCACAGTATTCGTTTTATTTTTTACCGGCAGGGACTTCAGTTGTGCGTTTTGCCTTAGTTTTCAGTAATCATGAAGCACCAAGTTCTAAATAGGGCACAGCTGGAATTCTCCACATTTACAAAAAAAATAGTGCCATTTCTTTTTTCTTTTGACGTGGTGACGTTGTAAGCTGTTAATTGAGTAATGACAAAATTTTCTTAGATCAAAATGGGCAATAGTTTCATGTTGGAAGAGAAGACTTTCCGCAAGGTGTATTCGATGGAATTCAATCGGAAACCGCTTTCTGATAAAGGTTCTCATTACAATTCATTGCCTTCCGAAAGGTTAATATATAGTAACAACGGCGACAAGGCTTCCGGCTGTGATAAAACTTAATCAACATCGGTTGATACGAAAATAAATAGTTGATATACGAAATTGGACTACTTAATGCATTTAAATTTAGTTATCACACTATGGTACTGATTTGTTCTTACGTATTTCTTTTCTAATATGACGTGAAGGTTAGTAGATTAATTAATTTCCGGAACAGGCGCGCCTTTTATTGACAGTGTGAATTATGTCCCCTACCCGCAATGATGATTCCGATGTGGCATCCATAAAGTAGTTTTTTTTTTTTTTAAATTATTTTATTAGACTTCTCTCGGGAGAGGCGAACCTATAACGCCGAGTGGGCGCCCCGAGATGCCATCAAATAACTGTTGCAGTTCTTTTTGAACGGTTGCAGGTTGTAACGCTGCGGGAACACTCGCGTGAGAAGGGAGTTCCACAACTTCCCCGCTTCCTTCTCTCGGGGGAGGCGAACCTATAGGGCCGAATGAGCGCCTCGAGATGCCATCAAATAACTGTTGCAGTATGGGGGCAGGAGATGTGGTGCCGGCGTACGGCACGTGGTACGCTCCGGTCCCCATAGCTCTGCCATCGTACCTGTCCACAACGAAGAGAATGGAGGGGGGCAAAAGCCCAGGACGCTGCTGCACGGCGAGGAAGCGAAACCGTGGGAATAAAAAACAGGTGTAGTTGGTTTACGAGTTGCTTTGATTGTTCACTTAGTTTTATTTACAAAGAGAGTTGCTTTAATTGTTCACTTAGTTTTATTTACAAGGAGAGTTGCTTTAATTGTTCACTTAGTTTTATTTACAAGGGGAGATGCTTTAATTGTTCACTTAGTTTTATTTACGAGGAGTTTAGTTGCCCGCGTTCCGCGACGCCGCTTATTGTTCGTGTTGTACGCTACTTTTGCACTTAATTATAACCGCCGATTCGCTGAACCTTAAGACGCACGGCTAAATGACTCCAAACTTAGGGATAGCGAACCCGACACACGACTAGATGACTTTCGTTTGGAAATCAGGGCCCCGGCAAAAACACGGCGAGCTGGGTTACACACTCGGGGCTTCGCGCGCTCCCGAGCGCACGTTACGGGGAGCTGAACCTCGACCTGATGTGCGCGCGTTGGTAGTTGGATGACGACAAAGAATGGGAAAAATCTATTCATCGCGTCGGGGCGGTTGAGTCATAGCTGAAATAAACTCGCTGCCACTTACGAGGAATTTCAAGAAGAGTTGCTATGCTTGCTTAGGGAATTCAGTTCCAGCGAATCCTCGCCGTATAAGCTGAGTTGGATTCGTTGGTTGTGTATACCGGGAAATTGGCATAGCCAAGTATGATCAATGGTCTTGATCGTTGCGATTGTTTCGTGGAAAATTAGCTGTCGCTTGGTCGCAGATGAGAAGTATGATTTAAGGAGGAAATGAACCGAAGTGGTTTTCGGGGGAAATTGGAATTGCTTGGGTGCAAGCAAGGAATATCGTTTAGATAAGATATTAACCGAAGTAATTTCGGGGAAATGTATGCGGCTCGGTATAGTTGGTGGCGGCGGTTAATGTTCGTTCTAGGTTTGAATATGCGTTTTATAACAGCGTATGAATTTCGGGGAAATTAAGATTGCTTGGCCGCGAGGAAGGAATATGGTTTGGATAACGGATTGACCGAAGCGATTTTGGGAAAATGTATGCGAGGATGATTTAAAATATGTTTGTTGAATTGTATTCTGTTGCGGGTTTGTAGTGTGTTTTATTGCGAAGTTTGGAATGTATGCTATTGCGGATTTTGCATGGGGAATTGGGTGCGCTTGCAGGTTTTGCATGGTTGCGAATGTGTGTATATTTCAGGTTTGAATGGGGAGTTTGGTTGAGATGACGCGCTGTTAGCGGTCAAGATTGGTTGGGATTGTGGTTTGGTTCTTCATGTGGTACAGAGAACCCGCACAGTACCCCCCCCCCCCCCGCCAGTGACGTAGTCACGAAATAAAGGTATGATGGGGGTAGAGGTTCGTGGTGTGACGGGGAGAGGGGTAGGTGCCTGAGATCAGGGTGACCCTTCTTGCGCGGTGGTGGGGTCTGGGTGTGGACTCGGTTGTTACCGCGTTGATGCCGCAGGGGCAAGGGGTGTGCGGCCTGGTCCACTGATCTGTTGTGGGTCGCCTGGACCAATAGGTTTATCGTCCGCGTAGGTCGGAACCTATCGGAAATCTGCTCGCATCCGCGGTGGCGTGTGCGCGGTGGGGGGGGGGGGTTATACCAGGATTATTCCCATCTGCATGGGCGGGTTGCCGTGTGCGGGGTGGGGGGGGAGACCTGGGGCGGTGTCTTTCGTCAATACGTTAGTATGGCGAATTGTTTGCCGCTGGGACTGAGAGGGGGGCGGGCACGCAGTTGCGCGGCTTACCGATCGAGGGGGGGACCGGTATATTGACACCGGTGTCGACGGCGGAGCTCGATATATAGTCGCTGCATCCTCGACCGAACGGCAACTTATGAGGCGGTGCCGGCCGGTCGCGCTTGGTTGGAGGTAGGCGACTAGTGAGGGGGATCCTGGTGGATGGTTGGTTGTGTCCAACCGCAGGGCGCCCTGTGGTGATGGTGCGCGCTCCAAGGTGTAGTGTGGTGCACCTGGTGTGTGGGGCGGCGTAGTGGGGCGTGTTTACCTTTGGGTTGCCGCTTGCGTTGGGCCGTGGTTGTTGGTGCCGAAGGCGTAAAGCGTAGCGGGTTGAGAAGGTTGGAACGTATGCGATCACGAATTTTGCATGGGGAATTGGGTGCGCTTGCAGATTTTGCATGGTTGCGAATGTGTGTATATTTCGGGTTTGAATGGGGAGTTGGGTTGAGGTGACGCGCTGTTAGCGGTCAAGATTGGTTGGCATTGTGGGTTGGTTCTCCATGTGGTATAGAGAACCCCCTTAGCAGTTCTTTTTGAACAGTTGTCGGCTGTAACGCTCCGGGAACACTAGCGTGGGAAGCGAGTTCCACAGCTTCCCCGGTCTGTAATGGAACGAGTTCTGATGCAGGGATGTTCGCGCCGTCGGGAGATGAACCGCAAACTGGTGTGACCCGTTGGATTGTCTTGTGGAGCGTATATAAGCCGAATTGCGTGGAACAATACCACGAATCTCCGAAGAACTACCCGTGATAATATCTATAAAACAGACAGAGGTCGGCAACGCGCCTTCGACGTCAACGCCGTGTCCCCGATCCGGACAATTGTTCGTCTCTGTATGCTCTCTAGTAGGTCGGGTGTATGGTTAGGAGCAGATCCGAACACTTGCCTTCTACAACAGCCTGGATCGATCAATATTCGAGAAAACTCTTCGCCCAGTCGCAAAGCTGCTGGGAAAGTCCTTGTTAATGAAGCTTGCTCGACAATGCCCCGTGTCAGACGCGGTCAAAAGCATTGAAGACATCCAATGCGACCACACTTGACTCACCATGCCCCTCAATCGCAGGTGACCATATACACCGTTGTAAAGGACAAAAGGTTTCCCGTGGACCGCCTGCCACGGAATCCGTTTTGACGATCATTCAGAAGTCGGTGGCACTCCAAATACTTAATTAACCCGGCATTGATGACCTTTTCCATCACCTTAGATAACATAGGCAGTAATGCTATTGGCCGGTAATTTTGTGGGAGACACTTTTTCCAATTCTTTGGGATTGGCTGAACTCAAGCCACCTTCCAGCAGGTAGGAAATGTTGTCGATGCATAACATGAGCGCAAGAGTCTGGCAAGAACCGGTGACAGTTCTGGACTACTGCTGGTATTCCGTCAGGCCGTTTGCCTTCTTACAGTCCAGTCCACATAGAATGCGTTGAATAGTAGGCGGGCGGAACCTCACATCCCGCATGGAAGACCGTACCGATGCGATCACATCAGCATAATCATCGGCACTACAGCCGGTATCCGGTCTTGGCCTTATTTAGCAACTCCCGGGGCTTGTCAAATTTTCCGTAATAATTAATTTTTACGGGCAAAGGTTATTAGCATTGCGCCGAACTGACGCGATCACAGGTGGTTCCAAAAGACTGGCATCGAGGTTTGAATTCGCGGAAAATACATTTGCTTTCTGTTTTGAGATTTGTGACTAACATCCCTCCACCTGTCACTAAAGGGGGATAAGAGGAGGAAGCGAAGTTACTGCTGCCAGCCCTTGCCATTGACCAGAAGTGACGCGAACCAGTCGGGCACTGAAGGAGTCTAATAGTCACTCTGTCGTTGTAAGCCTTCTTCGCGGTATCAATCGCCTGGTTGCACGCGTTTCTGATTCTAACAAAATCCATTCTGTTAACATCGGTGGGATTGGAGCGCCATATTTTAAAAGCTCTATTTTTTGCCACTGTAATCTGATCGTACTCTTTATCAAAACAAGACATCAGATAAACTTCGCTTGATGAAATGTGGAATGTAGATCTCTATCCCGAGAAGAATAATCGCCGTGACCGACTCCGCGCATGCATCAGCATCGGAGTCTCCAAAGCTCACCTCCGACCACGGAAGGGATACGAAGAAATCTCGCAAATCGTCCCAGTTGGCAGCCCCATATCTCCGTACTTGGCGAAGCTGCTTAGGTCGGTTATTCGCTTGAAATGCAAGTGGTTGCGCGACCGATACCAAGCAGTGATCGGGGTTTCCGAGTGGCGCAGCAACCTTCATGGTATAAATGCTAGACTCGGATGTCAAAAACAGATCCAGGGTGTTCGCATAATCGCCTCGGGCATCCGGCACTGGCGTTGGATTCTCCACAAGTTGAGTCAAATTGTGGACGACAATTTCAGAAGCCTGATGGTTGGTCTGTATCAAGTTGACGGTATGTGAAGGATGGTGGAAAAATGTCCCTGGTCGATCGTCATTCGGGGAGCGGTAAAGACAACAAAGAAATTTAACAGAATTCCTCGACATGACCTTCAACCATATGATGTCCAAGTTATTGAGTACCAACGCCTCCATTCTATGGCAAGTCAGATCGGACCGCATGAACACGCAGACTTCACCCTTAAAACGGAATCTTCAATGAAAATCGTATCCTGAGCAACGAGGATATGTCGAATTAATTGACGAATCGGCCTGGGTTTCACTTAGAACAAGGACATCAGGTTGCGCTGTTTGCAAATATTGGCGGACGGCGTTTACATTCATGTTGGTGAAACCGATGCCCCTGATGTTGCAAAATGCCGTTATCGGTCGACAGACCTTTAAAACGAGCGCAATTACACGATGACGAATTTCTTAAAGTTCCGTTATTTATCCTCCTGACATAGTCCTCTCCGGAGATCCGAATGGGAAACTCGTTTACCTCCGGAATTATTTATCTCAGAAGGTACCATCAAGACTTATCTCCGTATCAAACCGCCCCATCAGCCATACATCAGAAACATATTGGAAGATTTCTCTCGACGACAGCTTATTTACAGGGTGACGGGGTGGTATCTCACTTTGGGACCGACTACCACCTAAACCAACCTTTTCTCGAATCGGTCCATCGGCCAAGCTCCGAAAGATTGCCGTTCTTTATTTCAGAAGGAACCATCATGACTTGTCTCGGTGTCAGTCCGGTCCATCAGCTATACATCCGAAACATAGTCGAAAATTTCTCCCGACGATATGCGGAACGTACAGCGTGACGGGGTGGTATCTCACCTTGGAACCAACTAGCACATAAACCAACCTTTTCTCGAACTGGTCCATCAGCCAAGCTCCGAAAGATGGCCAGGGATATCTCCCGCCCATTCCACGGGGCGTACAGCTTGAAAGGATGGTGTTTCATAGGGCCATAGGGCAATGGGATCTCACCTACCACT
This sequence comes from Microdon myrmicae, assembly GCA_963931805.1. Taxonomy (NCBI): domain Eukaryota; kingdom Metazoa; phylum Arthropoda; class Insecta; order Diptera; family Syrphidae; genus Microdon; species Microdon myrmicae. The sequence continues at coordinate 108,463,091 of OZ007496.1, forward strand.
GTGCCTTTAGTCGCCTCTTACAGCAAGTCGACCTAGCTGTGAGTATATTCTAACGCCCTACTAATTTAAACAATGCATGTCCCATGTGTTCTTGTTGTTATACGTCACAAGGAAGCAGACCTTTAATTTGGTCTTAAAATAAAGTCAATTCAATAATAACATTCAACGAATCGGTATATCATCGTCATGCTGCTCATAATAGCGCTGATTTGTTTACTATCCATCAGCATACAACGAGTTAGTATACCCTCCTCATGCTGATCACAATTGCGTTAATTTGTTTATTTTACATCAGCATACAACGAGTCATGCTGCGCATGTTTGCATTACCACTGCACTGGTTTTGTAATACATGTCATATGGTGTTAGGTATTTTAATCGTCGCTGTGGGTTTTTTCTCGCTTCTGTTGACCATGATCCTCGTCAATACGAATGTGTGTTCCAACGAGTCAGTTACCATTCAGTCGCGTTCGTAGCAACTCGTATCGATCAGTTGTGTTTTTTATTTACGTGCAGAACGAATCATATCTGTCTGGAACACGGTTTAATTCTGAATTTAAGTGCTTCGTATTTCATTATCTCTTGAACTTTAGCATCCCACCTTACCGCGATTATATTCATCGGAGTATAAATCCTAAGAAACAACCACAGTGATCTATCCATATAGTGCTTGTTCATACAACTCAGTACCCAACAACGTTATTAAAAATCAGTTAACAGTGCTTGTTGCAAATAATCTAAGTGCGAGTGAACGCTTCTCGCCGTTACGGACCAGTCAACCAACCAACTTTCTGACCAACTGAAGATTCCTGAGGACAAGACCTTCCACGTTATGTGTCGTCATCCACCTCCAATACCAGCAAGACAACCACAGGTAACGATTTAGTACAATACATAATAATCGACCATATCTCTTATCGACCCACAGCATTAGTCTACGGTCCATCAAACTAATCGACCTACGGCATTGGTTTATGGTCCATCTATCAAATCTACCTAAGACATTAGTCTACCTTCAATCAATCAAGTCAATCGACTTACGATATTAGTGAACGGTCCATCAGTATAATCGACTTACGGCATTAGTTTACGGTCCATCAATATAATCGACCTAACTCCCCTGATCTACGACACAGAGTCTACGGTCTAAGGAGTCGAATAACCTACTCGTGTCCTCTTTTAAATTGACTTTGCAGCATCCTAGGTGTTCCAACTTTCAACGCGCTAGTATATTTCCTTCCACTCCCCTCCGAACACGACCCGAATATTCCACATCGAAATATCCCACGGAACAGAAGGCCTTCGACAATATTGTGGATAAGAACTTGTAGCGGTTTTAAAGTACCCAGCCTTTAAAATTCAAAGCATTATACCGTAGTTTTATGCCGCCATCGAATTCCGAAATGCGATTCCATACCGGAGCCAGCGAGAGTGAAAGAAAGAGTAAAGTCATGCCAGTCGTTCTCCAGAAATTCGAACGACATTGGTTTTGGTTGTTCACAAAGTATGAGTTGATTGTCCTCGACCACACAACGTCTTGGGGTTGTTTGTCTGTGGTCGTGGGGTAAATTATCTAATATGTGTCACATCAAATAGAATTGGATTAAATTGATAAATACTTATCCGCGTTTAAACGTTTTGAATTTCTTGGTTTTAAATTTTTTCTGCGGAGATGAAAAACTGCCGAAAGGTCATTTTCAGACTCTTGACCTTGACCACTGGTATCTGTAGATTGACATGTAGTATTATCTGTCAATAAGTTTATAGCGTTTGGGATGATAGTGAAGAACGTCTGATTCGACCTGACGCTATGACAGTTAGAATCACCAAAAATTGAACCAAAGCGGAACCCACCAGGCCACCGCAGTGTGTACTAATTCGATTTCTAAACTCAAGTACATTCGACTGATGTGGATTTGTTGTTATCGCTATGGTATACGGCTCTGATGCATTTTCTTATTCGATTTTCGTTCGGTGTTCCTCACTATTTGCTTGTGTATTGTGTGTGTATCTGTTAGAAACGCCACAAGTCAAAAACGGGCAATTGGGATGTTTTTTTTAATGGAATTCTTCAACAGATACCTCTGGACTGATCCAGAAACATGCCGGATTTTTACCGACTAAAACTACCTCTCACCAAGCACATCGCCGCGCAACATTCTTTTGGATCATCACAAGGCGGAACGGAGTTCACCTGGTACTTCGTTCGTCGCGTCCCAACTGCTGTATCATGCCACATACCATAGCCCATCACAGGGGTATTGCACGACTCCCGTCTTCGCCCCGTCCTATTCAAAATAAACGTATCGCAGCTCTCAGGATGGTAAAATAAAGTATAGTTATATACACTCCATAAGTCCAAAACTTCATAAATCGCCTCAATCGCCACCTCAACGACCTACATATATCACTACTACAATCATACTTAATCCACCTAATGTTGTCGCAATAATCCTACCTAGAACGTTTGTGGGGATTCTTTAAGGCTCACCCGAAGAACCACCCATTGTCCTAACCCAACTCCCCATTCCCAACCTGCAATACATTACCAATCATGATCTCTTGCCTGCATACGAGCAGTACAAAGCTCTCTTTCAACCATTTCTAACCTGAAATATAAATCCACGGCAAGATTATCATCTTGCCATGGCATCAAACGATATCAAGTCACCCAAAACCATTTCGATTCATCTTTCACGAACCGTTTAGGAACCCAATTGGTTCCTCTAGTCGGCAACCATTTTCATCAAACACAGCAATCCTCCTGTGTTTACTTTTTCCAACAATTCGTTGGTCCAAAAGGCAAGCCTGGCAAGTTGCTTGCTTACACATCTGCAAGCCAAATTTCCCATGATCGATCGCCTAAACCGATAACTGATCATCGAGTTGCACACGACCATAATTGTTATCCACACATTCATATCAATGGTCATGTCCCATGATCCGTTTTCTAAATCAAACAAATATCCATCGTAGCCCTTGCCATCGTGAACAAATTGTTGACTTAACATCACCGAAAAATCCATTTCTGCCTTCGGCAATATCTTCTATTGTTTACAATTGCATGACTTTAGCCTTCGTGCACGTTCATTTATTTGAACAGCTGCATGATTGATCTCTCTCCTTTCACATCCAACCGCCGGTGCATTATCGTTTGTTTTCACTTCCAGTGTATGGACATCCAACCATATCTGCACGATCACAATGGAAATCCTTCCAATTAATCCGAACTGATTTTTCATTGGTCGCCACCAGAAAGAAATATCAGATTTCCTTCTCACCACCGCGGTGGGAATCCACCCCAGTGCGACTGGCGATATGATTCGCCCCATGGCACAAGCAGTCAGATTTGAATCGCGCATTTGTGGGTGAGGCTGTGGTTGTGCGGCCCGTAACAATACTTCCCCCCAGTATTGTGGGGGCACCCGACCTGTGGGAGTTTTCAGACTCTTCGCCCCTTGTCGACACCCTGCCGTCGTGTGAGTTTGTCGTCCGCATGATGTGCACTGTTGATCACTCTTCCTAGCCTGGTCGCTCTGCTTTGGGGCCTTCGTCGTGTGTCTAGTACGGCACGGGTTCACTTAACTCCCCCAAACACTTCATTGGGCAAATAGGACAACGGCCAACAACGAGGAAAAGCAAAATAAAAAAGAAACTCAGTCTGGTTTGTTTAGTTACTTAAATGTACTTTATTTAACTTCTTGATGGCACTGTTTCTTTATTTTAATTAACTCTTCAATTGTAAATTCCACTCAGTTCTAATACAGCATGTTGTTTTAATGCACAATAATGAAGTTGGTTTTATAATTACATCAAAGTTAAAGGCATAAACTTCATTTAATTCTAATCCTGAATTCTCGTTTTAAAGCACAGTGTCAATTGAAATTGGTTTTATAATTTCTCCAAGGTTAATGGCATAACTTCATTTAATTCTGATCCAGAATTCTCGTTTTAAAGCTCTTCAATATTGGGAACGATGTTAAGTTATATTCTTTTACAACGCCTGGTGAATCACGACAGAAACTAATGACGGAACCGACACTGTATGGGAAAAACGCACATGAATAGAATCAACTTAATAAAATGAACTCGAACTCAGACACGCTATGACGATCCACTGGTGACTCGTAAAAGTGGGTGCGCACATTCCAATGAATATAATCAGCCTCCTGGTGCTATTGCACCAATCATATCGCCAGGTGGAACTGGGGTGGATTTTCACCGATATGGTGAGAAACAATTTTCATCTTCCATCTACCCGACAGCCAATGAGAACGCGATTTGAGTTTCACTGGAAGGGTTTCCATGGATATCGTCCAGATAGATTGAGAATGTCCATACCTTGGAAGGAGGGGCAAACTGAAAATGCTTTGGTTGGGAAGAAGAGAAACCAACCAGCGGCTGTTCAAACAAATGATCGTGCACAGAGGCTGAAGGCCTTGCCATCGTAAACAATAGAGGCATATTTCTGAATAGATTTTTCTGTTGATGTTATGTTAACATAAAATTCGTCCACGATGGCGAGCTCTAGGATGGGTGAGTGCATGTTTGGTTTAGAAAACGAATCATAGGACACGACCATTGCTAGGTTGTTTAGATAAACAAATTATGTGTCGTGTCCGATTTAATGATCATTCATCTGTTAGGCGAACGATCATGTGTAGTTTGGCTTGCAGCTGTGCAAGCGGGCAACTTGCCAGGCTTGTCTTTGGACCAACGGATGGATGGGAAAAGTAAACACAGGGGGATTACTATCTATATGATAGACATGGTCGCCGACAAGAGGAACCGATTAGGTTCCCAAATGGTTCGTAATGTAATTGTGCTGCTTGGTGCCATGGCAAGATGAAGATCTTGCCGTGGGTTATATTTCAGGTGGGAAATGGTTGAAAGTGAGCTTTGTATAGGGTTTTTCAATAGAGACGACAACTTTTTTTCGGTAGTAAATTTTTATAATTTTCAGACGTTGTTCGTTCGTGTACTTAACTACGATGAAAATGTTCAGTTTACTAAATAAATTGACAGTAACAGTTCGATGATTAGTGATAGGGTGCGTTCACAAATTAAATTCGAAGTTGTCAAGTCTCTTATTGTATAACCATATATAAATATATAGGGTTTTCCAATAGAGACGACAAGTTTTTTTCGGTAGTAAATTTTTATAATTTGCAGACATTGTTCGTTCGTGTACTTAACCATGATGAAAATGTTCAGTTTATTAAATAAATTGGCAGTGACAGTTCGATGATTAGTGAAAGGGTGCGTTTACAAATTAAATTCAAAGTTGTCAAGTCCCTATTATATAACCCATTACTGCTCGTATGCAGGTAAGAGATAAAGATTGGTAATGTATTGCAGGTTGGGAATGGGGAGTTGAATTAAGGGAAATGGGTGGTTCTACGGAGGTGCTAAAAGAACCCCTACAGTCTTTCTTGGGTTGTCGGTGTTGTCGATATTTCCAGTCCGTAGTGGTCTGTTTTCGGGCCTCAGAATGTTCACTACTGGTAGAACTGGTACGGTTGTGGGATGTAGTGGCCTGTAGTTGTTGACCGTGTTTATCGCGTGAATGTGGCCCTGTGAATTTTTTCTCGTCGGAACTTTCTTCCATCCTAAATTGACCGTGCAGGTCCGTGGGATATGATGGTGACGTACAGCCGTAACCGTTTTGTTGGGTGTGAAGGTTAATACGAGTAGCTTTTGGGGTTTTCCCCATCTGCTCCTGTTTACACCCCTCCCACGTGTGTATGGTTCTGGTCTGTAGCGGCCTGTAGTTGTTGACCGTCCTTGTCGCGTGAATGTCTGTGCCCCTGTGAATTTTTTCTCATCTGAACTTTCTTCCATACTAAATTGACCGTGTAGGTATGTACAGCTTTAACCGTTTGCTGGGTTGATGGCTACTGTTTTTTTTTTCCATTTGCTCCTGTAGTTACACCCCTCCCACCCAGCACTTAATAAAGACAATATATTAGCGGCGGCAATGGTATTCGCGAATAAACACTCGAAATGTTTGGACTCCTTGTCATTGAAGAAAGGAACGTCTGAATAAACGAAGTTACGGCAAAGACTTGAAAGAAATGATCTTTGTATGATAATAAAGATTGCCCGAGATATTGATTTTTTTCATCATCATCATCATCATCGGCACTTCCACCGGGATCCGGTCTTGGCCTTATAACAAATCTCGAGGCTTGTTAAATTTTCCATAATCATTTATTTTTACGGGCAAGGTTATTAGCCTTGCACCATTGATTTTTTTAAACACCTATAAATGAATCATGCCAAAATTTAAAGATGCGCCACGTACAATGACTAATGGGGACTTCCGTACCATATCGAAGTGTCTTTTCATCTATTCCCTAAAGGTCATGTTTTGGGTTGGGCAAAGAACTTTACATTTTTAGAATTCACTATATCATCAAATATCGCGAATATGAACATTAACAAATTTTTATTTTCAAAACTCCAGAAGGGGGAAATGGTAAACTATTCCACATGTCATCTAACTACTCTCGTACGTTTCGGATAAATGTAAAACCATATAAGCCCACGCAGAGTAACTTTGAGTTCACATAATAATACGCAGTTTCCGTGTCGCCGCGCTACAATGTCATGGTCGGTCTACCTCGCATACTCAGTGAAGTCAGTGAAACCGGATTCCCCTATTTGCGCAGTGACGTCAGTCTAATACAAAATCAGTAGTACTCCCGTGTTTGAAATGAGTCATGAAACGTTGTACAGATACTCGATCATGTCAGTAAACCAGCCAACCAAATTGTTTCGTTCCAAGAAATCGATGACAGGTATGTGCTACTTTGTAAATTAAATAATGTTTTTTTTTTTTAACTGCTTGTTAGAAATTCTTACTTGCCAACTATCTAATACAGCTTTTCTGTCGTTATGAGGTTGATGATACGGAATCTGAAGTAGATGCAGGCACGGGACTTTAAGTATCTGACGTAGTTCAACGATATACATACGTAGTACAAAAGAATACAAAAGGCATTTATTTTAACAGACAATACGCCTTTAGTTCTCTACTTAATTCGATACAATTGCAGCATCAGATCTTATTGTGTTGAACATTCATCAGTTTATCGAAACCGTGCCGAGGACCTTTTAGAGATTCACCAATCATATTTTTGGGATTGAGGTTCTAGTTAATCAGTTTCAAATTATTCCATTCAAGCTCAAATTAGTTTCACAAGAAATTAGTTTGCTTGCAACAATCATTTTACATATCTTTCGTGTGTTGGACACTAGACTTATTGTCGTCGAGTAATTGTATCGAGTTCGATCTACGGTACGGTTCATTTTTTATTATTCAGTTTTCTGAATATACTTTTTATTTTGTGAGGATAATTATATTGTAATTCTCAGTCTGTTTGTTAGTTAGTGTGTTGGATTAAACTTTACCGGGAAACCGTACACCATTACAGGTCGCATGAGTGACGCGTTTGATATAATTTCAAGTCAGGAAGACTACACATAGCCTGACAAGTCTTGGAATTTTTATTCAATACGTGGTTTTTGGGCAGAGTTATATTTATTCCTCAACATAGTAGTCTTCGAGGGCAATACATTTGGTATAACGTATTTCCAACATTTCGATGCCCTTTCTGTAGTACGAATCATTCAAGCCTCCGAAAAACGCCTCGGTTTCCGCGATGACTTCATCATTTGATCTGGGGCTCTTGCCCTGGAGCCACCGCTTGAGGTTAGTCTGGAGAATATGGTGGGTGAGCAAACAATGCCAATCGTAATTGGTCCAATTTGGGCATCGCTTTCAACGACGTGTGGGACGATGCGAAAGTAGCGTCACTCAAACGACTGTAGCTTGTCAACGAATGGAGGAAATATTTCGATACATACATAAACTAGTGACAGATGACCCTTTTAAAATGAGTCATGTTCAATTTGTAGTGCCGCCACACATTGACCAGCTCACGTAGTATTGCGGAATAATCAACTCACCACCATAGCATAAGAAGTTTTAGCTGTAGAGAGAGCTGTTACTATGTGGTTATCAAAATATAGAAACTGGTCGAGTCAGATACCAAAGTATATCACTGCTAAAAGTAGACCATTTTGTCCAATAATGGAAAAGTTTATTCCAATTTTTGTTTGGTGAGTGCAGAAGCGCCATTCATTTAGCTGTTGTGTTGTTTCAGAGAGGGGGTGCAGCTGTGTCGGAGAGGTGGCCCAATTGCTGTGTTTTTTATTTTCACCGCACAAATATATTGTAGCGAGCTTTTAGGCTTCGCTGGATTAATTATTTTTATAAAATAAGACCCGTGAAATCGATTTTCTGTTTAAAACTTTATTCGTCTCTTAATGACAACCGTTTTTCACTTTTCGCTAATCATTCCCGTGACACTTCTGTCTCTGGCGACTTATCGTTCTGTTTTCTCTGCTCATAATCTTCAGTTTTCCAGTACCTTGTTTTGGAGACCTCCCAGATGTCCAGCTGATTGTCATATGCGTCACGCGAGAGCGCGCACTCACCTTGCGCCCCAGAGTTCAACTCGACGTGGGGTTGTTGCCAGGAAGCACCTCCGGCTGGGGCAGGGCCGCAATGATAATCCTACCGGAGTTGTGGGTCCGGTTAAAGCGGGATGCCGCTAGAATCCTGCAACTTTGGACTTAGTGTTGTCCCTTTAAATATTAAAACACTGGCTTTTATTTTTTCTTGCTACACAAATTTATTTCACGGTTGTACTGCTTCCTTTCAAGTGGAAGTCTGCTTTTTGGCAACATTTTGATTTGTATTTACTTTCTCAGTTTCAGCCTTTTCTCCCTTCTCCTTAATTTCACGGTTATACTCTTACAATCTTTCTAACAACTTACAACACGACATTCTGGATCATTTACAAAATTAACAACACATTCTTGACCACTAACAAATTTCTTTTTATTTTTCTCTGACTGACCACCTACACACAAGAATCGATCTCACAGCAACGGAGACAGCAGCCCCGTTCAAAAACCGTCAACCAACTCACGCCATTCCGTCCCGTTACCTCTTTGTTCTCTGGTACCGTTGTCTCGGCGAAGAAACTTGGCTACGATCAACTTCGAAACTGATCGAAGCTGTCTTCGTCAAATAGAGCTGGGTTTATGCACCTGCTATGTTTACTTGTTTTTTTTTTATACCAATTTTAATATATATTTTATATATGTTTAAAAAGTGAAATGTACATTGTTTAAATAAATATGCTTAATTTATTTCTTTACATGTTATGTATGCCGGTTAATTTCTATTACATTTCTCGCCGAGACACGGGCGGCGGGGGAAGTTGCCACGTAGCATAGCTTACTATAAGCGAGATATATAAAAAAAGATATGATCTTAACAACAAACTTAAAAACGATGGTATAATAAATTTAATTAAGTAAGCGAAAGAGGGCATAAGGGGGGGACAAAGGTATATGTAGTTTAGTTTAGTGGGGCTACCACCCAATTTATTGCCTTAATTGAAGGGTTTGACTAAAGATTACTATAAAAGCTGAGGAGGGGCGCGGGTTGTGTGATTGGTCAGTTGGTTTCTGAATTTATTTGCTTATTTATTTTTAATTCAGGCGATTTCAGTGAGCGGCATCTTAGTTTCATATCTGCGTTAACAAAGAGAAAAAGAACCTGGGCTAATGGAGAATATTTGGGAAGGTGGATAGACGAAAGTGTAATAGGTAGGGTGGTAAGATAGGGCGGTCGGGAGTTGGAATATATGTGGGTAGTATGAGTGTGGGCGCCGGGTGTGGGGGGGGGGGGGGGGGGGGGGGGTCTGAGAGCAGGAGAGGTGATATTGAAATCGAAGGAGGAAGGGTACGAATTTGCCCATCGTAGCATTCGTGAAAAGGGTAAGTGTGATGGGCGGGCAATTAGAAGAGACAAGGGTTTCGTGAGTTACGGGGGTTAGTGTGGAAAGTGATGGAGGAGAGCAAGCTTGGGCAGTTGATTGAACCAGTGAGAAGACGGTGAATGAAGAGGATGTCAGTGCGACGTCTGCCCTCTTCGCGTGTGTTGAGGTTTATTGGATGGAGACGGGCTATGTATGTTGGGAGAGCACGAAGGTTTTCCCAGTTCAAGCCACGAAGGGCAAAACGCAAAAATCGACGTTGAATGTTTTCGACCCTGCGAATATGGGACGAGTAGTAAGGAGAAGCAGACCTGACTGCCGTAATATGTACGGACTATGTCCTATTACAGACAAAGGCTATGTAGAGAATGATCGGGAAACATAGGGATTAGAAAATTTGTTCGACCAACGTTTCACAAATCCAAGGACGGAGTTGGCCTAAAGAATAATGTCATCGATATGTGGGGTGAACTTAAGCTCCGTATCACATAAAATACCAAGGTCACGAATTGAGGGTACAGATGATATCTGTTGATTGAGTAAGAAATAGGAACGTGGCTGGGAAGGGGAACGTTTGCGGGAGAAGGTAATAGTGACATTTGACAACGTTAAGTTCGGGGCAGTTATTATGACACCAAATTGAGAAACTGTCGAGATCCAATTGGAGAAGTGAGGAGTCGAGAGGAGAGCGTATCGTTTTTGTACAGTTTAGTCTCATCAGCGTGGTAAGGATAAACAGGAGGGGTCCCATGAGACTGCCCTTGGGAACCCCCGACGTGGCGAGAAAAGGATTTGAAAGGGAGAATCTGACACGATAGGTTCGAGCTTTAAGATAGGACGATATCCACTTAATCAATAAGGGTTCGAACCCAAGGGAGTATAGCTTAAAGACAATGAGATTATGAAAGATTTTGTCGAAGGCTTTACTGAAGTCGGTTGTGATTACATCGACTTCGCTGGCATTCTCTAAGGCAAGGAGAGTATAGAATAGGAACTCAACCAGATTGGTGGTGGTCGACCTTCCCGAAAGGAAACCATGTTGATTAGGTGAGATAATGGGTTTACACCGAAAAGATAACGCGTTGTAAAGAATACATTCGAACAGTTTTGGGATATGAGACAGTTTGGCGATAGGACGGTAGTTACTAATATTATGTTTGGGTCCCTTTTTATGTATAGGGGTTACAAAGGGCGATTTTCAAATGCTGGGGAAAACGCCTGTGCGAGAGACAGATTGGAAATCTGTCCATTTTCACAAAAATACTCGCATCGACTCACTCAAACGACTGTCAAATAAAAGCTACCCGTCCAAAATGGCTGAGATTTTGGTGAGTAACTGTCAAAAGATGTACAACTACATTCACTAGCTTTTATTGACGAGTGCTGCTGTAGTGTAAGATTAGTCAGTACGTCGACACGGACGCGGGATTCACTAACTTCCACTACTTCACAATTGCTGGTCCTCTGGAATCACTTGCAATTCTGCGACGACGTCCCAAGCGGCAAAAGGAAATGAAACACTTTGGTTTTTTTTATTACATTTATTTCCGTCACTTTCTATTTTCAGTCACACAGTTCTTTATTGTTAACATTTACTTTAATCTATTCGGATTTGATACAAGTTCCCTCTCGAGAATACATTTAGTTTCACTATTAAGGATTATTGACTTTAATGTTCGTCTTTTATTTAAGGTAATTTTAATTAGATCACAAATATTGGATTCTACCAAATGCGGCCTTGGACGAACTGTTTCACAACAAAATCTTATTGTACTTGAAAAGGTTCTGTTTCGCGCTCTTGTGCATTCCGGCCGACTCGAAATAATATTATAAAAGTATCGTTATCGACTCCTTCAACGCAATGGCCCCGACACGTGTTGCTGGTTGTAAGGTTAATATCTGACTCCAACCTACAATCTGTATCTGCTAGATTCAACGCTGTGGATTACATTGGTGTGGGAGGATTCTATATGTGTCCGTATAGGACACGTACGTTGCCCTTCAGCCTGCATATTGGCAACGACGAAAATGCACCTAAATAAACATGGGCTGGTGTAATGAATTGGTATTATGGAGATATGCCATGGCGAAGAATCGCCGAAGGGAGAAATAGGTTTTTGTGTCTTAAATAAACAGAAACGCTATTTCGAGGGTCATAAATCTTAGATGACCTGCGCCTGAGAATGAAATAGGTTTTTCCTTCAGGATACACAAAAACGCTATTTCAAGGGTCAAGATGAAATGCGCATCGTGTTTACTTAGGCGTTCATATGCTAATGCCATTGTAGGCTATAGATTTTTTTGTGGCGATAAGCAAACCGATGGTTTCCTCGCCTATGACCTAGGCTATGGTAGCTTTTGTTTGTTTTACAGGCCGGAGCATCGTTAGCATGATTTGGGTTATGATTGTCTAACGTCAATCATATTAGTGCCCAAATCCCATGATCGGTAGATAACCGACAAAGGAAATTGGCCGCAAGTGTTGCGAACCTTGGGACTGGGGCAATAAATGGATATGAACCGTAGCAAGAAACCATCGGCTACGGCTATGTCAACAATTACGCTGGCCAGCTAGTATTTATCTATTATAATTGCTGACAAGCCGAGCCGATGGAGATATGGTACGGTTCATAAACGGAAAAATTCAATGTGATGCATGCCTTAATGAGGTTTAACTTTCAGGTGAAAGAGAATGAAGGGTAGCTTACGCTGCCCAAAATTGCAGGTAGGTATGGTGGGTTTGGAAGGTGGTTCATTTAAGAAGATGGACGGTTCTTTGGGAATGTATTAAAGAACCGCTACACTGCTATCTTCACGTTGAGGTCGGAAACTTTTCAGGTCACCCTTGTATATCAACCGACAGTTTAAGTAGCGAGCAAATACATCTTTTTGGGCACGCGGCCGTGGCGTGATAAGTAGATACTTTGGTTCTAACATTTACATAAGGTGGGTTCGAGGCACGTTCTTCATTCTTTACATATTTTTTTTTCTTGTAGATGCCGAGAGCCATGGGACCGAACAAATCCCACCTCCTAGCGACTAAACCTGTATCAAGCCTTCAACACCGTTTTGCAGCCCAACACTATTGTCAAAATTGCATTTCTTTGAAGTTGATGATCATCATCATCATCGGCACTACAACTGGGATCCGGTCTTGGCCTTGTTTAACAAATCTCTCCACCGGTCCCGATTTCGAGCCGATGGCATCCAGTTTAGCAATGCCAGCCTCGCTGTCCTGGTCTACGACATCCATCCATTGTAGATAAGGTCTGCCACGCTGTCTCCTTCCATACATCCTCCCACAAAGGACTTTCCGGGCAGGCTCTTCTTCGCTCATTCGAGATAGGTGTCCCGCCCACCTGAGTCTACCGAGCTTAATTTTTCTTACAATATTAGCATCAAGGTAGATCACGTACAACTCATGGTTGTGGCGTCTCCGGAATCGTCCTCCCTCACATACGGGGCCAAAAATTCTCTTTTAAGACCTTCCGCTCGAACGCGGCTAAGAGATCAGAGTGCCTTTTATTGAGGACCAAGGTCTCGGATCCATACATGAGTACTGGTAAGACCATAGTCTTGTACAGTAGTATCTTGGATGTTCTGGATAAATTTCGGGATTTAAAGAGCCTTGATAGGCCATAGTAGACTTTGTTGGATTTGATCAGTCGTTCGCATATTTCTTCTTTCTTGCTGTTATCGGCTGATATTATTGACCCAAGGTAGTTAAAGGATTGCACCACTTCAAATTCGTGCTCCACTACCCTGATAGTTTGACCAACGTTAGGTCGTCTCTTCGCAAAGGTTGCCACCATGTACTTAGTTTTCTCCTCATTAATGCGCAGTCCCAGTTTTTGTGCCGCCTGCTCGATCTGAGTGAAGGAGTTCTGTACAGCCGAGTCGTATATACTGATGATGTCGACGTAATCTGCGTAGGCAAGTATCTAGCTGGACTTGGTGACAATAGTTCCTCTAGTTGTAACACCAGAGTCACGAATTGCTTTCTCCAGCGCCGGCTTGAGGAGGACGCAGGCCAGACCGTCCCCATGTCGGAGTCCATTAAAGAAGTTTATTGGTTTGGATAGCAATCCCGCTATTTTTACTTGACTAGTTACGTTGGTCATGGTCAACCTACGAGGTCGTATCAATTTGTTTGGAATACCGAACTCTCTCATAGCATTATATAGTTCTACTCTTGCTATGCTGTCGTAGGCGGCCTTAAAGTCTATAAATAGATGGTATAATGGAACATTTTTCCATTGTCTGCTTAACGGTGAATATCTGATCAAAGTTGATGATGAAGTTGATGATGATCTGATACAATAGATGATGATCTGATACAATTGATATCTTCCCAGGTGCTCAATCCAAATTGTTCGGAATGATGGTAGAATTTATCCCATCAAATATTGCTCTTGTTCCACAAGGCACCTTACTGTTACCCATTAGAGTTCCTTATTTAAAAAAAATTATCTCTCCTTCGTTGAACAGTGAATATGCATCAGGCTCTTTGCGTTTGTTCGAATAGGTTCTAAGCTCTTTAAGTGCGAATTAAATTATTTAGATTGAGATAGTAATGTGGGTTTCAAGTACATTTAAGCCAGAAACGTAAAAAATGCACAAACTACAACGATTGCGATCAGAATTATGTAAGACTGAAGTTTTACAAAAAAAAGTAGATTAGATTAGTGAAGAGTAATAGTAGTAGTAGTAGTTTCACAGTTATATTTAGAATAATAATCATTAAAAAAAAAACTTTAAAATCTGGTTTTCTTCGTGATTAAAGTTTTGTAAGAAATAATTATATCAGGTCAAATGGGAGTAGCTACTGACCTTGATCAAGTTTTCTTTAGCTTACAGTATCCGCGAGAAATGTTTAACTTAAGATTTAATGTGTATAGACTATAGGTTAGGCATTTTTTTCCAGCTAGTAAATTCAAAGTTTAACTAAAAATACAAAAGTAGTTGTAAGTGTAAAAAAGAAATTAGCATTCTCTGAACAAACCGATGGCATTGAAAAAAGTGTAAATCAATCCTAACCACTACCAGAGAAGAACTAAGAGCACAAAAGTATTAAAACACAAAACGTGACTCACTACAAACCGGAAGGAATAACTGATGTTTTTTTATCCAATTGGCGTATTATCTCAGTAAATGGCAGATGCAACGAAGACCCCTGCTGTCTTAGTAGCTAATTATCATATTTCATGAGTACCAGTTGCGTCGTCTTTTAACAACGAACTCTAAATACAATTGGGCGTTTCAATGACAACATCCAACCCTAACTAATTACCGGTTATATTTCTGTTTTCATCTTTCCACATCCTACGTTTATACATAAAGTAGTAGATCCGCACGGATTAGCGATCCAGAATAGTAGGACTTTCCTTTAAATGTTCAATTTCACACCAGATTATTATCAATTTTGACGTTTAAAATATTTTTTCTATTGTAATTTGCTTTACGTTAATTGCTAGCTGCACAATGTGTGTTTTGTTTAATTATACGCTTATTGTTTGATTCGATTTTCGACAACAATAGAACTCTACTGCCTCTACTAAATAATGAGCTGTTTTGTGAGAGAACAGCCATACAAATAGCTCGATGAAGTGTGGCTAACTTTGTGAGCCGCATTTACTTCTATTTCTCGGTGATTACACGCCCGCGGAAAGATCTCCCTCACACATATCTAGATTATTTGTAAGCATGCAACAATAGCTACATTACATTTTGGGTTATATGTAACAATTATTGCTTCTTTACCGCTAATAATGTTGCTTGCCTTGAACTCATCTAGAATAACTTCCCCGTCAAGTTTAGGACAGCGATCGTAGGGTATTTAGCTTATAACAATATGTTGTCTCTTTTACTGTTTCGAGCATACTTGACCAAGCCCATTAAACTTCGCAGACAAGTATCAGGGAATGCTGAGTTGAACTTCGATCTCAATAAGGCACACCCATAGGAATTAACCAACCTAGTGAAATTCAATGCCTCCAAAACACAAAGCTACATTCTCGCTTCAAAAAGACTTAACCCCGTTGTTCACGATTGGCACTAGTATGATTACAACCAAAGAACTACTTAGCACTCAAACCCATCCAACCCAACAAAAACAGTCATATATTCTAAACTGAGAAAAGTGCATCTAAGGTATCCTCTCTACATCTTTTCTATTGGCATCCCCTTTCTATTGATCGTTCTTCAACTGAATATGGTAAACGTGTCCCACCTATCTAAACAGTTTCTCAGGATAACTAACAATTGTAGAGTGCGCATAATTTCATGTTAATAATTTTTCAGTCAAAACAGAATCTTTCTTTAACCCAACTACATCAATGTAGAAGTCTGCTCTGTATTACCTTATAATTTCCAGGCATTCAAGACCGGCGTACATTGCTATCTACTTCTGCCCATAGTTATGTCTTAAGATTTAAAGGTGTGATGGATGAATCCAACAGATTATGCACACACAGTCATAATGAAGAACATATCACTGAGAGAGAATCGAAAAATAAATCATCAGTGCCGTATGTCGGAGCATTAACGTAACAAATCAGCTTACAGTTGAAATATCCCTGCACGAACGCGGCCACTTCAAAGTACCCGCAGTAAAACTTATGAGATCAATTACGACTCATACATCACCCCGGTAGGCTAATAACCTTGCCCGCCAAAACAAATTATTAAAGAAAATTTAACAAGCCTCGGATATGGACCGGATAAACGACGACGACCACGGAAACGAGAATGGCTAAACGATTTGAGAATTTTCTCCTGGACCGTCCGCTCACTATACAGAGCTCGAGCTGCACAGCAGCTAACCAATGCCCTGACTGGCTGACATAACACCTTTACAAGAAATAAGATGGACGGAGAGTGGTGTTATTCACAGAAACTAGTATGACATTTGTTATAGCTGTCATGCAAAACATCATGTACTCGAAGTAGGCTTTCTAGTCAGCCAAGAACTGCAACCCGCCATTATCGGCTTTAATGCAATAAGCGAAAGGCTATCCACTCTTCACATACGAGGCAAGTTTAAGAACATAACCCTCATAAACGTTCAGGGACCTACAGATGAGTCCCCTGACGACGAAAAGGAAGAATTCTACGAGAACGCCTAACGGGCCTTCAATTTCTGCCCAAGACATGACACTACAACCGGGATCCGGTTTTGGCCTTATTTAACAAATCTCTCCACCGTCCCGATTTCGAGCCGACGTCATCCAGTTTGGCACTCCCAGCCTCTGGGCGTCCTGGTCTACGCCATCCCTCCATCTCAGGCAAGGTCTGCCGCACTGTCTCCTTCCATACATCCTGCCCAAGATACGATGTGGAACTGGCTCTTGGCGATTTGAATGCGAAAATAGGTCGGAAGCCGATTTGAACGCATTACACAGGTTCCCATAGTTTGCATGAGAACACTAATGACAATGGACTTCGAGTCATCGAACTGGCAACATCAAAAACCTTGTCGCTGCGAATACCAGGTTTCCGTGTAAAGATATCCACAAAGCCACCTGGGTATTACCTGATGGAGCCACTCGCAACCAAATTGACCACGTGTTGATAGATCGCCGCCACTCCTCGAGCCTGATGACAGTACGAACGTACCGAGGTGCCAACGTCGACTCGGATCACTATCTTGTTGGTACAGTTTTCTGAACGCGGAATGCCTTACGGAGACGTACTGCATCCGCGGACGCGGATCAGGTTCGAATCAACACGGCTGCCTCACGCAATGAGAATACCAGTAACACATTTGGTCATGCGTTAAGACTCGCCCGCGAAGAGTTCGACGGAGGGGCCAGAATACCGGGCGTAAAAGAGAAATGGAAACACCTTAATAATACTGTCATTAGTACTGCCAACTCCATCTTAGGCAGTAGTCGTAGAGATCGGAACAACCCATTTGATGATGAGTTCAAACTAGCGACTGAACGTAAGAATGCTGCATACCGGGCCATGCAGCAGGCTCATTGCACACGGGTACGGGAGAAGCAATGCAAGGAGCTCAGAATATCTGAAAAAAGACTTCACAGACAAAAGAAAAGTGCCTGGGAAAAAAACCTTGTCTGTGAAATAGAGAAAAGTAGAGAGCGAGGTCCGCACCAGGCGCGGAAGTTCTACCATATAATCCGCAGTATGACGCTGTACGCACCACGGTGCACTTACTGCAAGGATAAAGAGGGTAATCTGATCACCGATCCTGAAGGCATTCTGGAGCGATGGGAAGTGCACTTCAATGAATTGCTAAACGGTCATC
Source organism: Microdon myrmicae (assembly GCA_963931805.1). NCBI lineage: Eukaryota > Metazoa > Arthropoda > Insecta > Diptera > Syrphidae > Microdon > Microdon myrmicae. The sequence continues at coordinate 108,481,211 of OZ007496.1, forward strand.
TCACGGAAGAATTGGAGGCTCCACCAATGCAAGATCAAGACCAAATGCTGCCGCCACCAAGCATTGAGGAAACATTAAAAACTATTAGACAGCTCAAATCAAATAAAGCCCCTGGAGCTGATGGCACACCAGCTGAGCTGATCAACCAAGGCGGGACAGCGTTACATCACGCAATTCATGAGATCGTGGTGCACGTATGGGAGCAAGATAAAATGCCGGAAGATTGGTGTCGTGGAATAATTCGCCCCATACATAAGAAGGGAGATATCACAGTCTGCAGCAACTAGTATAACAAGTATAACATTGCTGAGTACTGCCTATCAGATACTCTCCTCCATCCTACACGATCAGATAGCCCCATACGCTAAAGTCGTCATTGGTCAAAATCGGTGTGGCTTCATCCCAGAAGAATCAGCGATTGATCAGATATTCACCCTTAGGCAGGCGATGGAAAAATGTCTGGAATTTAAGATCCCATTATATCATCTATTTATAGACTTTAAGGCTGCATAAGACAGCATAGTTACGGTGGAACTATATAATGCCATAAGAGAGTTCGGCATTCCAAACAAATTGATACGACTTTATACGTTGACCATGACCAACGTAACTAGTCAAGTAAAAATAGTGGGATTGCTGTCCAAACCAATAAACATCTTTAATGACTCCGACAAGGGGGCGGTCTGGCCTGCCTCCTCGTCAACATGGCGTCGGAGAAAGCGATCCGTTACAACTGGAGGGAATATTGTCACCAAGTCCAGCCAGATACTTGCCTACGCAGATGACATCGACATCATCGGTAAAACCGATTCGGCTGTACAAAACTCCTTCACCCAGATCGAACAGGCGGCACAAAAAATGGGACTGCACATTGACGAGGCGAAAATTAAGTACACGAAGGCAACTTCTGCGAAGAGGTGAGAGAGACGAATTGTTGGCCCCGTATGTGAGGGTGGACGATTCCGGAGACGCCACAACCATGAGTTGTACGAGATCTACCTTGAAGCTTAACGTTGTAATAAAAATCAAGCTCGGTTAACTCCGGTGGGCGGGACACCTAGCTCAAATGAACGAAGAGTAGTCTGCCCAGAAAATCCTTTGTGGTAGGATGTATGGAAGAAGACAGCGCGGCAGACCTTGTCTGCGATGGATGGATGGCGTAGACCAGGACGCCCATAGCTAGGGAGTGCCAAACTGGATGACATTGCCTCGAAATCGGGACCGGTGGAGAGATTTGTTAAATAAGGCCAAGACTGGATCCTGGTTGTAGTGCCGATGATGATGTTGAAGTGGATTTAAGACCGCCAACGAGACAGCACATACGCTTCTGCCTCGTGATCCCTGCCATCGGATCAGTTGTGCAATCCGTTTTGAGAATCTTAAATATACACAAGATACCGAAGTGCAGTATCGGTTCGCGGGACAAGTCTTACTGTGGGATCCTAAACAAGCAACGGGTCTTCACGCACGCGTCCGAGTATGTGAGGGAGGACGATTCCGGAGACGCTACAACCATGAGTTGTACGCAATCTACCTTGAAACTAATGTTGTAAGAAAAATCAAGCTCGGTAGACTCCGGTGGGCGGGACACCTAGCTCGAATGAGCGAAGAGGAGACTGCCCGGAAAGTCCTTTGTGGCAGGATGTATGGAAGGAGACAGCGCGGCAGACCTTATCTGCGATAGAGGGATGGCGTAGACCAGGACGTCCAGAGCCTGGCAGTGCCAAACTAGATGACATCGGCTCGAAATCGGGTCCGGTGGAGAGATTTGTTAAATAAAGCCAAGGCTGGATCCCGGTTGTAGTGCCGATGAAGATGAAATAGTGGCCAGGTTGGATGGGGTGAAGTATTTTTGGCATTTCTTAAGGAACTCATGCATTTGGCGGCACTTTTCGCGATTTGTTAAAGAAGGTCAAAACCGGATCCCAGTTGTAGTACCGATGACGATGATGACATCACCTCGGTAGGGAATTAACGTTACATACAGATCTGTGAAGAAAGCCTTAAAAACTAGTCACAAAAAATCGTCTCGATACGAAAATACTCATTTATGTTATAGACAATCAATCAAACAGCTCGATTCATAAGTCGATGTGAGCAGGCAGACTGAAAAGTAATACATTGGCAAACAAGGTTATGAGATACTTGTTATGGTTCTATTTATAACAATTTAATCATTTAAATATAGAAGGTGGGACTTACTGTGGTTTATCTTGGGTATCTTGGGATGATGTGGCGGCTCGCGTCAGGTTGCAGGGGGCGTTGAAGGCTGCTCCCCTGTTCAGCAAGCTTCGTTAATGAACATGCATCCGCTTATTACTTGCGCCACCAGAGATAAGTTAGATAAACTTGCTAAGCTGAATGAAACGGTCAGCTGATGAATTTATGAAGTGTTTCTGATTCTTCTTGACTTGTATTTGGACGTTGAAATTACATCAAATCCATAAATTTAATTTTTGTTGTTTTTCTTTCGGAGATTGACGGCGAATTGTCATTTTTCCGAATTTATTTTCGATGTATTATTTTTATTTTATTATTTTTTTTTCTCCGCCAAGTAGAATTTGCATAAAGTAGTTTATGCAAATTAGCTACTTGGCGCGTTATTTCCTTTTACGGGTAAAGAGGGGAATCAAAGGGGGATTAGTGGATTCTGGGGGGACCTGGACTCAATGTCGGTCCGTAACAATACCTTCCCCCCTTAAATAGTGATAGCTTCATTCTTAGAAGAGGAATGAAGCTTGGCTACTTAAATATCAACTGTAGCATTTATCCTTACACCGTCGGCGGTGTATTTTCTTCCCTTGTTTGTCGTGGTTTCTTCTGCTTTTGGCTTCCTCTATTCGTAATAGGGTTTTAGCCTATTATTGTGCACCACCACATTTCTTCTCCCTACCTTAACGACGCTATTTACCGGACTATTTATTTGCACTACCTTGTAGGGACCCCTCCATATGGGAGCTAATTTTCCTTGCTTTTGAGCATTGCGTATTAAAACTTTGTCGCCCACATTGAACGTGAATGGGCGTGTCTTACGGTCGTAGTACTCTTTCGACTTCTTCGTGGAAGTTAATAGATTACGCTTTGCTATTTCGTACATATGTTGAAGTTTGTACTTCAATAGCTTATGGTAACTGTCATGGTTGTATACCGGTTCCGGAGGTTGCTTTATGCTTGTCGGTACCTCCGGGGTAAACCCAAATAGACAGTCCATTGGCGTAAGCTTAGTACCTTCGTGTACATTGGTGTTGTATACGAATGTTGCCGTCCTCAGGTACTGGTCCCATGATTGGGAATTCCCATCCACAATGCTTCGCAGGTAATCTACGAGTGGACGATGGGCTCTTTCTAAGGCTCCATTTGATTGTGGGCGGTACGCTGAGGTTGGTATTTTTTTAATACGGAGCAGTTTGCACACGCTTTTAAACAAACTGCTTAGGAAATTGCTTCCCTGATCGGTGACCAATTGCTTCGGAACACCATACCGAGCAATTATTTGGTCGAAAAAGACTGTGGCCACCGTTTCTGCCTCCGCATCTGCGAGAGCGTAGCAATCTATATACTTCGACAAGTTGTCTTGGAATGTAAGTATATATTGATTGCCGGTTGGAGTGCGATCAAGAGGACCTACTATATCTAAGTATACTTTGTCGAAAGGCCTCTTTGCAATGTCGGTTATTACCATGGGCATACGTATGTTCGGTGAAGATTTCATGGTTTGACATGTTTTACATACTTTGATGTATTGTTTAATGTCGCGCATCATGTTCTTCCACCAAAAATGTCTACGTATTTTGTGGTACGTTTTACTCACTCCTTGGTGTCCGCCCAAAGGAGGATCATGGTATTCCCGGAGTAGGAACTGAATGTCTTCAGGATTGGTTATCTCCATTCCTTTTTCCGTGCAGGCCGGAATGGGATTCTCGTTAAGAGAGGACTTATCGTCATTTGGACTATCCTGAGTTCCTTCGCTTGCCCTTAACTTTTTAGCTTGGGCGCGTGTTAGTACATTGCACCTTGGTAGTGTGGGAGTCTCATCACAAATTTGCGGGATACGACTCAAGGTATCCGCATTAGTGTTGTATTTACTGGGTTTATATTCGATTTGGTAATCGTACTCCAGTAGTTTGCGATTGAACCTTAGTAAACGTGACGTGGGGTCTTTCACGTTGAATACTCCCTTTAACGGTTTGTGGTCCGTGTATATATTAAATTTTCTCCCTTGTAAATAACAACGGAAATTCTTAGTCGCCCAAACAATGGCTAGTAACTCTTTTTCTATTGTAGAGTAGTTCTTTTCCGCCTTATTCAAGGTTCGACTGGCATATGCGACTGGCTGGTCCTTACCGATTTCGCCTTGCGACAGTACGGCGCCCAGTGCTTCGTTGCTCGCATCCGTGGTCAGATTAAAGGGTTTGGTAAAATCTGGATAGATTAATAGTGGCGGCGAGACCAATAACTCCTTTATGTTATCAAATGCTTGTTGGCATTTGTCTGACCAGGTGAATTTGACGTCCTTCCTTAACAAATTTGTTAAGGGGCGTACTATCTTCGAAAAATGTTGAACAAATTTTCGATAGTAATTCGCCAAGCCTAGAAACGATTGGACGTGCTTTACCGTTTTGGGAATGGGGAAATCCCTGACACTAGCTGTCGTGTCTGGATTTGGCATTGCCCCTTTTTCGGAACAAACATGTCCCAGATATACTACTTCCTTCTGGAGGAACTTGCATTTCTCTGGTTGCAACTTGAGGTTGTGGTATCTAATTTGATCGAATACTTTCCGGAGTTTGTCATTATGGTGTTCTAGGTTTTTTCCATATATGACCACGTCATCCAGATAAACAAAGCATTCGATTCCTTGCAACCCGGTTAGGACATGGTTCATGAGTCTCTGAAACGTAGCTGGTGCTCCCTTCAGACCAAATGGCATACGTTTGAACTCATAGTGCCCGTAATTTGTGCTGAACGCTGTCTTATTTTGATCCTTCGGATCTACTAAGACTTGGTGGTAGCCGCTGGCTAAATCGAGCGTGGAAAAATAGCGTGAGTGACCGAGCTGGTCTAAAATGTCCTCTATTCGAGGGAGAGGGTACGCATCACCGATGGTTTTATCGTTCAGTTTTCTGAAATCGACCACAACTCTCCATCAGGTTTTTCCATCGGGGCCCGCTTTCTTAGGAACTACCAAGAGTGGTGAGTTCCACGGACTTTTGCTTGGTTGAATGATGTCATTCTCCAGCATCTCCCGTACTTGCTCGTTGATCACCTCTTTCTTGCACTCAGGCAGACGGTACATTCTTTGATTTATAGGTGCTTGATCCTGTATCACCGGTATCTCATGCGTTATTGCACTGGTATATGTTAGGAGGTCACCTTTAAGGTGGAAAATATCGTTAAACTCCTCACATATTTCCACTATGGATTGACATTCTTGAGGACTTAGGTTTTTACCTAAGTGGAGTTCCTCGTGTAATTGTGTCAACCTTGGATCTTTTGGTAATTCCTCCTGTGAGAATAAATGTCGGATATACTGGAGGTTGTCTCCCTCCGAAAGTTTTTTATCCGCATTGTATTCCGTAGAACGGTTGTCCTCATTTTCCAGCGGAAAGGTGGAAAAGTCCTTCATTGGATGTAACTCCACCATGATTCGGTCTATGGTTTGGAGGTAGTTTGCGATATTGATTACCTCTACATGGGCACTCTTCGCTTTCCCTACAATACAGTTGGATATAAAAATCCCTGATTGCATTTGTTTAGGTACTAGCACTACCTCTTCCCGAATTTCTATGGGAAGTCTCAGCATTTTTCGTGAACGTGCCGGTATTATTGCCGTTTTGTCCAGAAAAATGTCAACCTCCGAAGCATTTAGCAGTGATTGTTTCACCACTGTTGCTTCTTTGTTAGCTTTCTTTGGTTTGTCAGCTATTAATGTGGGGTTGAAATGCTTGGAGCCTGACAAAATCTCGCCCCCTCTCCCCTGTTTGGGTAGGGTATCCGTTGTATTTCCGACCGCGGTCTGGATCTCTATGGATCCCCTTGGCTCGGATTCCCGACTGGTTGCCTTATGTCTTGGCGTCCGCTTCCTACCTTTTGTAAATTCAACGGAAAAACTTACCGGATTTACATTGGTTTGGGAGAATTCCAAACAATTCCCGGGTCCGTTGACTTTGCAATTCCTAGCTAGGAAGTCGTTTTCTAATAACCCATCTTCTGACAATCCCGGTAGGGAGTCCATTACCTGAAAGTTACAGGAGATTGGTTGGGGTAGTTTGAATATTCCAAAAACCCCTAGACTTTCCCTTTCCAAAAAGCGTTTGGAGAGTAGTGGCCTTTTTTGTATCCAGTGTTGTTCCATTTTGGAGTGCTTTCAGTTTAAGAAGGCTCATCTCCGCACCTGTGTCCACTATTAGACATGTAGTGTTTCTACATCCTATGTCTAATGGGAGCTGGACTATTGGAACTTTTGTTGATGGTTGAGGACAGTTTTCTTTATTTGGCGGCTTTAATTCGGTCGGGTTGGGGAATTCCTGCCCGACCTCTGGGAGTTTTCCGACTTCTCCCATTTTGCTTTTAGTCGACACACTGTCGCCATGTGGTTGTGTCGCTTACAAAATGTGCACCATTCCCCGTTCTTCTGTCGCCTATTTCCCTTTTTTGGCGTCTCTGACGCGTCCGTAGCGGTTGAATTCGACTGTCTACGGTTCGATTCGGGTCGATGGCGTTGTAATCGGTGTTGGCGTTGTTTTATTTTTCGAGCCTCTGAGTGTTCAGTACTGCTCGTACTAATACTACTCTTGGCTCGAGTCTGTTTACCGCCTTTGTCGCACGGCTGTTTGCTGTCCTTTGAATTTTTTTCTTTTTGGACTGTCTGCCATTCTGTATTGACCGACCAGGTCTGTGGGGTGTGGTCACTACGTACAGACTTAACCACATTGGGTGTCTTTGTTGGCTTTTGTGGTTTTATCCACTTTGCCTTGATACGACACTCGTCCCCTGTGTGACCCTTTCGGCCACAAAACTCACAACAACATCGAATGCTGTACACTCTACGATTCGATGTAGTTGTTTGTTTTTGATGTGGATGGTCGTTCCTGCTGGTTTGAGGTATTCACCGGTGACTTCCTTTGGTTCTGTGACCTTATTTGTGTAGGTTCAGGATTCTTCGCCTTCCTTTGTGTATTAAGTGTCCGACAATCCTGGGCATCGTGCCCATATCGATCACACTTTGTACACTTTGGTGTGTTCCGGCGTCGAAGGCATTCATCGTATACATGCCCTTTTCTATTGCAGAAGCTGCAAGTCATGCGTGCTACCCATGGATTTGGTGTACGCTTGTCCCTACCTTGACTAGAGGAGTCACTGAGATAATCACCTCCGCCTCTTTGAAGGTGTCGTGGTGCCTCGGGCTTCTTTGGCCTAGACCCGGTTGGTCTTCTAGAATTGTGTGGTGGTGTATCCGACCTAAACGGGTTTTTCCCTGGTGGTGAGCGTGTAACGGGGTGAGATTGTTCTTGGAATCTAGGGTTAGAGTTCCTATTCTCTACTACCCGAGACGCATCGTGTCTAGGCTTATTCTGTCTTTGTCTCGATTCCTGGGGTTTTGGTCGAGTATCCCCGTAGGTCCTATCTAAAACCCTATTTCTTTCCTCTGGGGGATCTTGTTCCTCCTCCCAATAGTAGAATGGATTATTTTTAAGCATTGGTGGCCTATTTGATGAGTTGGGAGCATGGTATTTGTCGTTCCTTTCAGGTGAAGGTGACTGGTCATGATACCTCGTTGGTATTTCATAACATCCACTTTCGCTCCTCATCTCATTCTCGGTTTTCTCTAACTCGAGAATCCTAGCTATAATCTCATCTAAAGGGTCTTTTTCTGATTTTACTATCAGATGTCTCAGTTGGTCGTTTCTGATTCCTACCATCAGAACTGATTTAGCCAATCTTTCGTTCTGGAATATGAACCCTATGTTATTCGTAGTTCCATACTTACGTGTTGCCGCTTCGTTGCAGTCCTTTACTGCTTGCGTTATGCGGTGGGTAAATTCGGCGACATCCTCTTCGCGGGATTGTCGTATACGAGAGAGTTTCGAATGTAACTCTTCGTATGACACGTGTGGTAAGATTGTTTTTCGGAGTCGCTGTTCAAACTCCTTGAAAGTCGTTGGGAGATGTTCTTTGAACATGCGGCGATCTTGCCCAGTTAGCCTCATGGGCAACCACCGCAGGAAAATTTTTTTCTCCTCCTCCGATAAGCAGTCCAGTGTCCTGTCACAGCTTTCGAGGAAACCATGTAGTTCCCTCGCTGCGTTAGGCCCTTTCTGGCCACTATATACCTCCACGTTTGCTTGGCCTAGGTCCAGAATTTTTTCCGCACCTAACATAGCGGCGACGGGTTCTACCGATATAATTTCCGTGGATAGCTGCCTTGTGTGGCTCCTCGTCTGCATTAACGGTAATGCTAACACGCGTTTAATTAATTTCGTATGGAGGCTACCCGGATTATTCTGACCGTAGTTCGCTTTATCCCGTAGCGAACGAAAACACGATAGTGGAACAATAATCCAACGATGAGGGGTTAAATCTATTTAAATTATTTAAATAAACTTCCCAACGATGAGAGGTAAGAACTAATTTAAACGACCCCACGATGAAAGACTAGACCCAATCTATATAAATAAAAGAAAGAAGAAGACAAAAATCTGAAAAGAGAACACTAAAACAGTGGAAAATTTTTTGGTAAACTATCTCCAATTTTTCTTCCCAACGTTGATTTCGTCCTCTTTCCTGTAATTGGAAAATAAACCCGAGAAAAGGAGAATATATTTTTTTTATTTATGTTATTTGTTATTTCGGATTTTTTTTTAAACCTAGCCGGTAGTTCCGCTAGTCGGCGTAGGGACGTTAGAGCCTCGGGGCTCTTCCACCACTGGATTTATATCCCCGACGGCTTTGATATAAATTTCCAGCTGGTGGTTACCGGCTGCGCCAATTTGTTATGGTTCTATTTATAACAATTTAATCATTTAAATATAGAAGGTGGGACTTACTGTGGTTTATCTTGGGTATCTTGGGATGATGTGGCGGCTCGCGTCAGGTTGCAGGGGGCGTTGAAGGCTGCTCCCCTGTTCAGCAAGCTTCGTTAATGAACATGCATCCGCTTATTACTTGCGCCACCAGAGATAAGTTAGATAAACTTGCTAAGCTGAATGAAACGGTCAGCTGATGAATTTATGAAGTGTTTCTGATTCTTCTTGACTTGTATTTGGACGTTGAAATTACATCAAATCCATAAATTTAATTTTTGTTGTTTTTCTTTCGGAGATTGACGGCGAATTGTCATTTTTCCGAATTTATTTTCGATGTATTATTTTTATTTTATTATTTTTTTTTCTCCGTCAAGTAGAATTTGCATAAAGTAGTTTATGCAAATTAGCTACTTGGCGCGTTATTTCCTTTTACGGGTAAAGAGGGGAATCAAAGGGGGATTAGTGGATTCTGGGGGGACCTGGACTCAATGTCGGTCCGTAACATACTGCCATGCCACCGACATGAAAAACAGCTTGGTATACCTAACCTTCGCGAGGCTCGTGCAGATTTTGACTATATGCTCTAACATGTCCATTAGAAGCCTTAACAAGTAGGGGCGTAATATCCTCGACAAATTTTGAACGATGATGGTAGTTCGCCAAGCCTAGAAACGATTGGACGTTCTTTACCATCTTGGGAATGGGGTAATCACTGGCACTCGCAGTAGTATCGGGGTTTGGCTTTGCCCTTTTGCTGAACAAACGTGTCCCAGATATACTACTTCCTTTTGTAGGAACTTGCATTTTTCCTGTTGAAGGTTGAAGTTGTGGTATCTTATTTGTTCGAATACTTTCCGGAGTTTGTCATTATGGTGTTCTAGGTTTTGCCCATATAAGACAACGTTGTCCAGATAAACAAAGCATTCGATACCTTGCAACCCGGTTAGGACATAGTTCATGATTCTCTGGAATGCAGCCGATTCTCTTTTCAGACCAAATGGCATACGTTTGAACTTATAATGCCCGTAATTTGTGCTGAACGTTTATCCCGATCCTTCTGATCTACTAAGACTTGTCGGTAGCCGGTGACTAAATCGAGCGTGGAAAAAAAGCGTGGTGACAGAGCTGGCCCAAAATGTCCTCTATTAAAGGGAGTGGTGGATACCCGGCATCAATGGTTTTCTCGTTGTTTCCTGAAGTCGACCACAACTCTCCATCGGGCTTTTCCATTGAGGCCCGCTTTCTTAGGAACCACCAGGACGGTTGAATTCAACGGACATTTGCTTGGTTGACTGATATCATTCTCTAACGTATCCCGTACCTGCTCATTTATCACCTGTTTCTTGTACTCAGGCGGGCGGTAAACCTTTTACAATACGTGAGTTAACCGAGTACATTGACCGAACTGCCACCAAAGGCAAACACCATAAACGTATATACTCGATGTTCAACACACAGGAATTCAACGCGCGCAGGCCTGTGATCCTCACTAGGGACATCGGAAATGTGTCTATCGGTTAATTACATTGTTCAATAAAATAATTAAAGGAAGTGCGGACAGTAAATACGGAGACCGAGACGGTTATCCTCATAGTGACATGTTCACTGCATCCTAACGTGTGTAGTTGCTATTGTCTGTTTTAATTCACCATTTGTTTCTTTGTGGTAAATATAAACGAAAAGTTAAATATTATAAACTCTTGTCGAACTGTAGTGTAAACAAAATATAAGAAAACTAATATAGCGTGTGCAAGTGCTATTGTCTATTTTAATTAACCATTTGTTTCTTTGTGGTAAATATAAACGAAAAGTTAAATATTGTAAACTCTTGCCGAACTGTAGTGTAAACAAAATATAAGAAAACTAAGATAGCGTGTGTAGTTGCTATTTAATCCACGATTTGTTTCTTTGTGGTAAATATAAACGAAAAGTTAAATATTGTGAACTCTTACTGAATTGTAGTGTAAACAAAATATAGGAGAACTAATAAAAGTGTCTGAAAACAATCTCGCAGTGTTTTATTTGTAGCTGCATTCGCTCAGTGTTCGGTTTGTGGACAGTGTTCGACGGAACACATTCGACCAAAGGCAAAATCCACCAAGACGTTCCTTATGTAATTGTGTCAACCTTGAATCTTCTGGTGATTCAATTGGTGATGCATCCTCCGGGAATAGATGTCGAAATTGGAAGTGTTCTACCTCCAAAGTGTTAATCTCGTATACGGGATTATTCGATTTTTTATCAGAATTAATTCCCGTCGACGTATTTACTCGTCTACCGCTAAGTATTTCCCTGATTTGTAAAGGAAAGAAGGAATATTCCTTTGTTGGAAGCATCTCCATCTTTAGACGGACCGCTTGCTATCCTCTTAAAAAAATGTTCCTCTTCTCTCTCTCTCCCACTCGCGTCAATCTTCAATCTATCCCTTGCTCAACGTCTATTCTCTGACTTTTGGAAATCCTCTTACATAACCCCCGTACATAAAAACGGAAAAAACGATATATCCAATTATCGTCCCATTTCTAAGCTTTCGCACATTCCTAAACTGTTTGAACGCCTACTATATGAGGCGTTATGTTTTCGCTGCGCACCCATCATCTCTCCGAACCAGCATGGCTTCCTCTCAGGCAGGTCCATTACTACTAACCTTGTCGAATTCACATCCCACACACTCCTTGCCCTAGAAAACGGCGATGAGGTCGACGTAGTCGCTACCGACTTTAGCAAGGCCTTCGACAAAATCTCCCATAACCTCATTCTCTTCAAGCTTTCCTCCCTCGGTTTCGAACCCCTTCTGATTAAGTGGGTCTCATATTATATCAGTTATCGAACCTGCCGCGTGCGATTTAGATCCACCCTCTCCGATCCTTTTTTCCCAATCTCAGATGTCCCCCAGGGCAGTCATCTCGGCCCTCCCCATAAACGACATAGGCTCTTGCATTAATCACTCCTTCATCTCGCTTTACGCGGATGATACCAAAAATTTCAAGACAATCCGCTCTCCCCTGGACTCCACACTTCTCCAATCGAATCTTGACAGCTTCTCGACTTGATGCCAAAATAATTGCCTAGAAATGAATATCGCCAAATGTCACACAATCACCTTCTCTCGGAAGAGTTCCCCCACTCACCCACGCTCCTATCTCTTATTGAACCAACCGATAACAGCGGTTGAATTGATTCGCGATCTGGGCGTCCTATGCGACAAGGAGCTCAAATTTACCGCACATATTGATGACATAATCCTCAAGGCCAACGCCGCCCTTGGGTTTGTCAAGCGCTGGTCGAAGGAATTCCTTAACCCCTATGTCACCCGATTACTCTATACAACTTTTGTCCGGCCACTACTCGAATACGCTAGTCAGGTCTGGTCCCCGTATCAAGTGACTCACATTCGCAGGATTGAAGGGGTTCAACGTCGTTTCTTACGCTTTGCCCTCCGCGGACTAAACTGGGAAAATCCGCTGATTCTACCACCATACACAAGCCGGCTCCCTCTAATCAATCTAAACACACTTGAAGAGCGCAGAATCCATGCCGACGTCATCTTTGTCCATCGCCTTCTGTCTGGCTCAGTCGATTGCCCAAACTTGCTCTCCACTTTAACATTGCATACAAACCACCATAACGTACGTAACCCTCGACTGTTTTACGTGCCTGCTCATCACACTTCTTACGCCACTAACGAACCCATCTCGCGTATGCTACGACAGGCCAACTCTTTCCCCGCCTCCTTCGATTTCAACATCTCCACTCCCGCTCTTAAACGACGTCTCAGAACAAACCCGTTCTAAATCCGCCCACTCCCTCCAATACTCCCCTCTACCCTGCAATCCTACCTCTCCTCTCCTCTCCTACCCTCAAACTAGTTCCCCCAGCCCCACCCACAATTTCAACCTCTCCCCCCAGCTCACCAACCCCGCCCCCTACCAGTACGTAGATATGCTCTTCACTGCCACTGTCTCACAAATGCCGAATTTACAACCCCCACATACACTCGCTCTTCCCTAGCCTTCTATCTCCCCCATCGCACAGCCATCTTCACCTTCCTGGTTTTTTTTTTTTTTTCTCCTTACTCTAGATTTAAGATAGTCTGTAAGGCTTTTATATTAATTTAATTTAAGATAATGTAAGCTTGCATTAAGCTAAATAAATAAGGGTTCTGCCCTCACTAAACTAATGGTCTGGGGGTATCTCTCTCTCTCAGATATTGAGTGACTCAATGTGTACCAATATTACCTCCCGCCCCGGATTTTTATTGGGAGTCCAATTATGTTTCGTGAGCGCCCTGGTACTATGATCGATCCGCTCAAAAAGGTATCAACCTCCGAAGGGTTTGTTGGTAGGCGTTCTAACCACGCCTTTCCTTCTTTTTCGCCTTTTGGGCGTCCACTGTAAACTTTCGGTGAAGCGTTTTTACCTTCAATAGGCAGATCTCAGCGCCAATGTCCACAATTAGGCGCGTAGTTGTATTACGGCCAATGTCCAAAGAGAGTTGGACAACCGGCACTTTTGTCGGCGGAAACTGAGAACAGCTTTTATTAGATTGCAAGTTTAATTCGGTCGGGTTGGGGTGTCCGATCCGACCGCTTGGCGTTTCCTGACTTATGAATTTTCGTCTTTTTTCGACATCCTGCCGTCGTGTGGTTGTATCAACTGCGAAATTGGCACCGTTTATCACCCTTATTTTGGACGATGTCACTTTATTCTACGCTTTATTCTGTACTATCAGAACTAGGCTATATTTTAAGAACCTTTTTGGGTTTTCGTTCCAGATTAAAAATTACGACCTGTAGCAATGCGCCAATGTCGACCATTGTGTATCGTAAAATAAAAATAAAACATGTTTTTTATAGGTAAAGACTAATCCTTTCATATGCACAAAACCTCATATCTGTATATATTTCCTATCGTTCGTGGCACGTCTCAGAAAATCACGTGGCATTTAGTGAACACAAGGTGAAATAAGATTCGAATCCACACAAAAAGAAAAAAACGTTAGAACGAAAATGTGTGCAAGAATGCTTGAAGTCGCTATATGAGCTGTGATCGCTGCGTTAATGCTCTGGTATACGGGTCTGATGATTTCTTTTTCGATCTTCTTTTGGTGATGGGACCTTCACCATGGTTTGCAATCTGTTGGAAATGCTGCTTACTCATCTAATATTACGGCATGGATTTCGTACTGCGACGACAAGATTGAAAATGTGGAAGATAGATTTACAGAGTGTATGAGATTCGCAACTGCATAGCGGACATTGAAGCGACATATGCGGCGGCCAGTAACAAATTATGTGTTATGTGGAATAACGAGACGAGCGCAGTAATAGATGAACTCCATTCCGCTCCGCAATGAAATATTCAATTGAAGTGTGCCCGCACAACAACTACTGGCGGTGGTAGTTTGAGTCCGTAAAAATCTTACACACGCCTGGATTACTGCCGAAATATCTTAAAAATATTCATTTTCTTGTTGAAAACAAAAAAAAATCATTCAATTTGTGCACGCGTTGTGGGTAAAAAAATCCAACCCACTCCAATTGCTTTAGGGAAACGATCAAATCTTATTTTGAAATCTCAGGAGACCTA